>OW026519.1:74638041-75345541 GCA_932274085.1 Protocalliphora azurea
ATATATAATATAATATAATATAATATAATTATAATAATAAACATAATATAATATGATATAATATAATATAATATAATATAATATATTATATTATAATATAACATAATATAATATAATATAATGTAATATAATATAATATAATATAATATAATATAATAATATAATATAATATAATATAATATAATATAATGTAATATAATATAATATAATATAATATAATATAAGATAATATAATATAATATAATGAACTGTAATATAATAAAATATAATAAACTATAATATAATATAGTATAATATAATATAATATAATATAATTATAATATAATATAATATAATATAATATAATATAATATAATATAATATAATATAATATAATATAATATAATATAATATAATATAATATAATATAATATAATATAATATAATATATATTATAATATAATATAATATAATATAATATAATATAATATAATATATTATTATAATATAATATAATATTATAATATAATATAATATAATATAATATAATATAATATAATATAATATAATATAATATAATATAATATAACATAATATAATATAATATAATATAATATAATATAATATAATATAATATAATATAATATAATATAATAAAATATAATATATTATAATATAATATAATATAATATAATATAATATAATATAATATAATATAATATATTATATTATAATAAAATATAATATAATATAATATAATATAATATATTATAATATAACATAATATAATATAATATAATATAATATAATATAATATAATATAATAATTATATTATAATATAACATAATATAATATAATATAATGTAATATAATATAATATAATAGAATATAATATAATATAATATAATATAATATAATATAATATAATATAATATAATAAAATATAATATATTATAATATAATATAATATAATATAATATAATATAATATAATATAATATAATATAATATAATATAATATAATATAATATAATATAATATAATATAATATAATATAATATAATTTATTATATTATATTATAATAAAATATAATATAATATAATATAATATAATATAATATAATATATTATAATATAACATAATATAATATAATATAATATAATATAATATAATATAATATAATATAATATAATATAATATAATATAATATAATATAATATAATATAATATAATATAATATAATAATTATATTATAATATAACATAATATAATATAATATAATGTAATATAATATAATATAATAGAATATAATAAATATAATATAATATAATATATATAATATAATATAATATAATATAATATAATATAATATAATATAATATAATATAATATAATATAATATAATATAATAAAATATAATATAATATAATATAATATAATTCAATATTGTATAAGCAGGTTGTTTTCGCGTGTTTCTTGTGTGGATACCTATCGTTGACTGTACCGCATTGCAGTTTTTCGAGACATACAATAAATTTTAAACTTACTTTTTCTTTGTAGCGAGGTGCCTCTGTGTTTCGCACCAAGCACCGCAAAAGTTGCTTCGAGGACTGCATACTCTGAACCAACTCGGTCGGCAGCAACGCCAGTACCTTTCGTAACGAAGGGAGCTGCAAACAATTTTTCGGACTCCCAAGCGCGTTAACCAAATTTCCCAATAAAACTAATGAGAATTGTCAAAAATAGGATTTTTTACATTTTTGGCTATAGAATCCACATTTTTCCGAAGTCCCGTAGATTTTGATTTAAAACTTTTAACAACATATTGAAGATGCTTAAAATATATTCCGCTTGTCGATTCGTGCTTTGGGATTTTGAAGATATGGTATAAAATCAAAACTTTCACATAAAATGGGTCGAATTCGGGAGGATGTGTACCATGACCAATTGAGTTATTGGGCTTGTTTTTTATCTTAAAGTCATCTCTGTGAAGTTAGCTTTCAGAAAAGTGTAAAATTATTATATGTTGCTAAAGAAAATTTTATTGTAGTGTAGATACTTTTTCGGCTAAAAAACACAAAAAGTCGTCGTTTTTGCAATTTTCAAATTCAAAATCGTTTATTTTTGGACTCGGTAAATATATCGACTTCAAATTTTTTTTATTCAACAGATAATTTTGTTGTTTAACTAGTTAAGAAAAAAACTAATAAAATCGGTCCGAATAACTAGGATATATATGAAAAAAACTGGACCAAGAACATGCAAAATTATGGTGCTTAAAAATTCAAACGCAAATAACTCGAAAGAGATAAATAGGACATGTAAGCATATTTTTTATAGGCCTTATCAGGGCCTACAACAATATATAAAAATATTTGAAATTGGACAAGAAACAAAAATTTGGCAAGTCATTAAAAATTTTTTATGCCAGAGGTATCTCCTTAGTTCCGCCCCTGAGGGGTTTGTTGTGCCTCCTTCCAAACTTAACATTGTACACTCCTCTGCTACGCCTGTACCAAATTTCATGAAAATCCAACCAGCCGATCAGAAGTTACAGATTTATTTCCAAAAAATTTCGATTCTGCCCCACTGTGAGGTGTAAAAAAGGAAGGTGTGGTTATCAAGTCGCTACAATTACTTTTATCTTGAGATAAAATGTTTAACTTATCGCTTGTGGGTAACAAAATTTTTGCTGGGCTTACGTTAACATCCGAAAGGGCTGACAAATTTGAACCACGGTTATAAGTGATTTCAGGTATTTTTTTCGAAAACGAACTGTAACGAGAGCACAAGGCAAAAGAATCGCAGTGTTGATGTGTTACAACAGGACAAACTTTCTATGCAACGGATGTTGAGAGGGAATTTGAATCGGTAAGATATTTTATAGGAGCTTTTTCAGGTGATGTGGAGAACGATGTGGAACCTGAGCTTATGGAAAGAACTTTGCGGTGCCCTGATATATTAGTACTACAGGTTTGTGGAACCAAAGTTCATGCTAGCAGAATCGCCGTTTTGTAGTGTTTTGGCAGAATAACTTTTCGATGTATTTGATGCTGAAGGCAAATTAAAATTGTTTTTATGTTTTCCAGAAAAAATGTCAGGTACTGTAGTGGAGAACGAATTGGAACCACATTTCACTGTAGAAGAATCGTAGTGTTGTGGTGTTATAGTAGGACAAACTTTTAATGCAACGTCTAATGAAAAAGAACTCAAACCGCTTAAATATTTCACAGAAAATGTGTCATGTGTTGAAGTAGTGGACAAATTTAAAGAAAAGTTTATGGTACGAGGATTGCAGAATTGTGAGTTTTCAACAAAACAAGCGTTTGGCACAGCGACAGTTGATGATGAACTTTTACAATTAATATGATAGGCCAATTATGACATTAAACTTGATCGATTTGAAGTATTGGAAAAAGAGATACTTTCTTTAAAATAATTTGTTGCTTCTAGTTTATTTATAGTGGAACTATTTGCTTTGGCAAAGCAGTTGATGGTTTATTTAGCAATGAAAAGTTTTTGCATTCTATGCCGAATATTTAATACCCTCCACCGAAAGTTAGAATATGTATTACAGGAGGCTTTATATGGAATCAATGATATATCATGAACCTAAAATTTGTTGCGGTTTTAGTCGTATTAAGTTAAATTCCGAGAATATTATACATCAATGTGTATAATTCTAATTATTTTAATTATTGTAAAATTCATTGAAGACATTTTGCAAAAAAGTGGGAAAAAATGGATTTTTGAATTTTTATCAATATTATTAATTTTTATTTATGCAATAAAAACTTTACTAATTAATATTATTTGATGAAAATTTGCAATTGAATAGATTTTTTAATGCTTAATACAAACTAATTAAACTTTTTTAATTTCAAAAGGAATCACACAAATCCCAAAAACTTCCGAAATCACCAAAGATGAGTTTTTTTAGTTTTTTGGAAATATGGCTTTGCGATTGAAGAAAATGTGACATAAAGTGGAAATTTGTAAAAAAATAATTTGGGCAAATGAGAGCTATTTTGAGAGAATAATTTTCTTCTTCTTCTTGCACGAAACAACCAAGAATATTTTTTTCAGGTAGATTATGTCAAATAATTAAAAAATAAAAATATACAATAAAAATTTTAACGGAAATTAACAAAAAATGATTTGCTTTTGTTACTAACAGGAAAGTTTCATTTAAAAAAATTAAAAACATTCAAATATGCTGAAAAATAAAATTACATTCACATACAGTTTAATGTTATATTTCTGGGTAAATAATTTGGATTTTTGTGTTCCCGTATTTTTGTACTTTGTTGTATTTTTGTGATAAAAAAATTAGCTCTTGCTCATCTTACCGCACTTTACTCAATAAATACGGAAACAATCCTAATGTACATGTTACTTAACAATTTTTTTATAAATTAATAAGAATAAAAATACTTTTTCAGAATTTTAAATTCAAACGCATACAACTTTTTAATTTCAAAAGATTTTTTTATAATTCTTTCTGTAGAATATTTATTTGCAAGTAATTTACAAAAATCGCGATAAATTTGTGTCTTCTAATTGCAAAATATTAGAACAAGGTAGGTCGAAAATAGCTATTTTTTTAATGTCCGATATTTCCCAAAATATAAGAGATAAACCATTCATGTCACAAACTTTTTTGTAGAACTCGGCTAGAAGATTTCATTGATACAATTTTTTTTAAAATCGGGCTTAAATTAAGAATTCTGGATAATTTTTAATTTTTGTAATACCCTTGGTGCCCTACCTTGGGAACTTATGGCGCCGTCCTGATATGTCTATAGACCCCAAATCCAAAACTTAAACTCTAATACAAGTCTTTAATTGCCACCTGAAATTTTTTCCAATCCGGCTAACCGTTTAAAAAATACAGAATTATTTCCATTTTTTTTTTCAAAATCTCAAAATGTGCGATAGTGCCAAAAATAGATATAAACCAAAATTGTTTTTTTTTTTTGACGGACAGACATACGGACATTGCTAAATCGATTTAGAATTATTTAAGTACCCCGAATATATATACTTTATGGGGTCTTAAATGAATATTAAAAAATCTTCACGCGGAATTGGTGTATTGTATTGTGCAGGGTATAAACATATAATTTTAAAATTATATCCTCTACATCCTAACTCTATGAGCACTTTATAAAAATATAAAATATAAAACTTACCGCTTTTTTAAAGTACTTCCACTGCATATCTTGTACCTTTAACTTTTAAAGAAAATTTATCACCGTTCTTCAGCACATTACTGGAAGTTGAAACGCAGAGCTGTCCATTTTTAAATGCAACCAAAGAAAGCATTTTGTAACCTACGCACCATAAAAAAAGTCGGGAGCAAGAACTTTCTTATGTGATTTTCAGAATACCACAAAATCACACGTGTGATTTTAAAAGCACATGATATTTGAAATCAAGTGATTTTCAGACCAGGCCTGTATTATTTGTTTTTAAAAATTCATAAAAAATTATATGGACAAAAATTCAACATTTTTGTATTTTATTAGAAAGTCAGGTGTATTACAAATAAACCATGAAAATCGATTGCCAAATGTTGACACAATTAAAGGCAGGCATCAAACCCTACAAGCAAAATAATACGAACATGATTTGAATTCATATTACTTAGAAAAAAATTTTTTAGGATTTAGAAAAAGAAAGACTGTGCGTCACAAGCGATACATCTACGCAATAAGAAATCAATACGCCTGGAACAAAAATAGGCAATATTGCTAGATAATCACCTAGGTGAAAAAAAAAGATGCCGCCTGAAAATCTTCTGGAAGATATAATAAATATATTGAAAAGTTATCACTAAATAAATCTTGAAATATCACAATAAAGAAAACTTTTATATCTTGTAAAGCATGCATTCATATAAATCTTAACATCATAAAACACGAAAACTAAAATGCTCACATAAAATATTCAAGTTTTTTTTTTTTTTTTTTGCTAAAAGGCAAACCAATATCTTCAATATTTTTTCATTTTTGAACAATTTTTCGACAACTGAAAAAATTGCGACTGAAAAATAAAAGATTGCATTAATTTCTTGCAGTTGATCTAAATGGGATATCATCAATTTATTGCATTTCACTATTTTATTTTAATGTGACCACCCGCAAAATGCAAGAGTTAAGTATTTGTAAGGCAATAAAATAAGTGTATTTAAAAATGTTAAAAATGTATGTTTAGTTCAAGATGTTGTGGACAAACATTCATAAGAACTGTCGTGTGCACCCTGTGGATGCTAAATAATAGTTGGCAACGCATAAATGAAAGTTGACATTTGTAATAAAAAGAGGGAAATATAAACAAGATTTTTTTACATGAAAGGCAATTGCTGAAGAAGCTTTTGATGGCGAACGGTAAGACATCTTGTGGGGACTGCAAGGTGTCGTGATGGGGTTCCAAGGGAAAAAGTTTTTCTTTCTGATTTGATCTCCTCCAAGGTGTGGCAGGTGGAAAATAAAAGAAAAACTGCGAGTTTATGAAAAAGCTTTTATTGGAAATTCAAACTGGGAAAAATTAAACAATCCATGGTGTGTTTACAAACTTAAAATCTAAACTATAAATAAGTGTGAAACAAAAATTTTAAAGAAAAGAAAACTAATTAAAATTTTATTCAAAATTTGAAACTTAAAAACTATCTTTAAAACTACTAAAAGTTAAATCTAAAAATTCAAAAGTTACAACATAAAATCTATAGTTAAAAGAAATTTAAACAACAAAAAGGTTAAAACTTAGAAATTATGTAAAAGTAAATAACTAAAAGTTAAATCCCGAAAACTATCTCTATATATAAAATTACAAAAAAAAGAACACAAGTTAAACTTAAAAACTATTCCAAATAAAAAAAGAACTACCAAATATTAAGACTAAAGTTCAAAAGTATTAAAAAAAAAAAAACACCATAGTTACAAATAAAGAAAGCAAAAAGTTAAAACTAAAGCTATCTCCACCTCTGCCACATCCAGCGTGCGACAATCACTAGCTATTTCTCCCGGGCAAGCAGACTCGGACTGCAAATTGACCGACGAAACTAAAAAAAAACACATATATACAACTTTATTAATAAATAAAATATAAAAGAGAATATACACATAAAAAATTAGATAAAAAGATTAAATAAGAAATAGGTAGGAATAATAGCTAGGACATTTATACCTTAATTCTAGCTCAGTCCCTTAGCAAAAAGGTTAAGGTGCGCGTTATTAGGAACTAAAGTGAGCTCATTTTAGGTCGCAGTCGCAGTCTCCCCTGGGTAGGTAGACCCACACAAAAATGCCATATCTACGATTAACATATAAAATAAAGGTTAAGCATAAAAAATATATAAATATATAGAAAGTAATATATGTGACTTTTTAAATTCAAATAAAATAAATTACGTACCCGTACAATCCGTGAGGGCGAATTAAGATGGCTGCCAAAAACGTTCGAAGAAAAACATCAGTAAAAGCTACGTCATTTTGAGTACCTATTTTCCTAAATAAAGAGAAAGAATAAAAGAAATGTTGAAATAATTTTTATAATTTTTCCTTTTTTAATTATTTATACTTACTTTTTTTATGCATTTTGTCTAAAGATTTTAAATTTTCATTTATTTTGGAATTTTTCTTTATTTTGTAATTTTAATTCATAATATGAATTCCTAATTATGGCATGATTTTTTTTTTTTTTTTTTTTTGATAATTTTTCATTTTATTTTTTTTTTTTTTTTTCTTGTAAATAAAATGATTTTTATAGCGTTATTTCGAAAATAAATTGTGTTAATCTTTTAAATATGTGGTAAAAAGACTTTAAGCTAAGTTATTGGAAGGAGTAGTGGTTGATGAGATAGCATAGCAGTGATAGGGGTAACCAAATTAGGAACAGGTTTTACCATGGATAGTTCACTTTGATACCCTTATGGGAGGGATAATTTATCCCGGCGTAACAGCTGTCGGTTAGAAGGAATAAGAATGCTGCAACCTTCATATAATTAATAAAACTAGGCAAGAATGTGAACAGGTGGAAAATAAAAGAAAAACCGCGAGTACAAAATTTTACTTTTTATTATTTTTATCATTTTAGCTAGTGGAGTTCTGGTAGCCAGGCGAGCAAGAATTCCACCCCATCCGGCGAGTTATAGCCCTGCTTCCGCCAGATACGAACGCCGCTCAATCTGGTATCCCAAACAAAACATATGCTCAAATGTTTGAAAAGCCGGTTGGAACACTACAGCACTTATGCATTCTTATGAATAAATGAAAGAACAAAGAAAAAAACGAAACGTTTAAATTATAAGTGCAACCATATCTGTACTTACATTTATATGTTTGTATATTTTATATTAATATTTTATTAGTGGCTATCATAACTATCCCACCGTTACATTTAGGTTCCGACAAAATTTTAAACACTTGTTTTGGTCTTAAAATATATATTACAATTAGAATGATAATTAAAATTTTTACGATATCGATACTGTAACTTATAAATTTCAGATTTAAATCTATAAATGTTTTGTTTTCATTAACTTTAGTTATTAGGTGAGGCTAAATGGGCTTTTCCATAAATGTTAGCTTTTCATTATAAAATGTTTTATTTCTTATACATATTTCACAATTTTCAAAAATTAAAAAAAATTTTGAACTTATATTTAATTTACTTTGTTTATAGTTACAATTATTTGAATAGTCTTCGAAAAAATTCTTAACCAAAATAAGTCCTAATTAGATTTCTTTTATTTCAGTTATATTGTTTTCTTTCATTATAAAATTTACTATATTATTTTGTAGAATACCTTGAATACATTTGTCATTTAAAAAAAAAATATATTTTGGTTTTCATCTATTACAATTCTGTTAGTTTCGAGACATATAGATGTATTTTCTCTATTGGGTATTGGCTCAAAAATTATTTGGGAAAATGATGTTATATAAATAGAACTAGGTTGTTTCGCGATCGGTTATAACATGTTCATTGTCTAGCCGTGTGACACTTATTTTCCGGAATTTTGAGTGATTTTTACCTCCGCGTTCATCTTTTAAATAAACGGAGCCCACATATGATGAATGCAAAAATACTTATAGGGTGATAATGATTTGTTCTTCATAAAAAGCTTGAGCAACTTTAGTTCTGGTGTGCGTCTCATAGTTATCTAAAATTTCGATCTTTTTTTCATCTAATAAATCAGTTGGTATAAAACCTAGTTTACTAGTAAGGACAATTCTAGCAATGTCATCTATATGATTTTTGAGTAAGTTTATATCACTGTCAATTTGATATATATGGGTTAGAAACATTACTTCGTTTTCTAAAGAAAGTATTTTGTTTTCTATTTCGCGTCGAAATTAGTTAATGTATTTGTTTACAATGAATTGTTGTTTATTTATATGAGAATGACGTCTTGATTCTGTTGGGAAAATGTATTACTTATTCTCGCTAAGGTATTTATCTGTCCTGAATTATTGTTCATATTGTTAGTAACATTTATGAGTGTAGATCTAATTTCTTCTTCGTCATCACTGTTCATATTTCCTGTAATGAATTTTATACCTTCAACTAGTCCATTTATAATCCTCTTTTTTATCTGTTTCCAAAGTTGGTTGAAAGATTATCCAATTTGGTCCTGAGAATTTTAAAGTTATTTTCCATCGCATCTAGCAAAGGTAGTAAGTCTAATAATGGGTTATCTAGTAAATTTATATTACTATATATGGTTTCTACAGTATGATAGTAGTTCGTTAAATTGATAAAGAGAAATATCCTATTGTAATGATGGATGACTTTTATTTCATTTTCTTTAAGTGGAAAATAACCTTCGTTCTCATCTAGGTTTTGTACATACATCCCTTGGGAATATGAATGTTGTAAAATCAAAATTATATTATAACATAATTGATAACGATCTCATCTGATAAGAAATGTAAGTACTCTTATTTTTATACTGTCTGTTCATGTATGTTACCATTAATATCAGTCTTATAATAGTTGTTTCAGAGTAATTGTCGTGTTATATAAATAGAATTAGGTTGTTTCCTGTATATTTTGAAATTTTGTTCTTCTTTTGATATGGGACTTATAGTACTTATGTCCTCGATCGACCCTGACACTTATTTTCCGGAATTTTGAGTGATTTTTATCTCCGCGTTCATCTTTTAAATAAACGGAGCCCACATAAGTATCTATATTTTCGAGTTTTATTGAACTTATTATTAATTCTTCCGTTAATTATTACCATAAGTTCTCTAATCAAAGGAAAGTATTTTGTACTTATAGTATAATTTCTGAAATCAATAGGTTTTTTCTCGGTTGAGGAATGAATTATATTATTGTAAAATATTATGATTTTATAAATTTTCTCCTCCACATTTTCTACATCTCTATTTGGATCATGTTTTAATAACCGAATATGTTTGTTGATTGTGTTATGTAATCTTTCCACATCTGCATTTGATATATGGTTATTGTTCAATGTGAAATGTATTTCGATTTCCTGTTCTCTACGGAATTCTATGAGAGGTGGTGCTTTAAATCCTAACTCATTGTCTATTACCAATTTTTTATATTTCCTACATAAAATAAGTACTGTGTCAAAGCCAATTTAAATTCTATCCATGATCTGTTCTTGATTTTTATTACCTGGGCGTATTTAATGAATTTTATCTATAAATGTTAAAAAAAAGAGTTTTCCTAGGCTATAAAGACGTCCGTTATTTTATATTCTTGCTTGACTGGGTTTCCATCGTATTTTTCCTTACTGCAAATATCGGAATTATTAATGAATTGAGTTATTCGTATTTTTAAATCAGGGTGGTAAATTTCGTTTTTCTATTCCGTAAAATTCTCATTTATTGCTCTGTGGTTGTTTCTTTTGTATTCTCTTTAGATTTTTTTGGTTAATTCGTTTTCATCTGTTACATCCTTTAAGACTTTTTTACATTTTAAGACTCTGAATTCGTTCTCATTCAAATATTATCCCACTACTTTTTTAAAGGTGTTGAATATCGATTCATCTTGGCAGAAGATTGCATTAATTTTTGTTGCATCAAAATGGTTTTTTAGTATAGTAATAAGGGTTGATTCGTCAAATGCTTCTGCCGTAAAAGCTTTTCTCTTATACGAGTATCTAAAAATATTTTAATTTCTTAGTTTCAATGAACCTGATGTAGTTTTATTGAAGATTATCTGTCATCGATAGAAATTCAAAGGGTTATGAGTTCCTAAAAAGTTATTCTTCGTTAATTGAATTGTATTTCCATTCTGTTGTATCTTTTGGTTGCTTGAGTTTTCTGTGGTGGGAAGATTTTGATTAATGTTTATTTCAATAAGGCATCCGCTGTCCTATGTAGAATACCCTTTTTGTACTTCTTTTCATAATCGAACTCCTGTAAACGGAATTAGGTTCTTTTATAAAAAAAAAGCCATGATCGGTTTCGACAATAAATCTTTTACCAAAATGATATGATCGTAAATGTTGTGTAGCCCACTCAATAGCTGGTAATTATTTTTCTATTGTACTATAGTTTTGTTCATGATCGTTTAATGTTCGACTCGAGTAACAGATGGGGTGCCCATCTTGAGAAAGTACTGCCCCAATCGCAGAATTACTTGCATCGGTTTGCAATTCAAATGTTTTATTGAAATCTGGATATGCTAGCATCCAGATTTCTTTAAGTATTTTGCCATAGGTCTTGCAATTTTTGAATAATCGTTTATAAACTTCCTATAGTAACCGGCGAGGCCTAAAATCTGTTTAATTTATTTCTTTGAAGTTGGTAGAGGAAACTTCTGAACACATGTAATTTTATTTGGCTTTGGTTTTTTTTACACCTGAATCAGTCACTACATATCCCAAAAAGTTTGTTTCTCGTTTCAAAAATTCAATTTTATCTAGCCCGACTTTTAGGTTCACCTCTTTTAAGCGGTTAAGTATTTTTGTAAGAGATTCCAAATGCTCCAGAAATGAGGTTGAAAATATTATTATATCATCAAGATAAACAAAACAGATTTTATTAATAAATTTTCCCAAAACGTTGAAAAGTGGCTGATGACGTTTTAAGTCCGAATTTCATGTGAAGGAATTCGTAATGACCGCCTTCTACGCTAAATGCGGTTTTCGGAATATTTTTCGTTTATTTCTATCTGATGAAAGACCTACGCGAGATCAAGAGTCGTGAAATATTGACATCTTTGTAATTTCTCTAAGATCTCGTCAATATTAGGAATAGTGTATTTATCGTCGATAGTGACCTCGTTTAATTTGTGATAATCTATAACCATTCTCCATTTTTCGTGCCATTTGCGTACAATTTTTTCGGCACTATCCAGACTGGTGCTGAATATGATGAATGACTTGATCGGATTATTTCATTGTTTAACATTTCCTTAATTTGCTTACTTACTTATGTCTTATTGATGTAAGGATATCTGTAAGTCTTGGCAGCAATTGGAATATTGTTTATTGTCCTAATATCATGCTTGATTGAATTTTAAACGTCAAATCAGTATTCTCTGAATAGAACATCTTTTTAATCTATTTATTATTTGTAAGTCTTTCTTTTTCTTCACTATTTATGTGATTAATTTAAAAATTTTTAATTTTAAAATATTTTGCATCATAAATTCTTTCCATAATTTCAACATTTTCATTTTCAAAAAAAAATAAATTGGTGACTATATACCTATATGACGTTCAACTGCCAATCTTATACCATAAAACCCACATTTTTTAAATAGCTTTCATTGTTGTCATTTGCTTAATTTATGGAAATATGTTTTCCATTAATGTCTAAAATATTGTCTTTTAAATTTATTATTGCTTTAGTTGCTTCAATATATCGTTACCAATTAGACCATCATAGTGGTCATGAAAATGACGGACTAAAAATTAGATGTTGCTTTTAGAATTCACACCAAATTTTTTAAATGCTGGGATGGCTACTTTTTTCTTTAATTCTATGTTGTGTTGAATAGTTTTTAAGTTTGTTTCTTTGCAATGTATGAACCATTTTTGGTGACAAATCCCATGATTTGTTATCGAGTGAGTTGCTCCAGTGTCAATAACAAATTTTAATTGTACCGTTTTGGATTTAATTTTTATATAGGGTAGCTTCCCTGGGAGGCTGGCAGATAAAAATTTTCAACTGTGTTTTCCTCCATAGGTTTAGGATATTGTTGTTGGTTATTTGAGCTACTATTAAGGTTAAATTGCCTTCGATTTTATAGATTATGATAATTAAAATTCTATCGATCGGAATATCCTCTACTAAAATTCTGTCCGTTATGAGATTCTCTTTGGTTTTGTCGATTATTAGGGTTTCCTGAGCTATAGTTTTGTTGATTATAAAATTGTCCTTGATTCCTATAATGTTGGCTATTAAAATTTAATAAATTAGAATTCTGTTGGTTATAATACTGTCCCTTGTTCTAGTTTCGTCAACTTGAAAAATTTGTTGGTTGTTAAATTGATTATAATTCTGTGAGTTATTCACGTTGTTCTGCTGTTTGTCACTTCTGTCATTTTTTTTTACTTTTTTACGGATTATAATGTAAAAAGGTTTCTACAGGCAAATATGGTGCGCATTAGTTCTGGCATTTTGGTTGTTTAAAGCGATCTGATTTAGTCCTTCTCCTTCCTCTACAGCCACTGCGGCTTTATTGTTTAATAGTTTGAGCCGATATTTTATTTCGTTAAAAAATTCTATAGTATTACTATTGAAAGTTGCCGACCTGAGGTTGTCAAACAATTCTTCGCAGATTTTCTTTCCCCTAAATTCTTTTCCAAGATGGTTTAAATATCCTGCCAAGTACGTACGTGTGCATTGATTTCCAATACTTCTTTCGCTTTCCCTACTGTATGACTTTTAATTATGTTAGAAAAGACCAATTGAGAAAGTTCATCGTATGTAGTAAGCAACGGGTGAATCCTATCTATTAATTTGACAAGAGTACTTAAATCGCTTTTATTTCCATTAAATTGAGTCAAACTATTTAGATATTTAATAGGTCTAATTGTTTAATTTTAATTAAAAAAAATCTTATATATATATATATATATATATATATATATATATATATATATACGCTTTAATTGAAAAAAAAAATTGTAAGCACTAGTTGACCACGTGCCGTTTAGTGTTTAGTACGTAAAGAATAATTTAATTAAAAAGAAATTGTGAAATAAAAGTAGTGTATCGTGAAAAATATGAATCTTTGTGAAATATATCTACCAAATGAAACATTCATTTCAAAACGTTTTTAGTACACATATGCCTGCACTTATAATTTAAACGTTTCTTCTTTTTTCTTTGTTCTTTCATTTGTTCGTATGAATGCATAACAGCTTATGAATGTTTGTCCACAACAACGTGCACAAACATACATACGTTCTTGAGCAAACATACATATTTAAATGCATTTATTTTATTACCCAACAAAACTATAAAATTTTCCAGAATACTTAACACTTGCATTTTGCGGGTGGTCACACTAAAATAAACTACGAAATGCACTTCAATCATTTTTACTTATTGCCCGACAAAATAGTAAATTCTTGGAATAACAATAAGAAATCAATAGTAAATAGAACAACTCTTTAGAAATAGTATAAAATAAGCATTTTAGTTTAATTTTCAATTTTTGTATTTAACATTAAGATTTTTTCAAATAAAGAACATTTGTATTCTTCGAGTCAAAAGTAAAAGTCGTATTTTTATTTTTAAAAAGTGAAACTTTAAAATATTCGATTTTTATTATAATTATTTTTTAAAATAATTAAAAGTTAAACTAAAACTGGTGACAAGGATGGGATAGGGATTTCAATTCCTATAAGTGAACATTATCTTAACAATAAATTTATTTGAAACCAAGTGCAAAGGAATCTACAAAATATGGTTATATCCACGAAAGTAATTCTAGGAAATTATTTTTTTAGAATTACAAATTTTCTGAAAATTGAAGAAAATTTATTTTAAAGTGCTAAAATTTCTTCAATACGCGAAACATGCATAAAATATTTTGAGTGCAGGTAAAAACATTTTAAATTAACTTTTTATTGAATATTTAACGGATGAAAATACTTTTCAGATAAGTCATCAAGGCGTAATGGTGAAGACGTCTTAAGAATAATGTAATAGCTAAATGCCATCTAAAAGGACAAATCCTATTGCTATTGCGACAAAATGTATGTATGTATGTATGGCGTTAAATAAAAAAATTTATTTAACGCCATACATACATACATTAAAAAAAAATAGTTTAAATATCATTCACACTAGAGTTTCTGATATATGTATGAATATGGTCATATACCTTCGGATCAATATATTTAACATTTTTTCTACCTGTCCTTTAGTCCTCCAACTGAGACGTGTGACCCCACTGAAGAAAGGAAAAGAATTCTTTATTTCGCCCCGAAATTTTCATATATCACCAGTTACGGCAAATCGTCTTAGGAGCCTCCTCCGAGAACTGTCTTTGACCTTTACCATCGTATAGGAAGCTGGAATCCCCAAAATCGTCTCCTTATATAATCAAATTGAGTTTTGTTTGGTACTCCACCAGGCATCTATATAAAATTATTAGTTATCAAATATAACCTCAATTGAGGTAAAACGAATGGGTGTAGATAATGTCCGATTCACAAACAGTAACTTGGTACAGTTATGTGACGCGCAACCTTTAACCAATGAGAGTTTGAAACGTAAAACACACGAAGGCCAACAATGCGAACGGCTTAATAGCCCTTGAACGATAAAGGCAATGACGCCCGAGATGCTTCCCAACCAAGAGCAGTTTTACTAATGTTGTTGTTTTTTTTTTTTTTTTTTTTTTTGTTTTAATGTTTTTTGATATGTATATTTTTCTATTCTTTCAAGTTTTTATACACATGATCGCAAGTGTAAAAGGTATATATATGTCATTCCGTTTTTAATTTCTACAATATTCATCTAAGCATTCAAAAGTTATATATTTTTTGGATCCTTATTGATAGAGTAGTCGATATGACGATGTCCGCCAGTCTGTTGAAATCAGTTTTTAGAAAGTCCCCGGTATCGGATATATATGTTTTATACATCAAATTATAGGGAATATTCCTTAGAATGACACTAGTAAAAATCAACATTATTATCGTCAAAAAACCGAAAAGGTCTCCAAAAACGTATTTGTTTCCGACTTTTCTAAGCACCTATATAATCTTTTTTTAATGTTTTTTTTGCGGAAAAAATTTACAGAATTCGTTTTTTACAAATTTGTTGTAAATATTTTTCTAAAATTTCGGTTTTTTGAATGAACCATAACGGTCCATGAACAACCGAATTATAGGCAAAAAACTGAAAAAATTATTAAAAATATACACACACAAAAATATATCAAAAATATTGCAATGACTTTCAGAGTACTTGTTGATTGTACATATATACATGCAATAATTTTGTATGTATGATTGGAGGTTTTTTAGTTGGAAATGGAAGAGCATTGCAATGACTTAGTGTTAATGTTGTTTTTTGTATAAGAATGTATCTACATACAAACATATGTATATAAATTTAGTAGTCATCAGAAGCTATCAGTGTTGTTTTTTTTTAAGGATAGTTTAATTTTGTGTTTGCATTTTTGTTGTTTGGAAAAAAATTTAGATTATTTTTATGTCAAGAATGACACTTTATTCTCTTTATTTAAGTATTTTGCATGCACAAACGTTTCTACTTTGTTAGGTATCTTTTTATTTAAATAATAAATCCTTGAGAAATTGAAAACAATGGAAAATTTCTTGAAGAATTTAGTTTTAGTTTTAGAGATTTTATTCAGAAAAGTTGAATATTGCAATATCGTTATTTTAAAAATTGTCGAATATTACGGAAATGTTTACTACCGAGAAATTATCGATAAAAGTTCGACGTTACGAACATTCATTTTTAATATAGGTATCGATAGCTTCTCGAACATTCTGCTTCGAGAATACTTTGTTTTTAGCGAACATTCCTAGTAACGAAACTTTTAAATACTTTTTTACATTAATATTCGCAGATTTCAACAAATATTAAACATTTCAACGTATATCGTATTTTTTTTTTTTGTTTAGTTCATATAGTAATTCAAGAATCATCCAGTCAAAGAAAAAAAAACATATAAAACCTGGGTTTTAATTACATTATAAACATACATATTTAACAAATAAACTTTCAAAAAATGATTAGTTAAATAATAAAGAAATATTTGGCTCCCCAGCCGAAAAGTTTAATTAATAAAACACATAGAATAACGCATTCGCAGTTCGGTTACATTAGAAACAAATCCATAATATAAATATTGAAAACCATACAAGGTATATTAAACAGTTTTATATGAAAAGCATTGTTAGATTGTGAGAAAATTCTTAGTTCATAAGGCAGGCAATTCCACCAACAAGCAAATCGTGTAGCAAAAGACCTCCCAAAAATGATGTGATTGGCAACGCTAGTTAAAAATTTGGCATTTGGGCAAAAGAACAAATAATAAAAAAGTAAATTGTATATATATATATATATATATAGAAATTATAGCAAGCGCTTCACAATGGGCACATATGGCACATATGGCACATATACTTATGTAAAAAAAAGTATATATATTTTATATAAAAAAATAATAATAAAACAAATTTATAAAAAAAGAAAAATATATATAAAAAAGAAAATAGGAAATACAGTATAGACATACCCGTCATTTAATTAGTAAGTCCCTTAGCAAAAAAAGGTTAAGGTAGGAACTAAAACGAGCTCCTTTTATGTCCTTTGGCATAGTTTTGGTTGAGTAGATAGACAAGCCCATTGTGAAGGCGCTTGCTATAATTCCTATATATATATATATATATATATATATATATATATATATACAATTTACTTTTTTATTATTTGTTCTTTTGCCCAAATGCCAAATTTTTAACTAGCGTTGCCAATCATTTATTTTAACCCCCACAGGGTGCACACGACAAACAACTACTTATACCTAGGATCATTTTTGGGAGGTCTTTTGCTACACGATTTGCTTGTTGGTGGAATTGCCTGCCTTATTATTATATTAAAAGAAATCTGAAATCTTTTTGTTAAATAATTTAGATTACAAATTTTATTATTTCCGATTATTGCAACTTATTTGTACTTACCATTTTGAGAGCTTTTCATAATCTTTTGTTAATTCGAATTCTCTTTGTTACAACGAATTTTTTGTATTAATTTTGCATTTTTTTTTCGATATGTAAATAAATTCATTTTTTTATTCATTTATTATAAATAAAAGAACTTTTTATAACGTTTAATAAAAATGAAGTGAGATTATTTATTGAATATGTGGTAATTTAAATTTTTAAAGTAAGTGATTGGAACGAGTAGTGTAAGATGAGATAGGGTTGGTTGGTTTACGTGGTAGCCCGTAACCTTACGGGCAATCAATTAGACTCGTTAGAATCCGTTTTGATGTCTGCTTGCATGTTTTCCGATCGTCCAGTGACCTGTAAACAATGTTATTAGTCTCGAGATGCCTTTGCGTTTGTAGCCAGTGAGTTGCATTGAGCGTTTTTCGTTGTAGGTAGGCCACGTTTCTTTCGCGACTCTACATTTGTCCAGATTTCGCCATCTATTTTCCGCCTTTTCTAGAAAGTGTTTTTGGATTCTGCTTTTGACTGTTCCTAACGGGATTGCGACAGAAACCGATAAGGAGACATTCATAGCAGAGCCTACCTGGGCTAATTCGTCTGCCTGTTCATTACCATAGTAGTCCCTATGCGCAGGAACCCAGACTACAGTAATGTCATACAGTCGACTTAGTCCAAGCAGTTCCTCTTTACATTGTCTGACTAGAATAGAGGTAGTTTTCGGTGATTTGAGCGATAGTATTGCCGCTTGACTATCGACAAATAAACCAATATTCCCTTTAATATTTTTATCGCGAATTAGTTTACACGCTTCCCTGACCGCTAGTATTTCCGCTTGGAATACGCTTGCCTCGTCAGGGAGTCTACATGAGTGTCTAATTTCAAGATCATTAGAGAAGACACCAGAGCAGACACCGCAGTTCATCTTTGAGCCGTCAGTGTATATCCTAGTTCCATATTGTTCAAGAAGATTACCCCTTCTCCATTCACTCCTGGTGGGGAATAGGACTTTAATAGTATATCCGAAGTCCATCTGGGGAATCATATAGTCGGTAAATTGATTGAAATGCGGGGGTATTAAATTTAATATCCTCGCGTGCCCATACGTTCTTGATCTCCAGCTTTTCGTTGCAGATAATCTTATCGCACTATTAACTGATGATTCAATTATGTATAGGTCTATAGGTGTTCGGTGCAATATAGTGTTCAGAGCTTTTGATGGACTAGTACGTAATGCGCCTACAATGCCAATGGAAGCGGATCTTTGTATCCTGTAAAGTTGATCCACCACATATCTCTTACTAGTAGCGGTCCATCACACAAGAGATCCATATACAAGAATGGGCCATACTATTGCAGTGTATAGCCATTTTGTCAATTTTGGACTCAAACCCCATTTCACACTGAACATCTTTCTACAGGTGTAGTATGCTACCGTAGCCTCACTAACCCTATGTTGAATGTTCAGCTTCCATGAAAGCTTAGAGTCCAAAATAATGCCCAAGTATTTTGCATTGTTCGACAAGGTGAGTTCACAGTTTTCTAACTGTGGTAATCTGAAGCTCGGAATCTTGGTCTTTGTGGTGAAAAGTACCAGCTCTGTCTTGCCCGGATTCACTCCTAATCCACATTCTTTGGCCCAGTCACTGAGTGTAGTCAGAGCAGTTGACATTATATCACTTATCACGTTCAGAAACAGTCCTGATACTAGTATCACCACATCGTCCGCGTAAGCCACGACTTTCACTCCCTTGTCTTCCAATTTGCACAGGATGGTATTAATGACAATAAGCCACAACAGCGGAGAAATCACACCTCCTTGTGGAGTTCCACGCATAACTTGTTTGGTCTTAACACTGTTGCCTAAATTCGCAATGACGATTCTTGTCTCTAGCATTGACACCAGCCAGTTGGTGATATAATCCTCAACTCCTAGTTCGTACAGAGCTCTCTGTATCGCCATAATCGTGACATTGTTAAAGGCGCCTTCTATGTCCAGAAAGGTAGCCATAGCGTATTGTTTAAATTCAATGGATCGCTCGATGACCCTTACGACCTCATGAAGAGCCGTCTCCGTGGAGCGACCTTTAATGTAGGCATGTTGACTTCCTGAGAGTTGAGTTGTACCCTCTAGACGCTGCCTTATATGTAAATCAATGAGTCTCTCCAGAGTTTTCAGCTGAAAAGATGAGAGACTAATCGGACGGAAGTCCTTTGCATTCTCATGACTTCTTTTTCCGGTTTTTGGAATGAACACTACCTTCACTCTCCTCCAATTCCGGGGAACATAGTTGAGGGTTAGGCAGAGTTTAAAGATTCTATGTAACCAGGGTATGATGTATACCTTTGCACTTTGAAGCATCCGTGGTATAATACCATCAGGCCCTGCAGATTTGTACGGAGAGAAACTATCCATTACCCATGAAATTTTCTCAACGGATATTATGTCATCCTCGATTCGTTGCGAGGATTTAATATGCCCCATCTCCTGGTCTGTAATATCTGTACAGCCAGGAAAATGAGTATTAAGTAAAATGTCCAAAGATTCCGCCGACGATTCTGACCATGAGCCATCCATCCTTTTAATATAGGATGGATTATCAAAACCTTACTGAGTCTAGCAGATTCCTTGGTATTGTCGACAGATTCGCAGAAGCCTTTCCATAAGTTTCTTTTTGCGATCTTTATTGCTTTCTTATATTCTCTACGCTTATCGTGATACAACTGCCACGATTTTGTTCTGTAGCCAATATTGAAAGCATTGCGTGCCTCCTTGCGTAGCTTCGAGAGTTCCTTATTCCACCAGGGAGGGAAGCTCTTTTTAGCCTTCGTCATTGGACAGGATATTTTAAAAGCTTTAACAATTTCCTTGCTTAATGTGCTCTCAATTTGTGTCAAGACTCTCAGTCGTTGCTTCGACTGGAGGTATTTTTTTCAGTTTGTGCATGAGAATCCCATTGAACTTAGTCCAGTTCGTTCGTCTTGGGTTTCTGAAAGTTGACGCTGTTTCTTTGCAGACGAGTCCAATGTCGAAAAGTATCCAGCAATGATCCGAAAAGGATTTCTCTTTGGATACTCTCCACCTATCAACTGATATATTGGATCTGTCTTTCGTAAGTGTAATGTCTAGCACCTCTTCCATCCATTATGGTTCACCGAGCTCGGAAAAACGAATGTGGCGTCGTTGCCAGAGTTGCATATGGTCAAGTGGTTTGTATTAATGAAATCAAATAGACACTCACCTCTATCGTTGATTTCAGTGCTACCCCATATTGTATGCCTTGAGTTTGCATCACAGCCAAGAATAATGTCATCTTGAGCCTTTATAGAGGCCATAAAACGCCTTCACTTCGTCTGGCGGGGCTGAATTGTCGTATGCCATATAGCTGGAGGCGATCAGGAAACTCCTGTTTCGCACTAATTCGACCCTTGCGACTGTCAGGTCTGCTGAGCTATACTGTGAGCAAAGAAATATATTTATATGTTTTTTAGCAATAAGACAAGATCTTGGCTTACCTTTATCTTTTACATATAGTGTTTTATATGTTGAAGTCGGGAACCCTTTGACTTGGGAGTTTGAAACCCAGGGTTCCTGGACTATAGCAATGTCGAGGTCCTTTTCCGCTAAAAGAAGCCTCAGATTGTCTGTAGCACATTTTGAATGCTGCAGAATTGCACGATTTTCATCGTCGGTTGTGGGGTTTTTTGCAGGTTCGTTTAGCTGCATGCCTGTCAGCAGATTACTGGCTACTTCCAACTCGTCTGCTTCGCCAGCTCCTGGACCTGTGGGACGGAACACCTTAACCTTGGCGTCCCTAACGCCAAAGTACAGTTTTAGCCCCGCCTTCTCTAGCTCAACTGCGCTATTTTCTGAGACGGCGAAGATAATGCACTTGTTGTTGTCCCCATGATCTTCTGAACGGATGACTGTCCAGTCACCCATGGGGATACTGGGGTTCTGCAGCTTCAGACACTCCAGTATTTTCTGGTTATCGCAGCTCAACTTTGGGAACCAAACCTTTTCCCGCGGTCTCATAGGGATTTCCCCCATTGGGATAAGCTTAAGGCTTAAGCCTTCCCATGCATCGCTAATCTTTGCGATGCATTTGCTGAGGAATTCTTTAGAGAACACGTCCAAGCATTTGATTATCCTGTAGACCCGGTGTATCTCACCAGAGTCAAAACGAGGAACTGTAGAGTCTTTATTGGTGAGTACGTGTTCCATCACGAGTGGAAGGAGCCGGAGCGGTCGATTTATTTTGGACCTTTCTCCTCTTCGGCGAATAGCTACCCTCAGCTTGGGAGCGGTTTCGCTTCTCTCTTTCCTGCACTGCCTGGGATGTGGAAGGTTGAGAGTCCTTAAACTTAAGATACTCGTCAACCACCGATTGGTATTTGACACGATCTTCCTTATCGCGTTCATGAGGAGTGCCATTTGCCTTATTCTTGGCAATTTTTTCCAGTATAAAGAGAGCTTTGACATAGCGTTGTCTCAGAATCTCTTTCTGGCTCTTCTTTTTCTTTCGTTTCTCGTTCGACTGGTCGTCAGACTTGACATCCTGTCGAGGAGCCATTGTGTTTTGTGACAGCGGGGTGCTATGGCTTTCTCCCCTGCTGCCAGGTTGTTCGACCAAGGTCTCTTGACTAGAGGCCAAAAGGTCGTCTTCCGAGGAGGTACCCATCTCCACTTTTTTGTTGTTGTTGTTGTTTTTTATTTTATCTAAGTTTTCCATTTGGTTCCCACGAGTAGGCACGTAAGGGGATGGACCATCCATGCAGGGACGGCGTACATGGACTAGACAAAGAACATTTACAACTGGCCCGTGTCCTGGCGCCAGAGGGGAGCTGTTAGCGACTAGTCTTCTTTAACCACTGACTAGCCATCCAGGTTCTCGGCACTGCAACCAACCACCTTAACCTTACAAGTGGGGGAAAGAGGATATGGAATAAGAGGGGAGAAAAGAGGGTAGTTGGGGAAAGAGGATAGGGGATGGATAACCTTTGGTCATGAAGGCCTTTAGAGTCTAGACCTTGATTACTCAGTATCCTCCAGGAGGACAACTGAGACTTCAAGAAAGAGATCACAGCCTACATTTAAGCCGCCACATCGCGTCAAGATTGTTATCCAGGTGGGGATGAGATAGGGTAGTATTAGGGGTAACCAAACAGTTACCATGGTTAGGGCAATTTAATACCCTTGTGGGAGGGCCAATTATTCCCGGAATAACATCTGCCGGAAGGGAAAGGAAATCCTACAAGACCAGATCATAAATAACCATATACAAGAGTGTAAACTCACTTCGGGTCCCTACAAAGTGTTATTTATTCAATTCTTCTACTTTCTTTCAGCTGGTATTATTTTTTTTTTGTGTATCGGTTATTGGCTATCAGCTGAGCAAGAACTCCGCCCCATCCGGCGAGTTTTAGCCCGGCTTCCGCCAAATACCAGCGTCGCTCAGTCTGGTAGCCCAAACTAGTTAGTTGTGTACATTCTAATAAGCCGGTCGGTACATAAAATGGCGCCCAACGTGGGGCCCGAAGGGAGCGATCCCAAACTATTAGATTATGGAAGTCTTTGTTAGGAAGTATAAGTTCCGTTACGTATATACAAGAGTCCCTATCACGTGCGACATTTACCTGATAAAGATGGATGAAAACTTTCATTAAATCCCTATGTGATTATACTTTTTTGTATTAAGGATACTTAGGGCTTAATTGCTATCGTTAGATTTTTAATGAAGTTTTTTTTTTTTGAAATAGGCCGGAATGCAATTAAGTTTATCTTTACCCTATTTTACGTCGAGTAGGTCTTATATTAGGAAGTCTTATAGGCAGAATATAATTGCGACTCGGACGTAAAATAGTGTAATCTTTACGCAGTTTAGAAATTCCGATGCTCATGAGTCTTAAGAAAATTTTTACCCTGAAAACTTATATTTTTCTTTCAAACGCTAATGAGGATCGTAATTTATTATTTTATTTTTTTATTTTTTTTTTTTGAATCTTAATAGTATATGGGACTAGTCCTGGATACAGTATAAGAAGGGGGGTGTCAGCTGCAGTCCATTATCTATTTAAGTTTTCCAGTTTTTATTTTCTTTATTTACCATATTATTTTTTGCAGTAACACTTTTGTGAAACATAATAGAATTCCAGAATATATGGAAGAGTATTTCTTTTCTATGTTTTTCGGATTCGTTTTTTTGAAATGTCAGGATTTTTCAATCCTATTATTTTTTTACTCTACCTATCTCATCCCCACTATAAATTCCAATCACTACCTACATACGAATATAATTATCCTAAAATTGCAAGTTTTTGGTAAGAAAAAGTTTGCGTTAATACGACTGCGTATTATATTTTAAATTTACATGGTTTGAAATCTTTGTGCGTTTGGTTTACAACCTTTTGATCGATTTGATAGTGCGTTAGGGTTTGTTGGATTTGCCATTTAACCATTTATTTTCTTTTTTTTTTTTTTTTGTAAGGATTATAATGGTTTTGACTCGTCAAGCCAGTAGGAATTTAGCGAACGAACCTACAAACAGCAATATGGCAACCACAACCACAGGTAACTCGTGCTACCGATGTAGTATCTAACGTTGGAGTATCCGCAACCACCTCCTCAATTGCACCAGTTTTACCGCAGCATCTTTCATTTAGTCCAGAAGAGTTAAATTCTACTATTGTGTCTCCGGAATATAACAGTATCACAGCTCAAAGAGTGAGAATATGGAAAACCAACCGAATCAGCCTAGCACAATAAACCAGCAAAATACCCAAGAAGTAGTTAACGCCTCAATTGGACTTTCTCAGGCTCAGTTCATGAGGCAAGTAGATGAGAAACTCAACAAAGCCTTAATGGAAATTAAACCATCCCAGCCACAATACACCACCAAATAGCGCTCAAGACGGAAAAGTAGTTACTGCGGTCACATTTTCGCAAGTACCTCCTAGCGTGACGCCAGGAACCGGTTATAATCAACCACCACCATTGATACCAGCACCTAGGTTTCCAGCTAGTGATGAGTTACAGACACAACCTCCTCCACGAGCTAGGGGTGCTGATTTTTCTGACCAGCAACAAAACCAACCTATGTCGTATTACCTTCAACAGCAACAACTATCGTCTGGTAATCACCTACAATTAAACTCATACAACCAGCTACAACAAACGCAGTTCCCACAGCCTCAGCAGCATAATCAACCAACGTATTCCTATGATCAGCATGCACCACAAAATCCACAAGGACAGTATCACCATCCGCCAAAGCGATTAATCAACCATTTACGGGTTATAATCCACCACCACCACATCCAAGTTGCGTGCCAATACCTAATTACGCCTAGCCGATGTCCAATAATATGGCCTTTGAAAATCAACATAAATTCAACTTATCGAGATGGGGGATTAAATTTGATTTTATCAGCAAAACGATGAATGCCCAGGAATTTATTTTCCGTCTTAACGAGTTACGAAAAGACTACGGCTGTTCGGATAACGATATCCTCCGTAGTTTCCCTCATTTATTAGAAGGACCAGCACTCGACTGGTATTGGAACCACGGCAAGCTCAAACAAGTAAGTTCTTGGCAAGAATTGGAAAAAGCCATCCTTACTCAGTACCAACGTTTTGAGAATGAATATCAAATTCAAATGCAAATTTTGAATCGCCGGCAATTACCCCAGGAATCGTTCGAGGATTTTTATAATGTAATTATAAAATTTCGGAATCAGCAAAAGAGTCCTTTCGACGAAAAATCTTTGGTGGACATTATGCGGGGAAATTTAAAACCATCTGGAGAATTTGTCTGAGTTTTGCAGGGAAGTTAAAAGAGCGGAAAATCTGTTGGCAGGTCAAAGAGGTTTATACCAGCAGCGACCGAATTTCGCTCGAGTGAACGAGTTGGAATATCTGCAAGATTCGGAACTGCAACCCGACGCCGAGTTGGAATTGAACGCAATTCGGGACACGAGGAATTACACCTGCTAGAATTGCAAAGATCATTACGTTCTATTTAGTGCCTACTTTAAATCGTGAGCTTTTCTTGGGTATTGACTTTGTGAAGGTTTTCAATTTATTCGCCAAACTTTCTATAGTTTAACCACTTTCTATAGTTTAACCACTAATGGTGTAGATCTCTGCGAAGAGACCAATAATAATCTAGAGGTAGTAACCCATAATTTGAGTGCTGAACAGCAGCAGAAATTAGATTTTATAATGTCGATGTTCCCTTGCTACAGCGAGAAAGGTTTGGAAAAAATAAATTTAGAAATGCACACGGTAGATACTCATGATTCAACTCCAGTGAAAGATTGTCACTATCCAGTCTCCCCGGCTGTACAAAGGTTGATGTTTGCAGAGCTGGATAGGATGCTTGATCTCGGAGTCATTGAGCTTAGCAAAAGTCCATGGAGTCATCCAGTTACTCTGGTCCGTAGGGGCGAGAAAAACCGACTGTGCCTAGACGCGCGTAAGCTCAATGCTCTAACGGTCAAGGATGCCTATCCATTGCCTCACATCGAAGGTTTGCTAAGTCGATTGGGAAATACGATATACATTTCAAGTGTCGATCTAAAAGACGCGTTCTTTTCGAAATCTCGTCAAATGTGGGTAACCTGATAAACCTAGATTCTAACGCGTTCCAATCTGAAGATTGTTTGCAGCTAATCGCCACGTGCAGAATGAGTATTTTTCTTGGAAACTATGGGTACCAAATAATCTTGTTTCGAGTAAAAGAATATTTTTATTGGCCAAATCAGAATATACAAATTAAAGACTTTGTTCGCAATTGCCAAACGTGCAAGGAATCGAAACCTGCCAACGTAACGCCAATGGGATCTGAAATACAAAGCGAAAGACCGTTTCAACGAATTTTTGTTGATTTTTGGGTATATATCCGCATTCCAAAAACGGAAATAGTTTTATTTTCATCGTTTTGGGACTATCTGACGAAATTTGTATTGTTAAAGGCATTGAAGGTTAGCTTGAAGAATATTATAAAAATCTCGGAAGTTTTGTATAAGTTCGGTACTCCAAAAACTATTGTATCCGACAACGGCAAACAGTTTATAAGTAAAGACTTTTTGGAGATGATTGAGAATTTCGAGATTAAGCATATTCGCACCGCGACGCACTCACCGCAAGCCAACGCGTCTATCTTGGCGGCTGTACGATCGTATTTGCAAGAAGATCTTTCGGAGTGGGATAAATATTTGCCCGAGATAGAGTTTTCCTTAAGATCTTCCGTGCAAACTTCTATAGACGTTACACCATATTTTGCATTGTTCCGTACAAACATGATAGGACATGGTAGAATATATAGATTGGCAATGAAACTCGCAATTATGAATGAATCAGATCTAAACATTATTCCGAAATCTGTGAAAATGGAACTTTTGCGTCAGAAAATACGAGAAAACTTGCATAAAGCCTATATAAAGAACGAAAAATCTTATAACACGCGATGCTAACAGGTTAAGTTTATACCTAGACAAGAAGTCTATCGGCGAAACTTTCAACAGAGCGATTTCAAACGCGATTTTAATGCAAAATTCGCATGCAAATTCCTAAAATGCCGAATAGTGAAACCGGTTGGAAACAGCCTATAGGAGGTCGAAGATCTACAAGGGAAATCGTTAGGGGTTTTTCATGCCAAAGATTTAAAGCTTTAGGCTAAAATCTTTGGTGGTTCTAGTCCTATCATTTCCTATCGTTCAACGTGTATCGTTTTATTTTTTTAACTATAAGGGTTAGTAACTTAATGACATACTTAATAGTGTTGTTTTTATAACTAATTTTTCTTGATTTCTATTCTAGCTGTGAATTACGATTGGTGGTCATTGGCCAAATAGTGCAATTTCCTAAGCCCTAGGGGAACTATGCCTTTAAGAAGCTAAAGGTTGTTAATCACCTAAGCCAATAACTTTTTTCATGAGCCCGCCTCTTACAGCGAGTTGAGGTAAAAGTAAATAAATTTTGTTTGCATCTCGTATTCTCTCTGACGACAATATGAGTAAAAGATGTACAAGATGCCAGTTTTGAACATTGTTCATACATATATTAGCAAACATAATTTAACTGAAGCTCTGTTAAAGTGACTCAAAGGTAATCAAATATTTATAGAGTTAAGAAAAAAAAGTACCTTGAGTTAAATTAACAAAGCTCAACTTGAGTAGAAGTTTGGAAGGATTTTTTTATACAAATAGTCTAAGTATAATTAAGGTAATAACTTATATGATAGTCACTCACCTATTTTATTCCATTTTTTGTTCATCTTCCTTTGATTTTGATTGTTGGTCAGCTTACTGGTTAGTAATGGGTGATTCCTGTAACAAAATAAACCATTATTACTTATTTGTCTTACTATTTTGATTACATTAATCGATAAATAGTATATTTTTTTTCCTTAATTTATACACTTTTGAAATAAATACCTTACAATCAGCTTGGATTTTTGTCTAGTGTAGTCTTCCAATTACAGCTTTTGAGATCGATCACCTGTAGGATTGCGAAATGGAATTAGTTTTTTAACTAAGTTTAAGGAATTTAATAAAGTTAAATTTTGTTTCTTTTAGGAGAATTGCAGGAGGTATTAATCGCCAGAGATTTAAGTAGAATATCTTAATATCCCTGGTGGTCTTAGTCCTTGTAATTCTACCTTTTGATCATGGAACTAATTATGAATTAAATTAGTCTCATGCAGTTGAATTTTGATTATAATTTCATAGATTTTTTTTTTTTTTTTTGCCTTTTTTAATACTTTCTTTTTGCAGTACTTTGTCTAGGCACTTGAATTTTCTGTGAAGAGGAGTAAAAAAAGATTTTAATATTAAAGAAAATATTT
Source organism: Protocalliphora azurea (assembly GCA_932274085.1). Classification (NCBI taxonomy): domain Eukaryota; kingdom Metazoa; phylum Arthropoda; class Insecta; order Diptera; family Calliphoridae; genus Protocalliphora; species Protocalliphora azurea. The sequence continues at coordinate 74,667,014 of OW026519.1, forward strand.
CATAGGATTTTACCTTTTATTTGTGAATTTCACAATATTAAAGAAAATATTTCATAGGATTTTACCTTTTATTTGTGAATTTCATCCTTATAACCTGTGGAATAAACAGGATAAATTAGTAAATTCTCTTTTAAAGAAACATTCAAAAAGGATTTTTTGTTGTTTTGAATTTACATTTTCTTTTAGAAAGTTTCAAAATTTTATTTTTAGGGAAACACAAAGGGTATCTCTCGCCATAGATTTTAGGTTTTCTCCTATTGAACTGTGGTGAATTTAGTCTTTGTCTTTCCCATGTTCAAAAATGAGCGTAAAAGTTGTACGCGCTGTTGGCGTGGAATATTACTATGCGCTATTTTACGTTCATATTGGAAAAATAAATTAATATGAGTAAAGTTATTTCAAGAATAATTCCGAAAAGATATATGAATTTTTAGAAATCAAAATTGTGAAAGAAAAAGGAAATCTTTTTGGACTTTTTCTTAAATACTTTAAACATTTTTTTTTTATTTTTATTAATTTTTAGAAGTTAATAATAAATAATAGAGAAAATTAATGAATGGTAGGAAAACTAATAATAATAAGGAAATTTCTTCTCTCCAATCCGGAGTCCACAAGTGGACTACCGGAGTGGTGGGGTTTGTCGTGTGCACCCTGTGGGGGTTAAAATAAATGATTGGCAACACTAGTTCAAAATTTGACATTTGGGCAGAAGAACAAATACTAAAAAAAAGAAAATTGTAAATTTTACATTTAGCAAATTGCTGAAATGTTTTAATGATGGCGAAAGGGAAGACATCTTTGGAACGGTGTGGCAAGTGGAGAAAAAAAAAACGATCTTGTGGTGAAGCAGTTTTATTAAGAGCAAAAAACTTACGAACTATACATTAAATTTTAAAATACAAAACTATTTAAACAATATTTAAAATAAACAAAATTATAAAAAAACTAAATAAAAGCTGGTTAAAAAGAAATTCGAAATCAAGAAAAATTAAAACTTAAAAACCTAAAAAACTACCTAGAATGTAAAAAGTAAATGCTTAAGAAACTATTTCATATTTGAAAAATAAAGAAAACAAAAACAGAAACTAAAGAAATATTAAAAAAAAATGAAAACCTAAAACATAAAAAACTAACTATAATAAAATAGGTTCAATAAAAACTAAAAAAGAGAAAAAAAACTATACTAAACAAATTTTAACTAAATTAAACTAAAAGTTAGAAACGAAAAAAAAACTAAGAAAACTAAAACGTAAAAATAATATTCAAAAAAATAAAATATTCTCCACATCGGCCACATCCAGCGTGGGAAGATTACCACCAGTACTCCCCGGCAGAAGAAGGTATCGCCAGACTCGGACTGCTGGTGGACGAAACTGGAAGAGAAAAAAAGCACATATACGTATGTAAAAAAAGTATATATATTTTATATAAAAAAAATAATAATAATAAAAAAAAATTATAAAAAAAAGAAAAATATATGTAAAAAATAAAATAGGAAATATAGTATAGACATACCTGTCATTTAATTAGAAAGTCCCTTATAGGCTTTTTACACTTAACTTCATCTTAGAGGAATGAGTGGAAGATGATGAAAATGAAATAAAGTTGTTTACATTTACAACATCTCTCATCTTTCATTTTTAAATAAATAAAATGTGCGTAGAAAATTAAAAAATAAAATAAAATGGAAAATTCTTCATTAATCGGAATAATAATTGCACTTGAAGGGCAAAAACAATTATTAAAACAGTATGCTGATCTCGTTGATATTATTATGGACGATGACGTTATTCTGGATGATGATGAAATCTTACCCATTGCACGAGCATCAAATCGGCGAAGCTTTTGGACGTTTGTAAGTTGGTTTATTATTTATCAATTTTGTTTTTTAATATATATAAATTTTTAAGGTTCGGTATGGAACTTTCTGGGAGAGAGACGTTCCAAATAGTAGCCCGGATTTGTTTAAAGAAAGCTTTCGTGTAGATAAGGCCACCTTTTCGTTGCTGGTAAATCAATTGGACTGTTTAAGAAAAAAGGACACAAAATTCCGTAAATCTATTCCATTAGAAAAACGTGTGGCTATAGCACTTTATACGCTGGGGTCTTCATCCGAGTATCGGACTATTGGAAGGCTTTTTGGTGTTTCCAGTAGTAGTGTTTGCAATATTTTGCATGAGTTTTGTAGAGCCGTAATTGAAAATCTGGCAAAAGATTTCCTTCCAGCAAATTTTCTCACAGCTCCAAAGGTTGACGAGTGCGTCAGAGGATTTGAAGATTTGGGATTTCCACAGTGTCTAGGAGCGATTGGTAATATATAACGTTAATTTATTAAATGTGGTGTATACATATCAAAATATTCACACAGATGGATGCCATATTGAAGTAAAGCCTCCGCAGAAGCCGTAGACCATTTTAACTATAAGGGCTGGTATTCTGTAGTACTTTTTGCATTAGTTGACTATCGGTAAGTCTTTTTAAATGCCTTTAATTTTTAAATATGTAATCTTTAGTATAGTTACAGATTTCTATACGTAAACGTTGGTTGCCCAGGACGTTGTAATGACTCACAAATTTATCAACAGTCTCAATTAAGTAAAATGATTGAATCATCACAATTACTTAAAGATAAATCCAGACAAATATGTAACACTGAAGTTCCAGTACTCCTAATTGGTGACTCCGCATTTAAATTTTCAAGAACGCTCATGAAGCCATATCCTTTTTCAACTTCCACCACTTTAGAACAACAAACATTTAATTACAATTTGTCCAGAGCAAGGCGCGTAGTTGAGAATTCGTTTGGCCATTTAAAAGCTAAATTCAGACGCATTGGAAAGGGTTTGGACAATCACTACAAGTTCAACAGCAAAATTATTATGTGTTCTTGTATATTACATAACTTTTTGAACTCGCAAAATAGCCAAATAAACGAAAATTGGGAAATAGAATTGACTGAAACTCGCCCTCAACCTGAATACAGTAACACATCATCAGATTTTTCAGCACCAGCATAAAATATTAGAAAAGCCATTGCAAAATATTTAATTGAAAGATAATTTTATAATGCACTTAAACATATTATTTCCATAGAATTTTGTTTAAAAACAATAAAACCGTAAATTACTCATTTGTATAAAAAATTAAAGCTTTTTATTGAGATCATTAAAAAATAATAAAATAAAGTTAAAACAAAACATAAAATAAAAACTTAAAATCAAATTATTTAATTCACATAATTTGAAAACAAAAACATTCAATAAAATTAATTATGTTATTCTCATAAATAATTTAAAAGCTAATTTAAAATAGCACTATATAAAAGAAAAAACAATTAGAAAAGTAAAAAGTTCACTTATTTTTTCTCGCGCAAAATTGAGAGGAGTTCTGTTTGAAAGGATACGTTTTGTGATGATATGCCTTTCAAGCTTTGGACTATTTCGTCTATTTGTTGTTTCCGCTCTTGGTGCATTTGGCGTTGCATATCATTGCGCTCTCTTGCCAATTTAATAAGTTCAGCATTTGTGTCATATTTTCTTTTCTTCGGCTGAGAGCACTGATTGTCCCCATTTTCGCTGACGATGCAACTGCTTGTAGACGATTGGTCCAAAGCGAAATCTTCAGGATCAAGCACAAATACGTCTTGGGACTCTTCAAGAAGTGTAGAAATATCTAAAAATTAAAAATAAAATTATTTTTGTTTTTTTAGCGTTTATATATTAATTACCTGTACTTTCATGCATAGTTTCAGCTATATTATGTAGCCTGAAAGACCCCAGAATATTATTTATCTTATGGTAATGTTGCCATAAGGATGGTGCACCTCCAGTTGGACCTATTTTATTTTTTTCTTGTCTGAAAACAGGTATTTATAAAATGCTGGTTATCAATGTTCCATAAAATTTTTATACCTATATTTGCGAGTGAGGTTATCAACTTTTGTCCTTACATCGCTCCAGGTGCCACAAAATCCGGATTACTTGAGCTTTTCAATTATTTCTTGGTAAATATGCGAATTTTTTTTCGCACCTCTTAATTTTTCTCTATTTTCTTGCCATAAATCTATTAACCTATTTTCATCATCAATTGACCACACTACTCGAGAGCTTTTTTTCGCTATAAAATGATTAAAAACATTAAAATAATTATTTATTTCATTTAATTTTATTTCAAAAAAATACTTACGTTGCACAATTCCGCTCATTTTGACGTTTAATTTTTATTATTACATATAAACAAATGTCATTTTTCTAGTGATCACACTAAAATTATCGAAAGATGACGAGTGGAACAAAATGAGATAGGAACATCTTGTGAAGATGTTGAAAGATGACGAATTTTTTATATGTATATTTCTTATGGGGAGATGTTGTCATTTTTGCAAATTGATGAGAAATGAAAGATGAAGCTAAGTGTAAAAAGCCTATTAGCAAAAAAAAGGTTAAGGTAGGATTTAAACGAGCTCCTTTTATGTCCTTTGTCATAGTTTTTGGTTGAGTAGATAGACAAGCCCATTGTGAAGCGCTTGCTATAATTCCTATATATAAATATATATATATATATATATATATATATATATGTATATATATATATATATATATATATATATTTTTTTTTTTTTTTTTTTTTTTGTTAAAAAAAAAATAAGGAAAATCAATTCACACGTACCGCTAAAACCGATGGCGAATAAGGTGGCTGCTAACAATCCTCAGGAATCCAAATCAAATTTTAAAATGTACTCAGATTTCTTTTAATAAGACCATATGTTGAAATCTTTTTCTTAAATAATTTAGATAAAAAATTTTATTATTTCCGATTATTGCAATTTATTTGTACTTACCTTTTTGAGAGCTTTTCATAATCTTTTGTTAATTCGAATTCTCTTTGTTACAACAAATTTTTTGTATTAATTTTGCATTTTTTTTCGATATGTAAATAAATTCCTTTTTTTATTCATTTATTATAAATAAAAGAACTTTTTATAACGTTTAATGAAAATGAAGTGAGATTATTTACTTAATATGTGATAATTTAAATTTTTAAAGTAAGTGATTGGAACAAGTAGTGTAAGATGAGATAGGGTAGTGTTAGGGGTAACCAAACAGTTACCATGGTTAGGGCAATTTAATACCCTTGTGGGAGGGCCAATTATTGACGGAATAACATCTGCCGGAAGGGAAAGGAAATCCTACAAGGCCAGATCATAAATAACCATATACAAGAGTGTAAGCTCACTTCGGGTCCCTACAAAATGTTATTTATTCAATTCTTCTACTTTCTTTCTGCTGGTATTATTTTTTTGAGTACCGGTTATTGGCTATCAGCTGAGCAAGTACTTCCGGCTTCCGCCAGATACCAGCGTCGCTCAGTGTGCTAGCCCAAACTAGTCAGTTGTTTACATTCTAATAAACCGGTCGGTACATGTTTATGTCTAATAGAATGAGAAAAACAAAAATGGTCGCATAAATGCGTAACAATACCATTCCTAAATGTCCTTTTAAAAAAACAGACTACGGAATTTGACAAATTTCAAAAATGGGCAACCAAGAAATCCAGCTACATACTCAGAGATATGCTCACGCGTACGAATGTTGTACACATATCTCACAATTGAATTAACAACACAGACAGAGGTGGTCCCAGATATAATTTCCACTTCATATAAAATCTGAGGCCTAAGTAGTGCATCAGCTAAACGAAATTTAACCAATAAATGTAAGTAAATATTAGTGGAATAAATTCTACGCAAAATAAAAGAAACTTTCCGTTGAATAAATGCAATATGGGATTTAAAAGCAGGTTGATTGTCAATGACCACATCCAGTCATCTATGGTGACTGACGAGCTAAATCCGAAATCCTGTTATTTAAGTTATATATATACCTATTAGAAGAATCAAAAAGAATGGATTTGTCTTCACGAGGTTAATAACCAGAGAATTCGTTAATGGCCAACGCAAGAAATTTTTAAGACATTTCAACACATAAATAAATTCACATTCAGTATGCGCAACAACATGTCATCTGCAAAGATGAACGGCTTGCTAATATTTAAATCAGATATATACCTATTAGAACAACCAAAAAGAATGGCTTTTGTCTTCACGGGGTTAATAGCCAGATAATTCATTTATGTCCAAAGCAGGATATTATCGAGACAAAAGTTCAATACTGAACAACAACATAATGTCATCAGCAAAGATAAATAGCTTATACTTGCTGTTTAAATCTTCCGGAAGTGCATTAATAGAAAGTACAAAAAGCGGCGGACCCAAAACAAATCTGCGGGACTTCATATCTTGAAATATGATTACTACAACAACAAACTGATGTCTCCCACTCAAAAAAGACAAACCGACTTAGAGAATTAAAATTTATCCCTTAACTTAACTAACATAGTAGAGTAACAAATAAAATTTAAGGGATAGTTAATTCAAGGGAGACAGGATGCGAGAGTTTATATCATCTGTCAATGAAAGCAGCAAAGAAGTGGTACTGAACCCACTACGAAACGCATATTGTGAATGAAAAATACTCCTCCCAATATACGACAAAATCTGATTTTTAATTAAATGCTCAACGACTTTGGATATAGAGCTCAAAATGGAAATAGACCAAAGGTCATCGGGCCCTCTAACAGTTCCTAATTTCGGAATAGGTACTATTCTTGCTCTATTCCAAGCCGTTAGAAAAGAAGTTATTAAAATAGTATTAACTAAATTCAATGTAATGTTGGAAATAAGAGGAGAAATAATCTTAAAAAATTTATAGCAATACCGTCTACTCCTATAGAATTAGATTTAACTTTATTAAATCATCTACACAATGGAACGAAAACAAACAACAAACAACAACATCAAAGAAATTATCAAAATTGACCTTACCCCTAACAAAATATGCATTCAAATCTCCAGCATCATCATTACAAACCATACCCTCCGTATTTATAATGATTTAATTATTTAATTTCTTTGCTAAGTATCAACAAAAACACAATTTTTTTTAAATAAAAATTGCAACTGTTTTCGTTTAGTTTAAAATTCAACAACCAAAAATTAAACGTCAACAAAAATGAAAAAAATATATTTTTTGGTTTGTGATAGAAGTGTTTACAAAAAATAATTAAATATTATGTGTGTGTGAAAAAAATGTGCTTCGAATATTATTTGTTATTTTAATTATGGTAATTATATCCTCCACAACCACTAGCGGTGAAAGAGAGTATACTAAGTTTGTCGTTCCGTATGTAACACCAAGAAATAATCATTTAAGACCCCATAAAGTATATATGTTCTTGGTCCATATGAAATACTGAGTCGATTAAGCTATGTCCATCTGTTCGCCTGTCTGTCCGTCTGTGGGAATCATTCTCACGCCCAAAATACTAGCTCGAATTAAATGAAATTCAACCAAATTGTTTGCTATTTTCTAAGCAGTTTGGTATTTAAAATCAGCAAAATCGGTTTAGTAGAAAAAAGTTATAGAATTATATAAAAAAAAAAGATTTTTCATTAAAGTTTTATAATTTAATTGATACATTATAAATTTTAATTGGTCCAGAATAACTACCAATATTCACTACACATTACTATAAAAAAAATTATCTAAATCGGATCAGTAGAAGAAATGTTAAAGACCAAAATATGAAAATTTGTGTGATTTTGCCACAAAAGGCGCCGTGGCTTTACTTACTGCCATTTCAATTTCAAAATTTGTTTTTGCTTTAAATGTAAGTTAGACGAGTCGTTTTTGCGCTCATGTTATAAAAACGGGCAGTTAACCAAAATATACACAATATACACAAATATACGCTTCAATATGAATGTTTATACCAAAGTACCCTGTAATTCCATTTCGAAATAGCTCACTTCTTCGCCACTCTAGAAGTGCAATAGAAGATTTCTCTCAATTTTCCGACAACAAAATATATTAGTATACGAATTGAATCTTCTAAACGTAACTTCTTTAATTACTATTAGAAGTTGTTTGGATAACAGTTACAGTTATCCAAAAACGAAAACACTATTTTTCAACACCTTTGGTAGAATTTTTTTTATCAATCCACAAAATCTGTCGAATTTAGCACTCTAAGAACGCGCAAAACTTTACAAAAACAACACACATTAGGTTCGAAATTTTATCATAAAATCATGATTTTGACGATTGTTTACATTTCATAATGTAAAAAAGAACAAGCAGAAACAATATAATTTTCTTAGTAAAAATATAAGTTTTGAAGCTATTAGAGTGAAAATATATTGACTTATCTAAAATTATTTATGTAAGCTGATGTGAAACACAAAATTCATAAGTTTTACTTATAAAAAGAAAATTAAGAAAATAAGGTAAGCGTTTATCATAATTTAAAGATATTATTAATATTTCAATTAGTTCTGGGCAAGCGAATAAATTTAGGAAAACATTTTCATTTTCTATACAATTAAAATATGTTATTAAAAATATGAGGGCTAGAACATGGACAGAAAATTTTGTTTTATATAAATTTCTTAATAACTTAAACAACATTTTTTAAAAGTGTGGGAGTTTGACTTATGTATGTCATGCTCGCAGCAAAAGTCGCTAATTTTCAAAATAATTTTCTATAGAACAAAAAATTAGGAATATATTAAAAATTCGATTTTACAAGTCTATTCTGTGGAAGATTAAAATTTGTAACTATATACAGCAATCAAAATTTTGGGAATGCATTGCATTAGAGTATCCGATAAATATTTTAGCAAAGCTAAATTTTTGCATCTTAAATTTGAAAAGGAAATTATAATTTTCAAAATTTTAAATTAAATTTTATTTAAAGTTTGAAAAGAATTCAAACATTGTTCTTGTTATTAAATATTTTGAAGAAATTGTTTTGTTGTTGTAATGCTTGAAATGTGTAGAGTAGATTGTGGTAACTTTTGGTTAATTAGCGGTATTTATTTATAAGTTTCAAAAATCCTAAATATTGCCAAAAATGATTGAAAAAACTTTCAGGGCCAAGAAAAAATTTAAAATTTTAAAAGGTTTAATGCATTTGTTCTTTAATTATTTTTCTGTAGAAAACCTGGCGATTTAAAAAAAAAAAAATTAACTAAAAAAAATTTATTTATTTTAATTACATAGAAAATTCAAAACAAAATTAAAATAAATCATAATGTAGTCTTGTAATATTTAGAAATCGTATATTATATTACTGAAAAACATTGTGGAAATATTGAATTACACTTTTTATAATACGAACATCATAACCTTTCTAAAAATCATACATTGTCGCCGAACATACTAAAAAGTGCAGAAAATTTTGCAAATATTCTAATAGATGTAAATTATTGAATTGAATTCAAAATTTTTTGTGCAATTAATTTCATTGTTTTCTATAATAAATACAAGGAAGAGTTATTTTTGTTATTTAAAAAATAAATTAGAATATTAGTAATCATTCTTATTTTGTTATATATACCTACTTAATTAAATTTGAAAGAAACAAATATTCTTTTCTAATTTTGTACTTAAAATATTACTTAGAATTCTTTTTTAATTTTTTAATGTTAATTTGAATTGAAAATATTGTTGTGCAATTAATTTTATTGCTTTCTATAATAAATATCAGAAAGGGTTAATTTTGTCATTTAAAAGAAAATAGAAAATGTTTGCAGGGTAGAGTACCTCACTCTGCCAAAGAGTCGGACTACTTACTTATATATACTCTGCAAACATTTTCTACCGAAAGCGTAACTATATCGACACACTAGGAAGTTAATATGCGTCGCTTTTACTATCGAATTCTGATCTACTTAGTAACACCGTTCGGGAAGAACTGTGCCACTAAGCGATAGTAACGCTTTAGTGAATTTTGTACGTCACGTATTAAGATCTACTATAACATAGTAAAAAGTGTCTAATAAAAAATCCTAATTCGAATCTCCCAATCCCCACTAAAGCGTTACTCAAAAAATGCTATATCTAACTATATCAGAATTCGATAGTAAAAGCGATACATATCAATTTCCCGTTGTGCCGATGTAGTTACACTTTCGATAGAAAATATTTGCAGAATTTTAAAACTATTTTGCATCAAATTTTTAAAATAATAATGCCAGTAATACTTACATTTTAAAATGAAGGATTAGGAATGAATAAAATTATCATATGTAAAAATTTTAAAATTTTTTAAATCACAAAATTAAATTAAAAAAGAATACTAAGAAATATTTTAAGTATAAAATTAGAAAAGAATATTTGTTTCTTTCAAATTTAATAAAGTAGGTATATATAATAAAATGAGAATAATTACTAATATTCTAATTTATTTTTTAAATAACAAAAATAACACTTCCTAGTATTACTACAGAAAACAATGAAATTAATTGCACAAAAAATTTTGAATTCAATTCAATAATTAACATCTATTACAATATTTGCAAAATTTTCTGCAATTTTTGGTATGTTCGACGACAATGTATGATTTTTAGGAAGTTTCTGATGTTCGCATTATAAAAAGTGTAATTCAATATTTCCACAATGTTTTTCAGTAATATAATATACGATTTCTAAATATTATAAGACTACATTATGATTTATTTTAATTTTGTTTTGAATTTTCTATGTAATTAAAATAAATAAAATTTTTTTAGCTAATTTTTTTTTTAAATCGCCAGGTTTTCTACAGAAAAATAATTAAAAAACAAATGTATTAAACCTTTTAAAAGGAGAACACCATATAGTTCCTTAAAATCACACTATTTTTCAACACCTTTTCTAGCATTTGAAAGATTGTTGTTTACCAATCCACATAATCTGTCGAATTCGGCACTCTAAGATGATTAATAGTAGAATGTGCAAAACTTTACAAAAACAACACACATTAGGTTCGAAATTTTATCATAAAATCATGATTTTGACGATTGTTTACATTTCATAATGGGAAAAAAAAAACAAGCAGAAACAATATAATTTTGCTTAGTAAAAATATAAGTTTTAAAGTGATAAGAGTGAAAAAAATATTGATATTAACTAAAATTATTTATGTAAGCTGATAATGAAACAAAAAATTCATGTTTTACTTATAAAAGGACAATTAAGAAAATAAGGCAAGCGTTTATCAAAATTAAAAAGAAATTATTAATATTTCAACTAGTTCTGGGCAAGCGAATAAATTTATCAAAACATTTTCTATAAAATTAAAATATGTTATTAACAATTTGAGGGCAAGAACATGACAGAAAATTCTGTTTTATATAAAATTCTTGATAAGTTAAACAACATTTTTTAAAAATATGAGAGTTTGACTTATGTATGATATGCCCGCAGCAAAGTCGCTAATTTTCAGAATAATTTTCTATAGAACAAATAATTACGAATATATTAAAAATTCAATTTTACAAGTCTATTCTGTGGAAGTTTAAAATATGTATATATAGCAATCAAAATTTTGAGAATGCATTGCATATTTTAGCAGAGCTGAATTTTTGCACTTTAAATTTGAATTTTCAAAATTTTAAATAAATTTTTTTTAAAAGTTTGAAAAGAATTCAAACATTGCTCTTGTTATTAAATATTTTGAAGAAATTGTTTTGTTGTTGTAATGCTTGAAATGCGTAGAGTAGATTGTGGTAATTTTTGGTTAAGTAGCGGTATTTATTTCTATGTTTCAAAAATCTTAAATATTGACAAAAATGATTGAAAAAACTTTCAGGGCCAAGATAAAATTTAAATAATGATTTAAAATGGTACATCATCATTAAAATTGGTAATAAAGTATGGAAATGATTAAACGATCATATAGTCTTTAATAAAGGCAATCCCCTTTATAAAAATGGAAACATTTGAAAGAGAAATTAGAGAAAATTTAATACAAATATTTTTTCAAATATTTCCAAAATTCTTAATAGTCAGCTATTTGTTCAGCGAAAAAATATGATTTTAGGAAAGTGTAATAAAAAGTGTAAAAGGTGTAATACATTTGTTCTTTAATTATTTTAGAAAAACTGGCGATTTTAGAAAAAAATTAACCAACAAATTTTTATTTATTTTAATTACATAGAAAATTCAATACAAAATTAAAATAAATAATAATGTAGTCTTGTAATAGAGTACATAACGCAACACAGTGCTTCCAAAATGTTTTTTTTAATAATTCTGTAACTTTAGAACTACTTAATGAATTTGAATGAAATTTCACACGGCCAAGGCTGAGGATTTGGAGGAGCCTCAAAAGTTGGTCACCTCGGGTATGAAAATTTTTTTAAAAAATAACCAAAATTTTAGTTATGATTTGATCGAAAAAAAAAAAATTACACATAGATAGTCCTTATAATTCTCTACAAAAAAATACGCTTACATGTGTGGTCTATCTCTTTTACTTTAGTATATATTTAGACCGAAGTAAAAAGTTGACCCATTTTTGGACATGTTTTTTTAGTTTTTATTTTAAATTTGGCGGGCTCAATTTGAGTCCTAAAATTTGACTTAAATATTGTCTGGATTCTGTATAAAATTTAAAGTAATTCTCGTTAAAGTATCACATACCCATGTGGTTCCGATAAAAAGTAATATTATTTTGAAGTAGATAATTTAAACAAAAATTTTTTTTTTCATTCCATTTTTTCACTTTAAAATCCACTATTTTCCTCTGAACCATACACTTTTTTATGTTTCTAAAAGAATGCTTAACGTAAGTGCATGTAAAGCAAATCCGAGGACATTTGGCGTAACAGTCCCCGCTATCAGAATTTAGTTAATTTTATTTTTTTCTTTTATTTATTTGTGGAGCTGAAAAATGTAAAAGCTGAAAAAATATACCTTGATTACATATCTACATATGTTCACTAAACACACAAAAAATATTTATTACGCCACGCCTCTAATAACGACAGGGTGACCATTTTACTAAAAAAAAAGTAAATTTTTAAAACAAGTTTTCCCCGACCTGGGATTTTTGTTACAAAATAACAGTAGACATAAAAAATTTAAATTTTTTTAATAAATTAAATGAGGAAATTTAGTTCTAATACTTTACTATTTATATATTATATATATATATATATATTTTTCAAGTTATAACCTTTCCAATGATACCAAATACAAGGATAAATAGTTTGCACATTCGTTTAAAAACTAACTGAAACTTGACCCCCTTCAGCAAAATTATAATCTGCTGGACCGATCTTGATGAAACTTTGGACATCGATAGAAAAGTAGTTAGACTTTCACAATATTGTTGGCAGGAGTATGTAAGTGCAGCACTACAGTGGGCCAAATTTGACCAACACGAGAGTAAAAAATATATCGAAGCTTACAAGTTTTATAAATATGAACCGATTTTAAATATTTATACATTTCTGAATTCAACTAAGACAGATTCTTAACTGTGCTATATTATCTCTTATGGTAATTTTTGAATTACCCAAAAGAAAAAAATGTTAATTATCTCAATGATAACTAAAAAAAATTTTAAATTCAAAATTTTTTACTAACAAAAAACTTTAAGTTTATTAATTAATTTATAATTTTTTTAAATTTAGTTAAAAAAGTTTAATATTTTCTGCCATTTTCTGAAAGAATGCGTAATTGTAATATTGGAAAATTTTGAACGTACGACCTACATTCAGCAGTGGTCGAAAATGAAAATTTTTTAAACAAAAGTTCAATTTTTTTAGCCTGTAAAAAATGTTGTTTGTTGATTTCGGTACTTCTGTGAATTAGATTAGGTAGTACGGTATATTTTTTGTTAAATTTTGTATGCACATTTTACCTAGGCGTCAAATAAAACCGATGCATTGATTTTGCAGCATAATTGCCGAATGTGATCTATTATATGGAAATATAATAGTTTGTGTTTTGCTAACATTAACTTTTATCTGCCATTTATCAAAGTATTTATGGGTAGATTTTAAACTATCTTCCATTTTTTTAAATTGATTATTACGTTTGATACTTTACCGCAGCAATTAAAAGCATTGTCGTCAGCATAAAAAGCTACTTCTTGATTCTTAAAAACAGTAAAATAGGAAATATTTATTGAATAAAGAGTAGGTGATAATACCGATCCTTGCGGCAGTCCCATAGGGATTTGTTTATCACTAGATAGCATGTTATCTATAGATACAACAAATGAGCGATGATCTAAAAAACTCTTTATTATCTTTTGCAGGTAAGTTGGATAATTGAAGGAAATAAATTTAAAAACCAACCCTTTATGCCATATTGAATTGAAGGCTTTTTCAATGTCAAGAAAAATAACTTCAGTGCTCTAACGATTTCGTTTGTTTGATAAAATAAAATTAACGACTCTTTTTAGTTGATGTACTGTAGAGTGCTCCTTGCGGAATCCAAACTGTTGAGGGTTAATAATATTATTTTGGTTGGAAAAGTATAAAATTTTCTTATTAATTATCTTTTCAAGTATTTTATCCAATAGGCTTATGATGCTGATTGGGCTATAGCTAGATGGTAATTTAGGATTCTTTCCTGGCTTAGGAATTGGGAAAACTTTTGTCTTCTTTTTAAGGATAATGCTATTAATGACATCGAAACCGGGGGCTTTATTATTTTCCAATAAAAGTACAAACGATTTAACTTCATTTAATTGGTAGCTCTACATTAGATCTGTCAAGCATTGTATCGTTGAGATCATGAATGAATCTTAAGACAGCTGTATCCATAGGTGAATAATTATTTAAAGTAATGGTGTGTGAACTACTAAATACGTCTGCTATTTAAATAGCCTAAGGCTAATTAAAAATGAAGTAAAAGACATTTTGTTTCCTTTAAGGGCTTTTTTACTTTCCAAAATTTTTTAGAACTTGGGAGCAAATTTGAAATAAATTTTGACCAGGATTCATTTCGGTCTTTATTAAGTTTATTTAATAGCTTCAAAAATCTTTTTAATTGATTTTTATAATTAAAATCCCTACATCTTTGAAATTTACGTTTGTATTTATTTCTCTAACTAATTAATATTTTAATAATATACTAATTTTCTCGTTGCCAAGAATTTTTATGACCGACAGGTATTTTATTAAACTCTTCTTTAACTATAGAAGTTAATTTATTAAAATAAAAATCCAGATTACCTGAATTAGTAACAATGTCAATGTTCTGACACCTAATTTCATTTTAAACCCAGTTTGTGATTGCTGACCAGTCTGCGAGACTGAAAATGTCATGTTTTGAACTTGTCCGGAAATAACGCAGGATATAGGTACATGGTCCGACTGTAAAACATTTGTGTTTCAAATTTTGAAAAATGCAGACATGAGTTAGATAAAAGAATGTCTACTGTAGACGGTTGAACGGGGCTGATATTTTGTCCAAAGTGAGCGTATTCATTTTGGGTAATAAATGTGGTACTTGGATTGAAGACAGTGATTGTAGAGTTCATTACCAGCTGAATTATTTGACATACAATTCCAATGTGTATGTTGGACATTTAATAATATCAGCTTTAAAATTGGTAGTATGAACTGGATTATACTCTGAAGTGAATATAACTGGCCTTCTATTAATCATAACTTGTACTGAAGGACTTGTTTTATTTTTGGTAACAACGTATGCTTAATATTACCTTTAATTGCAATTAGAGCACCTCCGCCATTGTGTCTTTCGGTTGAATTATATGGCATGTTGGAGCATCATACCCAAAACTCGTAGCTTGTCGTCCTCTTTTTGACATCTTTTCAAAGTATCGACAGCATCAAAAAATATTTCCAAGTCTTTCATTGGAAATGTCATTATTATATTTATCGTATCTGTTGGCCTTAGCTACCTCAGAATACAAATTACCAAAATAGCGGGAATTGCGTGTATTATTATGTGGTTCTTGCCTTGGCAATTGAGGAAAATCTTTAAAATATGATACATTAGTTCTTGTTCCCTAGATTTAGATGTTACTCGATAACGGATTTTCTAAATATTCTTGACGACTTGGCCACTTTGAATCATCATCTTTATGCAGTTGTAACACTTATAAATTATATTACCATCACTATTACATTTGTTGAGTGAACAAACTACATAATCATGATTTCCTGCGCAGGCTGAACACACTACGATACAGTTACAATTTTTATCACCATGTCCATATTTTATTGCCCTTTAGAGGTTTTCTCCAATACACAGAAATATTGCAAAAATATCTTATTTTCATAACCTCTCTTTTTGAAACATGTTGACGATCTAATTCAATAAGATAGAGTGTATCATCTACAATTGATCTCTTTGTTGCTAGTTCCTTAATACTTACCGGGTTTATGTTGAGTGAGTTAACCAATTCTTCGCCAATTATCTTTGTGTCCAGTTTTGGCAGGCCAAATAAAGTTTTTGCAACCTTTAACTCATATTCATAATACTGGAATTTTTTGTCTTTGAGAACACTCAAAGATTCAAAGCGAAAACGATTTTGATACAATTTACCAATAGACATACGTTTATAAGTATATTTATCCCCAATTAATCCGATCACAATTGAAAAACTGTGGGTAGAGTCCACAATTATTGGTTGAATCTTTTCTTTGAAAGCAACTGTTTCTTCTTCAGATAGAAGCTGAAACCTGTTGGAACCTCTAAAGTTTTTTGCATCTTGAATTTAGAGCTATTGCCCCAATGCTTTCTTCTTTTTGAGCAATCATTGCCAAAAAAAAAGAAAGTTAAAGCAAATTTAAGTATTTTAAAAATTCAATTCGTTTTTTCTAGCAAAAATTAACACGATGTTTTTATCTTGATGCAGAGATGCCAGATGCAAATGAAATATTTACTCTCTATTTATACAGCAAATATTCATATCGCAATATTTTAAATTGCGAGTAAGAGGTGCCTATAAACGTAATATGTATTGTATAAAAACTACAATTTTTGCTTACTCGCTGAAGTGTCAAACTGCATGTTTAAAAAATTTATGAATTCGCCGTACTGTTGTTTTTGTAGAACTGCTGCGATCTGTTTCATTTCGGCATGGTTTTTAATCTCACATTCGTGGCGAAATGAAACAGGTGTCAGCAGTTCTACAAAAACAATACGACGAATTCATACATTTTTGTATACATGGTAATTTATACTTTAGCGGGAAACAAAAAATTATGATTATATGGAGTTTACCAGATCTAAGTACTAATTTTATTTGAATTAAGTGTTTGAATTCGCTTTGATACTACCATTGACAACAACTCTGAATTGTTGAGTCAGTCTTTTTGTTTTTGTGAAATTGTTTCTTAGAAAGAAGGTGTTGGAGCTGATTTCTTATCAAATAATTACGAAAAATATTAATGTTTTTTTTTTAAATTAATAGACTGTATTTATGAATATAAATAACTAAATATTATAATGACGTATATGCAGCAAGCCCAAATGCCTGACCAACAGTTTTTATGGGATGTCTTTCAGCGGTAAGTTGGTTTTTCATATCTAGAAATCGAATTGCGAAATCAGATTTGAATAATAGTGTATGTAAAACAATGTTTAGAGTGGACAAAGACCGCAGTGGCTACATATCGGCGGATGAGTTACAAGTAGCATTGTCCAACGGAACATGGAGTCCATTTAATCCAGAGACCGTGCGTTTAATGATTGGTATGTTTGATCGGGAAAATCGAGGCACCGTTTCGTTTCAAGATTTTGGAGCACTGTGGAAATATGTTACCGACTGGCAAAATTGTTTCCGATCATTCGATCGTGATAATTCTGGAAATATAGATAAAACTGAATTAAAAACTGCTCTCACATCTTTCGGTTATCGACTTTCGGATAATATTATTGACTTACTACTGCGTAAATTCGATCGTTTTGGCAGAGGAACAATATTGTTCGATGATTTTATTCAATGTTGTATTGTCTTATATGTAAGTAAATGATTGGTTACATATATTGAATCTTATATCTAAAATACTATTCCCAATCTACAGACATTAACATCTGCATTCCGCCAACATGACACTGATATGGATGGCATTATAACTATTCATTATGAACAATTTTTAAGTATGGTGTTCTCGTTGAAAATTTAATACGGAACATTGAAAACTTGATGGCGTTGGTATAACTATACAGGCCAATTAATATTAAGATAATCAATAGCCACAGTTCCATTATTTTACGCCCGCCTTATGGTGCCAAATACAGTAGAAAAAAATAATAATACAAAAATGTTGTATTTGTTGCAATCGATTTCACTCTGTGTATTTTTTGATATGTGTATATTGCATGTATGTATGTACCTATGCACATATCTATGTATACACTAACAAATGAATTAAAACTATTTTTAATAAGCATTGTATAGAATCGGAATCATTTTTATATCTCGTTAAGAAATATTGGGTTAAGTGTATAAGTAAATTACAACTCTTAATGTAAGGATAAAATAAATTATACATAATTTTTCATGTTACAAACATAAAACTAATATGGTAACTAATATTCGAATCTCATTTATAAGTCTTAGATAGGAAAAAAAATTAGGCACATTTTTAAAAACAAGTTAATATAAAGCAGTTATTTAAAAAATAAATTTTAAAACTTGTAGTAATTATAATAAGGAAGGTATGATAACTAATAAACTAATGAAATTAATAGAAACTTGGCACTCCATTGCATCTAAAATGTCTGTACATTGTGAGTTCTATGAAGCTTTTTGTTATTTATTATAGGTGTGAATTTCTTCAAATGAAAGTATTTCAAAATTTTATGTTTCAAATTGATCTAAACTTATATTTATGTTTTATTTATTAATTACAACTATCTAAGGAGTAAAAAATACTTTTGAAATTTATTTACATTGAGGTTTGGACAACAAAATAAGTATGTTCGCAAAAAATTTAAAATTACAAAATTATTTTCTATTTTCGAAATTAAATATTAATAAAAATGCAACAATAACATGAAAGGATATAATTGTTTTTTAGAATCAATCAGATCATTCCTAGCATAGCGGAGACACACACCCTAAAAGTCCTTGATAGAATATTATACCATTATTATTAAAAATTATGATTTTTTTTCTGTTGCTAAATGAAAGAGAATGTTTCTTAAATTATTGATTTAGATCTATTTAAGGAATGTAGGTAGTATTTATATTATAGGGTGTACTAGATTATTTTAGAACTTCCATATTATATTCCAAACTTGACTTCAAATCGTTATCCTTCTAAAGTCTATAAGAGTGGAATATTTTACTCAGATTAGAACCCAATGATTATTTCCAATAAATCCTAGCACAGAAACTTCACATTTTTCTTTTCATTAAAATGTTTCAGATATAACCATCCCGACCAAAGGCAGTCACATACTACAACTTATTACCATAACGCCTTTTGTTCATATAATATGAGGATTTCTTCCTTTTAATCATCTTTTAAATTTTTTTCATTAGGCGGATTCTCGTTTTTACAATTAAATTACATTTTTATAGTTTTTATATATTATATTGTTCGTATCATAATTTAAGAGTGAATAAGTTGTTTCCTCTTATTTACAATATTTTGCATTATCCGAAAAATCCGGAGTTTTAAAAATTGTACAAAGATTTATTGAAAAGGTTTATGCTGCAATATAGTGTCCCTTATAGACTTCAATTTGAATTTATTTGTTGGTTTTAATATAAAATTTCAAAACGAACTTTCTTTTCGTTTTACAAAATAAGAGCATACGATTTTTAAGTATATCTGTGGACTTGTATAAAAAAAAACTGTTTTAAAATTAGCATATTTTACAGCATATTTTTACTCTGGAAGTTAAAGTAACTTAAAAAAAATTATTGATTCCTTGATTTTATTTGGTTTATTTTGCAAAAGAAAATTTTACGTTATAAATTAGGCAAAATTTATGTTATAAGAAGTTTCGTAATTATTAATAACAGGTGTAAAGATTTAATTTCACCTTTTTGTATAAAAAATACTAATTTTTTATTATATTTTAACTTATTTTCTGTTCAAATAGTTTGATCCCGGAATATATTATTAAGAAAACAGTGTAAATACATAGACAATGGGGATTCCATTTACGTCGTTTAGTTTGTGTCGCAATTGTGTTTACATATAACAAAAGATAAGGCTTCAAAAATGGTTAAGAAACAAATTTTGATTTGACTGAGATTTACACCCTATGTCCGACATTGCATAGTGGGCCTTTTTGCAAAATTAATTGTAATAAATCTGAATCTTCTAAACTGCTAGACCGATCTTGATGAAACTTGTGAAAACTTGTGTCTGAAGCACATACCGCGCTACAGTGCGCCAAAGTTGACTACATCAAGTGTGGAAAACATATCGAATATAATTAACTTTTCAAATATGAACCAATTTTAAATATTTTTCCATTTCTACTAAACGAGGTAAATAGAGAACTATCTCTTACGGTTTAAAAGATATTTGACTTTAAAAATTTAATTTCTCATTAACTTTTTTGAATTTTTTTAAAATAAAATAAAAAAAAAAACTCTTTAATTTTCTATTTATGATAATTAGTTATCACAATTCGATATGTAGAAAAAATATTTTGTAACAGGTCTCAAAAAGACCTGTTACAAAATCGATCAACATAGATATGAACTCTGTTGTCAAAAACCTAAGCCTAAAATGTTGGTGATTTGTTTTACTTTTCTAGTAAACTTATTATTTACTGTCTAAATTTAAGACTTTATTCTCAAAGAAAACTTGTTATATATATATATATATATATATATATACATATGCATATATATATAAAATTCTCGTGTGACGGTGTTTGTAGTTGAACTCCTCCGAAACGGCTTGACGGCTTGACTTGAGAATAGGTCGTAAAGTATATTTCATATCGTTAGAGGGCGTAAAATAGGCCACAAGGGGTAAAAGCTCCCCCTCAATAAATCTTCTTACCTAATAAACCGATTTTTTTGAAATTTCGCAGGCAAGTAGTGTAGCATCTGGAAAGAACTATAGCCTATAATTTTTATTATTTAGAGCGTAAAATAGGGCAAAAACTCCCCCTCCCTATATTTTCTTAACTAATCAACCGATTTTCTTGAAATTTGACAGCAAATAGTGTAACATCTTGAAGGAACTATAGCCTATCATTTTTGTTATTTAGGGCGTGAAATATGGCAAGAGAGCTCCCATTCCCTATATCTTTTTAACTAATCAACCGGTTTTCTTAAAATTTGGCATGCACACACTGTAACATGTGAAAGGAGTGAAAGGAACTTAAAGATTTTTCGGAAATTCCAACATTTGGAAGACACAAGTCTTCTTAATTAATTATGTGATATATATTGATTTTTAGGAAAAATTGTAATTTTGAGATTGTGCCTCACAGGCGATACATCTAAGCAATAAAAAATCAATATGCCTGGAAGAAAAATAGGCAATATTGCTAGACAATCATCTAGGTGAAAAAAAGATGATACCGCCAGATAATCTTCAGGAGGGTGTAATAAATATATAGAAAAATTATCACTAAATAAATCTTGAAATAATATAATAAAGAAAAGTTTTACATCTTAACATCATAAATCACGAATACTAAAACATAAAATATCAAAAAAATATTTTGACAAACAAATTTCTACGATATTTTTTCATTTTTGTACAATTTTTCGACAACTGAAAAAATTTCGACTAAAAAATAAAAGTATTGTATTCATTTCTTCCAGATAATCTCAATGGGATATCATCAATTTTTTTGCGGAGGTAGTAATCACCTTACTGAATAAAGGGCGATATTTTGAGGATAAAAATTGTTAAACTATTTAAATTTTATATAGTTTTCTTGTTTAAACTGACAGAAAAATATTGCTTTGATGATTTACGTCCAAATAATAAAAAGAAGATATTGCGCAAATTTCTTCTAGGAATTGTTGCGATTTTTGCTCAAAACTAACTAATACACTTGTTATAATATTTACA
The DNA here is from genome assembly GCA_932274085.1 of Protocalliphora azurea. Lineage (NCBI taxonomy): Eukaryota > Metazoa > Arthropoda > Insecta > Diptera > Calliphoridae > Protocalliphora > Protocalliphora azurea. Next base: position 74,688,882 of record OW026519.1, read on the forward strand.
TATTTGGATAAAATCTATAGAAAGACATTATTCCACTATCTTAATTTAAATACTACAACTTGTAAATAAATTTTTATAATTAATTACAATGTTTTCAATTATTTAATTGTAAACTTAGAATTTAATAACTTCATTGTTTACCTTTAGATGAGATATCCACTTTTGGTATATTTCCCCTTTTATCTAGCATGCTAGAAAATAGTCAACATTAGTAATGAGAGAAACACAAGTAGTATTACATACATATGCATATATATTAAATGTAAATTATTCAAAGAGTTAAAAACTCAAAAATCATTATGATTATATCAGTTGTCCTTTTTTGCACTAGATGATAAATTGATATTTTTATTATCACATACATAATTCTTCTAGAACAATTTATTAATTTTACTGCGTAATTATATGTTCTGTTATCACACCACTTCTTAATCCCAATCATTAACATCTCCAATCATTTATATATTGTGCTTAGTAGCGTAAAGTAGTGGTATTATTAACAAAAGAAAATATTTAAACAAAAAGTGTGTTGCAATAGTCATTTATAAGTTAAATCATCTAGTGGTTATATTAATTAAACTCAATTATTTTGGAAAATTTAGAAAAACTTAACAAGATTTCAACTAAATTCTTATAAGAATATCAACAAATATTTAAATATTTTAAAATTAGCAAAACTCTTAAGGTAAGAAAAGTTTTATCTTAGATTTGTGATTTTTATTTAACCTATTGTTACCCTAAGGTTTTGTTATCCACGTGGGGATTTTCCCACCTAACCAGAGGTATTCGAAAGAATAAATTTGTGTAAAACCCATTAAGGCTGTAAATTTTTTGGTGTTCATAACGCCAATAAAGTCTCAAATTTTGAACTGCTCGTGGACAAGGTTCGATAGGTGCACGTGGCCATCACATTGCATGATACATATCTAATTTCCTCTAAGTTACGTAATACCTTTGAAATTGTTAATATTAAAACATAACCAAACAAATATTAACTTAAAAGCTTTTTATGAAATCACGTTTTAATCTACCGTTATAACAGAAAAAAAAATATTCTGAAATTGATTATAAATTAATGAATTCCTAAATTAATTAATAAATTAAATTAAAGTAAAATAATATTATTACTATTCAGATCTAAAAGAATTACTTTAAAATTATTTTATAAAATGTTAAAAATTTAATTTTAATATCTACCTATTTAATCTAAAATATTATTTCCATCTATATAAAATCTTAAATAAGTACTCCTAAAATCGTATTTTAATTGCTATATAATGGACTTAACCTAAAATTATATTATTTTTGTAGTTATTAATATCTATTACTAACATTTTCCTTTTGGTGTAAAACCATCTAGTATTAATATCTTACATTATTTTTTCCCCCTTTTGTTATCATTATTATGATCTAAATTTAGTTTTTTCCATTTCATTCATAATCTTCATTTACAAAAAGAGCAGATCATCTCATCAAACATAAAAAAATCAAGAGATTACAACAGCAACAACACGCATTGACTGCTGGGCCCAACAAATCAATCGTTGTGGATTCATCAATTGCTTTGTACATACATTTTTGTAAGTGATGATTTAAATTTTTTTTCTTTTATTTATCTCTTAGGCTACGTTCAGACGATGATTTAAAAACATGATTTTAAATCATGTTTTTTTTGTTTGTGAACGAGCGGGGTAGAGTTGAAAGAGGGATTGAGAAAAAATCACGTTTTCTGTTTTGATGATTTTTTTTGTTATTTCTCTTTACACTCATTGGTATTTTTCTCGTTACTTTTTATTCGTTTTTCTCTTTTGAACTGGTAGTATTGCTCTGAACAAGAAAAATCAACCCTGCTATAAGTAAAAAGAGAAAATATAAAAAAAAATCATGGAACAAAAAAATCATCATGTGAACACAAATGATTTTTGGTAGCAACTTCAAAAGAGAATAAAAATAAAACGACGTCTTAAAAATCATCGTCTGAACGTAGGCTTATTAATAAGTCAGTCCGACTCAATGTAGTCCTCTTTATATTTTTACGTTTATGAAATGAAAATACATAATATGAATTGTAGATAAATCTATTAGCAATTTAGTATGCTCTTCCCGCTCACTGAGTACAGATCATGCATACTCTGTGTATAAAATGATGTTTTCTTTATATTTATCACTCTCTTTTTTTCTTGTATCAATAAATTTTTTTGCGTAATTTTGTAATTCTATAAAACAATGAAATTCTAAATCTTTTAATAAGGGAAGGACAGACAAGACAAAAGTATATGTTAGTATGTAGAATACACATGTCATTTAGAGGGACAGATTTTAGAAAATAGGGTACTAATCTGTGAAGTATTCTGACAGGACTTAGTCAGTAGGGTGGGAACAATGTACCCCAATTGGCAATCCATCTTGCCTCCTTATAGAATTTGCTAGATATCTTTTTTTTTTTTTTTGTTGGTTTTCTTTTTTTTTATTTAATATACTCTAAGGTATTTAAGGGTAGAGAGTATATTATATGTTATGTGCTTCGAAGACCTGGTTAAGAGTTTTAATACCTAATTCTGAGCTAGTCCATATCTTAATTACCCCTTAACTAAGTATTCTATTAAAAAAAACGTAATTATTTTGCCTATATTTCTGTATAACAATTTTTATTGTTCGTTCAGCATATACAGCGAGTAACAGAATATATCTTCCAACTGTTTGTAGGGATTATGTTTCCATATAATAGGTCACAGAAACGTATTTCTACAAAACATTTATATTCTAAGGGAGTTTTTATCCCACTGCAGGATAGTATCAAATATCTAAACAAAACATACAGTATATTTGTGGTAAAGCAATTAAATGTGGTCGTGCTCTTTACCTCTTATTCAATAGAAGATATAAACTTAATTTTAAAAAAAATCCTTACTTACAAAATGTGTATTCTGCAATTTTTGACCTATGGGTGCCAAGATAATACAAAATAAAAATCTGAAAATAATTCATAGCCTACACCTCAGATATTCGACTGAACTATTACATAGAAACTTTAACCATATAATGTTTAATATATTTGCAAGGAACTGACTGTCATTTAATGAAAAACGCAGAACGTTGTGAGGGCTACATTTTCATAAAATTGTTCATTAGGTTTCAAATACTTTACAAATATTTTTTTTAAATGTATACGTTATAAAAATTTTGTATTAGAAAATTTTCATTCATATCAAATTGATTTTCATTCAATAAAAATGTTCATAAAATAAATACATACTTATACGCACTAGAACTACAAATATTGGAATTGGAAAGGAAATACATTAGAATTTTGGGAGATTGGCAATTTAATTAGATTGAAAGGGAGAAATCACATAAAGAAATTTAAGGCTTGATTTCTATGACAAATTTCAAATCAGAACAATAGAAGAAATTTAAAAGTATATTCATCAATGATCAAATTCTGCAATTTATGAAAATTCAGGAAGTTTCCTAAGTTTTGTCAAAACCCTAACATCAAGAAGTGGTTAACTTGAAATTAGTTTATCTCTTATTTATCTACGTTAATCCCAAACCCTAAAATTAACATCTTAATATCCACGCTAATCTAAAACGAGCAAGATATAGTCGGTCAAGACCGACTATATGATACTCTACACCATTGTTTACAAGTATAAAAATTAGGGAAGGGGACTTACATTACACCTGTGGCCAATTTTACTAAATGTAAAATAAAATATACAAATACAAATACAATACACTTTAGGGCGATTCCTGGTTTATATGGGAGCTATGGTAAATCATAAAATTTGGCATTTGTATGGGGGCTAGGTGAAATAATGAACCGATCACATCCAATTTTAATAGGCTTCGTCCTTGTATTGTAAAAGCCCCACGTGCCTAGTTTCATTGAATTATATTTAGAATTGAGACCTGCACTTTGTGTATAACGTTTGCGTGGACAGCCAGCCAGACGGACGAATGGACATCGTTAGATCGATTCAAAAAGTGATTCTGAGTCGATTGGTATACTTTAAAGTGGGTGTTGGATAACTTTTTCTATGCGTTATAAACATTAGAAGTTTTCTGAGAAATTGTATAATGAAAGTAATTAGTAAACTATCTACGCTAAATCTGATCAAAAATTGCATCTTAAATCTACCTAATCAACATAAATAATCCTTTTCAATATTGAACTTATTACATCTCTCAAAACCTGATATAAATTGCAACCTAATTTTTTTATTTAAATCTAATTTAAATCTTAATTTAAACTAACTTAATTCTATCCATTTTAACTAAATCTAATTTATCTTAAATCTAATTCTATAAATTTTAAACTTTTCAATTTAACTTTTTTAAAACAAATTTAATTTAACTTTAACTTTGCTTAAATTTAATTTAACTTACATTTTGTATTAAATTTCAACATAATGTAAAAAAATTTAAATACACTTTAACACATATTACACATTTAAATTTATTACACTTTTACCCTAAATACATACTTACAAAGACTACAATTACACTAATATAAATTTAAAAGTATAAAAACCAACGTTGTGGAGGAAAAAATGTGATGAGGACAACAGTCCTGCTCCCTTCATCATATTTTGGTAAGCTTTACATATGATTTTATTGTTTTTGAGACTTTCTTATTATTTATTTATATAAACCTTATTTTTTTTAAAGCAATAAAACCCAATCAAATTCGGAAAAAAGTAATAACAATTGCATAATTATAACATAATGTTAAGATAATGTTATTAACATTCATTTCCATAAATGTTAATTATACCCCACACCACCATAAGTGGTTGGGGTATTATGCGTTTGTGCTGATGTTTGTAACGCACAGAAAAAATTATCCAACACCCACCTTAAGGTATACCATTTTCATTTTAATTAATTTAATAATAATTTAATTTAATAAAAGCTACCTTTTCTAAATTTAAATGATGGGTTCTTAGCCTATGTCTTATGAAGACAAGGACACCACCCCAAACCCTGAGCACGGTCGAAAGAATAGAATGCGTAGTCTTCTAAGAGATAGAGCATGAAGCTTAAACCGTCACATAAAATGAATGGCACCCAACGTGGGGCCTTAGCTAAAACCTATAAGAGACTATTAAAAAATCAAATAAGAAAATATATTAATAACTTAGCTGAAGCCATTATGAATTTAATGTGGTATTAACTAATTTTATTTATTTTTCAGTTTTAATCTTGTAATTTCAACGTGTTTTACTAAACATTTTGGATTTTAGGATCTTATTTTAAAGTGAAATTTTGAACTAAATGCTTGGAAGACACACTTAATTTTCTTTTTTTGTATGAAATTTTTCATTTGAGATTTTTGATCTTGGTTTGAATTGGCATCTTACTCACGAATATCAATTATAACTTTTCCTTTAGTTTACCCTTATTAAAAATTTTTACTTAGCTTTTAACATGATCAGTATTTTTTATTTGAATAACCATTCGATAACTACCATCATATAACTACTGAGATGTTTCTTCTATCTATATTTTAGGCTTTCTCAATGAGGTTTTGTTAATTGACGTTTCTGTCAATAACTTACTCTTTAGAAAGTTTAAAAGATTTCTTTTATTTTTTTTTTTTTTAGTTTTTGGCTTGAATTTAAGTCAATATTTTTTATTTGATTCCTAATTGTAATATGATTTAACCTAGTAGTAAAATGTAAAAACTTTGATTGACTGTAAATTTTAATATGCCGTTAACCCGTAGTAGAGACAATTTATTAAATATAAATAAGCCTACTAATGTTAGCTTTACGATAGATATGGATTGATCAAATGCTAATGAAAATCAGGTGACTCAACCATAAACAGAACAGGACAACCAACTCAGGAATCTTTAGGATCATTTCGTACTGAAATGATTAGTTTTATTTTATTTGACCATAATGGTCCAAAATATAAATATTCCATCTAATGCAAATACGAATAGGTTTGAGAATAATTCTGCAAATATTTCTACCAGAAAAACCCTAATATTTCACCAAATCCTAGCCGTAACAAATTGTATAATAATTTCAATGAAGAACCATTTTTTGCTGAAAAAGTTTTCAACATTATTCGCAATTGGCGAATCACATTTACAGTACATGACAACTAAATGAAAGTGGACGAATTAATTTAACGTGAAAACATACTAACGAAAAACAATCTTCGAGAAGATTTTGATATATTTTTAAGCATGCACACAGCCTTTTCGATGGCAAGGCCCTCGAATGGTATTGGAGATACCACAGACAAGTAATTGTCATTGACTGGCATTCATTAACAGCAGCTTTACGCAACCAATACAAGGAGCACTACACTGACTTTGATATCCTTGATGACATACGTCGACGTAGGCAGTGTGAGGTCATACTTATTCAATTTCTATAAAGTGTAATGTACTGTTAATTTACATTTAAAAATTGAAGGAAAGAACATTTTTTTCGATCGTAAAAGTATTGAAATTTATTTGAATGAAAAATTTTCATTCATAAATTTACATCAAAGAAAGAAAAAGTCAAAAAATATAGGAAATTGTACAGAATAAATATCTTTTTTGATTTGATACTCAAGCTTCTGCAAATTTGCTTTCAAGTACCCCGTTTTACTGTTTTACAATAGGATTTTTGCAAGAGGTAACTATTTCTTTCGGATAGATTTATATAAAATATATATATTATATAAATAAAGGTGAATTACATGTTTATTCGCCAGGCTTTAAATCTTAGTCTAATATCCCAAAAACAGAAGATTTTTATGTACCAAATTAGTGGTATATATTTATACAAGATTTTCAAATAAATTCAAATAAAAAAATTTTCAAATAAATAAAAATTTCGAAGAATGAAATTTAAAATTCTATTTACATTTCAATTAAAATTATTTCATTTGGAAATTAAAATAATATCATCAAAAATATCCGTGCGGAGTCTTTATCTGTTTACTCCCATCGAACGCATTCCCAGGTGGTGGATAGGGGGGACTGGGCAGGAGGCACTGGATGCATTCATGTGCGGTGCTGGAGCCCTCTCCCCTTTCCGCCGTAAAAACATCCTTTGTATCACACCCGGTCCTTTGGACTGAACGCGGTGAAATTGATGTATTCGCATTGGTGATTCTGCCAACATGAATGATGCCAACAACATGATGCTGATGGCAAGGGTCAGTTGTATCACAGTCTAGTCCGCGTACACCGTCACTGCTCGAGACCGTCCATATTTTTACGTGCCTACTCGTGGGATCAAGATTGAGGAAAAAAGTTATATAAAAATCTTTAGGTTAAGGGAAAGGGATAGAAAGGACAAAGGGAAAACTGGCGATAGAGTTTTAACCAAGGAAAAGGAAGGTACGGACGTTTACGTAAGTGTAAGGGATAGGGACGGGTCAGGGAAAGAGAAGGACGACGTCTTAAAAAGGGGCGGTGCATGAGGATGAGGACGACGAATCGGACCTAATGAAACTGCAAAACGACATTCTCATGCAATACGGACAAATACTGACCCAACTGACGGAAGACGGCAGTCTGCTGGACTCGTCGAAGGATTGCTACGACACTGGCTATGGAGCAGGAGAGCTCGATGGGGGTATCAGGCATGTCCAGGCCTTTGCCCAAAACATTTGTTCGACAGGTAGCGGTAGAACATCCATCGGATGAAAAAGTCGCAACCGAAAATCGAACGAAGCTTGAAAAATCAGAAAACGGCGTTAGGGCCTCCATAGCCGCACTAAAAAAGTTGGCTAAGAAGGACCCTTCGCTGATAGATGGACGGGATAGGCATGTTCGCAGGAAACACCGAAAGAGCATATACAGGTTCGAACGAACCTATGGCGCCATCGGTAATGTCTTGGGAATGTCTTATCCCGAAGGTTTCAAAGTGGAGGTAGGCGAAGGTCCGGAAATTGCTCGCAAGGGCAAAGAGTCCGTGTCTACCAGCACTCTAGAACCACAAGTTGCTGCTGACAAGCAAGGAGGTGCTCACAAGCCATCCTGCAGTCTTGTGCGTTCCCGCAAGGGAACGAACAAGTCAGCTAGGACTGGTAGTGAGGCAACTCAAATTATGAAGGGAGTAGAGATGGTAGATCAAACTTTTGCGAGCGTCTTTAAGAACTCTCAATTGAGATTCATTAAGCTCAGCCTTTCTTAGTCCAAGAAAGTTGGTCATGTACCACCTGATTCTTTTAAAGGCCCTGCTAAGGGGTCATAAAAAGTGTAAGGTCTGGGGATGACCAGCAGATACCTTCGGCGAAGAAGGTTGGTAAGGCATCAAGTAGCTCACTTAAAAACTCTCATAAGGGAGTAGTAAAACGGTAGTATCTGGTGATGATCAAACTTCAACCAAAAAGGTGAAGGATTCGTCATAGTCGGACAAGCAGCAGTCATTGACCGTGTTGATTCAGATGGGAGAATCAGTACGGAAATGTGGCGACTGATTGAAGATAGACTTATGGACGAAATCTTCAAGGCAAGGCACAGCCCGGGTGAAATAGCCTTTATGGGTGCAGACTGGACAAGGAGTGTCAAAACTGTTGCTTGCGGTTATAAAGGAACCTTTGAGTTCCTGAAGGCAGCGATTAGCAGGTGTGGCAGCCTTTACTCGGATTCGCAACTGGAGGTTATACCAGCATCGGAATTGCCGTTGAGCCGGTGGTAGTCATAATATTGGAGGGGCAGAATAAGGGGATCAATACAAGTCAATGGAAGCTTGTCTCTTAATTGACTTATAATGAGAACCAAGGAAAAGATTACCGATTCGCAGCAGATCGTAAATCTCTGAAGAAATTGGACTCATTGGGGGGGGAGAGGGGTGTTTGTTACGTTCGGGCTTGGCTATGTCAAATTTCGCTATGGCTATGTTACTCGAAAAATGACAAAGCCAAAGAGACTGCGGATGGTGCAGATAAATCTGCATCATTGTGAAGCGGCCTCGACCGAATTAATAACCTATCTCAGTGAGACCGATGTGGCCTTAATCCAGGAGCCTTGGCTAAATAACAATCAGGTCTGTGTTCTTAGGGCTAAGTGATACAAATTGTTCGTGCCGTCCACTGCAGATAAGGTAAGGACATGTATACTAGTCAGAGTCAGCGAAATATCTTGGAGTATTCCTCGATAGTAAGCTGAATTGGAAGAGGAATATTCACTCAAACGTGGCCTTAATGCCTACTACACCTGTAGAAACTCCGTAAGTAAGAACTGGAGACTCAAACCGCGGGTTGTGAATTGGAGACCAATTCTTACATATGGTTGTTCTGTTTGGTGGCGGAAGAGTAATAGGAACCTTTTGTCGAAGGCACAGAGGTGTGCTTCAATCGGCAATAAGAAGTACACCACAGGCGGCTCTGGACGTCATACTTCATCTCTTACCCATTGAGGAGTTTGTGAGAGGTATGGCAGCAAGGATTCTGTTGAGGCTTAAGGAATTAGGATTATTAGGTTCATAAAGAACAGGTCACTCCCGGGTAGTATACGATGACAATTACGGTAGGGTTAATCTAGGCTCCACGGGGGCATCAGATTACGAGAGACTGTACGAAGGTTGTGCAGTATTCACAGACGGATCAAAGATGGACATTGGGTAGTCAATTTCTCGACGGCTTAAGTGACGTTAGGGACTTTTAGCTTGTAGACATCATAGGCTTCGTCATGAGAATAGACTCTTGCTATTCCACTTCTGTTTCTTGTTACTCTTTTCTTTTTCCCCTTTTCTATCATGTTTTATGAAGGGATACATAATGGACTGATGTCGGTCTCTGGATGGAGATGTACAACTAATATGTCACGTCAACCTTCTCTATCTATAATCAAAAATATTCAAAATTCCAAATCTTATCTGTGCTAAATTAACCCCATCAAATTTAAATTTCACACACACTCTTACATTCAAACAACACATACACAATAATACATATAAAAAAAATTAATAAGAAAAATATTATTTAAAAAAAATGTATATATGTATATATATATATATATATATATATATATATATATATATATATATACATATATATATAAAGATAACAAAACATGCAATAATAATTACAATTTAAATATACTTCAGTTTTACATATAAATTTTGTTAACTTTGTTTAAAATCTGTTAAGTTTTATTGTTAAACATTTTATTAATTTTCCTGCCAAATTTTTTTTAAATATGTTTTTTTTTTTGGAACTAAAAATTTAACAAGTTTTATCATATAAAAAAATCAATACTATTTCACACAAACACTCTTATATTCATACAACATTTACATAAAAAAAAATTTAATAAGAAAATTATTATATAAAAAAAATTTAATCGTCAACAACTAAATAGCTCAAGACATCATGCCTGAAGTCGACAAGATGAGGTGAGTAAATAAATTTTATAATTATATACATATATATATATATATATATATATATATATATATAAATAACAAAATATGCAATAATAATTATAATTTAAATACACTTCACAGTTTTACAGATAAATTTTGTTTACTATGTTTAAAATCTGTTAAATTTTGTTGTTAAAAATTTTATTAATTTTTTTTGCGATAATTTTACGAAAGGTTTAGTATAATTGGTTATGTAGATACAAAGGTTATTAGAGAATCTAGTTAATAGCAAGAAAGGGAGGGTATTCGGAAATTAGGGGATAGATCTCCTTATATAAATGGGCAATCCTTTATATTATTTTGTTAAACTTTTATTTTTGTTTGTTTGTATTTATAAATCGATTTAATACAATTTTTCTACCTAAATTTAAATTTAATTTATTTGCGGTTCAGTGTTTATTTTTGAGTAGTAAAGATCTCCCAATATTCCTAAGCAAAGCTGGAATGATAGGTATCACATACATCTTAAAGACTGTCTCTTGAACCGTTACAACAGAAACACAATGAAAATTTTGTCGAGCGCTTAGATTCAATTTCGGCTATGACAGATAGACTTAAGACACCAATTTCTGACAAGGGCTTACGTGAGACACTAATTAGAAATTTAAAATCAGAAATTCATCATGAACTTCTGCATCCCGATATTTCTAATGTTTCTCAACTTCGTCGAGAAGTTAGAAAACATAAGAAGTTTATGAAAGATCTCCGGACAGAATCTAGAAAAATAAATAAAGGATGAATTTCAGAAATTGATGTTGATGACAAGGAAGATGATATAACAGATACAGTGAAAGACGATATTTGTGTACTACAGCACAATATTGTTTGTTAGGAACATAGACGTAGCTTTTGTTATTGATGTGGTGCCGGACATATATATAAGCCAAATTGTAGTAAGTGTTCTAAAAAAATTTCAGGAAACGGACAGGAGGATGTTTGATGGACTCATTAAGGACATCCAAGACAGAGAAATTGCACCCTTTGATGAAACTATATCACATTCGTTTAGCTGAATATAAGAAAGCTCGTGCAATAATTTTCATAAAAAATAAAATTAGTAGATCTTCCAAAAGGATTAGAGATTTTTATCGCAAAATTAAAGTGTTCAAAATTTGTTTAATTTCCCCAATTGTTTCTCAGGAGTTAGATACTAGACTTTTGAACAGAAACAACGACTTGACCAAATTATTGCAACGTTCCCTAATTCTGATGTAGATGGCTTAGGCTGTACTACATTAATAACACACAGCATTGATACAGGTAATGCAAAACCTATTAAACAACGGTACTGCTAAATTTCTTCAGCAGTAGAAAAACAACTTAGTGATGAATTAGAGCATATGTTATCTTTGAGAATTCTAGAAGAGGCTCTACACTCTCCTTTGAGTTTTATTGTTGTTGTCAAACCTGGAAAAATAAGAATTAAATTCCGTGAGAGTTAAGGATGTATACCCAATGCCGAACATTGACGGACTTTTATCGAGACTTCCCGCAATTCACTACAATTTCGAAAATCGATTTGAAGGATGCCTTTTGGCAAATCAAACCGAACGAAGACTCGAAACCTAAGACAACTTTCACAGTCCCTAATCGACCATTGTATCAATTTATAAGAATGCCGTTTGGACTGTGTAATGCACCACAAACGTTGTGCCGATTAATGGACATGGTTATTCCCTATAATTTTAAGACTCCCGTTTTTGTATATTTAGGTGACCTACTTCTTGTTTCGCAGATCTTTGACAAATATTTGACATACTTGATGGAAGTGACAACAAATCTCCGTATAGCAGCTTTGACAATCAACGTTAAGAAAAGTAGCTTTACGTTATCCCATGTAAAATACTTAAGTTACGTTGTAGGGAACGGAATGTTGCAGGCGAACGAACACAAAATTAGACTTTTGTTTGGACAGACTAAGCTGAAGCATCTCTTGACGAACTTAAGACAAAACTGACTTCTGCTCCTTTACTCATTCACCAAGATTATACTAAACCTTTTATATTACAGTATGATGCTAGCAATTATGGAGTGGATGCAGTACTGGCACAGAAAAACCAGGACGATACAGAGCGACTGATTGCTTATATATCTCACAAACTCAATAGAGCTTAACGAAACTACACAATTACAGAATTAGAATGGCAATTAAAAAGTTTCGCGCTTACATTGAGGGGTTACAATTTAGTCGTGATTGATCACGCCAGTTTAAAGTGGCTCAAAGGTTTTAACTTTACGATCGAGCACCGAAGTGGTAGAGAAAACGTTGTCCCAGATACATTTTCAAGAGTTCATGAAGGCGAAGAATTTTTGAGTTCTATTGAGTTGAAAACATTACCAGCAGAGTATTCAAAATTAAAAGATGACATACAAAATTCAGAGTTGCCCGACTTCAAAATTGTGGATGGTTATATTTTTAAAAGGACTGAATTCTCATCTGGAGGAACGGACGAATCAAATTTGTGGAAATTATTAGTACCGACAGAATTAAGGCGAGTCGTAATATATTCGGCACATGACTATAAACTTTAGAGAAAACTTAATATTTTGGCTGGCAGTGACGGATTTACTATTTACATTCTCGGACAAAGGACTTTAACGTCGGACAAACGCAAAGCTCAAAAATTAATAATTACAATTCAAAATTAGCACCTATTGGTATTCAGGCTAAAGTTTTGCGTAAAATAGGATAGACTAGTTATGAACTCCAAGACATAGATAACGACAATATTGGCGTATACCATGCCAAAGACATATGGACGTAAGGAACTGACAAAGTTTATTACTTAATTGCTCTTTACAGATCAAGTTCTTTGGTATGTTAAAACATACCAGGCAGCTGTATCTGTTTTATAAGGGCTATATTTTCATCAAATTGCTCATTAGGTTTCAAATACTTTGCAAATTTTTTTTTAAATGTATACGTTATGAAAATTTTGTATTAGAAAATTTTCACTCATATAAATTCAGTAAAAATGTTCATACAATAAATAACTACGTATACGCACTAGAACTACAAATATAGGAATTGGAATTTTGGGAGATTGGCAATTTAATTAGATTGAAAGCGAGAAAGGCTTGATTTCTACGACAAATTTCAAATCAGAACAACAGAAGAAATTTAAAAGTAAATTTAAAAATAAATTTCAATATAAATTCTGCAATTTATGAAAATTCAGAAAATTTGCTGAGTTTTATCAAAACACTCGCATCAAGAAGAGATTAACTTGAAATTAGTTTATTTCTTATTTTATCTACGTTAATCCTAACCCTTAAAATTGACATATTAATATCCACGCTAATAAAAAAATACCTTAAAACTATCTTCGCTAAATTTAAATCCACTTAATCAACATAAATAATAATAATAATAATCAAAATCTCAAAACCTGATATAAATTTCAACCTAATTTTCTTAATTTGACATTCATTGCAGTGAGTCTTCTTACTAAAATCTGAGTGAGATTTTATATTGGTTTCTGTTAATGATAAACTTCTTTCAACACTCCGGTTGTATAATTGAGCAAAAACATTATTACCTTGTACCTTGTATACCTTGAAAAATATAAATTGAATTATAATATTAGAGTTAATTGTAGTTGAATTTAATTAAATATTTTTCCAAATTTGTAAAAATTTTAGTAAAAATAATACAAACATGTTTGTTTTTATTCAGATTAATTAGAATGTGTTGAAAAACTTAAAATATGAAATACTATTAGATGAGAAATTTGGTATTTTTCTTAAACTGTTTGATATATTATATTAAATAACTAATATATTTTGACAGTTTTAATAACAAAAAAGAACCAAAAAAAAAACTCGATAATTTGGATAATTTAATAATCTGGATTTCGGTCTGCAATCAATTATCCGGTTTATCGAGTTTATACTGTATATCATTCAGTTTTTGGCCTTTGAAAAATAATGTCCAAAATCGACATTTTTAGCGGCAGAGGAAGGAGTTGAAATTTCAAAAAGAAAATTATATTATTATTTTTATTGCTACAAAGACCTTTAGAGAAAGTACGATATACAAAAATCAGATGAAAAAATATTTTCCAACATTGTATGTAAAATAAAAAAACTGTGAGTCACGCAACTAAACGTACCTCAAATTATGAAAGGGGACATCTTTTAGAACATCTCTGCTAAATTTCAGCATCCTACGATGATTGGAACCGGAAACTACTTGAACATTTAAGTTTATGATTCCAGAATAAATCGTCGAAAAATATTTGCACCAAAAGTTATGATATTCGAATATACTAGGTGGTAATGCAGTGTATACAAATTGGCCTTGAGAATACCATTGAGTGAGTCTAATTTGAAGCATCGTTAAGTAAAGACAAACTAAATGCCTTGAAGTTGGCTGTATATTCTTGTACATTATTAAAATGTGCTGTATAAAGTGTGTAATTTAAGTGTGTGTGTATATATTAGAACACATAGTGACTATTTAAACTGTTGTTCTTGAACATTTTAAATAAAATAAATAGTTGTTACAACTTTTAAACTACTAAACTGCTTTTATTTGTAATCAAAAGTATCCAGTTTATTTAATAATAAATAAACCACAGTTTTTAAAAGGTAAAAACGTAACAATATATACATCAAACGATAGCAAATAAAAACGTATTATTCCCATATTTCGCAATTTTTCTAAAAAAAGCTAACCGGAAAAAGGATATTTATTAAAAATTTGTTGGTAAAGTTTTATTGTTATTTCTACGTAAATTCTTTATGAGTTCTTTTTATCAAATTACAATTAAATATGGGTATATTTGCTTTTCTTTATCTATGATCGTTCGTTATCTGCACCGTTTTTAAAAATGCTTTTGTTAATTTTTTCTGTTTTCTTCAAAAAAAAAAAAATGTATACAAAAAGTGGCATCATTTAAAAGGTATTCGGAAGCCGCGTCCATTGATATATAAAACATAACCAAAGGTGATCTCAACATTTATATATTCCACAAAATATTCTATTTTCAACATTTTTTTTTTTTTTCAAAATATTGGTGTCTATTCTTGAAAACGCATCGAAGAAATGAAAGTTTCCATTAAAACAAAAACAAAGTTTAAAAAATTATTTTTGTTTGCCGTACATTACGTGAAGTTTTTCTTGATAAAAATTTCTCTAATATAGACTAGACATTAAAATAAAATTTTCAGCGTTCTGAAAACTTTGTCTTGACATTTCTTGCTAAAATACACCATTTTAATTGTTGTTGATAACTTTTACAAAATTTATTGTGACATTCGATTTCATGTATAATTGATAGATATAAAAAATTATCTGTCATTAAAAAAATTTAACGTTTATTTTGATAAACATTTCTCTAATTTATTATTTTCCTCAAAGTATTACGTGTGGGCTGTTTAGAACTTTTTTCGCAATAAATGGTCATACATAAAGCATAGCGAATACGTTTTTTAACAAAAAGGAAGCAAAATAAATTAGCCTATTAATATTGGGTATTACAGCAGCATTTTTTTTATAAAAGTTTGCTTTAAAGTTGCTTCGAAATTTTCTTTACATGTATACTTTTTAAATTTGTATTGTGAAACTTTTCGAAAAATATTTGACAAACAACAAATCAGAAACATGAAAAAGAAAGTTGAAAAAATTCCGTGAAAAATCTAGCTTCTTCGGTGAGGTGTAACTTTTCTGCTTTACTGGTAGTCTAAACTCGAGATTAGATGATGTTAAAACATTATTTAAAATTTTTTCTATCATAACAATTTACAAAATATCGACATATATGGAAACACGTAGATATTTTATTATTTTTTTATTTATTTTATTACAATAAATCACCTTTTTTTCGTCGAGGTATGTTCTCAAAATTTAATGGTATTATATTTTTTTTTTTTTTTTTTTTTTTTTTTGCTTAATATAATTTTGTGTTATTTGTCAGTGAAACAATATCAACCAAATAACACAGTGTCTATATTAGACATTTTTTTTATATTAAGAAAAAAGTCAATATTATCCCAAATTTATGAGAGGTGGCTTATGTTTTTATATATGCAGTTTGATAGCCGCAACATCCAAAAAAATAATTAGTAGGTTTACTCAGGTTACCTTGTACACATTCACACTGATTTTTACGTTTGTCTTGATAAAAATTTGTCTCAGGACTTTTAATTTCTTTTTTGCTGGGAACCGTTGTTCTAAACAGTTAAATTTTACATATTTTTCTCTTTTGAGCATTTTCGACACATTTTAAAGAAAGTTAAGATTAATTTGCCTTTATAACCGATATAAAAAAAAACATTTTAAACCTAAACATAAAATAATATATATCAAATTTAACATAAATAACTTCAACATTTTTAATTTTGGTTATTTTATTTCTAATTTGGTAATTGATAGGGATAAAAAACTAACTGAAATTCAGATAAAAGCTTGATGTTTGTCTTGATAAAAATTTCATTATATACTCGACGTGACCAAGAGTTGAAATTCTGTTTCAACTAGTGTATTCAAAAATCGGTTTTTGCTTTTTAATGCTGCTTTTTTGAAATATTCTTTTATTTTTTTACTAAAGCAATGCAAATTTTTCATTTTTATATTTACTCGGGGAACTTTTAAGCGCGATTCATACAAATTCAAATTGTCTGAAAATTACATTTCCCTTAAATTATTTTTGAGTAAAACCGCATTCAAAACCTGTGTTTTCAAAAAGCTATTTGTCGGATAATTTGAAAACTGCTTTTTTACAAATGTTGGTTTTTTAATAAACAAGTTTAAAAGATAAAATAATAATGGCATTCATATATTTATCCTATTAAAATTTTAAAGTTTGGTTGGGTGAAAAAAAAAATATGAAAAATTAAACGAAACGTTCATAATTTTATTGTTATTTACTTAATTTAACTTAAATATTAATAAATATTATAGAACATAATCCCCTCTTGTGGATTCTCACGAATGCAAAAGTACAAAAAAAATCCCTCCATTCGCTCAGTACCGTTTGTGTTTAATTTCATCCTTTAACGACCAATATTAAAAAATTCAAAAAGTACCATTAAAATAACGAAAAATTACCACAATGTCCCGTTTATGGATTCTCACTCACTTAGGACCACATGTCTTTAATTTCATGTTTCTAGGTTAAATATTATAGAGAATTCAAAAAGTACCATTAGAAGAACGAAAAAGTACCACAAAATCCCCTCATGGATTCCTAGTCACTAGAACCACATACCTTCAATTTCATGTTTCTAGGTTAGAACAGATTGTGTTTAATTTCATCCTTTAACGACCAATATTAAAAAATTCAAAAACTACAATTAAAAGAACGAAAAATTACTACAATGTCCCTGCTTATGAATTCCCAGTCACTGTGGTCCTACCACATTTCTTCAGTGTCGTGTATCTAGGTTAAATAATATAGAAAATTCAAAAAGTAGCGTTTGAAAACAAAAAAGTCCCATAAAATCCCTTTTACGAATTATCATTCAACTAGCAACATATGTATATTTTTAATTTTATGATTTTAAGTTCATTATTACAGAAAATTCAAAAAGTACCATTAGAAGAACGAAAAAGTGCCACAAAATCCCCTCTTATAGATTCTTAGTCACTTAGGACCACATATCTTTAATTTCATGTTTCTAGGTTCATAATTATAAAAATTCAAAAAGCACTATTAGAAGATTATCAGTCACTTAGGACCACATTTCTTTAACTTCATATTTCTACGTTAAATATTATAGAAAATTCAAAAAGTACCATTGGAAGAACAAAAAAAAATATCACAAAATCACTTCTTATGGATTCCCAGTCACTGAGGACCACATTTCTTTAATTTCTCGTTTCTAGATTAAATATAGAAAATTCAAAAAGTAGCATTTGAAGAACAAAAAAGTACCACCTTCTTAGGAATCATCATTCAATTAGGACCATATATTTTTAATTTCACGATTTTAAGTACATTATTATAGAAAATTCAATAAGTACAATTAGAAGCAGAAGAAAAGTACCCTCTTTGGAATTATCATTCAATTAAGACCACATGTCTTTAGTTTCATGTTTCTAGGTTCATAATTATAAAAATTCAAAAAGTACTATTAGAATAAAAAAGTACCACAATGTTCCCTCTTAGGAATTATCATTCATTTGGGACCATAAATTTTTCATTACATGATTTTAAGTTCATTATTATAGAAACTTCAAAGAATACATTAAAAGAACAAAAATATAAAATATAAATATTATAGAATATTCTAAAAGTACCATTAGAAGAACAAAAAAGTACCACTAAGTACCCTCTTGGGAATTATCATTCAATTAGGATCACATTTCTTTAATTTCATGTTTCTAGGTTAAATATAGAAAATTCAAAAAGTAGCATTTGAAGAACAAAAAAGTACCATAAGGTCCCTCTTAAGAGTTATCATTCAATTAGGACCATATATTTTTAATTTCATGATTTTAAGTTCATTATTATAGAAACTTTAAAAAGTACCATCAGAAGAACAAAAAAAGTACCACAGAGTCCATCTTATGAATTCTCATTCACTTAGGACCACATATCTTCAATTTCTTGTTTCTAAGTTAAATATCACAGAAAATTCAAAAAGTACCATTAAAAGAACAAAACAAAAAAAGTACTACAAAGTACCCACTTAGGAATTATCATTCAATTGGGACCATATATCTTTAATTTCATGATTTTAGGTTCAATATTTCAGAAAATTCAAAAAGTATCATTAGAAGATCGAAAAAGTACCACAAAATCCCTCTTATGGATTCTCAGTCACTTAGAACTACATATCTTTAATTTCATGTTTCTAGGTTCATAATTACAGAAAATTCAAAAAGTATCATTAGAAGAACAAAAAATTCAACAAAGTCCCCTCGTATGGATTCTCATTAACTTGGAACCACATATCTTTAATTTCATGTTTCTACGTTAAATATTATAGAAAATTCAAGAAGTACCATCGGAAGAACAAAAAAGTATCACAAAGTTCTATCTTATGGATTTTTAATCACTTAGGACTACGCTTCTTTAATTTCATGTTTCTAGTTTTAAAAAAAATGTGCTGACTTAAAGCAGGCAGATGTAGCCATCAATGACATCTTAGCCAAGACTATCAACACAATTTTTCAGGTCTTGCCAGGAATGATGGTCTTAAATTGTTCGGGCACAAGCAACTCAGTCTGTAAATACAATAGAATAAAGGCAATTATTTAATAAAATAAAATTAATTAATGTGAATTTTGTTTAATTATTATTATTGACTTTATTGAATCCTTTATAAAATAATTACATTGTTATGAGAATTTACTTAAAAGTATTACAACAATTAAAATCTAAATAATTAAATAAGGAAACTACTAATATCACAGTGTTAAGGAAAAGTTGTCAAAAAAAAAACCTTGTACATACTTAAACGTTATAAGAAATTTTAAAAACAACCATCAATTATAACTCTTTAAGTAAAAAAGAGTCTTAGTGATTGTTTAGCACATTTCTTATTATTTCATATGTAGACGTTCTGCATTTTTCATTAAATGACAGAGTCAGTTCCCTTGCAAATGAATTAAACATTTTATGCTTAAAGTTTGATGTACTATGGAGTGTTCCTTGCGGAATTTAAATTGTTGAGGATTAATAATATTATTTTGGTTGGAAAAATCTAAAATTCTCTTATTAATTATCTTTTCAAATACTTTATTCAATAGGCTTAGGATGCTGATTGGTCTATAGCTAGACGGTAATTTAGGATCCTTTCCTGGCTTAGGAATTGGGATAAGTTTCGTCTTCTTAAAAATAGTTGGAAAATAGCCTTCTATTAAACAAGAGTTGAAAAGTTGACATAGAGTTTCAAAAAAGTAATCGGGCATCTTTTTAAGGATAATGCTATTAATGCCATCTAAACCAGGGGCTTTATTATTTTTCAATAAAAGTACAAACGATTTAACTTCATCTAAATTGGAAAGCTCAGTCAAGAAGTGTATCGTCAAGATCATGAATGAATCTTAAGACGGCCGAGTCCATAGATGAATAATTATTTAAAGTAATGGTGTGTGAATCACCAAATTGGTCTGCTATTGAATTAGCATTTTCATTGCCAGTTTTTAGAACTTCACCGTTTACATGAAGATCAGTAAAAGACATTTTGTTTCCTTTCAGTGCTTTTTTACTTTCCAAAACTTTTTAGAGCCCGAGGGCAAATTCGAAATAAATTTTGACCAGGATTCATTGCGGTCTTTATTAAGGTGAAAATCAATAAGTTTATTTAATAGCTTCAAAATGCTTTTCAATTGATTTTTATAATTAAAATCGCTACATCTTTGAAATTTGCGTTTGTATTTATTTCTCTGACTAATTAACATTTTACTAATTTCAGAGTATTTTATTAAATGCTTCTTTAACTATAGATATTAATTTGTTAAAATAAAAATCTAGATTACCTGAATTTGTAACGGGTTGGTCAATATTCTGACACCTAATATCATTTTCCACCCAGTTTCTGATTGCTGACCAGTCTGCTCGATAATACAAGGGAACTGAATATGTCATGTTTTGAACTTGTCCAGAAATAACACAAGATATAGGTACATGGTTCGACTGTAAAACATTTGGATGTGTCTCAAGGTTTGAAAAATGGAGGCACGAGTTAGATAAAAGAATGTCTATTGTGGCCGGTTGAATGGGGTTGATATTTTGTCCAAAGCGAGTGTGTCCATTTGGGTAATAAATGTAGTAGCTGGATTGAAGACAATGGCTGTAGAGATCATTACCAGCCGAATTATTTGACATACAATTCCAATGTGTATGTTGGGCATTTAGATCACCGAAAATAAAATAGTCTTTTGAAAATGAAGTTAATTTATCCAAATCAGCTTTAAAATTGGTAGTATGAACTGGATTATACTCTGAAGTAAATACAACTGACCTTCTATTAATCATAACTTGTATTGAAATACTTTCAGCAGTACTTGTTTTTATTTTTGGTAACAACGTATGCTTAATGTTACCTTTAATTGCAATTAGAACTCCTCCGCTATCCTCTCTATATATTTTATAACCACCAAGTTGAAATTTGTGGTACGGTTTCAAAAAAGTCTCATTTAAAAGGAGAATATCGATTTTCCCTTTGTGTAAAAAGTATTACAGCTGGGCAGCTGCTGACTTAGTTGTTATGCCTTGGGCATTCCAATGCATAACAATAACATTTTGTCTACCGGTTTAATTATATGGCATGTTTAAGCATCATATCCAAAACTCGTAGCTTGTCGTACTTATTTTGACATCTTTGCAAAGCATCGACAGCATCAAAAAATATTTCCAGAAGTCTTTCATTGGAAATGTCATCATTATTATTGTCGTAGCTCTTGCCTTTAGCTACCTCAGAATACAAATTACCAAAATCGCGGGAATTACGAGTATTATTATGGGGTTCTTGAGGAAAATCAAAAAATATGTTACGTTAGTTCTTCTGCTGGTCGCCCTTGATTTAGATGTTACTCGATGACGGATTTCTAAATATTCTTGACGACTTGGGCACTTAGGATCTTCAGCTCTATGGTTAACGTTTTTTAAGTTCTTCTTTATGCAGTTGTAGCACTTATAAATTATACTACCATCACTATTACCTTTATTGAGTGAACAAACTGCATACTCATGGTTTCCGGCGCAGGCTGAACACACTACGATACGGTTACAATTTTTAGCACCATATCCATACATAGCGCACTTAGAGCATTGTGTGGGACCTTTATTGCCCTTTAGAGGTTTTCTCCAATATACAGATATATTACAAAAATATCTTATTTTCATAACCTCTCTTTTTGAAACATGTTGACGATCAAACTCAATGAGATAGAGTGCGTCATCTACACTGAATCTTTTTGTTGCTAGTTCCTTAATGCTTTCCGGGTTTATGTTGAGCGAGCTTACAAATTCTTCGCCAATTATCTTTGTGTCCAGTTGTGGCAGGCCAAATAAAACCAATTTAAAAGTTTTTGCATCCCTAAATTCATGCGTATAATATTGGAATTTTTTTTCTTTGAGAACACTCAAAGCTTCATTGTACAGCGATAACGAGTTTGATACAATTTTTGTACCAATAGACATCCGTTTGTAGGTATATTTTTCCCCAATTAATTCGATCACAGTTGAAAAACTGTGGGTAGAGTCCACAATTATTGATGGAATCTTTTCTTCGATAGCAGCTGCTTCTACTTCATCGTCTTCATACATAAGCTGAAACCTGTTGGCACTAGTGCTGGGACCGTCTATAGTTTTTGGCACCTTGAATTTAGGGCTTTTGCCCCAATGCTTTCTTCTTTTTTGAGCAAACATTGTCAAACAAAAGAAAGTTAAAGCAAATTTAAGTAGTTTTTTTACACTTTTTAATTAAAAAATTCAATTAATTTTTCAAGCAAAAATTAACACGTTTTTATCTTGAGGCAGAGATGCAAGATGTAATGTGAATTTTTTAACATACAAATAACCAGTGTTTCGATGATTTGGAACCAACAATTTCAAGACCATTCCTTCATAACACGGTTGACCAGCATCATTCATTTCTTTAACATGGCGACCAGGAGACTAAAAAAAAATAAAATATATTCAAACTAAAATATATATTTTCCATTAAAAAACAAAGTAAACAATCACAACTTTTAAACATAAAACAAATAAATTACAAATAAATATTATACATAGAAAATTAAATTCCAAAGCCCTTTAATTTGTTAATTTAAAACGATGTTCAACCAAGCTGCTAACTACGTTAAGTTATTCCTCACTTAAAAACTGCGAATTTAAAAAAAAGTATGGCAAAGCCGAAAACCAAAAAAAGTAATTAAAATGCAGAATTTAGGCACTTAATTGGTATATATATATATATATGTAAATGAGTATATAATTATTGTAAAATAAAAGGTCTTAAATCTAAAAAACATAAAATTAAAAAATCTAAAAAAAAGCATTCAACTCCCATGCTGCCAAACTCTACGCGAGGCATACGAAAATTTTGGATGCAGCATTCAAAGAGGTCAAATGCAATCAAAAATTACAGTATATCAAAAAACTAAATCCAAACAAAACGCTGTATATATATATATATATATATATATATATATATATATATATATATATATATATATATATATATATATTGGAATACCAAAGCGAAGTCGTAGACATTTTCGAAAAATTGTGCTGCATAATTTTTAACTAACATTTCATTTATATACCGCATTCTTTACAACATAAAATGCCCAATAGCTTTATCTCGGTAGGATTGACATTCATACACTCGGATATTTTTTTTTTTTATTTATTTTTATGTTTTATATAAATTTATTTAGTATAAACTATAACATTTTATTTAGTATAAACTGCAGTTTAGTCGTATTTATCGAAACAAATAATGTCGATTTCTTCTTTTTGGTATCCCAGAAAGCTTGAGGCATAAGTTCGCACTAATCACTTTATGGCACCGTAAGTAAAAACTGGAAAATTATTTTATATCAAATAAGTTTTGTTCAAAAGTAAAATTTGGTTACGGCATTTTGCATTTAAGGCGACAATAATAAAGCTATTAAAAATAACTTTTTTTTAAAATAATGTTTTATTTTTTAATATTTCCAAAACACTTCATTTTTTATTTGACTCGAATATATATGATTTTAACACTTATAATTATATAAATTAATTCACTTTAATAATATACAGCATTTTAATTTAGGTATTGAAGCTAATATTTCATCAAACTTCTTAAGTGAGATACGTTCTCTAATAGAAAAAATAAAACAATTGGATAAAAATTCGCAAAAAATTAATTAAAATATTAACAGAAAAGGTAAGTATATTCGGTCTTGACCAACCATAATTTTCTTTTTGATTTTTTTTAGGAAAGTAGAAAAGTCAGGCTTGTTATTCGTATGTGTATTTCGTTTTTGATCAAATATTAAAAATAAATTTATAAACAACTTTTAAATAAAATTTTTTTTTTCAAGATTTAATGCATTATACATTTTTATGGAAAGGCGATGCAAAGACGAAAAATTTTTAAAAACATTTTTTGTTGTAAACTTAACAAGATTTTTTTTTTTTAATTTAGACAAAAACTGTATAACTTATTCGATTTCATTTAATGACCTACCTTAACTTTCCATACAATTTTTATTTTGCAAAGTATGCAAATAAAGCATAAAATAAAAGCTTTAAAATATCTGAAAAATTTCTTGTTGAAGTTTAGATATTTTCTAATAACTTTTTTTGTTTTTTGCTTTTAAGAGATTTTCAAGATTAATATACAACTTTATTGTAAAAAATTTAATTTAAAACCTTAGAAAGAAATATGTTTATTCCTAAAAAATTAAAAAAAAATTTATGTACAAAAAAAATTAATTTTTGTAGTATATGTAAAAGATTTTAAAATACTTTTAAATTCTGCATTCTTAATAAATTAAAAAAATTTAAAATTGGCTTTAGTGCCGTAACTACCGAGTTTTTTCGGAATTTTTCTAATTTTAAGCAATCAAAGGCGCCCAAGGCAATCCAGAGTCGAGTGATTTCAGCATTTTCACATGCACAACACGAATGTTAACGAAGCTAAACAATTGAGTATGAATATAAAACAAAAAATCATTAGTTATTCTCTAGCTTTAAACAAAGCAAGATTATGTCGCACGGTTAAGCACAAACAAAAACAAAACACATAACAAAGAGCGCAAGCAAAAATGTTTAGTTTTTTGTGTTCTAGATATAACAAACACATTCGCAACAAAGAGCGTAAAAAAATGAAATGCACAAACACATTAAAATTTTTATGACACTCTTTCTGCTTTTCGCTGATTTAGAGGGTATTTCGAAATTTTTGAAAATTGGTTTATGATGTACTCAAAAAGATGTACATCCCACGTTATGTCGTTCTTCGAGGAAAAGTAAAAGTTTCATTTTGTAGCAGAATTAAAATTAAATTAAATTTTTTGGAATAAAATCGTGATCACTTTTATAGTTTCACTTTTTATAGTTTCTTAAAAATTCTACTCTTATTAAATTAAAACAATTTGCTTTTTCGCAGAATGTAAGCAAAAAATTGTTTTAAATTTTATTCCAATTAATATATTTTTATTTGAATTTATACAAAGTGTTAACTAAATTTTGGTTTTTAAACGTAAAACTAAATAAAATTCACATTTTATTGTATTTATAATCAAAAATACATTTGTAACTTAAAAATATTTTCATATTAGAAATATGCAATAAGGTAGATTGAAAAATTTTTGTAAATATAAAAAATTATCAATATAAAATATTAATATAAAAAATCAATTTGCCTTCATTATTGCCTATATATACATATATGCATACATACATACATAAACACTAAAACAAACATTCCTTTTCAAAAATTTTTAAAAGAATAATAAAAAATAATTTCATATTTTTTAATGTAATAAAAATTAAATTCTTTTATTAAATCGGTTGTTTTTGGTTTTTCACCATACGATCCTTAACGTACAAAAAATTTATTTCGAATTTTGACGCATTATTATTATTATTTTTTTAAGAACATTTTTAGTTATTTATTTTATTTGTTGCTATATAAATTATTTAAACTTTCATTATTTTAAAAACCGCAAAGCCTTGAATACTAGGCTTAGAAGCTGTTCCGCGCCAGGCTATAACTATTGATAGATCATCGCTAATGGCAGTTTTGATGGCAAGCTTTAAAAAGGATTTTAAATCGCTCCCTCCAATTCTTTGAATTAAATATTTCTTAAAATTAAAAATATATCAAAATCATTGAAACATAAAAAATTACTTAATTTTTAACTTATAAATTGATTTCTCATAGAATCATCAATTAAGAGCTTTTCATCAAACTCTTTTAAATCAGTTTTTACTTACGGTGCCATAAAGTTATCAGTGCGAACTTATGCCTCAAGCTTTCTGGGATACCAAAAAGAAGAAATCGACATTAACTGCAGTTTACACTAAATAAAATTTCTCTAAATTAAACATAAAAATAAATAAAAAAAATGTCCGAGTGTATGAATGTCAATCCTACCGATATAAAGCTATTGGGAATTCTATGTTGTAAAGAATGCGGTATATCAATGAAATGTTAGTTAACAGTTATACAGCACAATTTTTCGAAAATGTCTACGACTTCCCTTTGTTATTCCAGAAACGTGAAACATTAGTTTGCAAAGATCTTATATATATATATGTATGTACAAATCAAAATTCTTAAAATATTTTCACCACCTTTCAATGTTTTTTTTTTCTTCACATGCATTTCAAATAGGGCAAATATATCGTAGTTATGCACATACTAAAAAAAATTCAGGGAACAGACATTTATTACCCAACCCATTAATGTTATAAGCTATGACATTTAGAAAGATATTTTAGTTTTTTTGGTTTTTTGACATAAATTTTTTTTAGCAATAAATTATAATCTGTACTATTTTTGGAATGACAATTTGCATATAAACTACTTAAAATAACGTCTGCTTCTTGTTGACCGCATAGGAGTTTTTTGTGCTTATTCCAACGAAACCAGTTATTTGCTATTTTTAGTTTGTCATTTACGACCGCCAGTTTATGCATAGTACTTATTTCCTTTTTAAGCTGAAGCATAGCCTTTTTATCTTGTTGCCTATCTAAATTCAAATCCTTTTCTACAAATATTTTACTACCAGCAAGTAGTGTCGAGTCAAATTCAGCTAGGACAGACATTTTACCATCACGTTCAAATATTTTGAGGGTCGATTTTATTATAGAAGCTGTTGGCAGTTCTAGTCTTTCGGTACATACTGTCGTGTGCACCCTGTAAGGGTAAAACCAACGGTTGGCAATGCAATTTTTTTTTGACAGCTGGGAGAAAAGAAAAATAACAAGAATAAACAAGGGAAAGAAAGAAAATTTTGTAAATAATGAAAATTAAATTGCTGAAAGTTTTTAATTATGGCGCTAGGGAAGACATTTTGTGGCGAAGGCGAAGTGTAATGTTAGGGTCCCTAGGGAAAGCTCTTCCTTTTTGGTTTGGACCACAGGTGTAGCACGTGGCAGAAAAAAAAAACGAGCAAAAATTCAATTTCTTTGTAAGATTTATTATATATGGCTATAAAAAAAGGTTTAGAAATATACAAACCTAAACTTTATTCATAAAACTAAAATAAAGTAAATAAATAAGTGTGGCAAAATATATGTGAAACTAAAAGAGAAAAAAAAACTATCTAATAAAACTTAAAACTATAAATAGCTAAAACTTAAGAACTAGTTTAAAAAAAAAGTGCTAAAACTAAAAAGCTAAGAATATAAATGATGATAAAACTACAAAAAAGAAAACTAAAACTTTACTAAAGAAAACTTAAAACTAAAGAAGTATTTAAAATTTTTTAATATAAAGCCTAAAATCTAAAAAGAAAAGAAAAAAAAACTATATTTTGAAAATAAAAAAAAAAATATTAAAACCAAATTGAACTGAAACTAAAACATAAAACAAAAACTAAAAAAGAAAACTATGAACTAAAAATAAATGAATAAACAAAAAAAAAAAACCCAAGTCATCAGCCATCTCTGCCACATCCACCGTAGGACCCCATCAACATCACCAGCATCCCCCGAAGCAATCGAGGCCAGGTATCGCCAGACTCGGACAACTATTGACGGACGAAACTTGAAATAAAAAAACACACACATATATATATATATATATATATATATATATATATATAAAAAGATATTTTATATAAAAAAAAACACAATTATAAAAAAAAAAAAAATAAAAAAATAGGGTTCAATTTACCTTTTTTCCAGTCCCTTAGCAAATTGTCTAAGGTGCGCGTCGTAGGAACTAAAGAGAGCTCGGTCCATAGTAGTCGTAGTTTGTTTGTGAGGTAGATTGGAAAGCCCTAGGAAACCTTTTTATAATTCCTATAAAGGAAATAAAATAAAAAAAAAAATAAAAGAAAAAAAGAATAGATAAATAACATATGAAATTATATGTGATTTTTGTTGGTATAAAATAAATCAAACTTACCCGTACCTGAACATCGATGGTGAAGTAAGATGGCGGCCAGAAGGTTCCCAATAGTTATGAGAAGCTGACTACTTAGGCATGCTAAAGAGAATTTATTTTTTATTTTAATATATATTTCGCTTAATTTTTTTATATTTAATTAATTTTTTTTCAATATACTTACTTTTTTTTCTTAATTGAATACCAATTTTATATAATTTTGCTTTCGTTTGTAAATTAACATTTGCTTTGAATTTTGTATTATTTTGCTTAAATTTTCTTCATTATATGTTGTGTTAGCAAATTGTCTAAGGTGCGCGTCGTAGGAACTAAAGAGAGCTCCTTTTAGGTCCATAGTAGTCGTAGTTTGTTTGTGAGGTAGATTGGAAAGCCCTAGGAAACCTTTTTATAATTCCTATAAAGGAAATAAAATAAAAAAAAAATAAAAGAAAAAAAGAATAGATAAATAACATATGAAATTATATGTGATTTTTGTTGGTATAAAATAAATCAAACTTACCCGTACCTGAACATCGATGGTGAAGTAAGATGGCGGCCAGAAGGTTCCCAATAGTTATGAGAAGCTGACTACTTAGGCATGCTAAAGAGAATTTATTTTTTATTTTAATATATATTTCGCTTAATTTTTTTATATTTAATTAATTTTTTTTCAATATACTTACTTTTTTTTCTTAATTGAATACCAATTTTATATAATTTTGCTTTCGTTTGTAAATTAACATTTGCTTTGAATTTTGTATTATTTTGCTTAAATTTTCTTCATTATATGTTGTGTTAGCAAATTGTCTAAGGTGCGCGTCGTAGGAACTAAAGAGAGCTCCTTTTAGGTCCATAGTAGTCGTAGTTTGTTTGTGAGGTAGATTGGAAAGCCCTAGGAAACCTTTTTATAATTCCTATAAAGGAAATAAAATAAAAAAAAAAATAAAAGAAAAAAAGAATAGATAAATAACATATGAAATTATATGTGATTTTTGTTGGTATAAAATAAATCAAACTTACCCGTACCTGAACATCGATGGTGAAGTAAGATGGCGGCCAGAAGGTTCCCAATAGTTATGAGAAGCTGACTACTTAGGCATGCTAAAGAGAATTTATTTTTTATTTTAATATATATTTCGCTTAATTTTTTTTATATTTAATTAATTTTTTTTCAATATACTTACTTTTTTTTCTTAATTGAATACCAATTTTATATAATTTTGCTTTCGTTTGTAAATTAACATTTGCTTTGAATTTTGTATTATTTTGCTTAAATTTTCTTCATTATATGTTGTGAATAATGATCCGCTTGCTTTACCTTTCCATTTTATTGATATAAATAAAAGCAAAATTTATAACGATTTTTTTGAAAATAAAATGAGTTTTACATTTTAAATATGTGGTAAACAAAATAGTAAGGTAAGTGATTGGAACGTGTAGTGTAGGATGAGATAGGGTAGCTTTAGGGGTAACGAAATTGCAAGTAAGTTACCATGGTAAGGGTTATTTTGTAACCTTGTGGGAGGGCCATCTTTTCCCGGAATAACATCTACCGGAAGAGGAACGAAATCCAGTAAGATAGACTCCCCCTACAAAAGTGTAAACCAAAGCTCATTTCGGGTCCCCATACAAAATGTAAATTTTTTATAATCTTTTTTTATACTTTTTCAGCTGGTATTTTTTTTTTTTGTTTATGTACCGGTTATTGGCTACCGGCGGAGCAAGAACTCCCCCCCATCCGGCGAGTTATAGCCCGGCTTCCGCCAGATACCAGCGCCGCTCAGTCTGGTAGCCCAAACAGATGTTAACACATTTTTTTATTAGCCAATCAGTACACACTACAATACTTTTCCAACTTCTTCCCTGCTTCTAGGCCCTTAAGTACAAGATTTTTACTTTTTATCTGTTCCTCGAGTTGTACAATTCGCTTGCGATCCATCTCTCTATCTGCTTGAAGACATTCGACTTGCTCTTTTAGCCAAATATTTTTCTGCTTAAGTGCATCAACATCACCAGAAATTGTTGTTAATTTTTCTAAAACTTCTTTATTTCCATCTTTAATTATCATTTTTAAATCATCCACATCAAGATCTCCCACTTTTCGAATCCTTGAAGTTTGTTCGGTATTCTGCTCTGGAGAAATTTCAGCCAAGAAGGGTTTACTAGCATTACCAATATTTTCCATGATTTGTTTTTGGAGCTTTACAGCAATGTTTTCTTTCAGTGTACTACTTGAATTTAACGTTCGCTTTGGCAGTAATTGAATGGCTGCACTACACTAACTCAGTCGCCTTTAAACTGTAACCCAACTTGGCACCACTTTTAGTAATATACCAGTATTATGCAAGTTAGCACAACTTGTTAATTTCTGTTTTTCATTCATGTTTTATTAGTTTGTTATTTTAATATTTGCTGCAAAGCTCTAACCTTCTGTTAGTCTTTGCATATTTTTTGTAGACGTAATTTAATCCATTTGTTTATTTTTTGTATTTTGAAGCGACGGTAACTTTTTGTTAAACTGTAGCTTCAACAATAATAATAATGCTGAGTCAACACTTGTGTGCTAGCATTTTTGGCTTTATTGAAGCTAGCTGAGATAAAGAAGATACTTTAAAATAAGAAGTCACTCAACGAAGATCATTAAAAAATAAATTAAAATAAAACAGTATAATACAGTTTTATTCAACTTATAAAGTATTTAAAATAAATTAAAATAAAATTATAAAACGATACAGTGCGTTTTTATTTAACTGGCGCCCAATCGATACCCACAATAAAAAAAACTACAATTAAATTAAACAAAAGATAAATAAAGTTGATTAAATGTAACAACATCAACAAATAAAACAAGAGCTAAAGAGAGCAGAAAAAATTAAGTGCAACAACAGCAACAAATACTTAATTAATACAACAGTAGCAGCAACAGCAAAAATACAACTAAAACAACAGAAAAAAAACTAATATTAAATATTTGTAAAAAAATAAATTATATCTAAACAATACATATCATGTAAGTAGATTTTACTCTGAATGATCGAGTTGGAAAATTTATTAGTGAAACATAATTTAGAAGAAATAAAATGAATCCTGACGTAGCGGTGATTTTAGGAGCTGTTAGGGACCAAACGGACGTACAGCTAAAGGATCTAAAAGACAAGGTTAGGGACTTGACAACCTCTCTGCTCAAGCGGAGGCTCCTGAGATTTATCAGAAAATTATAATAGATCCTACAGTAGCTTGCAACGAGTCACTGAACTTAGTCAAATCCTTGCCAGAATTCGATGGCAATATAGAAAACTATGTCTCATGGAGACAAGCTGCGCATAGCGCATATAGGGTTTATGACAATTACGTTGGCAGCTCAAAACACTATCAGGCAGTAGCCATTATTAGAAATGAGGTCAGAGGAACCGCCGATGCTGTTCTAGCATCATTTAATACTGTTTTAAATTTTAGGGCTATAATAGCGAGGATAGACTTTACTTTCGCAGACAAGCGCCCCGTTTATTTAATAGAACAGGAACTTTCCACCGTTAGACAGGGTAATAAATCGGTACTGCATTTTTATGTCGATGTCGAACGGAAGTTATCGTCATTAATAAACAAAACTATTATGCCATACGATGGCCAAGTAGCACAGTTAATCAATGATAAATACAGAAAGGATGCACTTAGAATATTTATTTCTGGTTTAAAAAAACACTTTGCGACATACTTTTTTCTTCACAACCACTTCTTGGGCATTAGGCCAAGAAGTGGAATCCAACCGTTAAAGATATGTTTTTGTAACTGCATTTGCAAATAGGAATGAAGGAAAATTCGACGAAGATGACAGAAAGATTGACAATAAGTATGAGAACCCATACATAAAAAAGAAATATTTTTCATCTGGTAGGAACGGAATGGAATACCAACCCAATACAAAAAATCCATACATGGGTTCAACAAAACCACAACAATAGTCAAAATATTATTGAACCTATGGATATAGACCCTTCTACGTCTAGATTTATACAAAACTGTGGTCGTCAAAGAAATGATTTTCAAATTCGGAAACGTCATTCGGGTTCTGACAGACAAACTAGACCAAAAATGCAAGGAATCAATCATATTGAAAATGATTATGAAAAGGAATACCAAAATCAGGTCAATGATGAAGTGTTCAATATTGAATTTGAGCATAAAAATTCTGACCTGGTAAATTTTTTAGTGTTAGCTCCCAGCTACCATTCATAATTAGATGGTTAGCTGGTAAGCCTGTTAAAATTTTAATCGATACAGGAGCTTCTAAAAACTACATAAAACCCTTAACAGGCTTAATAGGCGTAAGAACAACAGGTGCTCCTTTTACAGTACATTCTATACACGGACAAAACAATGTGACACAAAAGTGTGTTATCAATATATTCGGAAAAAAGCAACCTTTTTCATTCTTTACGAACTGTTCACTTTCGATGCCATAATAACCTTCAAAAAGGAACTATTGATACTGAGTACGGCTCAGAAAATTTGTGCTTTTACAATTGTAAATATGTAAACACAATCCAAATACATGAGCATGAGGTACCAGTAGATGTAAAACCAAAACTTAAAAAGATAATAAATAAAATATATATGGTATTTGCTGACCCTAACGAGTCATTGCCTTACAATACTAATATCAAAGCTACCATTAGAACAAGGAATGACGAACCAGTTTATTCCAAGTCATATCCTTATCCGATGGGTTGGTTGGTTGGTTGGTTACCGTGGTAGCCCGTAATCTTACAGGCAATCAATTAGACTCGTTAGAATCCGTTTTGATGGAACCACACTACTCGCCAGGTGAATTAGTTGCATTGAGTCTGTAATGAGATAGAAATGTAGGGAAGAAACAATGAGAACATAAATTAATTAGAGATATTTAATGATGTCACTGAGTCTAGTGTCCGATATCTCAGAGAGGTTGTCTAATTGGTGCCCTCCCAGAAATTTATGTCTGTTTGCGTTCAAGACTGGGCATTCACATAGAAGATGAAAAACCGTCTCCTCCTTCTCGCTGTTGCCACAACTACGACAATATTCATTGTAAGGGAGACCAAGTCTACTTGCATGTTTACCGATCGTCCAGTGACCTGTAAACACTGCTATTAGTCTCGAGATGTCCTTGCGTTTGTAGCCAATGAGTTGCAATGAGCGTTTCTCGTTGTAGGTAGGCCACGTTTCTTTCGCGACTCTACATTTGTCCAGATTTCGCCATCTATTTTCCGCCTTTCCTAGAAAGTGTTTTCGGATTCTGTTTTTGACTGTTCCTAACGGGATTGCGACAGAAACCGCTAAGGAGGCACTCATAGCAGAGCCTGCCCGGGCTAATTCGTCTGCCTGTTCATTACCATAGTAGTCCCTATGCGCAGGAACCCAGATTATAGTAATGTCATACAGTCGACTTAGTCCACGCAGTTCCTCTTTACACTGTCTGACTAGAATAGAGGTAGTTTTCGGTGATTTGAGCGATAGTATTGCCGCTTGACTGTCGACAAATAAACCAATATTCCCTTGAATATTTCTATCGCAAATTAGTTTACACGCTTCCCTGACCGCTA
This sequence comes from Protocalliphora azurea, assembly GCA_932274085.1. Classification (NCBI taxonomy): domain Eukaryota; kingdom Metazoa; phylum Arthropoda; class Insecta; order Diptera; family Calliphoridae; genus Protocalliphora; species Protocalliphora azurea. Next base: position 74,722,852 of record OW026519.1, read on the forward strand.
GTATCTCCGCTTGGAATACGCTTGCCTCGTCAGGGAGTCTACATGAGTGTCTAATTCCAAGATCATCAGAGAAGACACCAGAGCCGACACCGCAGTTCATCTTTGAGCCGTCAGTGTATATCCTAGTTCTAAATTGTTCAAGAAGATTACCCCTTCTCCATTCACTCCTGGTGGGGAATAGGACTTTAATAGTACTTCCGAAGTCCCAGTGGGGAATCATATAGTCGGTAACTTTATTGTATTGCGGGGGTAGTAAATTTAATATCCTCGCGTGCCCATACGTTCTTGATCTCCAGCTTTTCGTTGCAGATAATCTTATCGCACTATTAACTGATGATTCCATTATGTATAGGTCTATAGGTGTTAGGTGCAATATAGTGTTCAGAGCTTCTGATGGACTAGTACGTAATGCACCTGCAATGCCAATGGAAGCGGATCTTTGTATCCTGTAAAGCTGATCCACCACATACCTCCTACTAGTAGCGGTCCACCATACAAGAGATCCATATACAAGAATGGGCCGTACTATTGCAGTGTATAGCCATTTTGTCAATTTTGGACTCAGGCCCCATTTCACACTGAACATCTTTCTACAGGTGTAGTATGCTACCGTAGCCTTACTAACCCTATGTCGAATGTTCAGTTTCCATGAAAGCTTAGAGTCCAAAATAATGCCCAAGTATTTTGCATTGTCCGACAAGGTGAGTTCACAGTTTCCTAACCGTGGTAGTCTGAAGCTCGGAATCTTGGTCTTTGTGGTGAAAAATACCAGCTCTGTTTTGCCCGGATTCACTCCTAGTCCACATTCTTTGGCCCAGTCACTGAGTGTAGCCAGAGCAGTTGACGTGATATCACTTATCACGTTCAGAAACAGTCCTGATACTAGTATCACCACATCGTCCGCGTAAGCCACGACTTTCACTCCCTTGTCTTCCAATTTACACAGGATGGTATTAATGACAATAAGCCACAACAGCGGAGAAATCACGCCTCCTTGTGGAGTTCCACGCATAACTTGTTTGGTCCTAACACTGTTACCTAAATTCGCAATGACGATTCTTGTCTCTAGCATTGACACCAGCCAGTTGGTGATATAATCATCAACTCCTAGTTCGTACAGAGCTCTCTGTATCGCCAAAGTCGTGACATTGTTAAAGGCGCCTTCTATATCCAGAAAGGTAGCCATAGCGTATTGTTTGAATTCAATGGATCGCTCAATGACCCCTACGACCTCATGAAGAGCCGTCTCCGTGGAGCGACCCTTAATGTAGGCATGTTGACCTCTTGAGAGTCGAGTTGTACCCTCTAGACGCTGCCTTATATGTAAATCAATGAGTCTCTCCAGAGTTTTCAGCTGAAAAGATGAGAGACTAATGGGACGGAAGTCCTTTGCATTTTCATGACTTCTTTTTCCGATTTTTGGAATGAACACTACCTTTACTCTCCTCCAGTTCCTGGGAACATAGTTGAGGGTTAGGCAGAGTTTAAAGATCCTATGTAGCCAGGGTATGATGTATACCTTTGCACTTTGCAGCATCTTTGGTATAATTCCATCAGGCCCTGCAGATTTGTACGGAGAGAAGCTATCAATCGCCCATGAAATTTTCTCAACGGATATTATGTCAACCTCGATTTCTTGCGAGGATCTAGTATGCCCCATCTCCTGGTCTGTAATATCAGTGCAGCCAGGAAAATGAGTACTAAGTAAAATGTCCAAAGATTCCGCCGACGATTCTGACCATGATCCATCCATCCTTTTAATATAGGATGGATTATTATGACCATTTGCCAAAACCCTACTGAGTCTAGCAGATTCCTTGGTATTGTCAATAGATTCGCAGAAGCCTTTCCATGAGTTTCTTTTTGCGATCTTTATTGCCTTCTTATATTCCCTACGCTTATCGTGGTATAACTGCCACGATTTTGTCCTGTAGCCAATATTGAAAGCATTGCGTGCCTCCTTGCGTAGCTTCGAGAGTTCCCTATTCCACCAGGGAGGGAAGCTCTTTCTAGCCTTCGTCATTGGACATGATATATTAAAAGCCTTAACAATTTCCCTGCCTAATGTATTCTCAATTTGATCAAGACCCTCAGTCGTTGCTTCGACTGGAGGTATTTTTCTCAGTTTGTGCATGAGAATCCCATTGAACTTAGTCCAGTTCGTTCGTCTTGGGTTTCTGAAAGTTGACGCTGTTTCTTTGCAGACGAGCCCAATGTCGAAAAGTATCCAGCAATGATCCGAAAAGGATTTCTCTTTGGATACTCTCCACCTATCAACTGATAAATTGGATCTGTCCTTCATGAGTGTAATGTCTAGCACCTCTTCCCATCCATTATAATTCACCGAGCTCGGAAAAACGAAGGTGGGGTCGTTGCCAGAGTTGCATATGGTCAAATTGTTCGTATTAATGAAATCAAATAGACACTCACCTCTGTCGTTGATTTCCGTGCTGCCCCATATTGTATGCCTTGAGTTAGCATCACAGCCAAGGATAATGTCCTCTTGAGCCTTTATAGAGGCCAGAAACGCCCTCACTTCGTCTGGCGGGGCTGGCTTGTCGTGCGCCATATAGCTGGAGGCGATCAGGAAACTTCTGTTTCGCATTAACTCGACCCTTGCGACTGTCAGGTCTGCTGAGCTATACTGTTGGCAAAGAAATATATTTATGTGTTTTCTAGCAATAAGACAAGATCTTGGCTTACCTTTATCTTTTACGTATAGTATCTTATATGTCGTAGTCGGGAACCCTTTGACTTGGGAGTTGGAAACCCAGGGTTCCTGGACTATAGCGATGTCGAGGTCCTTTTCCGCTAAAAGAAGCCTCAGATTGTCTGTAGCACATTTTGAGTGCTGCAGATTAATTTGCACGATTTTCATCGTCGGTTGTAGGGTTTTTTGCAGGTTCACTTAGCTGCATGCCTGTCAGCAGATTGTTGGCTACTTCCAACTCATCTGCTTCGCCGGCAACTGGACCTGTGGGACGGAACACCTTAACCTTGGCGTCCCTAACCCCAAAGTACAATTTTAGCCCAGCCTTCTCTAGCTCAATTGCGCTATCCTCTGAGATGGCGAAGATAATGCACTTGTTATTGTCCCCATGATCTTCTGAACGGATGACTGTCCAGTCACTCATGGGGATACTGGGGTTCTGCAGCTTCAGACACTCCAGTATTTTCTGGTTATCGCAGCTCATCTTCGGTAACCAAACCTTTGCCCGTGGTCTCATAGGGATTTCCCCCGCTGGGATAAGCTTAAGGCTTAAGCCTTCCCATGCGTCGCTAATCTTTGCGATACATTTGCTGAGGAATTCTTTAGAGAACACGTCCAAGCATTTGATTATCCTGTAGCCCCGGTGTATCTCACCAGAGTCAAAACGAGGAACTGTAGAGTCTTTGTTGGTGAGTACGTGTTCCATCACGAGTTCAGCCAATTTAGACTCTATAGCACCCCATTCTGTTACTACAGGAGTTAGGTTGCCGCTTTTTTCGTTGGCCAGCGCCATCAGCAAGTGATCTTTAACCACCTCGTTAAACGGCCTTCTTGCTGACGTTATTGTGGAAGGAGCCGGAGCGGTCGATTTACTTTGGACCTTTCTCCTCTTGGGCGAATTGCTACCCTCAGCTTGGGAGCGGTTTCGCTTCGCTCTTTCCTGCACTGCTTGGGATGTGGATGGTTGAGAGTCCTTAAACTTAAGATACTCATCAACCACCGATTGGTATCTGACACGATCTTCCTTATCGCGCTCATGAGGAGTGCCATTTGCCTTATTCTTGGCAATTTTCTCCAGTATAAAGAGAGCTTTGACATATCGCTGTCTCAGAATCTCTTTCTGGCTCTTCTTTTTCTTCCGTTTCTCCTTCGACTGGTCGTCAGACTTGACATCCTGTCGTGGAGCCATTGTGTTTTGTGACAGCGGGGTGCTATGTCTTTCTCCCCTGCTGCCAGGTTGTTCGACCAAGGTCTCTTGACTAGAGGCCAAAAGGTCGTCTTCCGAGGAGATACCCATCTCCTCGTTTTTGTTGTTGTTGTTATTTTTGTTTTTTTTAATTTTTCTCTCCATTTGATTCCCACGAGTAGGCACGTAAGGGGATGGACCATCCATGCAAGGACGGCGTACATGGACTGGACAAAAATTTACAACTGGCCCGTGTCCTGGCGCCAGAGGGGAGCTGTTAGCGACTAGTCTTCTTTAACCACTGACTAGCCATCCAGGTTCTCGGCACTGCTACCAACCACCTTAACCTTACAAGTGGGGAAAAAGGATATGGAATAAGAGGGGAGGAAAGAGGGTAGTTGGGGAAAGGGGATAGGGGATGGATAACCTTTGGTCATGAAGGCCTTTAGAGTCTATACCTTTATTTCTCAGTATCCTCCAAGAGGACAACTGAGACTTAAAGAAAGAGACCACAGCCTACATTTAAGCCGCCACATCGCGTCAAGATTGTTATCCAGGTGGGGATCCGATGGGAGTGTCAGACTTTGTTAATTCCGAAATTAAAGAATTATTAAAAAACAAAATTATTCGACCATCAAGATAACTATACAATAACCCAATTTGGGTTGTTGACAAAAAAATGCCTCGATCATGAGGGCAATAGAAAGAAAGAATGGTAGTAGATTTCAAAAAACTGAATGAGAATACCATAGATGATAAATACTCTATACCCAACATATCAGTAATATTAGCAAACTAAGGGAAGGCTAAGTATTTCACAACCCTTGATTTAAAATCCGGCTTTCATTAAATAGAACTCTCGGAAGAAGATAGAGAAAAGACTGCATTTTTCGTAAACAATGGAAAATATGAATTTTGCAGGCTTCCCTTTATACTTAAAAATGTACCGAGCATTTTTCAAAGGGCTATTGACGACATTCTCAGAGACGAAATAGGGAAAAGTTGTCACGTCTATGTAGATGACGTAATCATCTATTCTGAAAGTGCTGATGACCACCTTCGGCACATTGATTGGGTTCTAAAAAAAAAAAAAACTTTGAAGCCAATATGCGAGTTTCAGTGGAGAAATCTAATTTCTTCAAAACCAGTGTGGAATATTTGGGTTGTGTGGTATCAAGAGGAGGTACGAAAACTTCTCCGTCAAAGGTCCAGACTATAACAAATTTTCCTATACTCACCAACTTGTTCGAATTTAGGTCTTTCTTGGGCTTGGCAAGCTATTATAGACAGTTCGTCAAGGATTTTGCAAAATTTTCAAAACCACTTACTGACAATCTTAAAGGTGATTATGGAAAGGTTACTGCTATTCAGTCCAAGAAAATAAATATTACTTTAAATGATACTCAAATAAGAGCGTTTAATAAAATAAAAGAAATATTAATATCTGAAGATGTCATGTTAAGGTTCCCTGATTTTAAGAAATCCTTTGACCTTACAACGGACGCATCAGCCACAGGCATCGGGGCGGTATTATCACAAGATGGAAAACCAATCACAATGATATCTAGAACCCTAAAGGGTACAGAAACTAACTTTGCCATGAACGAAAGGGAACTATTGACACCTGTTTGGGCTCTTAAATCCCTCAGACATTATCTATACGGTGCAAAGAATTTAAATATTTATACTGACCATCCACCGTTGACCTCTGTCGTTTCATACCACAATCCAAACGCGAAAATCAAACGCTGGTAAGCATTCATTGACGAACACAACGCGAAAATTTTTTATAAACTAGGTTAAGAAAACAATGTCACAGATGCACTATCTCGACAACAGGTTCATATCACTCAGAACGAAGTAGAGTCTGATATTGCAACTATTCATAGTGAGGAATCACTCACTTACACTGTAACAGGCACGGATAATCCTGTTAACTGTTATAGAAATCAAATTATTATAGAAGAAGCTCAACAGCCATCTTCTCAAACTTTTATTTTGTTCGGAAAAAAAAAATCCGACATATAATTCAATTCAACACAGATGTAGATAGTATTTATGAAAAGGTGTCAAATGTCGTTAATTCAGAGGTCGTTAATGCAATACATTGCGATTTGCAATTCAAATTCAAGCCAAAATTCAACACAAACTTGTTGAACAATTTCCTAGAACCAAATTTTGGCACTGCAAAAATTTTGTGCAAGATATTTTTGATGACAGCGAAAAGAAAGACATCAGATAGTAACAGTGCTAGAGATGGTTAAAGGCTTTGTTAGATCTCGATTGGAAGTCACATACACATTTTACGCCTACTTAAAAAAAAAATATTTTTTTTTGCAATTTTACACGTTATTAATAAAGCTATTTTCATGAAATATCACGCACAGTTAGTGTTTACACTGTAAAATGTTATAGGTTGTCTTGGTTCTTGATCGGACGCCCATATTTTACGCCCACTTTTTTAACCTTTATCCTATCATATCGCATTGATGAAATGAAAATAGGACGGATAGGTCCAAGAGGAGAAAAAATATAAATTTTTTTCTTCTAAAGGAATATTGCAGTGAAAGCTTTAAAAAAAAAAAATTTAAAAATAATTTTCATATCAGATTTCGAATAGGGTGAATAGCTGCAGGTGGAGTAGTAGCTCCCATATAAAGTAAATACTAAATATCGCGTCAAATAGGATAGCGAAGCGCACCGGTATAAACTATTTTAATACACAGATAGACAAAAGCCACCGTCATTTGGTATCTAAAGATTATAATAGCTCCCATGCCCAGAAAATAATGGAAACATAAAAAGTAGTATATTTAACAAAAACTACGATTTATTTAATTTATATTTCAGGCTAAACATTTGTATCTAATTAGCTTTATTTTTATAAAAATGTAACATAATATTTTTTGCCCACATTTTTGAAAGACAAAAGTCACCGTCACTTCAGCTCAGCTCGCCTGTTCAAATAATTTTTATGGTAGTTTTAAGACTGATCTGTATACATTTTATAACGGTACTTAATTAAAAATTTTACTGACGCCGCGTGTTTGTTAAAAATGAGTCAAAAAAAGGAAAGAAACCACGATTGAAGAAAGGAAAATTATTTTAAATGCGTACGACCAAAGCAAGACCATTCGTGAGATATGCTCATTAGTATGTATTTTGGAATTTTACAAAAGCTCGTACACATTTAAGGAAGATATAATCACATAGGTGCAGAACAAATATTTTATAAATGTAGCACATTATTAAATTAAAAAGGGTTTGGTGGAAAATTATGGACCGATTTAAAAAACCGATGCTAGAATGAATCCCACAGCTTATATAGGAACTTCAAACATCTAATAACGCGTTTTGGCCTATAACTCAGTTAATATTGGATCGATCTATTTAGTTCATTTTTTCAACCCAATAATTCTTTAAAAAATTTTCGTGTTTTCTGTGAAAGAACGAAGTTTCTAGCTTACATAGGTGCTTCAAAAGTTGAAAAAACCAAATATGCTTTAGCTTATTGTTGTTGTTATTTTTCAGTACCCATGAAAACAACGACTATAAGAGAAGCTGAAATTAAATAAATAAAAAACAGATTTGTCAATAGGTCGGTTGTTTATAAACCGATTTGGATGATCCGAAAAACCGAAATTCAAGAAAATTACTTGTGACCGATCCATATAAGAAGCAAGTCCGTAGCTTATTTAGGACTTGGATATAAGTCAAAAATGCGTTTTGGTCGCTGTATCTGTAACTAATAAACGGACTGAGTTTATTTCTTCAGCGGAAAAATTCAGAAAATATTTTCCGATTTTGTTGTGCAAAAACGAAGTCCCTAGCTTACATAAAGACTTTAAAAAATCGAAAACCGGTTTGAAACCCGGTTTTTTAAATATTTGCGTTATTTTTTAATAGATCTTTTCCCAGTTTCAACAGAATAGATCTTTTGATATATATATCATATATCAATGTTATCAGGAGGTTTCACAAACGCCATTTAAACCATTTCTAAGTCGAAAAACATCAAAAAACCAATTTTTTCACATATAACCCCCATTTATGAATTGATCTTGCTGAATTTCAATAGTAAAATTCTCCAAAAATTTCCGATCGTTTGATATATATATTATATATCGGTGGGATTCATAAACGCCACTTAAACCGATGGAAGGACATCGTCCTATCGACATCATTTCTTATAAGGATGCAAAAAATATAAACTTTTTTGCTCTATGACGAAAATTGTGGAAAAGGGTATATCCCTTTACACCTCTGGAGAAGGGTATAAAAATTAATTGCCACTTAATGATAGTGATTTGTTTAAATTATAATTTACTTACTAATATTAATGAAATTACCAAAAAAAATCAAATGTTCTAATTATGCTATTTTCACATATAGAGTTTTTTTTTTTTTTTTTTTGAAAAACGAGTCGTTTTCTCAAAAAAAAACAAAAAAATTGATTTGATTTTTCATATATTTCAAAACCAAAAAACATCTCGATTCGAGTTGTTTAATTATTTAACACACAAAAAACATAATAAACTTCCACACAGGGAAGAAATTTTTAGTATTTTTAGTACATAGAAATTTGTTGAAAAAAGAATTTGTAAAAGAAAATTGTCAAACAGTTTAAAAACAAAAAATTCCAAATTATGAATGAAATTTATATTTGTTCATAAATTTTATTTGTTGAAAAATTTTATTGGAAAGTGTTTGTGTGTTAAATATTTATTTAAATCAGAAATTTTTGAAAATATTTTAGCAAAGGAAAAACGCAATGAAATGATATGTGAACAGTAATGTTTAAACTCACTGTGTTTAAAAAAAAACAAGTCAAAAACTAATGTGTGTGAACATAATATTACTAAAGAAAGCATTAATTTAAATTAATTAATTTAATACTTCTGGATTAGTTTAATGTCATTTTAATGAAGAATTTTAAATCATTTTAATATAAATCTCTATTACAGCTAGGTTTGAGGATGAAAAATATGATATTTTTAAAAATTATGGAAAATTATGTATATGTACCAAATAGAAGAATAATATGAGTACAAATTACATATTCAAAACCCTCTATCTCGAAAAAAACAACTTTACAGGAGAGCAAAAAACTCTAAAAACTCTTATTTCGATAGTATTCAAAAAATTTATTTAAAATAAGGTAAATCTTAATTATATTATAGTAAAGTCTCGAGATTTTGTGGCAATAATTTACTTGTCAAGGTTATATAGGTTTATAATATATCTAAAGAACTATTCAAACGATTTAAATTTTTTCTCTAGATTTCCATAAATTAGTATAAATTAGTTAGAAATGATATATGTTGTATTTAAATTATCAAAAAATGAAATAATTACTCAGAGAAATAGAGGGTATTACATTCAAAAATAAAAATAATATAATCTTTTTTTTTTTTTTGCAAGATAGAGGAATATAAAAATGTTGATAAAATTGAAAAAAAATATGTCACTGATGAGGGTTGCTTTTAGAAAGACAATGGCATCAGAAACGTAATTTCATAAATACCTGAGATCGAGGGTTTTGAATATAGCCCCTCGATATATAAAACTATATACATAAGTGACAGATTTAATTGATTTAAAAAATATTTTAACGGTATTTATATTTGCTTTAAGTTATAAATTACATTAGAAGCATAAATGCATTTTAAATTTTTTAAGTGCATTTTTTATAAAATTTTTTCAACGAAAATTTTTTAAAAGATATTCAATTAAAATTTGACAATTTTACTAAATATTCATATATGACTTTATTTGGATACATATTTACTAAATTTTTTATAAATAAACCAAAAAATTTAATTTACAAAATTTTGATGTTTTTAGTTCAAAACACAAGAATATTTAAATGAGATTTTGTTAAGAAAATTTGTTGATGTTTTTTAGAAAAAATTTTAAACATACTACAACTTCTCATCCCAAGAAAACTTAAATTGAATTATTTAGTCAATATATCAAGTTTTACGTTTATTTATGAAAATAAAAAAATCTAAGAGGGAGAAAATTTCCAAAAATGCATATTAAAGATATTAAAAGAGGAATTAATTGCTTTTCTAATGACTTTTAAATCAATGAAATCTGATTTAAAATTCAAGAGATATGTTTAATTAAAATTACATAAAAAATGAAATATTTTAATTTTTCCGAAATTAAATACGTGAATAAAATCGCGATTTTTTTAATTTCAAAAAATTAATAAAGATGCGTCAATGTGGTTTTACCAAATATAAACTAAATATGAGACCTAAGGTATTTTTCATATGTGATCTCTTGGAATTCATAATATAAGAAATCTATAATTAAAAATTTGGGGAGTATTAAAGGTATTCAGCCTTATAATGAGTGTCGTTCTCGTTACGACTTTGTGACGAAAAACAGTCGTTTTCATTTAAAGGTTTTATGGATATCGAAAACGACAAAAATACGACTATGTCTATTATAATTTCCGATACTATGAGTGTCGTTATTCATTGTTAAATCTATCGAAAAACATGGTTAAGGTTTCTACGCATGAGAAAAAAAAACAAGTAAAAAAGATATAGTCGGTCAAGCCCGACCATATGATACCCCACACCATTGCGCCTGTCCATAAAAATTCGTGGAGGGGTCTTATGTTAGACATGTGGACAATTGTGGACCGATACTTCTGCTAAGTGTAAAATAAAATATACGAATACAGAATATTACGTTAATACTAACATTTATATGAATTTATGCACTTTAGGGTGATTCCCGAAAATGGGATTATATGGGAACTATGGTAATTTATAAAGCGATCCTCATAAAATTTGTCACTATGATTTCTACTTATATAAAACTTATTTGTGTCGAATAAAATTTCTACTTATATAAAACCTGATACTAACATGTGTATGTGATTTATGCACGTTAAAGTGATTTTCGGAGTTATGGTCAATTATGGACCGATCTTCATGGCACAAAGATTGCTATATTTAAGGCATTTACGATCGTTACACTCCTGTTCCGAGATGACATTTGTATGGAGGCTAGGTGAAATAATGGACCGATTATAACCAATTTCAATATGCTTCGTCCTTGTGTCATGAAAGTAATTCGTGCCAAATCTCACTGAATTATCTTCAAAATTGCGACCTGTACTTTGTGCACAAGGTCTGCATGGACAGCCAGTTAGACGGACGGACGAACGGACATCGTTAGATCGACTCAAAAAGTGATTCTGAGCTGATTGGTATACTGTAAGGTGGGTGTTGGATGATTTTTTTCTGTGCGTTACAAACATCAGCACAAACGCATAATACCCCAACCACCTATGGTGGTGTGGGGTATAAAAAACAAGCCGAATCTCATATATCCGTCACCCTGTTGATATGTGTTACATGAAAATTAAATACATTACATTGGATGTAATTACAAATATATTTTATTTTAAACGGATAGTTTTTATTAAAAGATGAATTTTGATACCCATATTAATTATGTTTATGAAAAATTTTATATCAGACTAGCATTTACCCATTACTGCGTTAACGGATTTACGGGACTCCTACAAAGACCAGATATAAACTTGGTACCTTTTTTTATTGAGAAAAAATAAAATGTAATACCAAAAGTGAAAAAAAAAAACCGAAAAAATAAGCCACGACTCTCTCCCATGGGAATATTTATAATAATGGTGTGTTGAGAAAATGAATAAAATTCATTCCAATCTCACGTTCTAACGATTATATTTAAAAAAACAAGAATGTTTAAGCAGTGGGATACAGTGTCACTTCGTAACCCTTTATGAGTTCTTCATTAAACTGATTTGGAAGATTCATATGTTACGAATAAAGTACCAGTACAAAAAATTCAAAGAAGCCCTTAAAAGAACGAAAAAATTTCATGTTTTTGGGTTCAATATTATAGAAAATTTAAAAAATACCATTAGAAGAGCGAAAAAGTAGTACAAAGTTCCTTGTGAATTCTTACCCACATAGGACCATGTATATTTCACTTAAAGCTTCTCCATTTAATATTATAAAAAATTCAAAAAATATCATTAAAAGAACATAAAAGTATTACAAAATCCACTCTAATGGATTCTCATTCACTTAAAATCCTATATATTTAATTTCATGTTTCTAAGTTGAATAATATAGAAAATTCAAAAAGTACCATTAGAAGAACAAAAAAGTACCACAAAATCCGCTCTTATGGATTGCTATTCACTTAGGATGATAGAAAATTCAAAACGTACCATTAGAAGAACAAAAAAGTACCACAAAATCCTCTCTTATGGATTAATATTCACTTAGGATGATTTATCTTCAATTTGATGTTTCTAAGTTCAATATTATAGGAAATTCAAAAAGTACCATTAGAAGAACAAAAGTACCAAACACTCCTCCCTCTTAAATTCTTTCACACGTAGGACCATTTATCTTTAATTTTATTTTTCTAGGTTCAATATTATAGAAAATTTAAAAAGTACCATTAGAACAAAAAAGTACCACAAATTCCCCTCTTGCGAATTCTCACAGACTTAGGAATACATAGTTAATGTTTCTAGGTTTAATATAATGTTGTTACCCGTTCTTTTGTACCTTTTTTCCGCCATGGATATAACAAAAATTGTATCCAATGAATTTCTAAATTGTAGTGGAATCCCATATTAAAATACGCATATGTACATGTCAATAAATATAAAACAAATGTATGAAGAAACTTCAAAAAATTTCTATTTGTCAGTTTTTAACTTACGAATGCAACATAAATTTTATTTATGTTACTCGTTTCGAAGACACATATTTTACCCTTTTTATACCCCACAAATTCGAATATCCGAAAAATGCCGTCTTAGTGGATCTATTTAGCACGATTTTTTATAAACGGCATTTCAACTGTAAAAAGGACGGATATCCTATCAACATCATTTCTTATAAGAATCCTTTTAGGGGTCTTAGATGATTATTGTAGAGATTACAAACGGAATTGACAAACTTTATATACCCTTTACACCTTTGGTGAGAGGTATAATGTCGGTTTTCATAACAAGGTCGTTTTTAACTATACAAAATTATTACAATTATGAATAATTCTGTAATTTTTAATCTTTTACAAAAATGGTCGAAAATTTTATATGGTATTAAAAAATATTTTTAACGACAACCACTTCAAGAATGTTCTCAATACGACGACACTCGCCATAAAAGTTCTTTCGCAGGGTCTACACGGGTGATTTTTTTATCACAACAAGTAACAAAACGTCGGCAGAGCTTCTGCAATTTATATTTTTATATCAGTATATATGGGAACACGTAGATAATATTTTATTATAGTCACTTTTTGTTGATTTTCGTCTATGTAGGTTGTCAAAATTTTATGGTAAATCTTTACTTTTTTCAAATTTCGTTGTCTTTTATTTTATTTTTGCTGCAAATAATTAATTAATCGAGATTTCCATGAAAAATTGCGCTTCTTCTTAAAAAAAAAATAAACGTCAAATAAACTACAATAAAAATGAAAATTAAAATGACGTTTGATAACAGAACTGTGTTGCCACGGCAAAAATTTTTTCTAACCAAAATTTTGGAAAAAATAACTAAATTTTAAAAATTCAGTTATTATATAAAAATTAATATAATCTTAATATATTTATTCAGGTTTTAAATACTTTGCATATCATAAACTTTAGTTAGTCTTTAGGAGAAAAAAGTATTTAAATATTAACAAAATTTTAACTGTTTAAAACAATGTATCAAAATGTGGTCCCTGATCAAATTTTGTAGGGGGTCGGGATATAAAGTTTAATAATAAAAATTTAATTATTCTCACTATATGATACGATGTCGAAAGCAAACTCGATTGTAATAAATTTAGAATTGCAAAACAGCTGGGTCAAGCAGCAATAGAAAATAAGGTTGACTTTTACAATTATGTGCTTACAGAAAAGGAATGCAAACAAGAGTTATTTTTCATAAGCACTTAGCCAATCTCATTTGGTAATATGAATTCCATTTTTTAGAAGCGTTAACACCTAAAGATTTAAAGTAAAAGATTGGGAGGTTTAGCGAAAAGATTCAATATCAATCGTTCATGTACCAAAGCACTCACATATATTCAATTTTAATAGTTAATTTAAAAATTGTGTACAAAATTGTGGTCCAATTGAAAATACTTCAGGTGTGATAGAACACTTTTATTGCAGTTATTTGTAAAGTAATGTGGTCTCTTTTTTAAATTTGCATTATCATTTAATTACGTTATCTTGCACAATTTTAATAACTAAACAAGGTATATTTTTTATTCCCTACAGCACCATATTGGGGACCCCCTAAGTTTACTAATCGACTCTTTTAAATGGTCGAAATTTGTAGCTTCTATATAGGTCCTCTGCCGAAGATCAGTTAAAAGTACTTATATCCCACATAAATATTAATATATTAATAAAATTTGTCTTAAATAAAATTAACCATAGCACCCATAGTGTAGAATATCATATAGTCGGTTTTCACCGAATATATATTTTTTAATAGTAATGTATTTTGTAATTACAAGTATTTAGGTTGATTGTTACATCGTAAGATCTTTCTCACAAAATTCTCGCTATCCATTTCATTTTATGATTTATATTTTCTATTGATTTAAATTGTTTTCTTCATTGTCAGTTAAAATTGGAATGAGTAGTTAAAGGAACCTTTAGTTTTTAAATGTATGGTGAATTTTTAGCTCTCTTTTTATTGTTGGCAAGCTTAACAGAGTAAATAGCATTTTTAAGACTAATGAAAATAAAATTTTTATTTAACAAAAAAAAAAAAAAAAAAACAAGAAAATGGGGAAAAAGTCATTATCTCCACATTGGAAAATCTAATATCCAATTTTGGTTAAAAATAACCAAAACGGCAACACTTAACAAAACAAATTTATCTTCGCTTGAGCTCTAACATAGTGTCTACATTAGAGATTTTTTTATCAAGACAAACGTTAAACTTAACGCGAATTTGTGGAAGGTGGCAACAGTTGCACAAAAAGAACAATATGGCGTATTCATTATTGTTTTTTATATATGCAGTTTGACAACTGTAACAACCAAAATAATAATCAACTGTTTAACTAAGGTTACCTTGTACATATTCGCACTGATTTTGACGTTTGTTTTGATATAAATTTGCTTAATGTAGACACTAGGTAATATATTGTCTACATTAGAGATTTTTTTAGCAAGGCCAACCTCAAACTTAACGAGAATTTGTTGAAGGCGACAACAGTTGCACAAAAACAAAAATATGGCGTATTAATTATTGTTTTTTATATATGCAGTTTGACAACTGTAACAACCAAAATAATAATCAGCTGTTTAACTAAGGTTACCTTGCATATATTCGCACTGATTTTGACGTTTGTTTTGATATAAATTTGCCTAATGTAGACACTAGGTAGCGTCGAGTCTACACTAGACAAATTTTTATCAAGACAAACGTCAAAATCGGGGCGAATCTATACAAGGTGATCTCAGTTAAGTAACTGATTATTATTTTTGTCAAACTGTATATATAAAAATATTAATGGATTCGCATTATTGTTGTTTTTGTACATCTGTTGCTATTAATTCACGTTGATTTTAACGTTTGTTTGGATATAAAATTGTCCAGCATAGACTCGACGTTTGTTTATATTATGTTAATTCTTAAATAAGGGGTACACTTATTCAAAAAAATCCTATAAGATATCATTATTTTCAATCAGTCACTGAGTAAACATGTCGTTTTCATTTAAGAAATTAGCATTAGCAACTTTTATAAAACTGTTTTTTAAAATGTAAAACAATCATTAAAAGGAAGTAATTTTACAAAAAAAAAAAAAACAATGTTTTTTTAGTAATTTCCAAAATACAAATGCACACACACAAACAAACTTTCGTAGATGTATATTTTTTTGACAGTTCATCTTATAAGATAGTTGTGTAGAGAAATTTCATCACAACAGTCTCATAATAGTTCTTATAATACTAATATTTGAGTCTAAACCTGAGATAATTTTCTCAGAGTGCTAATTTGGCAATCTCTGACAGAAAAATCTTACATATTCTGTTACGTGTAGATGGGCTGTAACGCTGCAATAATACTGACAAATTCAATCTACATTAGACAAATTTTTATTCTAATAAAAATTTGACGTTTGTCTTGATAAAAATTTGTCTAATAATGACAAACGTCAAAGTCAGTGCAAATCTATGCAAGGTAATCTCAGGTAAACAGCTGATTATTATTTTTGGTTGTTACAGCTGTCACACAGCATATATAAAAAACATTCATGAATTCTCTTTGTTGTTGTTCTTGTGTAACTGTTGTCATCTTCCAGAAATTCTGGTTAATTTTGACTTTTGCCTTGATAAAAAATTTGCTAACATACTGTCTACATTAGACAATTTTTTATCAAAACAAACGTCAAACTTAACGCGAATTTGTGGAAGATGGCAACAGTTGCACAGAAACAACAATATGGCGTATTCATTATTAATTTTTATATATGCAGTTTGGCAACTGTAACAACCAAATTAATAATCAGCTGTTTCACTAAGGTTGCCTTGTTTATATTCGCACTGATTTTGACGTTTGTTTTGATAAAAATCTGCCGAATGTAGACACTAGGTAATATAGACAAAAGGTAACAATTATATCATAACGCTGCAATAATATAAAGTAATTTGGTCTACACGTGATAAATTCTTATCATGATAAGAATTTGACGTTTGCAAATGAAAATATCTTTTATAAATGCCGCCGTCGCCGTTAAAATTGTTCGGCGCAGGTCTTTGGTAAAGATTTGCCAATTTTTTTTTAGCTGGAAAGAAATTCACCTAGACGGCTAATCGTTGATATATTTGATCTTCTGCGGCGTTTGGGAAATTATATTTGGTATAAATTAATAATTTAGCTTTTGGTCCATAATCTCATAACCCATAAATAATAAGTCAAGAAAAAATTATTTTAAGAAAAATCAATCGACAACAAAGTTTTTTTTCACATAAAAACATATAATACAATTTTCAAAAAAGATGTCCGAACTTCAGTCGTCGTTGCTGTTGAAAAAACAATTGGCAGGTAAGTTTATAAAATTTCCCAACAAAAACATCTTTGACCATGCAATCTCATCTGCTTTCTGTGATGACAATGTGCATTACTTACAATGCTTGTCGTTTTTCAAAATCAGATTGCGTTCACATTGCCAATGAGATATTTTTTTTTTTAAATATCCTACATATATATACATAAATGTATATACGTATATGCTTATAGCTATATATATATATATATATATATATATATATATATATATATATATATATATATATATATATATATATATATATATATATATATATATATATATATATTATTTGTACTTATAATGCTCAATGATACCGGTAAAATAAAAGGTAAAAAATTGGAAATCGACGAGGAAGGGAAAGACTTGTCCTATTTAAAGTCTTGATAACATACACATGTCCGCGTGTTCTTGGCTGCCGAAATTTTCATCTGCAAACGCAATATCTTTGTCTTCAGAATCATAGTCATATAGACATCGACCTCCGCCTACCACAGTTTTCATTTTCTATTTTTTCTTTGTTTTGTTGCTTCTGGTTGTCTTTGTTTTCATTGTTGGTGTTAATATTGCCCGTCAGGCGACAAAATAACTATTGGATAAATATACTGCCGCAGTATAATTAATGTATAATTAATTGGAGTTTATATTTAATTGACATTTTATCTAAAATTTATAAAAGTGAGTCATTGCGAAGTTTCGACGTTCAAGGGCAATGACCTAGTGTTTCATGTGCGTTTCAACAAGCGAACAAACATGCGAAAACAAAAAAGGATACAGGAACTCAACAGTACTGTATCTAAACAAAATTGCAATAAACGTAATGATGGTGCTAAATATGTGTTTCTTGAAAACGAAGAAAAGCTATAGTCATTAAAAATAATTAAAAAAAGTACAATTTAAAAGCATATCGTCACCTGAAATGCAAAAGGGGCAAACAACAAAATATAAAAAATTCAAAACTGGTTTATTGATTGATAATGGGAAATTGAATTGAAATACATACATACATACATACATATATAAATACATAAATATCGCACATTTTTAAATTTTAGTGTCAAAAATACCGATTTTATTAACAAAATCAAAAGGGCGTAACAAGAAATTAGTTTTATTTTTCACAAGTAGAATGGCGAAGGTAAATATTAAATATCAAACTAAGTAAACTTGAATGAATTATCAATTTCAAATGTGTTTTTTTTGTCTCGAAATGTAGCAAAATAGTTTTTTAGAACCTAAATAGTTTTTCATGTCTCCCGTAAAATTTTTTTAACCTGTAAAATTTTAAAATATTGATTGGATCTTGCATTTAATATGAACAGTGTAATGCGTATAGAAATAGGCTTAAATTGGGACCACTGTACTTTTAAATTAGGACCTCTGTACTTTAAAAATATTGACGTAAATATTTTTGCAAATAGGATTTTTAAAAACGTAATTTCTATGAAATTCATACAAATATTAAAAGATTGAGTAAAAAGAAAAATTAAGTTAGCAAAGCAGCTTTTCGACATACAACCGAGTTAAAAACACTTGCGCTCGGTCTGCTATTAAAATTATTTGTGTTTTTATAAATGTCTATTCATGAGATTTCAATTGATAATTAAATCTTTGCAATCGGATAAATATCTAGTACGTTCAGGCCTCGAATTTCGTTTTGCGTTGCTGTTTGAAATTTCAATATTTTGATTTGCGTCGTTATGATTTCGATTTGCCTCGTAACGATTTCGAATTGCGTCACTATATGCAGCATATTTCTCTCTGAAAGTTAACGTAACTTAACCAACTGTAAAAATGTATTAATTCATTGATTTTCTTTAGTTTATTTTTCAAAAGCTAATTTTTCACTATAAGTTTAGCAAAAGAGTTATAAAGAGTTTCATAATTGTTAATAACAAGGGTAAAGGTATTAGAGAAAATTTTAATGGAAAAATGGATTAAATTCTCTGTTTTTAGGTAGAAATTCAAAAGAGAATTAAAATACTTATAATTTCATCTCTGTACAAGAAATACTTCTTTTTTTTTTATTAAAGGATAACTTCTTTTCTGTTTAAATATTTTTATCCTTGAACCAATTAATAAGAAAACAGTATAAATACATTAACGACGCAGTGTATACAATATATTTACTATTTTAAGTGAGTTAAGGTACGGACAGACTAGGGAAATATTTGACAGAAACTGACAAATATTTCTTTGCCGTAATGAGACCATAAAATATTTTTGTGTGGCAAGCAACAACATCAGCTGATTCTGGGCAAAATAAAATTATTATTAGCAAAAAAAAAAAAAAAAACAATGTGAACACAGTGTGACCACTTAACGGAAATTTGATCTTACAAAATTTTTGTAAGAAAAAACAATATTATTTGATCTTATTAGCTGTATTTAATCTAAATCAAAATGTAAATAAATGACTAGTTTAAAGCAGGATATGTAATCATATTTTATATTCTCCAGGCAAATTATAATAAAAAGTGGTTTAACGTAGGAATTATTTGATATATCATCGTCTTACACATACTGCTAAAAGTTACCAATAATCGCGGTTAAAGATGCTAAAATCAGTTTTTTACATATATTTCGCTTATGCATCGTACATGTTTTGATACTATTTCAACATTTATAGAATATCAAATTTTTAACAACTTTGCTGAAGTGAATTTTTAAGCGCCATCATTAGTTTTGGAGTTATAGCGCATTTTATGTTAGATTTAATGTTTTTTAATATCCGCTTCGGGTACATAACTGACCAACTGTAGAGACAGTCCTTTACAAGTTTTTGTTAAAATCGGACAATATTTTCAACTAGCTTCCATATAAGTGGTGTAACGAAAACACATGAAAATTATTATTTTAGTCGGCTATTTATATGCGTGTGGTCCAATTTTAATAAAAAGTTGTAGGGATAGTGCTTGAGTGTAGGAAGGAATTAAGGAAGGCTAATGGATGCCTACATGCCTGGACATGAATCGTGGGAATCTAAGGGTCATTGTTGGTATGATTACCGGTCAACTCGCAATAGGGAATATGACCTATAAGTGGGACACTGGCACGTCAGATTATTGTAGGACGTACCATGATGTAGAGGAGCTAGAGACAGTGGAGCACATACTCTGTGATTGTGTAAGCTGCAGTGTAATAGACTGAAGAGGTTTAAGAGCCATATTCTACACGAACTGGAGGAGGTTACGGGTAAAGGACTCGGCAACCTTATAGGGTTCGGAGTGGGGATAAAGTGGCTTAGAGATAGTCAGAGTTGATCGGTGGGTCTTGGGTTCCACACTATTCTTTTATTTCGTTGTCTTTCTATTTCTATTCTTTCTATTATAGTGCCTTCTTCTGCTTAGGTTTT
Organism: Protocalliphora azurea; assembly: GCA_932274085.1. Taxonomy (NCBI): domain Eukaryota; kingdom Metazoa; phylum Arthropoda; class Insecta; order Diptera; family Calliphoridae; genus Protocalliphora; species Protocalliphora azurea. The sequence goes on from OW026519.1 coordinate 74,743,189, forward strand.
TCTTTTTATTATCTTTCCTCTTCTATTAGTTTTCTTTGGCTTTTTGGGATCACAATGGACCGGATGGTCTCTGGGTGGAGACGTGAAGACGCCTCAATCTCAATGAGTTCCTAAAAATAATATTTGATAAGAGTTTTAACCATAGGATTGTATATCGTTTTCATCAAATTACGTTTTTGTTGCCATTATATTCAATATAGTAATCCTCATCTATGGTATAAATTTCAAACTAAAATTCCAACGATGTTGTAATTCCTCTAACATACACAATAAATATATTTTTGAGTGCAAAACCCTCTAACTCAGTAAATATTTTATTTTTTGATAATATTACGAAATTGAGTTCTGTGCAACCCTTCTCTACCTACCTACCTACCTACCTACCTACGAAATTGAATAAATAAAAACATAAATATAATATATATCATCACTGACTAATTTATACATGTTGAATATGAATCTGGCCAAAAAATTTTAATCGGGTGAAAGTTCTTTAGATATACAATAATAAATATTCATCTTGTATGACAGCTACTACCCTCTACCTATTTTCGTCTCAATTGTGGAACTTGACAAAAGTTTAAGACTCATCGTATTAGTTCCTTAGATATGCGATAATTAAGATTTACATTATATGGGGGCTAACACTCCCAGTAAAGGTGCCCACCCTATTTTCATCTCAGTAATGAATCATGTTAAAGAAAGTATTTTGACACAATTTTAAGACTTGCTCTAATAGTTCATCATTTACTCGAAAAATAATTTCTACTTAATAGGAGATCTGCCACTCCCTCTGTACCTACTCTCCTATTTACAACTTAATTGTGCAAGTTGATGAGAAAGTTATTACCACAAAATCTTAAGACTTTCGTTGTAATAGCTTTTTTATATATGTGATAATTATTATTGTGATTTTTATATATTTTTTTTTATGGTTGGTAGGTACCCCTGCTTCTATTCCTATTTGAATTATGTTGCTTTTCAAATCAGTAACTAGTGTTTAAAAACATTTCAAATCATATATTAAATGGCAATTAAATGCAAAACCCTCTATATATATAGTTATTTATTCGTTTTGAATATTTTTAATGTGCAAAACTCTTTATATGTCTTAAAAATTTCAAGTATTTCAAAATATTAAAAACAAATTATATGTAAGATTTAGTCGTGGTTTCCCAACAGAAAAGACATGCTAAAGAAGTAGTAAATCCATGAGTTCACGTGATAATGCACTGGTTTTCATTTTTAGGTAAAACATGCACGATTTTAACATTGGCGTGTAATTGGAGTGCATAGGTTTACTTTAGAGAAGCATGCATTTCTCTTAGCACATTTATATATGAAATAAGTAAACTGCAGATTTTATAAAAAAAAAACAAATAAATAGCACTTATTATTTTTTTTTTAATTTAAATATAAAAAACCCATAATCCTAAATCATTTACAGGCACAAACGAGTTAAAAATAAATACTACAATTTCCAAAACTAGAGTTGAATTTGCATGCATTAAACGTTGTTTTTCATGAGTTCACAAATGATAAATTTATTAGGTTTAAAGAAATTAAGAATACATTTAAGCAAACAAGTTCTAAAAAAATCGTGAAAATATTACATCCTTTTGAACTACTTCAAATAATGTTTGCTGTTCTAATATCAATTCCATTTTCATTTGTCTTAGAAGGTAAAGAGTTCAGGAACTATGTTCCTTTTCTACTTAATTGTGTATTTTAGATTTTTAATATGTAAAAATATACAGTTACAAAAATTTATTTAAAAAAGATTTAGATAAAAACAAAGAACTGTCTTCACCAAAAATGTAACCTGAAATGTCACCTTTCAAACATGCGCTTTTTTTGGACGCAATCGAATTAGTCTTACTCGATAACAACACACAGTGGTCCCAAAACGAATTTTTTTTTTGGAAATAGTTCTGTAACTTTAGAACTATTGGATGTATTTGAATGAAATTTCAAATGGTCAATCCTGAGGTGTATTCCAATTGAATTGGATGAACACAGGTTCTTAGCGGTTCAGGGGTACAGGGGGTGTACCTCTAAAATTGGTCACATTGGGTATGAACATTTTTTAAAACAATCATCAAAATTTCATTTGATTTGATTGAAAAAAATATATAGTATAATAATACGCTTACATGTGTGGGATATGTCTTTTACTTTAAGAGATACTTAGACCGAATTAAAATGTTTACCCTTTTTTGGACAGTTTTTTTTTTAGTTTTTTAACTTGGAGGGCTCAATTTGAGTCCTAAAATTTTTTCTATTCTCTCGATTCTGTTCAAAATAAAAAGTTATATTACTTTGATATAAAATTTTTTTAAAAAAATTGTGATTTTTGTGATTTTTCTCAAAAAGGTGGTAACTTTTTTCACTAAAAGCCATTATTTTTCTCTGGACCATACATTTTTTTATGTTTCTAAAAGAATGCTTAATATAAATGCATGTAAAGCAAATCCGAGAACAACAGTCTCGCTAGCCTAATCAGAATTTCGTTAATTTTATTATTATTATTTTTTTTAAATTTATTTGTGGAGTTCAAAAATGTCAATGTTGAAATTAAAAAAACACCTGTAGTGCGATGCAGTAACTTTTAACGATAGATGTGTTTCTGTTAATGGTTTTCTTCACAATGACCACTACTCCTGAAAGAAGATTCGCAAACGTAGAAGCACCATCTATAACGTGGAAGCACAGACTACAACCACAAAACAACGACTGAATCATTGGGTTGACTTTTTGGCTAATTTTTGTCAATATATTAACAACACAAAAATTTTTGTCTTTAAGTTGACGCAAACAAATATCGTTAAAAGTGTTAGAGAATAACTAAATCGACAATTTTGTTGTTTACTATTTTTAACGATTCGATTATCGTTAAAATAAGTTACTGAATCGCACTACTGATTACATAGTAATGATCATAATAATAAATAAATAAATCTACAATACAAAAGCATCAGAAGCAAATAAATATAAATCTTAGAATTCCTATTGGCTCTCCAGTCGCAACAATATAACAGTAAAATTAAATAATAACAGTTCTCGAACCAACAAAAAAAAATGTATTTATTTATCAATCCACATAATCTGTCGAATTTGGCACTCTAAGATGATTAGTAATAGAACGTGCAAAACTTTACAAAAACAAACACACATTAGGTTCGAAATTTTATCATAAAATCATGATTTTGGTTTACATTTAATAATGGGGAAAAGAACAAGCAGAAACAATATAATTTTGCTTAGTAAAAATATAAATTTTGAGGTGATAGATAGATAGAGAAGGTTGATGTGATACCAGATAGTACCACATCTCCACCCAGAGACCGATCCCGGTCCATTGTGAGTCCCTTCGTTGAAATAGCTGTGAAATATAGAGTATAGAATGCAGAAAATAGGAGAGTAGAAGATAAAAGAGTAGGAATGTGAACGAATCATATAGGGGGATTAGCAATGTTACCAATCCCCCTAGGGTTATATACCTGATTCTCCCTTAAGCAGTCGATTCCCATGACGAAGCCTATAACGTCTACAAGATCTGCGTCCCGAACGTCACTTAGCCCGCCAAGGAATTGGCTACCCAGCCATTTCATCCTACGATGCTGCAATCGTGGACAATGGTACACAATGTGCTCGATAGACTCGGTCTCGTCGACGTCTCCACACATTCTACAAAAATCGGAATTGCTAGCGTCCCATCTAGACCTCATCTTCCCTATCAAACAGTGACCCGTTATGGCCCCTATCATGATTCTTAAGCTCTTCCTATTCATGCCCAGGAGAGTGCTAGTGCCTGCATTGTTCAGTACCAGCCATATCGCCCTCGACTCTCTAAAGTCCTCTCTACTCTCCCAAGCCGAATTGGTTCTGACCAAGATCCAATCATTGATCTTCCCATAGAAGAAACTTAGTGGTGGTTTCACAAAGGTTTCCCTCTCCAAGACATTCTTTGCTGCGCCTTGCCAGTTCATCAGCCAATTCATTGCCTGAAATATTGCAGTGGCCAGGCACCCAGCAGAGTCTCACCATGTAGTCCTCCATCAGCTCTCTTAGTGTCTTCTTACAGGCAGCAACTAGCCTGGATCTCACCAAATGTGTCCCCAAGGACTTCAGAGCCGCCTGACTGTCCACATAGAGAGTGACTTTTACCTATGGAGTTTCTACAGGTGTAGTAGGCATTGAGGCCTCCTCTTGAGTCTCTCCTGAACATTCCTCTTCCAGGTCAGTTTACTATCGAGGAATACCCCCAAATATTTCGCTGAGTCGGAAAGCCTCAGTTCAGTTCCACACAGTACCGGTAGTCTGAAATTCTCTACCTTGTACCTCCTAGTAAACAGAACCAACTATGTCTTTTCCGGATTCACTCCCAGCCCCCTATCAGCGGCCCAAGAGGACAGCTCACCCAGCGCGGACTGCATGATCTCACTGATTGTGGTAAGAAATTTTCCCTTTACCAGTATGACTACATCATCAGCATATGCCACGATCTTCCGTCCCCTGCTGTCAAATTGACGCAGAATCACGTCGACAGCCAATAACCACATTAGGGGTGAGAGCACTCCCCCTTGCGGTGTCCCCCTAGTCACTAGTTTCCTTAAACATACTCCACCCAAGCTCGAGTTGACAATCCTGTTGCTCAGCATGAGGATTATCCAATCGATCAAGAAGTCATGTACTTTAAGATCCACCAGCGCCTGCTTAATAGCGTCAATCTTGATATTGTTGAACGCTCCCTCAATATCCAAGAACGCAGCCATGGTAAATTCCCTGTATCGAAGTCCTTGTTCTATATATCCCACCACATCATTCAGCGCACTCTCAACAGATTTACCCTTCAGATAAGCATGCTGAGCACTACTCATGCCAATAGAAGATCTTAGATATAGGTCTATCAGTCTCTCTAATGTCTTCAAAAGGAAAGACGATAGGCTGATAGGTTTATAATACTTGGGTTTCGAGTGACAAGTCCTACCACCTTTAGGTATGAATATGACCCTTACCTCTCTCCACCCCCTCGGTATGTGTCTATGTAGCAGACACCCTTTAAAAATCTCAACCAGTAGTAGACGAACCGCCAACGGTGCGTTCTGCAACATGGCCGGAAAAATACCATCCGGGCCAGGTGACTTGTAAGGCTCGAATGAATTCACCGCCTATGTAACTTTCTCAACCGTAATCAGGTCTCTCACCACTGTTTCAATTGTCCCGATGGCGGACTCTGTGAATAAGTACTCTTCCTCACCTGATCCTTTCATCAACGGATCCTTACAACCTGGAAAGTGGGTTTTCAAAATCACATTAAGTGACTCAGAGCTAGACTCCGTCCATGAACCATCTGTTCTCTGGATACTCCCAGGAACACTAGGATCAGTCTTATATATTTATCAATTGCTACACGACCTGACATAAGTTTTACAGTGGGAGTTGTAAATCGTTTCTTTGAGAATCCTAATGAGTCACACGTTAATGCTGTCAAACGAATTTTGAAGTATATAAAATCGACTATAAATTTTGGAATTCATTTCAATGGAAATAACGACTTAAAATTAATTAGATATAGCGATGCAGACTATGCCGCTGATAAAGAGACAAGGCGATCAACATCTGGTTCTGTTTTCTTGTTTGGTGCCAATATAGTAAGTTGGGGTTCAAGCACTGAATCCGAATATATATTAAATATATATATATATATATATATATATATATATATATATATATATATATTATATTTTTTTACAACTCACAAAACATATACATGTGCGATTTCATTTTATTAGAGAAAAATATCAGGAAAATTTATTCTGTTTAAATTATGTATGTTCAGACGAACAATTAGCAGACATCTTTACGAAAGCTCTTCCGAAGTCAAAAGTTCAATTATTGAGAGAATTAATTTACGCTAAAGAAAAATAGAGGACACATTTTAAACAAATAGTGGGAGTGTTGAAATAATTTGGTTTAAATTTAATACTTGTTTAATTTATTTTTATTTTAACAGAATACGTTTTGTAATTTTTGTTGTATGAAAATTTGATGGGTATTATTGTCAGCTTAAATTACGAGCGGTATGCTGCTTTCTTTAGTCGCCTTTGTTATTTCGCGAATCTTGATGGTGGGTCGCAATGATCATGGGCCATGCAGATAGAGCTTGTCTCCCAGGCCGCTACTACAGTGTTACCGACTTTATTGCTTGTTACTATACAAGATCGTATTCTACCTGATCACACAGCGTGTAGCAGCTTGAAGTAGTCCGCAAACTCTTTCGCCAACGATCCATGGTTCTTGGACTAGTGCTAGCTCCTCTCCTTTTTCTATCATTCCACAGTGGGGCAGAATCGAAATTTCCTGTAAATAAATCTGTAACTTCCTGTCGGCTGGTTGGATTTTCATGAAATTTGGTATAGGCGTAGCAAGGAGTGTACAATGTTAAGTTTGGAAGGGGGCACAACAAACCCCTCAGGGGCAGAGCTAAGGGGGCTCAGTTAGGATTTTTAATTACAAATTTTTGTTTCTCGTCCGATTTCAAATATTTATATATTTTATATATTGTTGGCCCTGATAAGACCTATAAAAACATGCTTATGTGTCCTATTTATCTCTTATAGTTTTCGAGCTATTTGCGTTTAAGTTTTTAAGCACCAAAATTTTGCATGTTCTTGGTCCAGTTTTTTTCATATATATCCTAGTTTTTCGGACCGATTTTATTAGTTTTTTTCTTAACTAGTTAAACAACAAAATTATCTGTTGAATAAAAAAATTTGAAGTCGATATCTTTACCGAGTCCTAAAATAAACGATTTTGAATTTGAAAATTGCAAAAAAGACGACTTTTTGTGTTTTTTTTAGCCGAAAAAGTATCTACACTCTTTTTTATCTAAAATAAAATATTCTTTAACAACATATAATAATTTTGCACTTATATGAAAGGTAACTTCACAGAGATGACTTTAAGATAAAAAACAAGCCCAATAACTCAATTGGTCATGGTACACACCCTCCCGAATTCGGCCCATTTTATGTGAAACTTTTGATTTTAGACCATATTTTCTCAAATCCCAAAGCACGAATCGACAAGCGGAATATATTTTAAGAATCTTCAATATGCTGTTAAGTTTTAAATCAAAATCTACGGGACTTCGGAAAAATGTGGATTATATAGCCAAAAATGTAAAAAATCCCATTTTTGGGAATTTTCATTAGTTTTTTTGGGAATTTAGGAAAACCCTACCTCTGATTAAAATTTGGTTAACGCGCTTTTATTTATATTAATAAGATCCACTTTTCCTGCAAATTTCATTAAGATATCTTTATAAACAAATGTGTTATTACAATTAAAAAATTTGTATTTTCTCCAAAAACCCCAAATTGGGCCTTTTGTTTGGTTTATTTCTAAATAGCGAAATAAATTTTAAAAATATGCATTCCAAATTAAGCTTATCCCTTAGCATATATAATTTCCGATCTTTTGCAAAAAGATTCAAGTCAATATCATGTCTCATTTCAGAAATATGCGCCTTTAACCTTTTATATTTCCAATTTATTGTATATATGACTGTATTTTTACAAACTTGCAACTTTTGCATTTAGCTTTGCATGAATAATTACTTAGAAAATTATGAATATTTCTGTATACTTTTAATAATATCTATACACAAAATATTTTTATTTTTATAATTAATAAATATTTTTTATTTTTAATAGGGTTTCCACATTTCCCAAATTTAAGTAAATCTTTATCCTTTTCTAAGCACTCACATATTTCTATAAATGAATTTAAAATAACAAAACAAACAAAAAATGTCTATTTTAACTTAATCAATATTATTATTTTTGGTATTTATCATCATCCTTAATAAATATTCTATTTCTAATACGATTTTTTATTACTTATTTACATTAAATTTATGTAGACAATTTTTCTAATATTTTAAACTTATACTACTTATTTGCTATACAATAATCTTTTGTATCTTTATACATATCTAAAAGATAATAAAGAACCTTCAAGTCTTCAGTATTTTGAGTTGATAAAGGCTCATAGTAAATCCAACGTTTTCTCATTGATGATAGTACAGGGTCTGATGATAACAATAGGGTATTAAAAATATCCTCGTTTTGTGACGTTCTGGAGCATTTTCTGGAGCTGAATAATTCTTCTGTAAGCTTTCCAAGTGAAAGAATATTTCCTTCAATTATAATTTCGCCATGGCACAATACTTTATGTACTGTTGGTGTCATTTCTTTCTATGGATATAGAGAAACAAGTAGTTTAGATATTTTTGTTGCATATTCTCCAGATAGAGCAGAGTTAATTTTGTGCTTACTATTAATTGCCATTAATAGTATATTAGTCCTTTCAAGTAACTCCTTATTAATAGTAGCTATTTTTGATGTAGTTTCGAAATTTCCGAAAAACAATCTTGCTGTGTTTCCATCATTTGTACTACCACCAGTCGGCAGAGGTTTGTCGATGTTTAGTCCCGTCTCTTCTCTGAATTAAATCCTCGTTTTTTTTTTTGGTAAGTTTTGTTAAATTTTCTGGCACACTTCTATACTTTAACTCATATGCTATGTGCATAAAATGCTCCATGAACCGTATTCTTCATTAATACTCCTTGCTTTACCAATATCCGAAAATTGTGATTTCGTCTCATCACATAGTGAGTATTTCCAAAAAGAAGATGTTTTCGTAATGGCATTACTAACCTTTCCATCAATCATTTTTAGACTAAGTTGAAAGGATATGTCGAATGTGTATTGATTTATGGTTATTGAAAGAGGTTGTAAATCATTTATTTCATCTTTAATATATTCCACTAAATCCTTTGTTGTTGTCTTCGATTCCCTTATGTATTAGAACCAAATAGGTCTGCAAAAATGTTTTGATCCTGGAGTGGTGTTAAGCCATATATCTTCAAATGAGTTTTTACATTTTGATAAAGATTGCTTTAATATGATCGCATTCTTAATGGCACCAAAGATGCTATAAATATGCTTTTGTAATCCGCCATTTTCTTACTTCCACTAGCATGCTTGTATTCAGGAAGGGCTGATAGTCCGTCACATCCCCACTTACAGATTAATACAACATCGCTGTTATTTACTTTTTCCAACTGATCTGCAGAAAATTTTGTTTTATATAATATTTTTAATAACTTAAACAACATTTTTTAAAAGTGTGGGAGTTTGACTTATATATGACATGCCCGCAGCACAAGTCGCTAATTTTCAGAATAATTTTCTATAGAACAAAAAATTAAAAATACATTAAAAATGTGATTTTACAAGTCTATTCTGTGAAAGATTAAAATTTGTAGATACAGCAATCAAAATTTTGGGAATCCATCGTTTTAGACTATCCGAAAAATATTTTAGCAGAGCTGAATTTTTGCATTTTAAATTTGAAAAGGAATTTATAATTTTCAAAATTATATTTATAATTTTCAAAATTTTAAATAAAATTTTTTTAAAGCTTGAAAAGAATTCAAACGTTGTTGTTGTTATTAAATATTCTGAAGAAATTGTTTTGTTGTAGTAATGCTTGAAATGTGTGAAGTAGATTGTGGTAATTTCTGATTAAGTAGGGTATTTATTTCTGAGTTTAAAAAATCTTAAATATTGGCAGAAATGATTGAAAAAACTTTCATCGCCAAGATGAGATTTAAATAATGATTTAAAATGGTATATGATCATTAAAATTTGTAATAGAGCTTGGAAGTGGTTAAAATACCAAGTAATCTTTAATAAAGAGAATCCCCTTTATAGAAATTGAAACATTTGAAAGAGAAATTAGAGAAAATTTGTTATAAATATTGTAGTCAGCTATTTGTTCAGCGAGAAAGTATGATTTTAAGAAAGTATATGGTGTTCGCCTTATAAAAAGTGTAATTGTTTTTCTGTAGCAAAACTGGCGATTTTAGAAAAAAATTAACTAAAAAAATTTTATTTATTTTAGTTACATAGAAAATTCAATACAAAATTAAATAATAATGTAGTCTTGTAATATTTAGAAATCGTATATTATATGTATTACTGAAAAACATGGCGGAAATATTGAATTACACTTTTTATAATGCGAACATCATAAACTTTCTAAAAATCATACATTGTCGCCGAACGTACTAAAAATTGCAGAAAATTTTGCAAGTATTCTAATAGATGTTAAATGTTCATTTGAATTCAAAATCTTTTTGTCCCATTAATTTCATTGTTTTCTGTGATAAATACAAGGAAATGTTATTTTTGTTATTTAAAAAATAAATTAGAATATTAATAATTATTCTTATTTTATTATATATACCTATTTCATTAAATTTTAAAGAAACAAATATTCTTTTTTAATTTTGTACTTAAAATATTCTTAATATTCCTTTTTAATTTACTTATTTTTTTTTTTTTTTATGTTAATTTGAATTGCAAATATTGTACAATTAATTTCATTTTAAAATGTAAGTATTACTGGCAATATTATTTTAAACATTTTATGTAAAATAGTTTTAAAATTCTTTAAATATTTTCTATCGAAAGTGTAATTACATCGGCACACCGGGAAATTGATATGTATCGCTTTTACTATCGAATTCTGATATAGTTAGAGATAGCATCTTTTGAGTAATGCTTTAGTGGGGATTGGAAGATTCGAATTAGGATTTTTTTTTATTAGACACTTTTTACTGCGTTATAGTAGATCTTAATACGTGACGTACAAAATTCACTAAAGCGTTACGAATTCTGATCTACTTAGTAACACCGTTCGGGAAGAAGTGTGCCACTAAGAGATAGTTCCTTTTGAGTAATGCTTTAGTGGAGATTTGAAGATTCGAATTAGCACCTTTCATTATATGCGTTATACGTGACATTCAATACTGACTAAAGGGTTACTTAAAAGGAACTATCGCTTAGTGGCACAGTTCTTCCCGAACAGTGTTACTAAGTAGATCAGAATTCGATAGTAAAAGCGGTGTGTCGATATAGTTACGCTTTCGATAGAAAATGTTTGCAGGGTTAAAACAGGTAAATTAAGTAGGTCAGTTAATTAGATGTATATATTTTTCAGAACATGTTATATACCTGTGGAATTTTATAAAAATATTACGTAGTTTTATAGTACCCAGAAAACGTTCTTCAGTGTATAAAAAAATTCTTTGTGTTTTATTTACATTATTAACATTTTACCACAATGACAATAACATTGACATATAAAACTTTGTGCTGCGTTCTTTGGGAAATAGTTAAAAGGAATAGAGCTGAATATATAACTACATTAACACATTTTACTGAAATGCAAACGTATTCAACAATTGTTAATGGAAAAATTGATAATTTTTTCAAATTATTCGAAACAAAAAATTAAGACAGTAAATAATTGAGTACGGAAGTTTCAATTCAAATATGACACCTGGGTGGAAAGCATCATGGAAATTGAAACCACTAATGCAATACCACCACTTAAGAAGATAATCAAACAACCAGCTGAAGCAGCAAAAATAGCGTATATCGGATTTAAGCGGATGATAAAAAGTATTCCAACACCTTCAGCAGCTTCTGAATTTTCTGAAGATGAGGCGATAGCGCTTATGCTGGAGTTAGGACTATGCAAAAATAAATATATAAAATTGAGAAAGGCTTTACTCGATAAAGAACACCCAATTCTACAATGTTACAAAGATATACTGGAAAAAAGTAAATTATTGTCTCACCACTTAGTGAAATAGACAATGAAAGAGTATTTATTGACTTTTCGCAATTATTTGAAAATACCGCTTCAAGGCTTATCTCAACATTTTCGAAAAACGAGACATTGGAACTTAATAAATCGGATCTGATGTTAATATGCAAATGGGGATGTAATGGATTGTCAGCACTATCGGAATACAAACAAATTTCATCAGGGGAAAGTTGTAGACTACAAAAGTGTTTTTATGGCATCGCTGGTTTTTCTACGCTTAAGAAAGGATTCGAATGAACCATCTATGTCAACTAATACTACTAAATATGTTTAGAAAAACCCAATATCAAAACCTTATTCTTAAGGGGTTAATAGAAAGATAATTATCTGATGACCAAATGATAAATATTAAAGGGTATTATTGACAAACGAATAGAAATGATTTGCAAAATGAATTGTCAACTTTAGGTCGTTAATACAAAAATAAATTAAATAGGGTCCAAAACTGAACCCTGAACCTTGAATACCGGATGAAAGGCGAAGCGAATCGGAGTATACATTATTAATGTCAACGAATTGAAAACAGTCAAATAAATATGACAAAACCAAGCTAAAAGCGGTTCTTGAAAAATTAAATGACTCCCTCAATTTCCTTGTCAGAATAGAGTAGTTTACAGAATTTGAAAGACTGTTAAATCTAGCGATATCAAAACAGCAATCTTATCATTTAAATGGAAACTAATGTCATCAGTTATGTCAATTAACAACGATATAGTGTTACAAGTATGGCACAAAGCATGCAGAGAGGGAATAATACGATCATGAACCAACAAAAATATTTGGTCCTTCATGATATGTTCGATTGTCTTAGAAAAGGAAGGAAGAATAGAGATAGGTCTTAAATCATTAAAACATCTACACTTCGTACGGTGGAAAGAAAACGATCCATTAATAGCATCCATAAAGTCAAGATCAACAGAATTTGTACAGTTAGAAGTATTAACAAAAGATTTATATCATTTGCATTTAAGTCATAAGTCATTTGCCTATCATCAGTAATACCATTTCCTTTCAAAATTTTCCAGATAGCAGAACCATCAAAAGAAGAAAATAATTTAGAATAAAATCTTATTTTTTCTCCGCGAATCCCATCTTTAGTCATATTTCTATATTTACAATAGATTGACCAATTTAAAGTAGAATTATTAGCCTGAAAAGCTGAATAAGCCAAGTCCCTAAGCGAAGCGGCTATCAAAATATTATTCGAATTGTTAAATAAATATTGTTAATTCAAACTCAATTCAACTTTTTTCTGAATTTACGTCAACCGTTTCCATCAGAGATTCAATCAAAACATTGGTAAACTCCACGTTATGGGTATTGATTGGATTTAGGCATTCAATCTATGGAGCACGCCCATGACAGCATGATGCCGTCAATTTTGAGGACGTTTTTTTTTTTTTTTTTTTTTTGATTACACGTCCTTAGGCCTTTGCACCAAAACAAAGGTATATATTCAGCTATTACCACAAACAAAGAAAGTCATCATACCGAAACTCCCAGTTCCATACGACGCACGGGCAGAGATTGAGGAAGAACTCCAACGTCTACAAAACGCTGGTATCATAAACGTAACAATCAGATATGAATATGTGGGGACTACTACACTGGTCTTAATAACAGTATTGAATCAAATCAATATCCACTACCAACACTCGAGGAAATACTTTCCGAGGTACATGACTGCAAAGCTCTTAGTCACGTGGATTTATCTGATGCCTGAAAGCAAAGAATTACTGACAGTCAACACACACAAAGGTTTGTTCCGGTTTAATCGTTTAACGCCCGGTGTAAAATCAGCATCAGGTGCATTTCATCGCAGCATAGATCAGTTTTGCACAGGCATAAATGGAGCAAAAGATTACATTGATGGATGACATCATGTTAGCTAGTAAGAACTTATATGATCACAAAGTGAACCTCCACAAGTTACTACAACGTATTGATGAGTTGGGTTTTCGATTAAAATTTGAGAAGTGCCAAGGATCAAATCAACTACCTCGGCCAAGTAATAGATAAGTTTGACATACGTCCAGTCTCTGAAAAAATTAATGCAATACAGGATCTTAAAATACTTGAAAACATCTCAGAAGTAAGATCACTGTTGGGATCCATCAATCACTACGGGAAATACGTGACCAACATGAAAAATTTTAGAAATCCGTTAGAAGACCTTCTCAAAAAGGAAAACGTTTTCAAGTGGACATGGGGATGTCAGGAGCCCTTTACAAATTTAATAATTTGCTCACGTCGTATTTACTTCTTATACACTATAACCGTTGATGGTTGTTTACTCCTTAACACTTGTATAGTGGTACCTGTATTGTATCGGAAACGTATATTACGCCAACTACACAGTGGTCATTTCGCAATGGAACGATGAAAGTCACTAGCACGGAGCTACTTGTATTTTTCCAACATCGACAAAGACACCGAGGATCTTGTTTGAAAATGTGAGAAGTGTCAACTAGACGCCAAAAAATCAGTTAAGGCAGATCTACACTCCTGGCCAGTCACAACTCGTAACCTTGAAAGAGTCCATGTTGACTACGCGGGTCCGATTAAGGATAATTATTATTTAATTATAATCGACGAAAACTTACGACATTTGCTACTCTGAAGCTTCTCGACGAGTATTGCAATCAATTTGGAAAACCTGAACAAATAATATCCGGCAACGGATCCCAATTTTGTTCTGAACAATTTAAAAATTAGTGTATGCGATGCGGAATTCAACCAAACTCAAACGGTCAGGCAGAGCGATTTGTGGACACATTCAAACGTGCCTTAAAAAAAAATAGATGGGGAAGGTACGATAACAGAGGTACTTAACAAATCCAAATTCGCCAAAAGGAGCATCTCATCATGCATCAGTAGAAAGATGAGAACGATCATGGACTCCCTAAGAAATCCTCAACCTTCATCGGCAGAGAGAAGTGAACGAATGGAGACCCAATATAATGGCAAACATGGAACAAAACGCAACCATTTTGAAAATGGTGATCTTGTCTTTGTCAGGGCGTTTAGAAACAACAAGAGCTTTTTGGTTCCAGGTGAGATTATAGAGAGAATTGGAAACGTCATCTACAACACAAATATCCAAATTGGTGACCATCGATACACGCAGACCAATTAAGGCCAAGACCATGTGGCAACTGCAAATGAATCCTTGTTTCTTGGTATATTACTCGAGGAACTCAATATAACCAAACCACCGGAAGAAACTTTCTCAACACTTTCAAGCACCCCCTTTACTAATTTGAACCCTGTGCTCATTACTGCTTGAAGACAACCAGTGGAAACACGGTCCAGAAGCACGTCTTCAACTTAGGAGGGGAGATGTTACGGTAACCATAACAGACACATCTGAGATCAACAATCTGTCAACATTAAAGTTTTACTTTTTCTTGATTATTCTATTTTACTGTTCTTATTCTTGCAACATGTAAAATACGTTATTCTACAGTTAGCTGTCTTAAAGAACACTACTATTTTCTAAGTGAATAAAATATTGAATTATTCTTGTGAAATATAACAGATAATTTGAATAACTGACCACACCAATCAAAACCACTAAAATCCCGGAATTCAATAAGATTAAAATTACACATAACATTCAAATGAAAAGTAGCAAAAATTAAAGAGTAATGGGAAATGGACCTGATCTGAATACAAGATTATCGCTCACCAACCAAAAATTAAATAAAGAAGTAGAACCATGTGCGACATCAAAGTGAGTTGGTCTTGAATTGTGGTGAACCCAAATGACAAAACGTGAACACATTGACTTTATCATACCTGCCTTCACGACATTAAATATAGTACAATTAAAGTTGGTAACTTTAATTGTAATATAACATATATATATATAATGTTAGTATACCTTAAAAGCAATTCGCAATGTAATATTCAAAAAATAACAATGCCACCTAGGGCAAATATTCTACTCCAAAAAGGATCTTCATATTATTGAAAATTACGTCAATAAACATAGACTCATAATAAGTTTGTGTTTAAGTTTGCTAGAAATATAAATACAAACACCATCCCTGTGATGTAATGGATCATTCCTTATAATTTGTACCCATCTAATCGCATCGTCAAATTAGTTACACACGGCTTCAGCCAAGTTTCGGAAAATCCAATATGATCAAAATTGTTCCTCACAATATTCTTGAACTCATCAAATTTAAATGAATTGTGAAATGGCCTTACACTCTGACAGTTCATATGCCCCATTTCCAGCCGATTAGAAAAAATTTATCTCCTATAGTTTTCGAGTTATTTGCGTTTGAATTTTTAAGCACCATAATTTTGCATGTTCTTGGTCCAGTTTTTTTTCATATATATCCTAGTATTTCCGCCCGATTTTATTAGCTTTTTTCTTAACTAGTTAAAGAACAAAATTATCTATTGAATAAAAAAAATTTGGAGTCGATATATTTACCGAGTCCAAAAATAAACGATTTTGAATTTGAAAATTGCAAAAAGATTTTGATTAGTTTATTTGGGAATTTAGGAAAACCCTACCCCTGATTGAAATTTGTTTAACGCGCTTTTATTTATATTAATAAGATCCACATTTCCTGCAAATTTCATTAGCATATCTTTATAAACAAATATGTTATTACAATTAAAAAATTTGTATTTTCTCCAAAAACCCCAAATTGGGCCTTTTGTTTGATTTATTTCTAAATAGCGAAATAAATTTTGAAAATATGTATTCCAAAATTAAACTTATCCTTTAGCAAATATAATTTCCGATCTTTTGCATAAAGATTCAAGTCAATAATCATGCCTCATTTCAGAAATATGCGCCTTTAAACTTTTATATTTCCAATTTATTGTATAAATGACTATATTTTTATAAACTTGCAACTTTTGCCTTTAGTTTTGCGTGAATAATTACTTAGAAAATTATGAATATTTCTGTATACTTTTAATAATATCTACACAAAATATTTTTTAAAAAATAATTAATAAATATTTTTTATTTTTAATAGGGTTTCCACATTTCCCAAATTTAAGTAAATCTTTATCCTTTTCTAAGCATTCATATATTTATATTAATGAATTTAAAATAACAAAACAAACAAAAAAAAGTCTATTTTAACTTAATCAATAAGTATTTTATTAGTTTACATTTATGGTGTTTACCTAAATTTAACAAATGTACTTATCTATTGGTGATGGTTAAAAATTTATATATATATGATCTAGTGGCAATGTACAGGTATCCTTTCCGGTGATACCTAGCTGCAACATATAATATCAATGAATTCGGTATAGGTATTCTTACAAATTGACTCTTTCAGATATTTTACCTAATAACGAAGTTGATTACCATGGTGATTACATTGAAACATGAACAATTGTGTTGTGTTCTGTGGAGTTTATCTAAAAATGATCTTAATCGTTTAGAAGCTATAGTGGAATTCATAAAAATTACATATCATGCAAAAGTCGACGTCATTGATAAATCTCAGATAGAGAGCTTTTTAAAGTTGTATGACGTAAAAATGAAGTTTTTAAATCAGCGTACTAACAGATTAAAAATTAAACATTCCGATTGGATAGATACTGTTATAGAAATATCGGCGTGCAAAATATTAACTGGAGCACCCTGCAAGACATATAATGATTAAAGTATAAGATCTAAGAATAAAAGACTGGCCAATAAGCTTTCTACAATTTCGAATGAAGTAGTTTCTGATACATTTAAATAAATGTTAAAAAAGGAGAAGCAACCTAAGAGTGCAATTAATATTGCTGAAATACTGCCAACTACGTCACCAAAACGGATTAAACGGATTTGCCGAAAGTGTACCTACTAAAACATCACAATCCAATTTTACAGAGGAAGAAGCAATTGCTTTAATGCTTAAACTGGACCTCAGCTGAAATCAATATCAAATTTTAAGAAAATCTCTGCTTGAAAAGGGACGCTCAATTCTACCATCATACAAGGATATTGAAGAAAAAAAGCAAACTATTTAACCATCTATTTCGGTTACCGAAAAGGAAGCATGTGTAGAGCTATCTTCTTTGCTTGAGAATACAGCTACCAGGATAATTGCAGATTTTTCTGCAGATCAGTTGGAAAAAGTAAATACAAGCGACGTTATATTAATATGTAAGTGGGGATGTGACGGACTATCAGCCCTTTCTGAATACAAGCATGCTAGTGGAAGTAAGAAAATGGCGGATTATAAAAGCATATTTATAGCATCTTTGGTGCCATTAAGAATGCGATCATATTCCTTAAAGCAATCTTTATCAAAATGTAAAAACTCATTTGAAGATATATGGCTTAACACCACTCCAGGATCAAAACATTTTTGCAGATTTATTTGGTTCTAATACATAAGGGAATCGAAGACAACAACAAAGGATTTAGTGGAATATATTAAAGATGAAATAAAGGATTTACAACCTCTTTCAATAACTATAAATCAATACACATTCGACATATCCTTTCAACTTAGTCTAAAAATGATTGATGGAAAGGTTAGTAATGCCATTACGAAAACATCTTTTTGGAAATACTCACTATGTGATGAGACGAAATCACAATTTTCGGATATTGGTAAAGCAAGGAGTATTAATGAAGAATACGGTTCATGGAGCATTTTATGCACATAGCATATGAGTTAAAGTATAGAAGTGTGCCAGAAAATTTAACAAAACTTACCAAAAAAAAAAAAAAACGAGGATTTAATTCAGAGAAGAGACGGGACTAAACATCGACAAACCTCTGCCGACTGGTGGTAGTACAAATGATGGAAACACAGCAAGATTGTTTTTCGGAAATTTCGAAACTACATCAAAAATAGCTGCTATTAATAAGGAGTCATTTGAAAGGACTAATATACTATTAATGGCAATTAATAGTAAGCACAAAATTCACTCTGCTCTATCTGGAGAATATGCAACAGAAATATCTAAACTACTTGTTTCTCTATATCCATAGAAAGAAATGACACCAACAGTACATAAAATATTGTGCCATGGCGAAATTATAATTGAAGGAAATATTCTTCCACTTGGAGAGCTTACAGAAGAGGCTCAAGAAGCAAAACGCCGGGACACGTATAACTTCTTTTTTACCGATATAACATTTCCCGTTGGTTTCCGATTTTGACTGTCGCATAGTGTTATTTTTATAAGAATATTTTGTGTATAGATATTATTAAAAGTATACAGAAATATTAATAATTTTCTAAGTAATTATTCACGCAAGCTAAATGCAAAAGTTGCAAGTTTGTAAAAATATAGTATTTATTAATATACAATAAATTGGAAATATTAAAGTTTAAAGGCGCATATTTCTGAAATGAGGCATGATATTGACTTGAATCTATTTTCAAAAGATCGGAAATTATATATGCTAAAGGATAAGCTTAATTTTGGAATACATATTTTTAAAATTTCTTTCGCTATTTAGAAATAAATCAAACAAAAGGCCCAATTTGGGGTTTTTGGAGAAAATACAAATTTTTTAATTGTAATAACATATTTGTTTATAAAGATATCTTAATAAAATTTGCAGGAAATGTGGATCTTATTAATATAAATAAAATCGCGTTAACTAAATTTCAATCAGGGGTAGGGTTTTCCTGAATTCCCAAAAAACTAATGAAAATTCCCAAAAATGGTATGTTTTACATTTTTGGCTATAAAGTCCACATTTTTTCGAAGTCCCGTAGATTTTGATTTAAAACTTTTAACAACATTTTGAGGATTCTTAAAATATATTCCGCTTGTCGATTCGTGCTTTGGGATTTGAGAAAATATGGTCTAAAATCAAAACTTTCATGTTAAATGGGTCGAATTCGGGAGGTTGTGTACCATGACCGATTGAGTTATTGGGCTTGTTTTTTATCTTAAAATCATCTCTGTGAAGTTACCTTTCAGAAAAGTGCAAAATTATTATATGTTGCTAAAGAAAATTTTATTTTAGATAAAAAAGAGTGTAGATACTTTTTCGGCTAAAAAAACACAAAAGTCGTCTTTTTTGCAATTTTCAAATTCAAAATCGTTTATTTTTGGACTCGGTAAAGATATTGACTTCAAATTTTTTTATTCAATAGATAATTTTGTTCTTTAACTACTTAAGGAAAAAACTAATAAAATCGGTCGTAAGTACTAGGATATAGCTCCGCCCCTGAGGAGTTTGTTGTGCACCCCTTCTAAACTTAACATTGTACACTCCTCTGCTACGCCTATACCAAATTTCATGAAAATCCAACCAGCCGATCAGAAGTTACAGATTTATTTCCAAAAAAGTTTGATTCTGCCCCACTGTGTGTTGTTCGAAAAGAGCAGCCTCTCTTTCAAGAGAGGCTCTAATATTTGCTGCCTTGTTTCCATATGTGTCCTAAAGTCAAGTCTTGCATCTATGAGAACTCCCAAATATTTGAGATGGGATTTTGATGTAACCTGATTTATGTTTTATGTTCTGCAAGTTCCAACCCCACACTTTTCATCCAGTTTCTAATAGTCCATGCGACTTCATTCGAGATTAGCTCCACTTCGTCCATATATCTTGCTGAAACCGTAACTGCTATGTCATCTGTAAAACCTATAATGTTCGCCTCTTCTGGAATGTTAAGCTCTAGAACATCGTTGTACATTATATTCCACAATAGTGGACCAAGCACAGAGCCTTGTGGAACTCCTGTAGTGACATTGTATGTTACGACACCTTCGTCGGTTTGGTAACAGAGCTTTCTGTCTGTGAAATAGCTTACTATTAATCTTGTTAAATACGCCGGTATGCCGATTCTGTTTAGCTTTTGAATTATTATTCCCCAGTTCGCAGAGTTAAACGCGTTCTTTACATCAAACGTTATGATAGCATAGTACTTCCTACTTGCTCCCTTGCCTTCTATCACCATTCGTGCTGTATCTGCTACCATACGAATTGCATTGATGGTCGATCTAGCTTTTCGAAATCCAAATTGCTGATTCGACAGATCATTTTTTCCTCTACAATGGTTAGCAATAGATTGTGTATGATTTTCTCCAGAATTTTCCCCTTTTGTGTCGAGTAGACATATTGGTCTATAAGCAGAGGGATCGTCCTGTGGTTTATTGGGTTTTGGAATTAGCACCAAATTTCGTTTTTTCCAAAAGTTGGGAAATACTCCTTTCTTTAGACATTCATTAAATACATCCAACGGCCAACTTAAGCGCATTGTTTGGAATTCCATCAGATTGTCTGTACGCCTTTCCCCAAGGATCATTATTTGCTTCTAGACATATATTTTTGAAGCTATTTTTTGCTTCTTGAAATAGCATGTTGAAATTCTCGTCTTGCGGTTTGAAATTTGCGACACGCTTCTTCGAACTCCGGTCGGCCCCTAAGACGTTTGATTCGTCTTCTAGCTCTTATATTTTGAGTTCCACCAGTAATTTTTGGGATAGTTCCTCGTCATTCTTCGTTTTGGCATTGCGACTTCACATGCGCTTTTGATTCATTTTTTCCAGTGCTGTACCATTCAATTCAAAGTTGTTTCCAAATTCCTGGGTAAATACTTCTTTGTTAAGTCTTTTAAAGGCCCAACCAATATATTTTGGTGCATCTTCTTCACGAGAAGGATGTCTACTACGCAAGCTATGGGCTGAAAATATAATAGCTTGATGGTCACTGTGAGTGTATTGTT
The DNA here is from genome assembly GCA_932274085.1 of Protocalliphora azurea. Taxonomy (NCBI): domain Eukaryota; kingdom Metazoa; phylum Arthropoda; class Insecta; order Diptera; family Calliphoridae; genus Protocalliphora; species Protocalliphora azurea. Next base: position 74,764,599 of record OW026519.1, read on the forward strand.
CACTGACACTCCAGTTTATATCCCTTTCCAAGGAACTACTCATGAATGTTAGATCCACGACAGAGCTTCTACCCATCCAATTTTGACTTTCGCCAATTCGAGGGCTTTACGGCAAAGTTCTATCGGTAAGATAATACTTGCTATCTGTGTGCCACCATAAGCCCTCCTTAGACTCCTTACTTTAGTTTCCCTTAGTTCAGAAACTCCTAGCAAGTTGTTAAGGGCTTCACTAATATCTGCTTTTGTTGTAATCTCATCGATATCTTTACATTCAATCATAATCTCCGGAGTGTGCGATACGATATTTGCCTGTAATCCTACCAATCTTTGCACCTTTCCTTGGAAATCTTTGACGTTCTCAGTTTTGGACTTATCAATTTCTAAAAGAAGATCACCTTTTTGGGTTCTCCTTAAGCGAGAAACGCTTTCACCCAAATCCTTAAGGCTAGGATCTGACTTCATATGCTTTAATATATCAGCATATCTTGCTTCTCCTTTCGTTGAAATGATCATAACGTTCTTCATTTCCTTTCTCTTTCAAGTTTTCTTTTTATGTTTCACAGTTCTGCACGCATTGGTTGCTTCACTGGTGCTGGATTTCTCTGGGGGAGTATCCTTCATAACTTGCAATTTCTTTTGATGTTTGCTTGCCTGCTGCCTTCTTTTAGTTAATTAGGGTTTTGGCGATACCTCTCCTGATTCTCTACTTCGCTTGAGATCCTTTTCTGGTGGCCACGTTTTTGAGGTAGTTTGTGTTGCCGGCTACTTTTTTTCAGGGACGTGAGGTGTTTTATTGCAAGACACTTCATTTCTAACTTTATTGTACATTACTTTTATGGCTCTAGCCTGCTCCTTTATGGCATGATGAACTGGAGACTGAATAATAGGCGTAGTATGCTCCATCTGTGTTATAACATTTGGTGTTGATGGTGGTGACCTTGAAATTCCGGAGTTTCTACGAAAAGGGTTTTCCACATTCCACCGCTCCTTGTTTGTGTTGCCTGTAGCTTTAACTTCTAATTCAGCCAGGTGTGCTGCCGAGTTAGAAGTATTATATGATTATTATATTATATGATTTTGAATGTTTTTAATTTTATAAAATGGTTTCCAAAAAAAAAAAAAAAAACGAAATGAAGATGCTGAACGCAAAAACATAGTACATAGAAGAAGAGAATGTAAGTAAAAAATAACTATACCAATTGAAAACGTTAATGAAAGTGAAGAATTTTTAAATTGTATGTAAATTGCTGAAAAACATTGTGAATGTTTTAAGTTAGGGAATCTGCTCTAAGATAAAAATAAAAAATTAGACCAAACTATAATAGACCAAAAAAGCAAAATTCGAATATTGAAACAGAAATGTTATAGAAAAATTATAATGACCGAAAGTACTCTTGAAAAGGAGGCAAAAAGTTATGCGTCAAGGTAAAACCGCTGTAAAAAAGAGGTTAATGTTTTGCTCGGTTTTAGAGATACAAATTAGTTATAATAAACAGAAAGTAGTTTCACAAAAAGACAAAGCCTTATATTCAAAAATTATTTCTGAAAAAAATTTTTAAAAATGTTCTAAAAATATTTTAAGGTTAGTGAGTAAATATTCACAGAAATAAAATACATTAATAAATAAATAAATAAATAAATCTTGTAGTTCTGGTATTGAAATCCCTCCTTGTAGTCATTATAGATTGCTACCTAACAAATATTAAAAAAAAAATAGTAATTTTCTTAATAATTAAAAACACATTGTTTATACTCGTATTAATGTAAATGTAAAATAATTATTATTATTATCTTTTTAATCGTGCTTATATTTGAATATTGAATCTTTTACTTAAAGTTTTATTAATAGACTACTTCATAACCATGAATTAAACTTTTTCCCGTTTACTTTTCTAAATGTTTTATTTTTTCAAATTAAATAATTTATATTATTATATTAATTATTTATAAACTATAAAAAATGCCTGCGTTAACTTAATTTAAATATATTTAATGTGTTTTTATTGGTATTAATCACAAAATATGTGCAACAATGACAGATATATCATGTTAAATTAAACAAAAACTTGGACGGAAACGGAAAATTATTTTATTTATTTTTTTATTATTATTATTATTATTTTTTAAGGCTAAAATCAAAAATTTCTGATAATGGCACATATGTATATATGTATGTATATATATGTACAGTAGTGGTTACGATTTTAGCCTACCTGATCTGAAATTTATTTGGTTTAAATTTTTTATTCTAGACTAAGTACTAAATACACTACATTCAAGACTCGTAATATTAAACTTACAATTTACGCAAAAACATTATTTAAAAAAATTATTCAAGGAACAGAAAGTTAGTGAAATCAAAAGGAAAGCCCTATAGGAACTCTAGAAGGAAGGATAGGAAGTCCTTCGGTGTGTTAGTTAATAGGAATTTGGGATACTGAGGGCTGAAGAAATTCAGCTGAGGTATCAAGGAAGTCGTGAACAATTTCACGGATGTAATTAAGAATACTTTGGGCTCAGTTGCCCGGTGATTTATCCTTGCAAACGGAAGCAGCCGAAATGGTGGACCAGGGAACTTAGGGACCAACGGTCTTCATTTAGGAGGTTGTTTAACAGGGCCAAGCTGACGAGGAGTGATGCTGATTGGAACAGCTATAGGGAAAGCTTCATTAATTATAAGACGGGCATAAGACGAGCGAAATGGACATCATGGGTGAATTTCTGTGAGTAAGTGGACTCTGTGAACGAGTTGTCTAGATTTAGTCGGGTGTTATCCAAGGACCCTTTGTCACCTGGATACATACAACGCGCGGACAACTTATGGACAGAGTCTGGATCGAAGTCCCTCAGCTTACTGATGTAGACTCACTTCCCGGGCTGTAGGGATGTAGAATCTGATGGTAGGGCAGGCAGTGTCAGGGATAACCTACAGTCCAGATCAGACGAGGGTGATATTGGTACGATATAGGAGATGATGACAGGGGCGGGCGTCTACTTTATGGGAACGGATATCAGACGGTCTTTTAAATTGTCTGATAGTTGCAGCATTTTTCAGGTAGAAATTCTGGAAATTTAAAAGACCCTGGGATTACTGGAGGAGAACGTTGAAAGGAACGCTGAGGTAACTATCTATGTGGATAGTCAGGCAGCACTACTGGCAATGACAAGTCATTGTGTTAGGTACAGATTAGTCCTTGAGTGCAGAAAGGAATTGAGAATGCTATTGGATGCTTACAGGATAAGACTCTGTTGGGTTCCTGGTCTCTGCGACATTCTCGGCAATGAAGTAACCGATGAGCTAGCTCGCAAAGGCTCATAGCTGGATAAATCTTTTGTGGAGGTATCGGTTAGGATTCCAATTGGGTCATATTTCATGACCATAAGGGAATGGACTTTAGGATTATGGAATCATGCTTGGAGGAATAGAACGGACTGCAAGGTATCTAGAGCGTTATGGCCTAGTCTTAAACTAGCAAATTCGACACATCTTCTGGGCATGAGTCGTGAGAATTTAAGGGTCATTGTGGATATCATTACTGGATACTTCGTAATAGGGAATATGACTAGTAAGTGGGACATTGGCACGTCAGACTTCTGTAGGACGTGCGATGATGTGGAGGAGCATTGTGTAGGGCTTCAGCGTAGTAGACTGAAGTGGTTTGGAAGCCACATACTACGAACTAGAGGAGGTTACGGACAAAGGACTTAGTAACCTGATAGGTTCCACATTCTTCTATTGCTGTATTTACTAAAGTCTCTCTTTTTCTCTGTCTCTTTCCTCTTTCTTTCTTGGTCTCTGGGTGGAGGCGTAAAGACGCCACCCTTTCTAACCTAACCTAAAAGAAAGTTAGACCACTTTCAAAAATATTACAAAAAATTGAAGTTGCGTTTGAAAAATATATTTTTTATATAAATTACAATTTATTAATTGTTGTATATGGAAGGAGTTTAATACTTTTCAATTTTATAATCAAATTATATTTTAATTTTATGTTTATACCATTATATGAAGAAACAAGGTAACGCCGTTTTTTCTCAAGAAAATTTTTTTTGAAATATAAAAGATTTTTTGGAATATATTTTTTTTAACGAACGAAAAAATCGTTGCACATTATAACAAGGGAAAATTATATCTAGGAAATTGTTATCTAAATTGTGTAATTTGTTTTAACAAAAAATTGTGTCTTATTAAATTAGAGTACATATATCTCAAAAAGTTTGTTTAAAGTATTATTAATGGGATTTTGGCCTTTGCGTTACCCTAAACAAAAATATTTAACATGCTACAGTAGCAGTATTTAATTTTTTGTTATTATTTCAATTTGGAAATATTACGCGATGAATGTAACGCTAAAATAATGACTACTAAGTCACTCAAACGTCGTATAATGGAGGATGATAAAGTAATAGATTATAAAAATGTTATTGTGTGTAAATAATCTTTACTATGAATATAAAACCTAAATTAAAATGTGTTTTCTTTCCTTTACTTCAATTGATTGAAAATATAATTGGTTTAAAACTAAGTTTAAAAAAACGGATTTTTTTAAGAAGATATGGTAGCGTAATAAAATAATAAATAGCTCAAACGTCAGAAGGCTAGTATGGCGACGAAAAGAGAGAACGGCTCTACCTCTTTTTTTTTTTTTGTATCATGGTTTATATTTTCAAATATTAAAAATATTTTTCTGTTCTAAAATTAAATTTGTTCAAAACACTTCGAAAATATAATTGTGTCCGTTTACTTATCATAGGTTATGGACCCAGTCCTTAACCTCGCGAAAATATAGTGAATAAAATAATTGCAAGAAAATAATTGAACGAATTTAAATAGAAGGATGAGTTATTCAAGATTTAGAACCGTTGGGTAAAGTGTAAGTTTGAGGGAATCTGAAGATGCAAAATCCAAGGCAGATTTCATTCTATTTCTTTCCATAAACGAATTGAAACAAATCTTGAATTGCAAGATATCCGAAGATGTGATTGTATAGCATTTACCAATCAAAAGATCCAATGTTATTACAGAATTTAATTTTACTAAAAATAGAAAATGGTGATATAAAAATAAATTAAATGCAATTAAAAATTATTGATGACCTACTAACAATTTTGCTTTTGTATAGTATTCCTGATGAGTACGAGTCGTTCAGAAATGCAATTGAAACCAAGAAAAATTACCGAATCCAGGAACTTTAAAAATAAAGCTTTTAGAGCAATGTTAAGCCTGGAAAAGAAACATTTGTGAATAAACATCAAATGCTATGATGGCAAAGAAGAAAAATATGAAATTTTATAAGTCAAATGAAAATCAACATAACAATGGTGAGAAATTTAAATGTTCTTGTCATAATTGTGGAAGAATAGGGCACAAAGCAAAAAATTGCTGATCGAAAAATCAAACATCACAAAAGAATGTAAACAAAAATCAAGAAACTACTCGAAATGCTGAAGTCGCACTTCAAGTAAGTGGTGAAGAGTTACTATATTTAGCAAATAATGATTTAACGAAGATAGAAGGTAACTGTATTGTAAAAATTAAAACTGGATACATATCGAATTTAGAAAATACATTATACGTCCCAGATTTGAGATCGAAATTATTATCAGTCTCAAAAATTACTGGTCATATTTTTAAAGCTATTCAAAATATCAGTTTACATTACAAAGCTAATGAGGAACTATTAACTGGATATGTTGATGCTGACTCGGGAATTATTATTGACGATAGGCGATCTAATACGAGTTATATATTTAAATTATCAAATTCATCTATAAGCTGGGTTTCAAGGAAACAACGAACCGTAGCAGTGTCAACAACTGAAGCAAAGTATATGTTCCTATTAGAATTCACAAGAGAAGCGATTCATTTAAGAAGATTTTTAGAAGAAATACTGGGTTCAAAGTTCAGCATTTGTTTTCAACGACAATGAAGGTCCTATTTTATTAAGCAAGAATCCAATTTTTCACAACAGAACAAAACATATGGGTATACATCATCATTTTGTTCGATAAAACGTTATTGGAGGAACTATCAAAGAATATCTACCTGCCGAAGAAATGCCTGCTGACGTTTTAATGACAGGATTGCCAAGTAGTAAACATAACAAATGTATTCTCAAATAAGTTTAGTTAATATTTGTTAATTATATTGCAAAGTAATAATTCGGGGGAGGTGTTGTATAATAAAGTAATTTAATACTTTACAATATTAGGTCTGTTCCAGTACTTGTCAAACTTGCAAGTTTTAGTCAGAATTTACAGGAAGGAAAAGCGTTTATATGTTTATACTTTTCAAATATACAAAATATTTTTTTATTTTCTAAAATAAAATTTGTACAAAACACATCGAAAATATAACTGTGTCCGCTTATCTATCATATTAATCCATCTTAAATAAATACGGTAATTTTTGTGAGAACGTTTTAGAATTCTAATATTCGACAACAAGTAAAACAAATTCGATTAACTGTGTAGCGAAAATCGGCTAAACTGCGACAATCATAAATAATTAGTGTACGACCGAACATTCGGGTTCAGCTACGGTATTCGGTAAAAAGGAGATGTTCGGTGGATGTTTGGCCGAACTTTAAAGAACATCGAACTTGTAAAATCCGTATTTAATATGTATTCGTGTCATCTAAAGTAAAAAAGCAGTACAATTGCAATTATAATAATCTAAAGTACGAAAAATACAAAAAAAAAAAAAAAAAAATTATTTAAATAAAGGAAATTAAATTTGATTACATATGATATATATATATATATATATATATATATATATATATATATATATATATATATATATATATATATATATATATATATATATATATATATATTATTTTTATAAACGCTATTTTCCGTAAAAAAGTCAAATTAAATAAACTCAACTTACTTTACAGTGTTTGGAATATAGTTAGCAGACATGTGGGACGTATCACATTGTATCACAACCCCATTTAGGGCTGTCCTAAGTGGCTCTACCACAACTTAGAGTATATATTATTAAAAAACTATTGTATTGTATTCCACCCCTCGTAGCATATCTCCTGAGAAACAACTGGATATACCCTATAGGGTTTTGAGATCTACTCCCTTAGAGCTTTCATCCGATGTATCACAAACCCATTCAGGTGTGTCCAAACTGGCGCACAAAGTGACACACACACACACACACACACAAACACACACACATATATATATATATATATATATATATATACCCTGCAAACATTTTCTATCGAAAGCGTAACTATATCGACACGCCTGGAAGTTGATATGCGTCGCTTTTACTTTCGAATTCTGATCTACTTAGTAACACCGTTCGGGAAGAACTGTGCCACTAAGCGATAGTTCCTTTTGAGTAACGCTTTAGTCAGTATTGAATGTCACTAATTCGAATCTTCAAATCCCCACTAAAGCGTTACTCAAAAGGAACTATCCCTTAGTGGCACATTTCTTCCCGAACGGTGTTACTAAGTAGATCAGAATTCGTAACGCTTTAGTAAATTTTGTACGTCACGTATTAAGATCTACTATTCCGCAGAAAAAGGTTTCAACTAAAAAATCCTAATTCGAATCTTCCAATCCCCACTAAAGCGTTACTCAAAAGATGCTATCTCTAACTATATGAGAATTCGATAGTAAAAGCGAAACATTTCAACTTCCCGGTGTGCCGAAGTAGTTACATTTTCGATAGAAAATATTTGCAGAATTTCAAAACTATTTTGCATAAAATTTTTAAAATAATAATGCTAGTAATAGTTACAATTTAAAATAAAGGATTAGGAATGAACAAAATTATCAAAAGTAAAAATATTAAAATTTCTTAAATCACAAAATTAACTCTTTCAGATATTTATTATGGAAAGCAATAAAATTAATTACACAACAATATTTCCAATTCAAATTAACGTTAAAAAAATAAATTAAAAAACAATACTAAGAAACATTTTAAGTACAAAATTAGAAAAGAATATTTGTTTCTTTCAAATTTAATAAAGTAGGTATATATAATAAAATAAGAATAATTATTAATATTCTAATTTATTTTATAAATAACAAAAATAACTCTTCCTTGTGTTTACTACAGAAAACAATGAATATAAATGCACAGAAAGATTTTGAATTCCAATGAAAATTTAACATCTATTAGAATATTTGCAAAATTTCCTGCAGTTATTAGTATGTTCGGCGACAATGTATGATTTTTAGAAAGGTTATAATGTTCGCATTATAAAATGTGTAATTCAATATTTCCAAAATGTTTAGTAATATAATATACGATTTTTAAATATTACAAGACTACATTATTATTTATTTTAATTTTGTATTGAAAATAAATATTTGTTGGTTAATTTTTTTCTAAAATCGCCAGTTTTTCTAAAATAATTAAAGAACAAATGTATTACACTTTTTACAAGGCGAACACTATATACTTTTCTAAAATCATACTTTCTCGCTGAACAAATAGCTGACTATTAACAATTTTGGAAATATTTGAAAAAATATTTATAATAAATTTTCTCTAATTTCTCTTTCAAATGTTTCCATTTTTATAAAGGGGATTCCCTATATGATCTTTTAATCATTTCCATATTTTATTACCAATTTTAATGATGATGTACCATTTTAAATCATTATTTAAATTTTGTCTTGGCCCTGAAAGTTTTTTCAATCATTTTTGTCAATATTTAAGATTTTTGAAACTTAGGAATAAATACCGCTACTTAACCAAAAATTACCAAAATCTACTCCACGCATTTCAAGCATTACAACAACAAAACAATTTCTTCAAAATATTTAATAACAAGAACAATGTTTGAATTCTTTTCAAACTTAAAAAAAAAAAATTAATTTAAAATTTTGAAAATTCAAATTTAAAGTGTAAAAAATTCAGCTCTGCTAAAATATGCAATGCATTCTCAAAATTTTGATTGCTATATATACATATTTTAAACTTCCACAGAATAGACTTGTAAAATTGAATTTTTAATATATTCGTAATTTTTTGTTCTATAGAAAATTATTCTGAAAATTAGCGACTTTTGCTGCGGGCATATCATACATAAGTCAAACTCTCACACTTTTAAAAAATGTTGTTTAAGTTATCAAGAATTTTATATAAAACAGAATTTTCTGTCATGTTCTGGCCCTCAAATTGTTAATAACATATTTTAATTTTATAGAAAATTTTCTGATAAATTTATTCGCTTGCCCAGAACTAGTTGAAATATTAATAATTTCTTTTTAATTTTGATAAACGCTTACCTTATTTTCTTAATTTTCCTTTTATAAGTAAAACATGAATTTTTTGTTTCACTGTGAGCTTACATAAATAATTTTAGTTAATATCAATATTTTTTCACTCTTATCACTTCAAAACTTATATTTTTACTAAGCAAAATTCTTGTTCCCATTATGAAACAACAACAATCGTCAAAATCATGATTTTATGATAAAATTTCGAACCTAATGTGTGTTGTTTTTGTAAAGTTTTGCACATTCTACTATTAATCATCTTAGAGTGCCGAATTCGACAGATTATGTGGATTGGTAAACAACAATCTTCCAAATGCTAGAAAAGGTGTTGAAAAATAGTGTTTTCGTTTTTGGATAACTGTAACTTATAAAACAACTTCTAATAGTGATTAAAGAAGTTAAGTGTAGAAGATTCAATTCGTATACTAATATATTTTGTTGTTGGAAAATTGAGAGAAATCTATTACACTTCTAAGAGTGGCGAAGAAGTTAGCTATTTCGAAAAAGAATTCACTATATGCTTGCAGGGTATATATATATGTGTGTGTGTGTGTTTGTGTTTTATATATATATATATATATATATATATATATATATATATATATATATATAGACGTATTCTGAAACATGATCGTGAATCTTAAGACCGTACACAAAAAGTATCACTCTGTTGAAACATCTTTCTATTTTACAGATATTTCCATAGAAGTACCACTAAATACTTCCAGCCCATATGTTTTAAGAGGCATCAGTAATAAATGGCCTATATGTTTCCTTACAGCTATGGGTAGCCGTAAACTCTCCTTAATGACGTAAACATTTTTGCTATAACAAGATTAATATGTTCATTAAAAGATAATTTATCGTCTATATGAAAACCTAGAGCCTTAAAATATGAAACAAACTGCAAAGATGTATCATTTAACTTTATATTATATAAATTTTGTGATATATTATTAAAGAATATTGCTTTCGACTTGGAAGCGTTCAATGAAATATAATTTTCGTTACACCATATATCAATAATTACGTAAATCATCATTGACTTTCCTACTGAAATCTTCCTTTGATTCAGTTACACACAAAAGTTGTAAATCATCGGCATACATATAGCCCTTAAGGGATTTCAGACTAAAAAAATATCATTGATGTACAATAAAAATAATAAAGGCCCTGAGATTGGGCCCTGCGAGATCCCACGATATGTAAATCTGCTGGACTTTCATTAATAGTTTGTACAAATTGTGTCCTGTATGTACTAAAGGACTGAATTAATTTGCAAGCGTTGCTAGAGAATCCAAATTGTGTAAAAAGTCGGTGGTCGGTCGTCGGTGGGTTATTAATTGAGTCCAAAATATAAAACTCATTGAATTCTTCAACGTTAAGAGGGGATTCATTATTTTCCACTCGCGTAATTCCAACTTTACCTAGCATTTTCCGAGATCCTTTGATGTGGCAGAATCAAAATTCTTGTTCTCTTTCTTTTTCTCTTTCTTTTCTAATTACTTTTTTAAGTTTGTTCCTAAGTACACAATATGTATGCCATCTATCCATACATCTCACCTCTAAATATGCTCGAAATGCCATATCTCTCAGGTATTTTGTCCTCAATACATGCTCTGATTTCATCCATGGATTACATTTCCCCTTTCTTACCCGTATTCAATGGAACATGTTTATCATATAGATTAAGTAGTGCTGATGTTAAAAATTCCACTTGTATCAATAGTTTCATAGATAGGACTAAAATTAATATCTTCAAAGTCTCTTATACAGTTTTCAAGATTGAAATCCTTGTAATTTCTTATTTGCATTACCTTGTTCACATTTTTACTTCTAATTTTAAAGGATATAAATATTAATGCATGGTGAGAATTTAAAGATGGAAATTGGAATTGGCCTTTACTTTACGGATCAGAAAAAAATAATCAATTAGCCAACACCTATTTGACCAAAATGAAAGTGTGTAGGTAAGCTGTTGTGGATTCAGTTCAAATGTAATTCACTAATTGTATTTCTAAAATCTATAGATGATTCAAATAAATTAATGTTAAAATCACGATTGTAACGCTCAGATAAATCTCCTAATTCATCGCAACATTGCGAAATATTACCATAAGGTGAATACATTACACCCACTAAAATATTATTAGAGTCCTCCGCAGCAATTTCCATAAATATAGCATCACATGTTAAGCTAACGTTAAATTTGTAAATAACTTTGGATTTTAATCTTTTATGCACATACATGCATACCCCTCCTCCACGACCCGTGAGTTTATCACAACGATACAAATTATATTCATAAATCTCAACAGCATTATCCAAAATGCCTTCTCTTAACCACGATTCAGATATTGCTATAACATCTAAATTATAGTCTTTTACTAAATGTATAATTTCATCCAATTTCACAGAATTCCCTGTCGGAGAAATACTTTGTGCATTAAGATATATCATATTCAAGTTATTCGAATCTAATTTTAGATTTTTCAAAGTTTCACTATTAACAATGCAACCCCTAATATTCGTGATAGAAAATATAACACTAAAAATAAATATGTATAAACTATACTTAAATATAGATTTGCAGATACTATCGTTCTTAAATGTTTCAACTTATACATCATCTTCATAATTCCATCCGATTTAAATATATTCATCTTCGGGATTAAGAAAAAATACAAAAAAGTATGCTCTATGTATATATACATTACAAATAATAAGACTCATTAGCTCGAATGTATTACATAGTGAAAAATAAATCTTTTAAGTACACTGCCTGCCACTTGAATAGGTTAGGTTAGAAAGGGTGGCGTATTCACGCCTACACCCAGAGGCCAAACGGCCCATTGTGATCCCTTTATGATAGAAAGAGAGAGAAAAGTGGAACCTATACCCAATCAATCAGTTATGATTGTTCCTAAGCCATTTTACTCCCATTACAAACCCTATGAGGTTGACAAGTCCTTTGCCATTAACCTCACCTAGTTCATGTAGTGTATGGCTTCCAAACCACTTCAACCTATTACGCTGAAGCCCTACACAGTGACAGAGTATGTGCTCCACTGTCTCTAGCTCCTTAACATCATCGCACGTTCTACAAAAGTCTGATGTGCCAATGTCCCACTTACTCATCATATTCCCTATTGAGAAGTGACCCGTAACCATACCTACTATGACTCTAAGACTACCACGACTCATACCTAGAAGATGCTTGGAATCCGCCAGTTTTAAGCTAGGCCATAATGCCCTAGAAACTCTGCAGTCCGATATGTCACTCCAGGCTCGATTCGTGTTGTCCAGAGTCCAATCCCTTTTGGCCCTAAAGATGGACCCATTTGGAATCTTTACAGATGACTATGAAAGACCTATCTAGCTCCGAGCCACTGCGAGCTAGCTCATCGGCCATTTCGTTGCCAAGAATGTCACAATGATCAGGAACCCAACAGAGTCTCATCATATAGGAATCCATTAACCTTCTCAATTCCCTTCTGCACTCAAGTACCAATCTGGACCTAACAAAATGACTAGTCAGAGCCAATAACGCTGCCTGACTATCAACATAGATAGTAATCTCAGACCCTTAATCAAGCCTAGAGCCTTATAAATGCCAAGAATCTCCGCTTGAAAGACACTACAACTGTCAGACAATTTGTAGGATCGTCTGATATCAGTTCCCATAAAGTACACACCTGCACCAGTGCCAACTTCCATTTTCGAACCGTCCGTGAAGACCGCACACCCTCCATAGAGCTTTTCTACTCCATCCCAGAGGTCCCTGCTAGGTAACACCAAAGCGGGAGTAGTGCCGAAGTCAATCGTAGTCCCGACATAATCCGTAGGCTCAGCCAAGGATAGTGTCCGACCGTTGAATTTGACTTCATCTAGTATGCTGACGTGCCCCGCTCTAGAAATACCTAATAATCCCAGTTCCTTCAATCTAAATAGGCCGCGGACAGCCATACCCCTCACAAATTCCTCAATTGGAAGAAGGTGGAGGATTATGTCCAGCGCCGCCTGAGGTTCTCCTGGCACCTGAAATGCCAACTGAAGCACACCTCTGAACTTTAGAGAGAAGTTTCCGTTTCTTTACCCAATACCTTCCACCAGACTGTACAGCCATAAGTAAGAATCGGTCTTACAACCGAAGTGTAAATCCAGTATACAACTTGCGGTCTAAGGCCCTAATTCTTACCTATAGAGTTCCTGCAGGTGTAATAGGCATTGAGTCCCTTCTTGACCCTCTCCTGGGTGTTTCTCCTCCAAGACAATTTACTGTCCAAGTACACACCCACGTATTTGGCCTCACTTGACAATGCAAGCTCCATCCCGTTCAATACTGGCAAGCTAAAATGCTCGACCTTGTATTTCCTAGTGAACAAAACTAGTTCCGTTTTCTCGGGGTTTACCCCTAATCCCTTACTGTTGGCCCAAAGGGACAGATCACGTAAACCTGTCTGCATGACCTCACTGATCGTAGATAAAAACTTACCAGAGATCAGTAAAACAACGTCATCGGCGTAGGCCACAATCTTCCGTCCCTTAGCATCAAACTGTCTTAAAATGACGTTAACGGCCAAGAGCCTAGTCACGAGTTTCCTCATACAAGTGCCTCCTATGTTTGAGTTGATAACTCTGCTGCTAAGCATCAGAATTATCCACTCAACAAGGAGCTTACTTATATTCAGCGAAACAAGTGATTCCTCAATAGCCTCTATCGTGATATTATTGAAGGCCTCCTCTATATCGAGAAAAGCTGCCATGGTATATTCCCTCTGCAGCAGACCCCGCTCAATGTAACTCACAACGTCATGCAGAGCACTCTCAACGGACTTACCTTTAAGATAAGCATGTTGAGACTCGCTAATGACCTGAGTTCCTATGCTAGTCCTAAGATAAAAATCGATCAGTCTTTCTATTGTCTTCAATAGAAAAGACGATAGGCTGATCGGTCTGTAATCCTTGGGCTTCGAGTGAGTCGTCTTACCCGCTTTGGGTATGAAAATGACCCTTACCTCTCTCCACCCTCTGGGAATGTACTTCATTCTAAGACATTCCCTAAAAACCTCCGTCAATAGAGAGATGGCTCTTTCATCGACATTCTGTAGCATGGCCGGAAATATTCCATTCGGGCCCGAAGATTTGTATGGCTCGAATGAATTTACCGCCTATAATACCTTGTCTCTAGTGATCATCTCCCTTATCACATCGGTATCCCCAGCAACTGATTCGGGTTGTAGGTTATCACTGACGCTACCTGTCCCTCCATCAGATTCTATATCCTTACAGCCTGGAAAATGAGTCTCCATAAGTAAACTGAGGGATTCTGAGCTAGACTCTGTCCACTAGTTATCCGCACGTTGTATGTATCCAGGTGCCACTGGGTCCTTGGATAATACTCGCCTAAACCTAGACAACTCGTTAACAGAGTCCACCGATTCACAGAAATTTACCCATGAAGTCCGTTTCGCTCTTCTAATGTCCTTCTTATACTTAGAGAAACTATCCCTATAGCTATTCCAATCCTCATCGCTCCTCGTTAGTTTGGCTCTATTAAACAGCTTCCTAACTGTAGACCGCTGGTCCCTAAGTTCCCTAGTCCATCATTTCGGCTGTTTCCTTTTTCCAGGATAAATCACTGGACAATTGAGCACAAAACTATTCCTAATAACATTCGTGAAATTATTCACCACCAACTCGATACCCTCAACTGAATCTCCCCAGTCCTCAGTATCCCTAAGGTCCCTACAGACTGACCTCCTAAAGGACATCCAATCTGTCCTTCTCGAGTTCCTATAAGGCTGCTCCCTCGCTTTCTCAAAGTTGAGACCAAAAGATATCATGCTATGGTCGGAAAAAGAGTAATCCAAAACTACTCTCCAATCCCTAACATAATTTCCCCCACGGTTAGCCAGCGTTACATCTATAACTGTTTCCCTATCTTTCGTTCTGAACGTAGGAGTACTACCCCTATTATAGATGTGTAGATCATAACAAGTTATAAAATCGTATACCAACTCACCTCTTTTGTTGATGTCCCTGCTCCCCATTGATAGTGGTGAGCGTTCGCATCACATCCCAAGACCATGTACGCGCCTCTCCTCCTAGCGTGCTCCGCCAGCTGCTGCAGAGCGATACCTGGTGGATCGGCTGCCTCGTACGGCATGTACACAGCCGCTATTATAAGCCCGCTACCTCCTGCGGCTTCCTGTTGGACAACTGTAAGGTCCCCACTGCTAAAGGAATGAAGAAAATTAATATTTAGATTATTCCTAGCCAGTATACATGTCCGTACCTTTTCCGTTGTGGATGGTATGAACAGGTTGTACCCCGTGACCCTCAGACCACATACCCTGGTGTTGTTAATCCAGGGTTCCTGTATGAGGGCCACGTCCACGTTGGAGTCAATGAGGAGTCTTGTCAGTTCGGTTGAGGCTGCCTCACAGTGATGCAAGTTAATTTGCACCACTGACAGCCTCTTTGGGTTTATCAGATTTGTTGTACCTAAACCTGATCACCCCAAATCCGAAATTGACAACTCCCCCCAGTGACTCCAGCTTCTTCAGAGACTCCTGATCCACTGCGAATCTGAAGTCTCTGCCTTGGTTCTCCTTACAGGTCATGGTGTTCACCAACTTCCATTGACCTGTAAGAAGACCCTTATTCTGATTTTCCAATACTGTCAGAATGTTTCCAACCTCTAAAATGAGTGGAGGGAACCATGCTGTCACTATTGGAC
Organism: Protocalliphora azurea; assembly: GCA_932274085.1. Taxonomy (NCBI): domain Eukaryota; kingdom Metazoa; phylum Arthropoda; class Insecta; order Diptera; family Calliphoridae; genus Protocalliphora; species Protocalliphora azurea. The sequence goes on from OW026519.1 coordinate 74,780,602, forward strand.
GCAGGGGCAGCTCAGATGCGAGTATCACCTCAAGCTTCGCTCCTGGATAGAGAGTGTCGCACCTAGCAACTGCGTTCCTGAGATTCTCGTTACCGCAGTTAATAGTCTTGACGCCCTTCATCCAGTCTGCGCCTTTGAAGGATACCTCCTCCGGCCTTCCTTTAACAAGGGCGATTTCCTCAATGAGCTTGTGTTCAATTTGTCGCCATTGCTCAACGCTGATCCTCCCATCCGGATCAACCCTGTCAATGACAGCAGCTTGAATACAGTTCTGCAACACTGATTCCTTCGCTCTTTTCGATGTTGAGGGTTGTTCACTTCCTGATACAGCTCTCTTAATGACCTCCTTATGGTGGCCCTTACTAGAGCTGTTTGGCATGTGAACAACCTTCTTGTGCAGATAGCCAAGAGAGGCTCTTGCGCCACTACGAGCAATCTCCTCTTTAGTTCGGCTTATATCGTCGGTTGTCGCATCAAGTATTACCGCGTCTTGCCGAACTAAACCACTGTCAGACGAATGACCCTCTGAGTTCGTCGAGCCATCCCCCCGCTCAGACCCCGCCTCAACACTCGAGTTCTTCTCCAGACTCTAAGAGCGAACTGAGATCACGGTGATCTCATGTTCATCTTCAGAGCCGAGAGTAAGATTCTCAAGTTTCTCAGTGGCGCTGGTCCCAGTGAAGGAATCCCTCGAGATACCCAGAATCTCATCCGTCTCTGATAGTTGGCCCAACAGTTGACTTTCTTGAAGAAGAATGTCACGTTGGACCCCTATCATCACATCATCGTCGTCCGTATTCAATCAATCTTGTCCCACGAGTATGCCAGTAAAGGGAAAGGACCATCTCGCGCAGTGACGGCGTGCGCGGACTAGGCTAGAATTACAACCAACCCGTGCCATGGGCGTTGGAGGGGAGCTGTTAGCTGTTAGTTTGTTTAGGCACCAACTAACCATTTATGTCCTCAGCACTACTGCCTACCACCTTGACCTTAAAGTGCTCTACATTTATTTGGTCCGCGAGAAGCTGTAAAATCCCTAAGATCGGAGATAATACACATGATATATACCCCCATGCGATGGGCCAGAATGCACCATTCAGTAGAGTGTGTATATCATGTGCCTTACAACCAATCCCCCCGATCCGCCACCTGGGGACGCGTCCGATAGGAGTAAATGTAGCAAAGACTCCAACGGATGCCACTTGAATAACTTTAATTAAGTATATCTCCTAAACTAAAGTTCAGAAAAAAAATTTTTTTTTGTGCAACCAAATTTCAAAGTGTTGGCTTTAGTTTCGTGAAGAAATAAAAAAAATATACATATTTTGTTATACTAAAATTATGCATTTATTTAAAGACATGTATTTCTGTGGTACTTTTTCGTGTGTCACTTGAATAAGGAATATTTTAAAACTAAGCATTGAAATTGAACTCCATGCTTCCGTTAATGCATCCTTTAATGATTCTATCGTATCAAATTGTTTTCCTCCTTCATAAACATTTCTTGCAAGCCAACCCCAGACATTTTCCATTGGATGCAGGTCTGGTGAATATGGTGGCCAATCCAAAAATTGAACACCTTGTTGATTAATCCATTGTTTTACTGCTCTGGTGGTATGAATCGGAGCGTTGTCATGTTGGTACGTCCAAGGTATTTGTCCAAAGAAATAATTAAATTTTGGAAATGCTTCCTCCAGAATGTTTTTGTAAGTCGTTGCAGTCATTTTGTTGGATACAAAAATCAATTCTATGGTACCATAATACGAAATGGCAACCCATACCATTATTCCGCCCTCTCGGCTGTGTCTGCGGCTCAAAAATAATTCCTCCTTATTTAGGTCATGGAAGTAATAGTTATACCTGTCGGGACCATCAATATTAAACTTTTTTCATCGGAAAATACAACTTTAAACCATTTGTCGGACCATATCATTGTATTTTTGGCAAACTGTAGACGTTGTGATTTGCGTTTTTCATTAAGTGGTGGTTTTTGCAGTTTTCGTCGGACTATGCATGGGCACGACTTTAAAATACGGAGCACTGCTCTGGCACTGACTCCACTTTTTCACGTATTTTTGATACTGACATGGCAGAATTTGATGCAATTCTAAGAATTTTTCGTCTTTCTTTTGGAGTTGTTGCCATTTTCTTCCGCCCTTTCATGTTTTTCCCATATCTTTATTTATTTATTTATTTTGAATAATATTTCATAACCTAGCCTTTTGGCCATAATCGGTCACAAATTTATACTTAACAGATAAATTTAAAATACAATTCATAAATAAAAATTTAAATATATAATAACATAAAATAAAAGGTAAAAAATACATTTAAGAAGTTATTGCTAATTAATAAAAACAGTTAAATTGTACAAGTCAACCCAACAAAGCCCCATCAACCAAAAAATAATAAAAACAAATGTTAGAAAGTGAAGTCAATCATGTATCTATATGAGCAAAACCTTGGCAAAAAAAAAAAAACTAATTACTACAAAAGTGGTATATACTCAGAAAAACATGTCACACCAACGCATCGCACAGAAACTTGTATAAACTCTTTATATTCCAAAATGCAACAAGCATAAAGTAGCACACACAAGGTCAACCGGAAGTTTGTTAGTACTAAAAGTCACTACAAATTAAGGATTTTTTTTCTATTTTTTATTTAATTTCTTTTAACACGCTTGCGTAAGCATCAGTCCTTGAATAAGATACCCTTTGAAATTCCATAACATAAAGCAGTCCTATGAACAACATGATCACAGTACAGGTAACAATTTCTCTCACAAAACCAATAAAAGCACCAAACTTTAACAACATACTCTGAGTTATAATGAAAAAAAGCAGCAAATGATGTAAAAAACAACCCACAGATCTTGTACACAACTATTCAATAAAGACACAAATTACTGAAACTAATGGCATTGATCAATGAATTCTAGACCAACATCTAAAGTTCCAACAAGAAAACATAAATTCTGATGAAAATTAAAGAACATTAAGCTAAACAAAAAGAAAAAAATAAGTCCAATTATCAGAAAATTCATGAGAAGAGCAAAACAACACATTCAAAGAATAAAACAAGTAGCCGATTCCGCATAAACCCAACAGGAACAGAGAGTAAATAAATAGATAAGCTCAAAGTATCAAAACTAATAACCAGAAAAATCTTCTTATTCCAACAGACCAAATTATGTTCTAAAACATTAATGAAAATCAAAATATACACCCAAGAGGTACCAATTTTCATTCACAAAATTTTGAATGATTTCCGCAGAATTCATCCAATAAAGAAACAGCTACTAGAAATGAGAGATATGAGACCGTGTACCACACTTAGCAAACATAATAAAGACCATACCAATTAGATTACAATGGAAGACACCGAAAACCATTCCTAAAAGAAAAAACATTTAATGAAATCAGAAAGATATGAACAACTTCCACCCATATTGCTGAAACAATCCAAAACGGAACACCTTAAAAAGACTCATACTTAATTAACATTTCAATGCAAAAATTACACCACAATCACCAATCTGCAATCACATGCAACCGTAATACAAACACACAGCAACATTATCAACTCACATCACACAAAAGACAAAATTTCCAACCACAGTGGATGTATGCAAATAACATGAAATCAGACAAAATCAAGTAGGACAAATCAGAAATCTATTATAATAAGCATAAGCCAGGACCACTAGAAACACTATGAAAAACCAAAATACACCCATCCTCCTGAAGAGCACAAAGTCATATAGCAGGATTACTTCTGCTTACCGCAAATTAGTAGCACTTTTCATCAAGAAACTATAATTAAATATCAACCCTTCAAAAACTAATAAATGATCTACTAGCAACACATCAAGCAGTATGAAACAGCTGGAGATGACAAACAGATATCATTCAGAAGGTATGCAAAATCACCCAATAACATGCAAAATATCATTATAACACCAATAAACAATTATGTAGCCAGATTACTGAAATGATTAATACAAAAACACAAAAAAGATCAAGGAGATGCTGCTTAGAAAAACCAGCCCCAATAATTAATCAAAACACTATGTAGCAATCAACATTAGATTGATGAAAAAGAAGTGCTCAGCAATAATTTAAGATTACAAATCAAGCCCTAAAAGTCAAGTCAACACCACGCACTCAAAATCAATTCACCTTAAGAAAGAAGACAACCAGGACCAAGACAATCTTTAAATATGAGAAATACAAACCATTCAAAACCTATCATATCCAAAATCATCTATACACAACACATAATGAAAAGGACATATATACAGCAGGGCAATAAACATCCAAAAACTTCATAAAAAATGCAACACGCACCACATGCTTAAAAAATGGACGGGGAATTACAGAAAATGTCAAAGACTGAAACCATTACACTTCCACAAGACAAACAAAGAATAAACACCAAGAAATTTCCAGAATTTATCAAACTGTGCATATCCAAGAAATATGTTATCAAAATTCAGACTGACCTCACCATTGTTGGAACCACTCCAGACAAGAACCTCACAACACACATTTATTACCAATCTTATTGAAAACATAATAAAATTCAACCGATAACTACAAGGTCAAACTATTTCTGGAAAGCTCTTGAAAAAGTTTAGACTTATAAATATTAGTTGAAACATCAAACATTCTCAACGAATTTGACAACACATTGTACGCTCGTGCCTCTCTTACAAAAAATGATCGCTCCAGCAATGAAGCCAATCTGGGTATTTTCAACTGACGATTTCTACTAGATCTACAGGTAAACAAGGCAACGTGGGCGGACAAAACTTTTTGGAGATGATAGATAAGGTATCCCACTATGTCCTCCACTTTTCAGATCCTTTAACAGTGTGAGTTGGAAGGAGTTATACAAATTTTTCAAAAATTTAAAATTTGGGATTCTGAGTGGGATGAATCCAGATTCCAGGGAAACAAGGCAACGTGGGCGAAAAAAACTTTTTGGAAATAATAGATAAGGTATCCCACTATGTCCTCCACTTTTCAGATCCTTTAACAGTGTGAGTTGGACGGAGTTATACAATTTTTTAAAAAATTTAAAATTTGGGATCCTGTTAAATGATCTGAAAAGTGGAGGACATAGTGGGATACCTTATCTATCATCTCCAAAAAGTTTTGTCCGCCCACGTTGCCTTGTTTCCCTGGAATCTGGATTCATCCCACTCAGAATCCCAAATTTTAAATTTTTTAAAAAATTGTATAACTCCTTCCAACTCATTGTATAACTCCGTCCAACTCACACTGTTAAAGGATCTGAAAAGTGGAGGACATAGTGGGATACCTTATCTATCATTTCCAAAAAGTTTTTTCCGCCCACGTTGCCTTGTTTCCCTGGAATCTGGATTCATCCCACTCAGAATCCCAAATTTTAAATTTTTGAAAAATTTGTATAACTCCTTCCAACTCACACTGTTAAAGGATCTGAAAAGTGGAGGACATAGTGGGATACCTTATCTATCATCTCCAAAAAGTTTTGTCCGCCCACGTTGCCTTGTTTCCCTGGAATCTGGATTCATCCCACTCAGAATCCCAAATTTTAAATTTTTTAAAAAATTGTATAACTCCTTCCAACTCACACTGTTAAAGGATCTGAAAAGTGGAGGACATAGTGGGATACCTTATCTATTATTTCCAAAAAGTTTTTTTTCGCCCACGTTGCCTTGTTTCCCTGGAATCTGGATTCATCCCACTCAGAATCCCAAATTTTAAATTTTTGAAAAATTTGTATAACTCCTTCCAACTCACACTGTTAAAGGATCTGAAAAGTGGAGGACATAGTGGGATACCTTATCTATCATCTCCAAAAAGTTTTGTCCACCCACGTTGCCTTGTTTCCCTGGAATCTGGATTCATCCCACTCAGAATCCCAAATTTTAAATTTTTTAAAAAATTGTATAACTCCTTCCAACTCATTGTATAACTTCGTCCAACTCACACTGTTAAAGGATCTGAAAAGTGGAGGACATAGTGGGATACCTTATCTATCATTTCCAAAAAGTTTTTTCCGCCCACGTTGCCTTGTTTCCCTGGAATCTGGATTCATCCCACTCAGAATCCCAAATTTTAAATTTTTGAAAAATTTGTATAACTCCTTCCAACTCACACTGTTAAAGGATCTGAAAAGTGGAGGACATAGTGGGATACCTTATCTATCATCTCCAAAAAGTTTTGTCCGCCCACGTTGCCTTGTTTCCCTGGAATCTGGATTCATCCCACTCAGAATCCCAAATTTTAAATTTTTTAAAAAATTGTATAACTCCTTCCAACTCACACTGTTAAAGGATCTGAAAAGTGGAGGACATAGTGGGATACCTTATCTATTATTTCCAAAAAGTTTTTTCCGCCCACGTTGCCTTGTTTCCCTGGAATCTGGATTCATCCCACTCAGAATCCCAAATTTTAAATTTTTGAAAAATTTGTATAACTCCTTCCAACTCACACTGTTAAAGGATCTGAAAAGTGGAGGACACAGTGGGATACCTTATCTATCATCTCCAAAAAGTTTTGTCCGCCCACGTTGCCTTGTTTCCCTGGAATCTGGATTCATCCCACTCAGAATCCTAAATTTTAAATTTTTGAAAAATTTGTATAACTCCTTCCAACTCACACTGTTAAAGGATCTGAAAAGTGGAGGACATAGTGGGATACCTTATCTATCATTTCCAAAAAGTTTTTTCCGCCCACGTTGCCTTGTTTCCCTGGAATCTGGATTCATCTCACTAAGAATCCCAAATTTAAAATTTTTTAAAAAATTGTATAACTCCTTCCAACTCATTGTATAACTCCGTCCAACTCACACTGTTAAAGGATCTGAAAAGTGGAGGACATAGTGGGATACCTTAACTATCATTTCCAAAAAGTTTTTTCCGCCCACGTTGCCTTGTTTCCCTGGAATCTGGATTCATCTCACTAAGAATCCCAAATTTAAAATTTTTTAAAAAATTGTATAACTCCTTCCAACTCACACTGTTAAAGGATCTGAAAAGTGGAGGACATAGTGGGATACCTTACCTATCATCTCCAAAAAGTTTTGTCCGCCCACGTTGCCTTGTTTCCCTGGAATCTGGATTCATCCCACTCAGAATCCCAAATTTTAAATGATCGTGAAATTCATGTTTTGAAGCCAATTCTGATAAAGTTGCCTGAATTTAAGATATGTGAGTGTATTTCCTAATGGTAACGGTTTTCTGGACCCACTTGGTCCAAAAATGTGTTCCTAATTCCAATTTTTATTGAATATATCAGTTTTTCCACGCTTAACAGAGCTATGTTAACGAATTAACAGACCTCTGTTAACTAACGTGGTTTGCGTCTGGGGTTATAAATTTTAAAATTTATCTTCACACACATTCAGAAACATTCTTTCTAATGTTGTCAGTCAAACCCAGAAGCAATGAGGTAGTACTTCTATTACATCTGAATCCAGACTGACAATCATGAAGCAACTGATTATCATCAATATGTTTCACAAGCTGAACCTTCATAAGATGCTCAACCATATTTGATAGAATCGGCAAGATAGATATTGGTCTAAAATCATTCTCACCAAGCAATGTACCATTTTTCTTAATGGGAATAACTTTCGCCACCTTCCACAACAATGGAAAATTAGATGTTTTCAATATAGTGTTCACCAAGTGCAATACATAAACACCAATCAATGGCATCAAAATTCTAATAAACTTAAGCGTAAAGCCGTCACAACCAGTAGCAGTCGCCTTAATTAAATCAAAAGCCGAGAACATCTCAAAAATATCAACAGAACGAAAAGAAAAACCCTCCTGGGGATAATCAGAAAAATCAACAATGCCATGTGCATCAACTGATTGATTAGAAGAAAAAACACAATTCAAATGATCAGGATCAACACTATTAACATCATCAACACGATCAACCACACCATTCCTCCTGAGTATTGCCCAAATCTCCCTACTATCTCTATTCTTAAAAATTAAGCCGTGTGCTCTTCTTTTAAACTTTCTAATAATAGACTTAGCTCCATTTCTACATTTGCAAAATATTCTCCAATTCACATCAACGTAAATACGCAAGATCCCTGAGTGATAAGTGATACTTAATCTCGGATGCATTAATCCAGTTATCACTATATCCACGTATAATTCGCCTCTTTAAAGGGACTGCCGAATGCAATACCTGCAAATTATTATTCAGTATCATCAACTTCTCATCAACATTACTGGTCAAGTATATGTTATCAAAATCAGATTCACCCAATATGGCTTCAAAAGAGTTAATGTCAACTGCACTGTAATCATAAAACTGACTGGTAGTAGGGCGTAAAATTCCAATTGAAACAAAAATGAAGGAATGACGCGTTACACCCGGACATTGAAATTGGCCAGTTCTCTCTACCAATCCAGAAGATGAGACTAGAAAACAATCTAGCAAAGAAGTTAAATTATGAGAAATATCAAAGTGAGTAGGCATAGAATTATGAACAATAGAAAGACTCATTCTGCTGCAAATATCCCTAAACCTTGTGGATTTATCTAGATCAAAGAGATTATTATTAAAATCACCCATAATAACAACATTGGAGTAACGAACATGCAAATCTGAAATCTCACTCTCAAATGAATTAAAATCACCATGGGGAAGATGCACGGTACCTACTAATATTTTAATATCCACAAGATATAATTCAACAAATAGACACTCAACAATCCCATAATTGACCCCAACATGAACCACCCTATGCTTAATAGAATTCGAAACATAAAGGGCTACACCACCACCTCTGCCACATGGCCGATCATTTCTATGGCATACATATCCAGGAATGTTAACCACCCCAGTAGATATCATCTTCTTTAGCCAAGTTTTACTTACACCAAACACATCCAGATGACTTCCATCCAACAAACACTTAATTTCACTAAACTTAGAAGAGGTAGGCCTCAAAGTATAACTTGTGCAATTTAAATGGCCTATATTAATATTCTTATCCAAGTTGCCTAACTGAGAACGAAGAAAACTACTATCATTATAAATTGGGCCAAGATTTTGTCTAGCAGACATATCACAAAAAAAAAAAAAAAAAAAAATAATAAAAAGTAACATTAGCCATTAGAAAAATAATTTAAAAATTAATAACAATAATAATAAAATTAGAAAAAAAAATATTTACAAAAATAAAAAAGAATAATATATAAAAAATTAATACTATATAAAAAATTAAACTTAAGCCTTTAGTACAATCTACACCAAAACAAAAAGTAGTAATTTAGATTTTTTTCTTTCATAAAACCCATTTTTTTTTAATTAATCCCTTAAATTGATGGAGTTAAAAATTCAAACATTTATCAAAAAAGAAAAAATTGTCATTTAATTAATAATAATCAAAATTTAAAATTTATGATAAGAAATGGACATGTATATAAATAATTGAATTATTACATACAATAAACAATTATTATACACCCATAATAAATAAACTGTCGAAGAAAGTTTGACAAATAATTCTAACAGAAATTTGTTAATTTAATACGTCTACATGGAAACATGGTTCCGTTTTGGTGTAAAACTAGCATTTGGCTTAAGCGACTGCAAAGTGCAAATAAAACTAAGGTGTAATACTGAAACATCACAATAAAATGCATATATATAAGCATACATACATATAAATATATATATATATATATATATATATATATATATATATATACACATATATATGTATGTGCACACATGCATACACATACACACACATACATACATATACATATATACGTTCATATATACATGTATATATACATACACATATACATATATTCAGTATTTATTATAGGAAAGAATTTACTACTTGCCATAAATAACGGCTGAAATCTATTGAAATTTTGTTTGACGCTGTTTACACTTAGAGAACAGTTGCAAGATCAAACGATTTTATAAATGAAGCGGTTATGTAATTCTGAGCAAATATTTGCCAAGTATGAAAATAACTAAATTTTAAACTTATAATAATAACAAGGCAAATTAACAAAAAAATCAACAAACATAATTATTAATATTAACAGAAGAAACAGAAAAATTATTTGAATCATTGGAATCTCCCAGTAGCTCCACACATCCCTGATGACCAGACCAGATCTCCCTATCAGGTATCACCACGACAGGATTTTCCCCAAAGTCTGATTCAGCGGCCATGTAATCTGATACCCCCATGGAGTACAGATTAGCCTCACCATAGCTGATCTCGTATATGACCCTGGAGTGATCTGCTCTTGATGAATCTAATAGTCCCAATTCCTTAAGTCTCAGCAGACTCCTTGCTGCCATACCCCTCACAAACTCTTCAATGGGTAGGAGATGAAGTATGACATCCAGAGCCGCCTGTGGTGTGCTTCTCATTGCACCTGTAATGCCAATCGAAGCACACCTCTGTGCCTTCGACAAAAGGTTCCTATTACTCTTACGTTCCAGTGCCTGCCACCAAACAGAACAACCATAAGAAAGGATTGGTCTCACCACCGAAGTGTAAATCCAATATACAACTTTTGGTTTGAGCCCCTAACTTTTACCTATGGAGTTTCTACAGGTGTAGTAGGCATTGAGGCCACGCTTGAGTCTCTCCTGAACATTCCTCTTCCAGGTCAGTTTACTATCAAGGAATACCTCCAGATATTTCGCTGAGTCTGAAAGAAAGTTCTACACAGTACCGGTAGTCTGAAATTCTCTACCTTGTACCTCCTAGTAAACAGAACCAACTTTGTCTTTTCCGGGTTCACTCCCAACCCCTTATCAGCAGCCCACGAGGACAGCTCACCCAGCGCGGACTGCATGATCTCACTGATTGTGGGAAGAAATTTTCCCTTTACCAGTATGACCACATCATCACCATAAGCCACGATCTTCCGCCCACTGCTGTCGAATTGACGCAAAATCACGTCGACAGCTATTAGCCACAGCAGGGGTGAGAGTACTCCCCCTTGCGGAGTCCCCCTAGTCACTAGTTTTCTTAAACATACTCCACCCAAGCTTGAATTGACAATCCTGTTGCTTAGCATGAGGATTATCCATTCGATCAAGAAGTCATGTACCTTAAGATCCACCAACGCCTGCTTGATAGCGTCAATCTTGATATTGTTGAACGCTCCCTCAATATCCAAGAACGCGGCCATAGTGTATTCCATATACCGAAGTCCTTGTTCTATATAACCCACCGCATCACTCAGCGCACTCTCCACAGATTTACCCTTCAGATAAGCATGTTGAGCACTACTCATGATGCTGGAGCTACCAGAAGATCTTAAATATAGATCTATCAGTCTCTCTAAAGTCTTCAAAAGGAAAGACGATAGGCTGATAGGTCTATAGTCCTTGGGTTTCGAGTGACAGGTCCTACCACCTTTCGGTATGAATATGACCCTTACCTCTCTCCACCCCCTTGGAATATGTCTATGTACCAGACACCCCTTTAAAATTCTCAACCAGTAGTAGACGAACCACCAACGGTGCTTTCTGCAACATGGCCGGAAAAATACCATCCGGGCCTGGTGACTTGTAAGGCTCGAATGAATTCACCGCCCATGTGACCTTCTCCACCGTTATCAGGTCTCTTACCACTGTTCCAATTATCCCACTGGTGGACTCCGTGAAGAAGTGTTCTCCCTCACCTGATTCCTCCACCAATGGATCCCTGCAACCCGGAAAATGGGTTTCCAAAAGTACATTAAGTGACTCAGAACTAGACTCCGTCCATGAACCATCTGATCTCTGGATATTCCCTGGAACGCTAGGGTCCTTTGACAGTATCTTCCTGAATCTGGAAAGTTCATTGAACGAGTCAATGGCCTCGCTGAACCTAATCCACGAGGCTCTTTTAGCTCTTCTAATGTCCTTTTTGTACTTATTGAAACACACTCTATAGGTGCCCCAATCCTCGTCCCTACCAGATCTATGGGCCTTGTTGTACAGCCTTCCAACTGTGGTCCGTTGAGCCTTCAACTCCTCCGACCACCAGACTGGCTGTTTCCTTTTACCCGGATAGCTCACCGGGCAGTTAAGCTCATAGCTTCTGTTAATGGACCCTGTTACCTTCCCCACTATTTCAAGATTTTCCCTCGACAAGATATCCATTGGAGTTCCAGTCAATCTTGACCCCAGATCCCGCCCGAAGGCGTCCCAATCTGTCCTCCTAGGATTCCTGAAAGGTTTCCCCTCAGAACCTCGGAAGTTCAGACTAAAGGTTATCCTACCATGGTCAGAGAAAGTACATCCCATGGCTACCCTCCAGTCCTCAACTAGGTTCCTAGAGTTAGTCAATGTGATGTCTATTACTGAATTCCTATCCTTCGTCCTGAACGTAGGAGTATTAGCCCTATTACAGATTAAAAGATCATTCGCAATAATAAAATCAAATGTTGACTCACCTCTCCTATTGGTATCCCTGCTACCCCATTGACTGTGGTGTGCATTAGCATCGCAGCCGAGCAATAGACGTACTCCATTCCGTTTTGCGTACTCGGCTAAGGCCCACACCCTGTCATCTGGTGGTTCCAGCTCCTCATAGGGCATGTACACCGAGGCCAAGGCCAGATTACCGCCTCCCAATGCCTCTCCTTGAACGATTCTTAGATCACCATAACTGAAAGAGTTAAGAAGAATTAACTGAAGTTTATTCTTCACCAGAATACAAGTCCTCACCTTATCCTCAGTGGACGGCTTGAACAATTTGTATCCTTTGGCCCTTAAACCACAGACCTGTTTATTATTTAGCCAAGGCTCCTGGATTAGGGCCACGTCCACATTGGTCTCACTGAGGTAGGTTATTAATTCGGTCGAGGCCGCTTCACAATGGTGCAGATTTATCTGCACCATTCGCAACCTCTTTGGCTTTGTCATTTTTCGTGTAGCGAAATTTGATGTAGCCAAGCCCGAACGTAGGAATTCAAAAGTTCCTTTGTTACCGCAACCAACAGTCCTGACGCCCCTTGTCCAGTCTGCACCCATGAAGGCTATTTCACCTTGCCTGGAAGATTTCGTCCATAAGTTTGTCCTCAATCAGCCGCCACATTTCCGTACTGATTCTCCCTTCTGGATCAGCACGGTCAATGACTGCTGCTTGAAGAATGTCCGACTTGGACGAATCCTTCCCCTTTTTGGACGATGAAGGTTGTACGTCACCAGATACTACCCGCTTCACTACTCCCTTATGAGAGTTTTTGAGCGGGCCACTTGGTTTTATTAACGCCACCGAACACAAAAGCAGTGCTACCAAAGACAGTTCGAATATATTTTTAATATACTTATATTGTTGTTTATGTTGAAGGCCAAAACCAATATAAACAAAACACCAGCAACCAATATTATTATTTTTATTTGATCACAATAAATATACTCCAAAATTAAAATAATACTTTTAAATATTTAAATTATTTTTCTTAGCACAAAAAATATCCGTGTTAGTTCATGGTAGTGATGTCAACATTATTTAAATAATTGTACCCAACTGTCTTTCCTATATTAATGTTTTTGGCTATTTGGACCGGATTCTGACCCTGAGATTTCAAAATCAGAATTTTTTCTTTTTCAGAGTTATTAAGAGCCTTACCGCGTCCCATTTTGAATAAACGCTATTTAAAAACTATCAAATTAAAAATTCTCTAACCGTTTATATTGAAAGAAATTCAAATCAAATTTCAATTTATATTGAAAGAAATTCAAATCAAATCTTCCTGATTAATATTAAAAGAATTCCTTATTCAAGTGACACACGAAATAGTACCACAAAAATACATGTCTTTAAATAAATGCATAATTTTAGTATAACAAAATATGTATATTTTTTATTTCTTGAGGAAACTAAAGCCAACACTTTGAAATTTGGTTGCGCAAAAAATTATTTTTTTTTCTGAACTTTAGTTTAGGAGATATACTTAATTAAAGTTAAAAAAATGTGATTCCTTATTCAAGTGGCAAGCAGTGTAATATGTAAATATAGTATAAGTTTTTATGATATATTCAAATTAAATTTCATGTGACTTACAAGTAAAAAATATAGAATTGAAAGAGGTACTTGATTTTACAAAAAAAAAAAAAAAAAAAAAAAGAAAGCAAACAAGTATAAAATTCATATGTTGTTTTTAATACCAACCATCGAAACGAACCCCCTTATCACTTTATAAAATTATAAAAAAATTATAATTATAAAAAAAATAAAAAACATAGATACATATATAAATTTAATGCATATAAGAAACAATTTATATTATAGATTAATTAGTTAGATTCATTGTTTCTTTCAATATTAGATTAACTTCTAGATTAAGTATTTTTTCATCACCATTATGAAATGTAACTTTGGCATCCGGCATATGTTTTTTTGAAACTCTAAACTTTATTTTTTTTTGTTTTTATTAATTTTCGGCACATAAAATTCAATTTCGATGCAATTGGGGTAAGGTGATCGTTAATGTAAACACGGGATTCAATATTAGTTTCTGAAATTTGATTCAACTGCAATTTTTGTTTAGTAAAGTATTGTTTTATTAATTGATCTCTTTTGTAAACACTGTTAAATTTGACTCATATAGAATATATCATTATGCACAAGAATATCTCATATATGCTTGTAGATTTCTTCAGTCGATAAATTTGAATCCAGTCCATTTATAAAACATCACCACGATGTAGCTGTCGACGTATGTATTCATTTTCTAATTTTAGATCTAATGTTTTTCCATTGATAACATTTTCAGATTCTTTAATTTTATTTGTACACCGAGACAATTCCTCTTTGACTTCTTTCAAGTCTGTAAGAACTATTTGAGTTATTATCTCTGATAATTTATTTATAGCCGTTTCTAATTTGTCTATTTTAGATAGTATGGTTTTATCTTGCTTATTAACACTTTTATCTGTGTTAATACTAGTTTTATTGCAGTTATGACATCTAAATAATATAGAACCCTTACAGCTCTTGATGGTGTCCAACATTGCATTAGTAAACGTCGGGTTAATTGCAGCTGCACGCTTGTAGTGAACTTTATGGTCACACAAATTACAATCAATGTAATTAGAAGCTCTTGAATAATTGTTGTTGCACAGTACATTCCATGGTTGATGACATCTTTATTATTAATATTTATTATATATTATTTATGTTGAACACAACTATTTCTTTTTTAGATTTTTAAAAGTTATTGGTTTTCCTCTGTATGCTTGTTTTTGATCTTTTTAGCGTATGAAATAATTATTTAAATGTTTATATTTTATTTTTGAGTAACAAGTTGGAATAAAAGTATGAAAAGAATATTGAAGAATTTATGTAAACAATCTCACTCAAAACCGGTTTTTATATTTTTTTGTAAATAATGGTTATCTTTTCCTTAGTTTGTTTTGTAAATAATTTTACTGGTTCATTAGTTGTTGTATAAGAGATGGTTTGTGTAGTAGCCTTTTGTTTTTATTCTTGCATTTATTTGAGTGTTATTGCTTTATTTCTTTCTTTTCTTTAGTGTTTTTACTTATTTTTATTTTTGAGAATATCATATATATTTGAGTTTATTGTACTTTATTATAAAAAATGTTTTTTAATCAAAAATTAAATTAATAGATTAATAAAATAATATAATAATTTAAAGCGAATTATTTAGTTATAACGATTTTGTATATATTTGCTTTTAATATTTAACTTTTCCCGTCGAAAAAAAATTGTTTAACACGGACAAGATTATTTACACAGCTTCAAAAATCAATTATTTACGCTTAATAATTGCCAATGATGGTCCAAAATCTTGTCTTTAATGTAATATGAAATCTTGTGATACAAACTCAACTTTAATAAGTCGTAAAAATCTAAAAATATTGGCAAAAATGATAAAAAAAATCTTTTTGGAGCCAAAATGAAATTAAATGAAGATTTTAAGTGGTGCAACATCATTAAAATTTTTTAATCGAGTATGATAATAGTTAAAAAATCTTGTAATCTTTAATAAAAAAAAAAAAAAAAATCACGCATATGAAAATAAAAACATTTAAAAGAGAAGTTAGCTAAAATCTGGAAGTTCTAGCTTTATAACGACCAAATGCGTTCATGAAGTATGTTGTGAGAGCCGGTCTTAAGAAACAATCTAAAAGTTTCTGAATAAATAAGTTATTTCTATGATAAAAATTCTGTCTAAAATTGGTAAATAAACTTTAGGCAATTATTTTAGAAGTATTCCACCCCGATTAGTAAGAAAAAATTAAATAATTTTTAATAATAACTGTATAATAACCTAGCAAGGAATTTTGGGGTGTATTTCTTAGCTATGGGAAGAATAATAAAATAATAACAAAAATAATAATAATAGTAATAATAATAATATCAACAACAACAACAATAATAATAATAATAATAATAATAATAATAATAATAATAATAATAATAATAATAATAATAATAATCATGTCTTCATGCTATTACTATTTTTTATTAATATTTAGTTTGAAAAATAAGAAATTATTTCGTAGTTTTCAAATTTTTGAAAACAGCTATTTTATTGTCCACTGAAAAATATGTATTAAAAAAACCTCTTCCAATCTTCAGTCTCCAATTTAGGTTAATTCCAAAATAATTTTTTTTATTCCTAAATATTTAATAAATGAAACATAAATATAAGTTTAAAATGATTTAAAACATAAAATTATTAAATTTTTTCATTTGGAAGAATTGACAGCTATTTTATTGTCTATATGTGTATGTATATACATTTTACAACTCTACTTCATTTGTATGCGTTAAAGCAGAGTCTAGAAAGTACCTCCTGGTATTTTTTAAATAGTAAATATTTTTTTATTTTATAACAAAAAGTCCCGGTTCGGCTCGGGTTCGGCCGAACTTTGCAAAATTGACCAAAGTTCGTGTTCAGGTACGAGTTCGGTTTGAAAAAGTGCGTTCGGTCGGACTCTATAAATAATACAAAAACTTCAAACCCGTACGTGAAATATGTGGTTAGATTGCGAATTTCCAAAATTGAATAATCACAAAATTTGCAAAGAAATTCACTAAAAGATTACTGGGAATTAAGAAAACTTTTATAATATACTTAAGTATTCACTATAATCAAAACCAATTGTTTAATGTTATTCTATACAAGTATTGTGGTTTCAAAAAAGAATGTAACTTCTAAATATAACTTGCTGGGTAAAAATATACCGAATTCAATCTAAAAAATAGTTTGGAACAAATCCAATAAAATATTAATCAATATGTTATATAGACGCATGATTTAAACAAAGTTTCTTTCAATTTTGCAATGTTAAAATAATAATTTACATTCTTGTTTTAACTAAAATTCTAATAAAAATTTGAAATATTTTTGATATACGAAACAAGTGCAAGATACAAGATAATAATATAACTAATATCTGTTTTATATGTTATCAGATAGTTTATGCACTATGAAATGATTTTTTAACTTCGCCTTCTTTTGGAAAAGATTTTTCTTGCTTAATTACTGATTATTTGATCTTCCATATTTGCGGAGTAATTAAAACTGTCTAGATGTATGACGTGGGATATTCAATCTGTGGCAAGTTGGCAAATCAGAGGTGTATATTAGGTGGAATGTCTGTACGAGAACACTTCCTTGCGGAACACCTGCAGTGACTTCATAATCTCTTGTCACGTGTTCATTATACTTTACCCTAAATAATTAATTGAATAGGTAAGACTCTAGTAATCTATGAGTGCTAGGAGACAATAAATATGGAGAACTGGGATAATGCTATTAATATTTAAAAATGGTATGATATTTCTTGAAATACTTTTTCAAATATTTTCAAAGCTAATAGGTCTATATGAAGATGGAACTGTTAGATTCTTCCCTGGCTTAGATATGATATGATTATAATCTGGGAGATTTTCTAATTTTTGGGAAAAACTTCTAGAGTTAAGATCGCATATTGCAACTCTCGGTAGGTTTTTAATCATTAATGGTGTAATTAAATCATATCCTGGTGATTTTTTTAATTTGGTATGCTCCCATGTTAATAGATAGATAGATAGATATATAGAGAAGGTTGATGTGATACACTTATTGTATCACATCTTCACCCAGAGACCAAAGTCGGTCCATTGTGAGTCCTTCAATAGTAATAGATAGAATAAAGAGAAAAGATTAAGAAAATAGTGATAAGAGGAAAAAACTAAAAAAGTTATTAGGGGTATACTCCTAACGCCTACTGAGCCAACTAATTTCCATAACGAAGTTTACGTCTACAAGTTTCCTATTACGAACGTCATATAGCTCGTCGAGAAATCAGCGTTCTCACACATTCTACAAAAATCGGAATTGCTACCGTTCCATTTAGACCTCATCTTCCCTTTCATGCAGTGTCCCGTTATGACACCTATCATGGTGCTTAAACTTTTCCTACTCAAAAGAGTACATGTGTCTGCCCTCTTGAGCGTCGGCCTTATCGCCCTCGATACCTTACAGTCCACTCTACTCTCCCAAGCCAGATTGGTTCTAGCCGAGATCCATTCATTGATCTTCCTAAAGAAGAAACCCAGTGGGGGTTTCACGTTGGTTTCACTCTGCGAAACATCCATCGCTGAGCCTTGCTTTGCCAATGCATCGGCCATTTCATTGCCAGATATATTGCAATGGCCTGGTACCCAGCAGAGTCTCACCACGTAAAATTCCAATAGCTCCCTCAGTGACCTCTTGTAGGTGACCACTAGCCTGGATTTTACTAAGTGCGTATCCAAGGCCTTCAGAGCAGCCTGGCTGTCCAACTAGAAAGTAACCACAGAACCCCTCGCAAAACGTTCAATCTGACCAATTCCAATCTCTGTTAAGACTTTTACATCCGTACCCATAATATAGACACCTGCACCAGTACCGATATCCATCTTTGATCCGTCTGTAAATGTACAACCTCCATACAGCCTCTCAGTGCCGGACTATACCTCCCTATCAGGAATCACCACAACAGGATTTACCCCAACGTAAATGCCATGTAATCGATGGCCCCGTGGAGCTTAGATTATATTCACCATAACTGGCTTCGTACACGACATGAGAATGACCTGCTGCTGATGAATCTAACAGTCTCAATTCCTTGAGTCTCAACAGACTCCTTGCCGCAATACCTCTCACAAACTCCTCGATGGGTAAGAAATGAAGTGTAACGTCCAGAGCCGCCTGTAGTGTACTTCTCACTGCACTTTTAATGCCGATTGAAGCACACCTCTGTGCTTTCGACAAAAGGTTTCTATTCCTCATCCGTTACAGTGCCTTCCACCAAACAGAACAACGTGGATCTAACTCACAACCTTAGGTTTTAGTCCCCAGTCTGGAAAATTCTTTATCCAAGTTAGCTTACTATCAAGAAATACACCAAGATATTTCGCTGAGTCGGATAATTTCAGTTCCGTTCCACTCAGTACCGGTAATCTAAAATTCTCAACTTTGTACCTTCTAGTGAACGGAACCAACTCCGTTTTTTCGGGATTCACTTCCAACCCCTTAGTGGCCCAGGAGGACAGCTCATCCAGCGCAGACTGCTTGATCCCACTGATTGTGGATGGAAATTCCCTGTCACCAGTATGACCCCCTAATATCAAACTGACGCAGAATTACGTTAACAGCCAATAGCCACAACAGGTGTGAGAGTACTCCCCCCATTGCGGTGTTCCTCTAGTCACCGGTTTCCTTAAACATATTCCACCCAAGCTCGAGTTGATGATTCTACTACGCAACATAAGAACTATCCATTCGATCAAGAAGTCATGTATGTTAAGATCCACCAGCGACTGCTTAATATCCTCAATTTTAATATTCTTAATATCCCAGAACGCAGCCATGGTAAATTCTCTATGCCGAAGTCCTTGTTCTCAAGAAGCGCACTCTGAACGGATTTACCCTTCAGGTAAATATGTTGAGCATTACTTATGTTGTTGGAGCCAATAGATGATCTTAGGTATAGATCTATCAGTCTTTCTAATGTCTTCTAAAGAAAAGACGTAGCCTATCGTCTATAGGTCTATAATCCTTGGGTTTTGAGTGACATGTTTTTGGGTATGAAAATGATTCTTACCTCTCTCTCCACGCTCTAGGAGGGCGTAGTAGTAGATGAACCGCAACCGGTGCGTTTTGTAACAAAGCCTGAAAAATACCATCCGGAGTAGGTGATTTATAAGGCTCGAATGTATTAACCGCCCATGTTACTTTCTCAACCGTGATCAGGTCCCTCACTACCGCATTATCCACCCCGATGGCGGACTCTGTAAAGAAATGTTTCTTCACCTGGTCCTTCCATCAACGTATCCATGCAAACTGGAAAATGAGTTTCCATAAGCAGATTAAATGACTCAGAGCTAGATTCCTATCCTTCGTTTTGAACGTAGGAGTTTTCCCCCTATTACAGACTAAAAGACTATTTGCGATAATGAAATCAAAAATTGCCTCACCTCTCTTATTAATATCCTTGTAAACCGAAGCCAAGGCCAGCTTACAGCCTCCTTTCGCCTTACCTTGAACGACCGTTAAGTCACCATAGCTGAAAGAGTGAAGAAGAACTAACTGAAGTTCATTTCTTACTACGATACATGTTCTTACCTTATACTCAGTGGACGGCGCGAATAATTTATATTCCTTGGTCCTAAGTTCACAAACCTGGTTGTTGTTTAGCCAAGGCTCCTGGATTAGGGCCACGTACACGTTGGTCTCACTGAGGTAAGTTATTAATTCGGTCGAGGCCGCTTCACAATGATGCAAATTTATCTACACCATCCGCAACCTCTTTGGCTTTGTCATTTTTCGAATATCGAAATTCGATATAGCCAAGCCCGAACGTAACAACCCCGCCAACTGAGTCCAATCTTCTTCCCGATCTATTACGAACCGAAAATCCTTGCTCTGATTATCTTTACAAGTCAATGAAGAGACAAGCTTCCATTGACTTGTATTAATCCCCGTGTTCTGGTCCTCCAATATTCCCAGTATGACTTCCACCGGCTTAATGGATGGTGGAATCCACACCGTGACTATTGGTCGCAGCGGCAATTCCGACGCTGGTATAACTTCCAGTTGCGCGCCCGGACAGAGGCTGCCACACCTGCCAATCGCCTTTAGGAACTTAAAGGTTCCTTTATTACCGCCACCAACAGTTTTGAGACCCTTTGTCCAGTCTGCACCGATGAAAGCTATTTCACCCGGCCTGTGCCTTGCCTGAAAGATTTCGTCCATAAGTCTGTCTTCAATCAGTCGCCATATTTCCATACTGATTCTCCCATCTGAATCAGCACGGTCAATGACTGCTGTTTGAAGAATGTCCGATTTGGACGAATCTTTCGCCTTTTTGGACGTTGAAGGTTGGTCATCACCAGACATTGCTCGCTTAACTACTCCCTTATGAGAGCCCTTAAGCAAGCTACTTGATGCTTTACCAACCTTCTTCGCCGATGTGATCTCCTGGTTATCCCAAGACCTTACTCTCTTAATGACTCCCTTAACGGGGCCTTTAAAAGAGTCATGTGGTGCATGACCAGCTTTGTCGGACGTAGAGGGTAGCTCATCTCCAGCCTGGACTCCTTTAATGGTACTTGTTTGAGAACCCACAAGAGTCTGCGCTGCCATCTCTACGCCTACCGAGGTGTCACACTACCAGGCCTAGCTGGCTTGTCCGTCTCCTTACGGGAACACACAAGGTCGCAGGATGGCCTGTTAGCACCTCCTTGCTTGCAAGCAGCGACTTGTGGTTTCAGAGTGCTGGTAGACGCGAACTCTTTGCCCTTCCGAGCAATTTCCGGACCTTCGTCTACCTCCACTTTAAAACATTCGGGATAAGACATACCTAAGATGTCACCGATAGATCCGTAGATTCGTTCGAACCTGTATATACTCTTTCGGTGCTTCCTACGAACATGCTTATCCCGTCCGTCTAATAGCGATGGGTCCTTCTTAGCCAACTTGCGGCTATGGAGGCTTTAACGCCGTTTTTAGCTTTTTCAAGCTCTGTTCGGCTGTCGGATGCGGCTTTTTCATCCGATGGATGACCTACCGTTTCCTGCCGAACTAACGGACATGTCTGATGACCCCGTCGAACTATCCTGTCACTTACTGAGCGCTTCGGTAGTTGAGATGACTGTTATCTCATGCTTTTCATCAGACCCAAGAGTTAGGTTCTCCAACCTATCCATCGCACTAGTTCCGACAAGATAGTCATTTGACGAGTCCAGCAGACTGCGTGAAGTTTGTCATATTTTGATTAAGTGAGGTAATATTCTGTGTATCTGCATTAAAGTTTCTAACCCTCCCATATTTTGGGGAATATTAGGTTTTTGATTACTTAAAACATTAGCATGAGATGCGAACTTAATGATAGGTAGGTAGGTAGAGAAGGGTTGCACAGTACTCAGAAGAGTGCATGTGCATCCACTCGGAGACCTAGAGGTCCATTGTGAGTCCCTTCGTAGAGTATATAGAGAGAATTTAAAGAGGAAATTCTAGAAAAGACCAGGAAAGGAAAATAATAGAAAAAAGCTGAGACCAAGAAAAGTATAGAAAAGAATAGAAAAAAAACTGGAAAGGAAAAGTGCTACCGCCCTATATCGTTCGCTCTAAGCCAACGACCCCCTCTTATCCAGCCTATTCCCATGACGAATCCTATTAATCTATCAAGATATAGTGTCTAATTCGTCAACGAATCGACTGCCTAACCATTTCTGCCTACTTAGTTGTAGACATGAACAGTGACATATAATATGTTCCACAGTCTCTAGCTCCTCATTATCTTCGCACATCCTGCAAAGACCGGAGGAACCTCTATCCCAATTCCTTGTCATTCCCCCTATGGGACAATGACCTGTCAGAATATCTATCATAGTCTTCAGGTTTAAAATTTAGGCCATAAGACCCTTGATAATCTGCAGTCCGTTCTACGATTTCATGCATGATAGGTTCTATCCCGAATCCTTATGATAAGTTCTGAGAATGTTCACAAAGTTACACGGGTCGAGGTGTTTTCGAGTTGTTTTGATGGAGCACAAATGTAAATATGTAGATTCTTTAAAAAATTATATTAATCTTTAAAAGAATTTCATATTTAAAGTTTTTTTTTCAAAAAAGGTGGCAATATTTCTTTTTACTTTTAAAATTTGTTTTTTTTTTCTGGCTCATATATGTTTTTCATGTTTTCAAAAGGAATCCTAATGTAGATGAGTGCAAAGTAAATCCGAAGACGCTTGGGCAACGGTCTCCCCACAGCCCTATCTAAACTTTGTAAATTTTTCCACAAATTTTTTTAAATTTGTAAAATTCTCAAATCGCAAAGCTAAAATTATTTTAATTAAATATTTCCATATGTTGGGTAATCACACAAAAAGTGCTTCTGATGGACGCCTCTTATAACGACGTGTGACCATTTGAATGAAAAAGAAAAATTTTTAAAACACGTTTTTTTCCGGGTGTGGATTTTGGTTATTTTGTTCCAAAACAGTGGGTGTGTTTTTAATTCCCTGATTTTAAGGCAAGTCTATCTATATTGTGTCAAAATTTCATTTTAATATCTATACTAGTTTAAATTTTATTTAGGTCCATGGTGAAATAAATAATAAATTACAATTATTAGAGAGTATATTCTCGAATTATTTTCCCTGAATACGGTAAAATTCCTTCAGACCATGGCCTGAAAAACTTAATATAAATTTTAAGTATATTTTTTATAAATAATGTTAATATTTTTTCCTTATTTATTTATATTATAAATATCTCTTAAACTAAAAAAGATAATATGTAACCGTATTTCTTGTATGGATTTATAACGATTATCTATATGTAAAATTTTTTTCTGTCAAATCATAAATGAATTTTTGGTGATTTTTTTTATTGCATACCCGAGATGAGGGAATATGCATTAGCGGCCTTTCTTGATAATGTGATCCCGGATGCTATTAAAATGACTATAAAAAGACTGAATATACAACAGGAATACTCAGTAAATGGAGTACAATTAGTGGCCTTAGCGTGAATCCTGGAAAGACGGAACTAGTTCTCTTTTCAAGGAGATACAAAATACTATCTTTCGCACTCCCTTGCCTAAATGGAGTTGAATTAAAGGTGTCAGACAGTGAGAAGTATCTGGGTATAATACTGGACTCCAAACTGTCCTGGCTTCAGAACACCCAGGCTAGGGATTCAAAGGCAAACATTGCCCTTTATATGTGTAGGAAGGCCATTGGGAAATCTTGGGGATTAAATTCTAAGAATACAAAATGGCTCTTCGACATGGTGATCAAGCCTATACTTATGTTTGAAGCGATAGTATGGTGGAAAACGATGGAAAAATACACCTTTTGCGGATTCTTCGAAAAGGTTTTGCGTAGCTCAGCGCTACTAATTACAGGTGTGCTACAGACAACACCATCCAAGGCATTATTCGTTCTGATGAACTGGATGCTAGTGGATTTAATGGCCAAACAAATCGCCATCATGTCGGCGACTAGGCTCAGTACTATAGGTGATTAGAACGGTGGAAGCTATGGGCATGCGACCATTTTGGGAATATCGGATGACATCCCTGACAATATTGATTATTGTATTCCCAAACCCTTTCTGGAAAGAGGCTTCTCAGTTTCAATATCAGCCGACCCCACTATAAAAGATGGATCGATTGAGGTTTACACTGATGGATCCAAAATCTTCCGAACAGGTTGGGGGAGGTATCTTTATTCCCGCATATATTTGGGAACATCTCCGTCAAATTGCTTGATCACTGCACTGTTCTTCAAGAGGAGGAGAGCGGTAAATTGGCTAATGTACTCTATAAGTATTCGGAGTGGATATTCAAATTTGTACCTATAGTCAACCCGTGATTGAAATCTCTTTCGGGTGTCTATTCGACATCCAGGCTGGTACATGAATGCCGAACATCTTTAAATGAAATGGCGAGACATTCAAACCTAGAGTTGATCTGGGTAAGGGGTCACTCAAGTACCCCGGGAAATATTATTGCGGATGAATTAGCCAGAACTGGTTCCCTTCTTCAAAGTGAAGAAACGGACCAACTAGTTGGCATACCGCTATCATCTTGCAGACAAATGGTACTGCAGTACTTGTCGAGAACAGCTTAACAAAGGTGGACAAACGAGTCCGCATGTTCTATCTAGAGACAAATATGGCCCATTACGATCAGAAACGGTCGATTTTCATTCTGGGATTGCCAAGGCGTCAGCTACGAACACTTGTAGCCATTATTACAGGGCACTAAATACTAGGACTCCCTTTTAAGAAGGAGGAAGAGACAGTAGAACATTTTCTTTGTCACTGTCCTGATGTTGCGGATATAGGGACTGCTGAATTTGGTAGTCCATATATGCACGGGCTATCTGATCTATCCGCAATTGATGTTATACGGATCAGATCTTTTATTCGTGCATTAGGTTTGTTCGATTCGAACCTATTGTCGGACATGTGAAAACAGATTCACATGATCCATTAGGGTAACACAACGGGACCAATAGGACCCAAGTGAGCTGTAAAGTTTCATTTACAGCTGCCTATCTAACCTAACCTACACCCGAGATGACCAACTTTGAAGGTCCACCCACTCCCCTGACCCGCTAGGAATCTGTGCTCCTTCAAACTATCTCGAAAATAGCTCGTCTCTGGTCAGGTGAAATTTTATTGAGATATTTCTAACGGTTCAAAAGTTACAGAATTATAAAGTCGTGTAATTAGAAGGCGTGTAAAGAAAATATGAATAACTATTATTATAACAATTTAAATCAAATTCAACAAGACTCCAAAAAATGTTGGAAATTTTTAAATGAACATCTTGGTAGACAACCAAAGGGAGAAATAAAAATTTGTGATGCTAATGGACACCTTGTTGCAGACAACCAAAAAAGTAACATGTTTAACGAATATTTTCTTCAAATTCCAAGGACCTTGAGGCTACAAATTGAATGTTTACCTGGAGACACATGTAATAGTTTAATAACACTAAGTCAAAGTGATTTTAAATTTTGTCATACAACTATCTTTGAAATTGATAACATTATTTCGAAATTTGATTTAAATAAATGTTGTGGTTATGATGGAATTTCACCAAGAATGTTATTTATGTGCAAGGATATTATATCTCCTTATCTTACGAATATTTTCAATAACGTTGTCGATTCTTCTATATATCCTGAAGATTTAAAAATAGCAAAAATTATTCCGATACCTAAAGAAAATAACGCTATGCAAATAAAACAATTTAGACCAATAGCTTTACTTCCTATAATTGATAAAATATTCGAAAAAATTCTTTAACAGCAATTATCATCTTATTTAGATGAAAATAATTTGTTATATGAATGTCAATATGGTTTCAGAAAAGGATGCGGTGCTGAAGAAGCTGTTGTTAATTTAGTGAACAATATATGTCAAGGATTGGATAATGGATTTAGCGGCGTAGCAGGTGTTTTTTACGACTTTACGAAAGCTTTTGATCTGATAGATCACAATATAATTATTGAAAAACTTTCTTATTATGGCCTAAATATAAGTGCACTAGCGTTGTTAAGAAGTTACTTAACAAATAGGAAACAATATGTTGAAGCTGATAGTCATAAGAGTCCCATGGGTGCTGTTGATTATGGAGTCCCGCAAGGGAAGTGTATTGGGTCCGTTACTTTTTAAAGTTTTTCTAAATGATATAAAGAATCTACAACTTTTTGGAAAATTATGTATATTTGCTGGTGACATTAGTGTTTTCTATCCATATAAATACGAAACATCTATAAAAATTCAAATGGAATATGATGCAGCAATTATTGCAGAGTTTTCTAGAATAAATAAATTGTGTTTAAATGCTGATAAAACCAAAATGATAAGATTTAGACCATATCTTGTTCACAATAAAAATTTTAGCATATTTGTTGATGGAAAAGAAGTACGTGAATCAATTGCTACAAAATAGCTGGGAATATACTTGCAAAGTAATTTATCGTGGGACATGCACATTAAACATTTAAAATCTAAGG
The DNA here is from genome assembly GCA_932274085.1 of Protocalliphora azurea. NCBI lineage: Eukaryota > Metazoa > Arthropoda > Insecta > Diptera > Calliphoridae > Protocalliphora > Protocalliphora azurea. The sequence continues at coordinate 74,807,629 of OW026519.1, forward strand.
TCGTGAATGCTACTGGTTTGATTTACAAATTTAAGAATAAGTTCAACATAAAAACGAAACTTATTATTTACCAATCGCTAATTCAAAGTCATCTAAACTACTTGGCTATTGTTTATGGGTATAACAGAACTAATGAATTAAAATCACTTCAGAGAGCACAAAACAAAGCACTTAAAACTATTTTTAATCTACCGTTAACTTTTTCAACATTATCTCTATATAAAGAAGTGCCAATTACAATACTCCCTGTTTATGGTTTGCACAAAATGCAACTTCTATTGTATGTTTTTAAAACTTAAAATAATATAGGTTTTCACATTATTTCATTTAGAAGAAATCAAAATACATTTAATACAAGAAATGCGTTGAACTCAAGAGTTGCGAGATGTCGTTTGGAGACTACCAAGCAAAGGGTCGAACACTTGGGTAGTTTAGAATATAATAATATTCCAGAAAATTTTAAAAATATTGAAAGAATATCGATTTTCAAAAAAGAAATAAAGAAATATTTATTAGAGAATATAGAAATGCTTCTATTTTAATAATCTCATTGTTATATATATATATATATATATATATATGTTATTTAATTTTAATTTTTTTAATTTAATTTTTCATTATTGAATACTAAATATTCTTAATTTTGGACATTATTTGCCAACTGGCTACAATAATGTCCAATGGACGCTGAGGCACTAAATTTTTTTGTAACGAATTATTAATTTCAATAAAAATAAGACATTAAAAAAAAAGCGTTTTTGAAACCAATGTGCAGGGTTAAATACGCAAGAGTTCTTACTAGATTTTATTCCCATTTATTACAAGCGTGTGTTTCTAAGTTTGCATCTCTTGTTTTTAACTGTATTTTAATTGTTTGTGTTGTTAGATTTTACATATTGTCTTTTAAGCTATATTCTACACAGGAACATTTTAGTGATGTTAATTGTAACGCTAGGGAACAAGAGCGATCTTGGCGGTTAAATAGTTTATGTTATAATTGGAATCAAATATGTTTTTTGTACACAAGGCTCAGTTTGAACTGCAGAAATGCAAAGCCTTGTTTCATCATGAAAACTCATATGCTCTTTATAATAAAATACAACAAAAGAAAATAAGAAAACCTGTAATCTTTTGTTAACATCAAACAAAATATAAATATTTATGATGTTTGTTTTAATTGCAATATTTAATTGTTTTTTTTATATGTTTTTTAGTGCGTCCAATCGCAATTTATTTTTATTATATTTTTATATTAACACTTAAATCACTGTAAACACCGATAAAAACGGAGCGATTTGAAAACACACCATTTTAATTTTACGTTTATGAATAATTTGTTTAATATCTATTAATTTCAGAATTAAATAAGAATCCTGTAGAAGGCTTCTCAGCTGGATTAATTGATGAAAATGACATATTCCGATGGGAAGTACTTATAATTGGTCCTCCAGATACATTATAGTAAGTATAAAATGAAAATTATTATTTTATTATATAATTATAATCTTGAATTTTATTTAATTTTTGCTTTTAACAGCGAAGGTGGTTTCTTTAAAGCCCATTTATACTTTCCAAAAGAGTATCCTTTGCGTCCACCACGTATGAAGTTTGTAACAGAAATTTGGCATCCCAATATTGAGAAAAATGGCGATGTATGTATTTCTATTCTGCATGAACCTGGTGATGATAAATGGGGATATGAAAAGGCCTCAGAACGTTGGTTACCTGTTCATACAGTCGAAACTATTTTGATATCAGTGATATCCATGCTCGCCGATCCAAATGATGAGTCACCAGCTAATGTAGATGCTGCCAAGGAGTGGAGAGAAGCGTATCCAGATTTTAAAAGAAAAGTAGCACGTTGTGTTAGAAAGAGTCAAGAAGAATGCTCGTAGAACTCGCCGTCGCCTGTATTTGTATATTTATATTAAAGAATTTGATACTAACATCAAAAAAAAAAAAAAAAAAAATTAAAAACAAAACTCTAACACTAAAAAAATTATAGTTTGTTCAACTTGCGCGTCGTCAAAATGCTGCATTTGCAAAAATAAAAAAAGAAACTCTTCAAATGCATTATTTATTTCTCTAAATTATCAAAGAGTTTATTAAAATTATCTTTGCCTATACCAAGATTCCAAAATAATGAAAACAACATTACCAATTTAGGAAATATTCAATAACACCAATTTCAATAAATCCTTTTTGAAATCATTAAACTGAATCAATTTTTTGTTTATTGTACTGCATGTCTACATATGTATAACTTTTTTAAAGTTTTTATTGTTTTTTTTTTATAATAATTATGTTTTACCCAAAAGCACTATTGGAATAGGAACTAAAGCAAAAAGAAAATATATGTTACTGCTACGATTATGATTTAATATATACCTATAATATGAAATTAAGCATTTAATAAATACCAAACTTCTATTGGAAGAAATCAAATAAATAAATTATATTATGTACTACAGCATAAGTAAAAAAGCTTCAATCATAAAATAAAGCCAGTTAAGTTGATATTAGAGATGTAAAGAATGTGTGCATTCGCTTTACACTGCATCTCTATTATTGCTATTATTTATAATTTTTCTTTTCCTATTTTGAATACTACATATCGCTCGTTTGCTGCAAGAACGTCATAACTCAAAAAATCTATTTTTACAGGAGACTTATTTTTATTTAATAATAATAAAATCGAGCAAGTGCTTCGAAAAAAGAATTTTTTCACCACTTCAAAAGTAGAACTGTTGCACATTTTGTACTTTTTTTGGAAGTTAATAAATATTACTTTCAAAAAAGTAAAAATAAATGTATGCAGGAAAAAAGGTAAATAATTTCTAAGAAAATAAAAATTTCACAAATTGAAAAGCATTTTTATTATTTATTTAACAAAGCTAAAACCATATGTTTATTAACAAATGTTAATAAACATACGGTAACAACCCCGCCAACTGAGTCCAATCTTCTTCCTGATCTATTGCGAACCGAAAATCCTTGCTCTGGTTATCTTTACAAGTCAATGAAGAGACAAGCTTCCATTGACTTGTATTAATCCCCGTGTTCTGGCCCTCCAATATTCCCAGTATGACTTCCACCGGCTTAATGGATGATGGAATCCACACCGTGACTATTGGTCGCAGCGGCAATTCCGACGCTGGTATAACTTCCAGTTGGGCGCCCGGACAGAGGCTGCCACACCTGCCAATCGCCTTTAGGAACTTAAAGGTTCCTTTATTACCGCCACCAACAGTTTTGACACCCTTTGTCCAGTCTGCACCGATGAAAGCTATTTCACCCGCCTTGCCTTGCCTGAAAGATTTCGTCCATAAGTCTGTCTTCAATCAGTCGCCATATTTCCATACTGATTCTGCCATCTGAATCAGCACGGTCAATGACTGCTGTTTGAAGAATGTCCGATTTGGACGAATCTTTCGCCTTTATGGACGTTGAAGGTTGGTCATCACCAGACATTGCTCGCTTAACTACTCCCTTATGAGAGCCCTTAAGCAAGCTACTTGATGCTTTACCAACCTTCTTCGCCGATGTGATCTCCTGGTTATCCCAAGACCTTACTCTCTTAATGACTCCCTTAACGGGGCCTTTAAAAGAGTCATGTGGTGCATGACCAGCTTTGTCGGACGTAGAGGGTAGCTCATCTCCAGCCTGGACTCCTTTAATGGTACTTGTTTGAGAACACACAAGAGTCTGCGCTGCCATCTCTACGCCTACCGAGGTGTCACACTACCAGGCCTAGCTGGCTTGTCCGTCTCCTTACGGGAACACACAAGGTCGCAGGATGGCCTGTTAGCACCTCCTTGCTTGCAAGCAGCGACTTGTGGTTTCAGAGTGCTGGTAGACGCGAACTCTTTGCCCTTCCGAGCAATTTCCGGACCTTCGTCTACCTCCACTTTAAAACATTCGGGATAAGACATACCTAAGATGTCACCGATAGAGCCGTAGATTCGTTCGAACCTGTATATACTCTTTCGGTGCTTCCTACGAACATGCTTATCCCGTCCGTCTAATAGCGATGGGTCCTTCTTAGCCAACTTGCGGCTATGGAGGCTTTAACGCCGTTTTTAGCTTTTTCAAGCTTTGTTCGGCTGTCGGATGCGGCTTTTTCATCCGATGGATGACCTACCGTTTCCTGCCGAACTAACGGACATGTCTGATGACCCCGTCGAACTATCCTGTCACTTACTGAGCGCTTCGGTAGTTGAGATGACTGTTATCTCATGCTTTTCATCAGACCCAAGAGTTAGGTTCTCCAACCTATCCATCGCACTAGTTCCGACAAGATAGTCATTTGACGAGTCCAGCAGACTGCGTGAAGTTTGTCATATTTTGATTAAGTGAGGTAATATTCTGTGTATCTGCATTAAAGTTTCTAACCCTCCCATATTTTGGGGAATATTAGGTTTTTGATTACTTAAAACATTAGCATGAGATGCGAACTTAATGATAGGTAGGTAGGTAGAGAAGGGTTGCACAGTACTCAGAAGAGTGCATGTGCATCCACTCGGAGACCTAGAGGTCCATTGTGAGTCCCTTCGTAGAGTATATAGAGAGAATTTAAAGAGGAAATTGTAGAAAAGACCAGGAAAGGAAAATAATAGAAAAAAGCTGAGACCAAGAAAAGTATAGAAAAGAATAGAAAAAAAACTGGAAAGGAAAAGTGCTACCGCCCTATATCGTTCGCTCTAAGCCAACGACCCCCTCTTATCCAGCCTATTCCCATGACGAATCCTATTAATCTATCAAGATATAGTGTCTAATTCGTCAACGAATCGACTGCCTAACCATTTCTGCCTACTTAGTTGTAGACATGAACAGTGACATATAATATGTTCCACAGTCTCTAGCTCCTCATTATCTTCGCACATCCTGCAAAGACCGGAGGAACCTCTATCCCAATTCCTTGTCATTCCCCCTATGGGACAATGACCTGTCAGAATATCTATCATAGTCTTCAGGTTTTCCTTTTCATGCCTAAAAGTAGATTTGTATCTGATATATAAAATTTAGGCCATAAGACCCTTGATAATCTGCAGTCCGTTCTACGATTTCATGCATGATAGGTTCTATCCCGAATCCTTATGATAAGTTCTGAGAATGTTCACAAAGTTACACGGGTCGAGGTGTTTTCGAGTTGTTTTGATGGAGCACAAATGTAAATATGTAGATTCTTTAAAAAATTATATTAATCTTTAAAAGAATTTCATATTTAAAGTTTTTTTTTCAAAAAAGGTGGCAATATTTCTTTTTACTTTTAAAATTTGTTTTTTTTTTCTGGCTCATATATGTTTTTCATGTTTTCAAAAGGAATCCTAATGTAGATGAGTGCAAAGTAAATCCGAAGACGCTTGGGCAACGGTCTCCCCACAGCCCTATCTAAACTTTGTAAATTTTTCCACAAATTTTTTTAAATTTGTAAAATTCTCAAATCGCAAAGCTAAAATTATTTTAATTAAATATTTCCATATGTTGGGTAATCACACAAAAAGTGCTTCTGATGGACGCCTCTTATAACGACGTGTGACCATTTGAATGAAAAAGAAAAATTTTTAAAACACGTTTTTTTCCGGGTGTGGATTTTGGTTATTTTGTTCCAAAACAGTGGGTGTGTTTTTAATTCCCTGATTTTAAGGCAAGTCTATCTATATTGTGTCAAAATTTCATTTTAATATCTATACTAGTTTAAATTTTATTTAGGTCCATGGTGAAATAAATAATAAATTACAATTATTAGAGAGTATATTCTCGAATTATTTTCCCTGAATACGGTAAAATTCCTTCAGACCATGGCCTGAAAAACTTAATATAAATTTTAAGTATATTTTTTATAAATAATGTTAATATTTTTTCCTTATTTATTTATATTATAAATATCTCTTAAACTAAAAAAGATAATATGTAACCGTATTTCTTGTATGGATTTATAACGATTATCTATATGTAAAATTTTTTTCTGTCAAATCATAAATGAATTTTTGGTGATTTTTTTTATTGCATACCCGAGATGAGGGAATATGCATTAGCGGCCTTTCTTGATAATGTGATCCCGGATGCTATTAAAATGACTATAAAAAGACTGAATATACAACAGGAATACTCAGTAAATGGAGTACAATTAGTGGCCTTAGCGTGAATCCTGGAAAGACGGAACTAGTTCTCTTTTCAAGGAGATACAAAATACTATCTTTCGCACTCCCTTGCCTAAATGGAGTTGAATTAAAGGTGTCAGACAGTGAGAAGTATCTGGGTATAATACTGGACTCCAAACTGTCCTGGCTTCAGAACACCCAGGCTAGGGATTCAAAGGCAAACATTGCCCTTTATATGTGTAGGAAGGCCATTGGGAAATCTTGGGGATTAAATTCTAAGAATACAAAATGGCTCTTCGACATGGTGATCAAGCCTATACTTATGTTTGAAGCGATAGTATGGTGGAAAACGATGGAAAAATACACCTTTTGCGGATTCTTCGAAAAGGTTTTGCGTAGCTCAGCGCTACTAATTACAGGTGTGCTACAGACAACACCATCCAAGGCATTATTCGTTCTGATGAACTGGATGCTAGTGGATTTAATGGCCAAACAAATCGCCATCATGTCGGCGACTAGGCTCAGTACTATAGGTGATTAGAACGGTGGAAGCTATGGGCATGCGACCATTTTGGGAATATCGGATGACATCCCTGACAATATTGATTATTGTATTCCCAAACCCTTTCTGGAAAGAGGCTTCTCAGTTTCAATATCAGCCGACCCCACTATAAAAGATGGATCGATTGAGGTTTACACTGATGGATCCAAAATCTTCCGAACAGGTTGGGGGAGGTATCTTTATTCCCGCATATATTTGGGAACATCTCCGTCAAATTGCTTGATCACTGCACTGTTCTTCAAGAGGAGGAGAGCGGTAAATTGGCTAATGTACTCTATAAGTATTCGGAGTGGATATTCAAATTTGTACCTATAGTCAACCCGTGATTGAAATCTCTTTCGGGTGTCTATTCGACATCCAGGCTGGTACATGAATGCCGAACATCTTTAAATGAAATGGCGAGACATTCAAACCTAGAGTTGATCTGGGTAAGGGGTCACTCAAGTACCCCGGGAAATATTATTGCGGATGAATTAGCCAGAACTGGTTCCCTTCTTCAAAGTGAAGAAACGGACCAACTAGTTGGCATACCGCTATCATCTTGCAGACAAATGGTACTGCAGTACTTGTCGAGAACAGCTTAACAAAGGTGGACAAACGAGTCCGCATGTTCTATCTAGAGACAAATATGGCCCATTACGATCAGAAACGGTCGATTTTCATTCTGGGATTGCCAAGGCGTCAGCTACGAACACTTGTAGCCATTATTACAGGGCACTAAATACTAGGACTCCCTTTTAAGAAGGAGGAAGAGACAGTAGAACATTTTCTTTGTCACTGTCCTGATGTTGCGGATATAGGGACTGCTGAATTTGGTAGTCCATATATGCACGGGCTATCTGATCTATCCGCAATTGATGTTATACGGATCAGATCTTTTATTCGTGCGTTAGGTTTGTTCGATTCGAACCTATTGTCGGACATGTGAAAACAGATTCACATGATCCATTAGGGTAACACAACGGGACCAATAGGACCCAAGTGAGCTGTAAAGTTTCATTTACAGCTGCCTATCTAACCTAACCTACACCCGAGATGACCAACTTTGAAGGTCCACCCACTCCCCTGACCCGCTAGGAATCTGTGCTCCTTCAAACTATCTCGAAAATAGCTCGTCTCTGGTCAGGTGAAATTTTATTGAGATATTTCTAACGGTTCAAAAGTTACAGAATTATAAAGTCGTGTAATTAGAAGGCGTGTAAAGAAAATATGAATAACTATTATTATAACAATTTAAATCAAATTCAACAAGACTCCAAAAAATGTTGGAAATTTTTAAATGAACATCTTGGTAGACAACCAAAGGGAGAAATAAAAATTTGTGATGCTAATGGACACCTTGTTGCAGACAACCAAAAAAGTAACATGTTTAACGAATATTTTCTTCAAATTCCAAGGACCTTGAGGCTACAAATTGAATGTTTACCTGGAGACACATGTAATAGTTTAATAACACTAAGTCAAAGTGATTTTAAATTTTGTCATACAACTATCTTTGAAATTGATAACATTATTTCGAAATTTGATTTAAATAAATGTTGTGGTTATGATGGAATTTCACCAAGAATGTTATTTATGTGCAAGGATATTATATCTCCTTATCTTACGAATATTTTCAATAACGTTGTCGATTCTTCTATATATCCTGAAGATTTAAAAATAGCAAAAATTATTCCGATACCTAAAGAAAATAACGCTATGCAAATAAAACAATTTAGACCAATAGCTTTACTTCCTATAATTGATAAAATATTCGAAAAAATTCTTTACCAGCAATTATCATCTTATTTAGATGAAAATAATTTGTTATATGAATGTCAATATGGTTTCAGAAAAGGATGCGGTGCTGAAGAAGCTGTTGTTAATTTAGTGAACAATATATGTCAAGGATTGGATAATGGATTTAGCGGCGTAGCAGGTGTTTTTTACGACTTTACGAAAGCTTTTGATCTGATAGATCACAATATAATTATTGAAAAACTTTCTTATTATGGCCTAAATATAAGTGCACTAGCGTTGTTAAGAAGTTACTTAACAAATAGGAAACAATATGTTGAAGCTGATAGTCATAAGAGTCCCATGGGTGCTGTTGATTATGGAGTCCCGCAAGGGAAGTGTATTGGGTCCGTTACTTTTTAAAGTTTTTCTAAATGATATAAAGAATCTACAACTTTTTGGAAAATTATGTATATTTGCTGGTGACATTAGTGTTTTCTATCCATATAAATACGAAACATCTATAAAAATTCAAATGGAATATGATGCAGCAATTATTGCAGAGTTTTCTAGAATAAATAAATTGTGTTTAAATGCTGATAAAACCAAAATGATAAGATTTAGACCATATCTTGTTCACAATAAAAATTTTAGCATATTTGTTGATGGAAAAGAAGTACGTGAATCAATTGCTACAAAATAGCTGGGAATATACTTGCAAAGTAATTTATCGTGGGACATGCACATTAAACATTTAAAATCTAAGGTCGTGAATGCTACTGGTTTGATTTACAAATTTAAGAATAAGTTCAACATAAAAACGAAACTTATTATTTACCAATCGCTAATTCAAAGTCATCTAAACTACTTGGCTATTGTTTATGGGTATAACAGAACTAATGAATTAAAATCACTTCAGAGAGCACAAAACAAAGCACTTAAAACTATTTTTAATCTACCGTTAACTTTTTCAACATTATCTCTATATAAAGAAGTGCCAATTACAATACTCCCTGTTTATGGTTTGCACAAAATGCAACTTCTATTGTATGTTTTTAAAACTTAAAATAATATAGGTTTTCACATTATTTCATTTAGAAGAAATCAAAATACATTTAATACAAGAAATGCGTTGAACTCAAGAGTTGCGAGATGTCGTTTGGAGACTACCAAGCAAAGGGTCGAACACTTGGGTAGTTTAGAATATAATAATATTCCAGAAAATTTTAAAAATATTGAAAGAATATCGATTTTCAAAAAAGAAATAAAGAAATATTTATTAGAGAATATAGAAATGCTTCTATTTTAATAATCTCATTGTTATATATATATATATATATATATATATATATATATATATATATATATGTTATTTAATTTTAATTTTTTTAATTTAATTTTTCATTATTGAATACTAAATATTCTTAATTTGTATATTTTATAATTTGTATATTTTGCCAACTGGCTACAATAATGTCCAATGGACGCTGAGGCACTAAATTGTTTTGTAACGAATTATTAATTTCAATAAAAATAAGACATTAAAAAAAAAGCGTTTTTGAAACCAATGTGCAGGGTTAAATACGCAAGAGTTCTTACTAGATTTTATTCCCATTTATTACAAGCGTGTGTTTCTAAGTTTGCATCTCTTGTTTTTAACTGTATTTTAATTGTTTGTGTTGTTAGATTTTACATATTGTCTTTTAAGCTATATTCTACACAGGAACATTTTAGTGATGTTAATTGTAACGCTAGGGAACAAGAGCGATCTTGGCGGTTAAATAGTTTATGTTATAATTGGAATCAAATATGTTTTTTGTACACAAGGCTCAGTTTGAACTGCAGAAATGCAAAGCCTTGTTTCATCATGAAAACTCATATGCTCTTTATAATAAAATACAACAAAAGAAAATAAGAAAACCTGTAATCTTTTGTTAACATCAAACAAAATATAAATATTTATGATGTTTGTTTTAATTGCAATATTTAATTGTTTTTTTTATATGTTTTTTAGTGCGTCCAATCGCAATTTATTTTTATTATATTTTTATATTAACACTTAAATCACTGTAAACACCGATAAAAACGGAGCGATTTGAAAACACACCATTTTAATTTTACGTTTATGAATAATTTGTTTAATATCTATTAATTTCAGAATTAAATAAGAATCCTGTAGAAGGCTTCTCAGCTGGATTAATCGATGAAAATGACATATTCCGATGGGAAGTACTTATAATTGGTCCTCCAGATACATTATAGTAAGTATAAAATGAAAATTATTATTTTATTATATAATTATAATCTTGAATTTTATTTAATTTTTGCTTTTAACAGCGAAGGTGGTTTCTTTAAAGCCCATTTATACTTTCCAAAAGAGTATCCTTTGCGTCCACCACGTATGAAGTTTGTAACAGAAATTTGGCATCCCAATATTGAGAAAAATGGCGATGTATGTATTTCTATTCTGCATGAACCTGGTGATGATAAATGGGGATATGAAAAGGCCTCAGAACGTTGGTTACCTGTTCATACAGTCGAAACTATTTTGATATCAGTGATATCCATGCTCGCCGATCCAAATGATGAGTCACCAGCTAATGTAGATGCTGCCAAGGAGTGGAGAGAAGCGTATCCAGATTTTAAAAGAAAAGTAGCACGTTGTGTTAGAAAGAGTCAAGAAGAATGCTCGTAGAACTCGCCGTCGCCTGTATTTGTATATTTATATTAAAGAATTTGATACTAACATCAAAAAAAAAAAAAAAAAAATTAAAAACAAAACTCTAACACTAAAAAAATTATAGTTTGTTCAACTTGCGCGTCGTCAAAATGCTGCATTTGCAAAAATAAAAAAAGAAACTCTTCAAATGCATTATTTATTTCTCTAAATTATCAAAGAGTTTATTAAAATTATCTTTGCCTATACCAAGATTCCAAAATAATGAAAACAACATTACCAATTTAGGAAATATTCAATAACACCAATTTCAATAAATCCTTTTTGAAATCATTAAACTGAATCAATTTTTTGTTTATTGTACTGCATGTCTACATATGTATAACTTTTTTAAAGTTTTTATTGTTTTTTTTTTATAATAATTATGTTTTACCCAAAAGCACTATTGGAATAGGAACTAAAGCAAAAAGAAAATATATGTTACTGCTACGATTATGATTTAATATATACCTATAATATGAAATTAAGCATTTAATAAATACCAAACTTCTATTGGAAGAAATCAAATAAATAAATTATATTATGTACTACAGCATAAGTAAAAAAGCTTCAATCATAAAATAAAGCCAGTTAAGTTGATATTAGAGATGTAAAGAATGTGTGCATTCGCTTTACACTGCATCTCTATTATTGCTATTATTTATAATTTTTCTTTTCCTATTTTGAATACTACATATCGCTCGTTTGCTGCAAGAACGTCATAACTCAAAAAATCTATTTTTACAGGAGACTTATTTTTATTTAATAATAATAAAATCGAGCAAGTGCTTCGAAAAAAGAATTTTTTCACCACTTCAAAAGTAGAACTGTTGCACATTTTGTACTTTTTTGGAAGTTAATAAATATTACTTTCAAAAAAGTAAAAATAAATGTATGCAGGAAAAAAGGTAAATAATTTCTAAGAAAATAAAAATTTCACAAATTGAAAAGCATTTTTATTATTTATTTAACAAAGCTAAAACCATATGTTTATTAACAAATGTTAATAAACATACGGTAACAACCCCGCCAACTGAGTCCAATCTTCTTCCTGATCTATTGCGAACCGAAAATCCTTGCTCTGGTTATCTTTACAAGTCAATGAAGAGACAAGCTTCCATTGACTTGTATTAATCCCCGTGTTCTGGCCCTCCAATATTCCCAGTATGACTTCCACCGGCTTAATGGATGATGGAATCCACACCGTGACTATTGGTCGCAGCGGCAATTCCGACGCTGGTATAACTTCCAGTTGGGCGCCCGGACAGAGGCTGCCACACCTGCCAATCGCCTTTAGGAACTTAAAGGTTCCTTTATTACCGCCACCAACAGTTTTGACACCCTTTGTCCAGTCTGCACCGATGAAAGCTATTTCACCCGCCTTGCCTTGCCTGAAAGATTTCGTCCATAAGTCTGTCTTCAATCAGTCGCCATATTTCCATACTGATTCTGCCATCTGAATCAGCACGGTCAATGACTGCTGTTTGAAGAATGTCCGATTTGGACGAATCTTTCGCCTTTATGGACGTTGAAGGTTGGTCATCACCAGACATTGCTCGCTTAACTACTCCCTTATGAGAGCCCTTAAGCAAGCTACTTGATGCTTTACCAACCTTCTTCGCCGATGTGATCTCCTGGTTATCCCAAGACCTTACTCTCTTAATGACTCCCTTAACGGGGCCTTTAAAAGAGTCATGTGGTGCATGACCAGCTTTGTCGGACGTAGAGGGTAGCTCATCTCCAGCCTGGACTCCTTTAATGGTACTTGTTTGAGAACACACAAGAGTCTGCGCTGCCATCTCTACGCCTACCGAGGTGTCACACTACCAGGCCTAGCTGGCTTGTCCGTCTCCTTACGGGAACACACAAGGTCGCAGGATGGCCTGTTAGCACCTCCTTGCTTGCAAGCAGCGACTTGTGGTTTCAGAGTGCTGGTAGACGCGAACTCTTTGCCCTTCCGAGCAATTTCCGGACCTTCGTCTACCTCCACTTTAAAACATTCGGGATAAGACATACCTAAGATGTCACCGATAGAGCCGTAGATTCGTTCGAACCTGTATATACTCTTTCGGTGCTTCCTACGAACATGCTTATCCCGTCCGTCTAATAGCGATGGGTCCTTCTTAGCCAACTTGCGGCTATGGAGGCTTTAACGCCGTTTTTAGCTTTTTCAAGCTTTGTTCGGCTGTCGGATGCGGCTTTTTCATCCGATGGATGACCTACCGTTTCCTGCCGAACTAACGGACATGTCTGATGACCCCGTCGAACTATCCTGTCACTTACTGAGCGCTTCGGTAGTTGAGATGACTGTTATCTCATGCTTTTCATCAGACCCAAGAGTTAGGTTCTCCAACCTATCCATCGCACTAGTTCCGACAAGATAGTCATTTGACGAGTCCAGCAGACTGCGTGAAGTTTGTCATATTTTGATTAAGTGAGGTAATATTCTGTGTATCTGCATTAAAGTTTCTAACCCTCCCATATTTTGGGGAATATTAGGTTTTTGATTACTTAAAACATTAGCATGAGATGCGAACTTAATGATAGGTAGGTAGGTAGAGAAGGGTTGCACAGTACTCAGAAGAGTGCATGTGCATCCACTCGGAGACCTAGAGGTCCATTGTGAGTCCCTTCGTAGAGTATATAGAGAGAATTTAAAGAGGAAATTGTAGAAAAGACCAGGAAAGGAAAATAATAGAAAAAAGCTGAGACCAAGAAAAGTATAGAAAAGAATAGAAAAAAAACTGGAAAGGAAAAGTGCTACCGCCCTATATCGTTCGCTCTAAGCCAACGACCCCCTCTTATCCAGCCTATTCCCATGACGAATCCTATTAATCTATCAAGATATAGTGTCTAATTCGTCAACGAATCGACTGCCTAACCATTTCTGCCTACTTAGTTGTAGACATGAACAGTGACATATAATATGTTCCACAGTCTCTAGCTCCTCATTATCTTCGCACATCCTGCAAAGACCGGAGGAACCTCTATCCCAATTCCTTGTCATTCCCCCTATGGGACAATGACGTGTCAGAATATCTATCATAGTCTTCAGGTTTTCCTTTTCATGCCTAAAAGTAGATTTGTATCTGATATATAAAATTTAGGCCATAAGACCCTTGATAATCTTCAGTCCGTTCTACGATTTCATGCATGCTAGGTTCTATCCCGAATCCTTATGATAAGAATGTTCACAAAGTTACACGGGTCGAGGTGTTTTCGAGTTGTTTTGATGGAGCACAAATGTAAATATGTAGATTCTTTAAAAAATTATATTAATCTTTAAAAGAATTTCATATTTAAATTTTTTTTTTAAAAGGTGGCAATATTTCTTTTTACTTTTAAAATTTGTTTTTTTTTTCTGGCCCATATATGTTTTTTATGTTTTCAAAAGGAATCCTAATGTAGATGAGTGCGAAGTAAATCCGAAGACGCTTGGGCAACGGTCTCCCCTCAGCCCTATCTAAACTTTGTAAATTTTTCCACAAATTTTTTTAAATTTGTAAAATTCTCAAATCGCAAAGCTAAAATTATTTTAATTAAATATTTCCATATGTTGGGTAATCACACAAAAAGTGCTTCTGATGAACGCCTCTTATAACGACGTGTGACCATTTGAATGAAAAAGAAAAATTTTTAAAACACGTTTTTTTCCGGGTGTGGATTTTGGTTATTTTGTTCCAAAACAGTGGGTGTGTTTTTAATTCCCTGATTTTAAGGCAAGTCTATCTATATTGTGTCAAAATTTCATTTTAATATCTATACTAGTTTAAATTTTATTTAGGTCCATGGCGCAATAAATAATAAAGTACAATTATTAGAGAGAATATTCTCGAATTATTTTCCCTGAATACGGTAAAATTTCTTCAGACCATGGCCTGAAAAACTTGATATAAATTTTAAGTATATTTTTTTTATAAATAATGTTAATATTTTTTCCTTATTTATTTATATTATAAATATCTCTTAAACTAAAAAAGATAATATGTAACCGTATTTCTTGTATGGATTTATAACGATTATCTATATGTAAAATTTTTTTCTGTCAAATCATAAATGAATTTTTGGTGATTTTTTTTATTGCATACCCGAGATGAGGGAATATGCATTAGCGGCCTTTCTTGATAATGTGATCCCGGATGCTATTAAAATGACTATAAAAAGACTGAATATACAACAGGAATACTCAGTAAATGGAGTACAATTAGTGGCCTTAGCGTGAATCCTGGAAAGACGGAACTAGTTCTCTTTTCAAGGAGATACAAAATACTATCTTTCGCACTCCCTTGCCTAAATGGAGTTGAATTAAAGGTGTCAGACAGTGAGAAGTATCTGGGTATAATACTGGACTCCAAACTGTCCTGGCTTCAGAACACCCAGGCTAGGGATTCAAAGGCAAACATTGCCCTTTATATGTGTAGGAAGGCCATTGGGAAATCTTGGGGATTAAATTCTAAGAATACAAAATGGCTCTTCGACATGGTGATCAAGCCTATACTTATGTTTGAAGCGATAGTATGGTGGAAAACGATGGAAAAATACACCTTTTGCGGATTCTTCGAAAAGGTTTTGCGTAGCTCAGCGCTACTAATTACAGGTGTGCTACAGACAACACCATCCAAGGCATTATTCGTTCTGATGAACTGGATGCTAGTGGATTTAATGGCCAAACAAATCGCCATCATGTCGGCGACTAGGCTCAGTACTATAGGTGAATAGAACGGTGGAAGCTATGGGCATGCGACCATTTTGGGAATATCGGATGACATCCCTGACAATATTGATTTTTGTATTCCCAAACCCTTTTTGGAAAGAGGCTTCTCAGTTTCAATATCAGCCGACCCCACTATAAAAGATGGATCGATTGAGGTTTACACTGATGGATCCAAAATCTTCCGAACAGGTTGGGGGAGGTATCTTTATTCCCGCATATATTTGGGAACATCTCCGTCAAATTGCTTGATCACTGCACTGTTCTTCAAGAGGAGGAGAGCGGTAAATTGGCTAATGTACTCTATAAGTATTCGGAGTGGATATTCAAATTTGTACCTATAGTCAACCCGTGATTGAAATCTCTTTCGGGTGTCTATTCGACATCCAGGCTGGTACATGAATGCCGAACATCTTTAAATGAAATGGCGAGACATTCAAACCTAGAGTTGATCTGGGTAAGGGGTCACTCAAGTACCCCGGGAAATATTATTGCGGATGAATTAGCCAGAACTGGTTCCCTTCTCCAAAGTGAAGAAACGGACCAACTAGTTGGCATACCGCTGTCATCTTGCAGACATGATCCATTAGGGTAACACAACGGGACCAATAGGACCCAAGTGAGCTGTAAAGTTTCATTTACAGCTGCCTATCTAACCTAACCTACACCCGAGATGACCAAGTTTGAAGGTCCACCCACTCCCCTGACCCGCTAGGAATCTGTGCTCCTTCAAACTATCTCGAAAATAGCTCGTCTCTGGTCAGGTGAAATTTTATTGAGATATTTCTAACGGTTCAAAAGTTACAGAATTATAAAGTCGTGTAATTAGAAGGCGTGTAAAGAAAATATGAACAACTATTATTATAACAATTTAAATCAAATTCAACAAGACTCCAAAAAATGTTGGAAATTTTTAAATGAACATCTTGGTAGACAACCAAAGGGAGAAATAAAAATTTGTGATGCTAATGGACACCTTGTTGCAGACAACCAAAAAAGTAACATGTTTAACGAATATTTTCTTCAAATTCCAAGGACCTTGAGGCTACAAATTGAATGTTTACCTGGAGACACATGTAATAGTTTAATAACACTAAGCCGATGTCAAAGTGATTTTAAATTTTGTCATACAACTATCTTTGAAATTGATAACATTATTTCGAAATTTGAGACAATCCCAGGATGTCACCGATAGAGCCATAGGTCCGTTCAAACCTGTAGATGCTCTTTCGGTATTTCCTGCGAACATGCCTATCCCGCCCGTCTAACAGCGATGGGTCCTTCCTAGCCAACTTATTTAGTGCAGCTATAGAGGCTCTAACACCGTTCTTCGCCTTTTCAAAACTCGTTCGACTCTCGGTTGCGGCCTGCTCATCCATTGGATATGCTACCGCTTCCTGCCGAACAATAGGTTTGACTATAGGCCTTGACATGCCTGATGCCCCCGTCGAGCTCACCTGTTTCATACCCGGTGTTGACGCAGTGACTGCAGTTCCGCTTTCCTTGCCCCGATCAAGAGCAGAGACAACTGTTGTCTCATGTTCTTCATCGGATAAAAGAGACAGGTCCTCCAGTCCCTCCGTCGCACCAGATCCTACAGGGTCCTCCGCCGAGTCAAGCAGGCTGGCCTCCTCCGTCATTTGGGTCATTAGTTGTCCGTGTTGTATGAGGATGTTCGTATGCAGTCTTAGCAAGTCCATGTCATCGTCCCCATTCTCATTTTTCCCCTCTTTCCAGACGTCGTCCTTGTTTTTCCCTACCTCGACCCTATCCCTAGCTCTTATGTCAGCGTCCGTCCCTTCCACTTCTCTGACGCAGTCTTCTTTGTCCATTGTCCCTTTGTCTCGTTCATCCCTTAACCTACTTGTTTCCATATATTTAGAATCATGACTTTTTCAGTTGTTTTTTACTTGGCTATGGTGAAATTTAATCACTTTTCTAGCAAACTTTACGATGTTGACTACACATTAGCCGACGTATAAATAAAATAATATGTTCTTGCAAGGAATGCAAAATAAATATAAAAAGCTCGAAAACAAGACTGTGAGTTAATAAAACACATTATCTGTATACATATATAAAAGAGTAACTTGACTGACTGATTCATCATCCCACAGTCTAAACGTCTGAAGCTAGAAAGATGAAATTTGGACAGCAGGTTGGTGTCCCACCAAATAGATCCACTAAGACGAGATTTTTGGAAATTCGAATGTTTGGGGGACAAAAGCGAGTAAAATTAGTAACCTTATATCCTAAACTAATACAGATACAAAAAGAATTTAATACTGTCTGGTACTTTTTTGAAAATCTTCCCTTTTAGGGGAAAAACGGGTAAAAACTGTATTTTGGTACATTTTTGGCACGTGGTATCTTTTAAACCAGTAAACATACAAATAAAACTTATATCGTATTCGTTCGTAACTTATCAAAAAATAAGAAACAAAAATTTTGTACTTTTTTGAAATTTGAACGTTTAAGGGGTAAAAATTGTAACTATTTTTAGTACTTTTTTCATATTTTTTTTTTCTATTTATTGACATATACATATGCGTATTTTAATATGGGATCCCAGTACAATTTAGAAATTCATGTGAATAAAGTTTTTGTTATATCCATGGTGAAATAAAAAGTAATAAAAACGCTTAATAAATTTTCTATTATATTAAACGTACATGATCTTATGTGGGTAATAATTCAAGATGGGAACTTTGTAGTACTTTTTCGTTCTTATAATTCTACTTTTTGAATTTTATATAATGTTGAACCTAAAAACATGAAATTAAAGATATATGGTTCAATTTGAATGAGAATACATAAGAGGGAACTTTGTGGTACTTTTCCGTTCTTATAATGGTACTTTTTGAATTTTCTATAATATTGAACGTAAAAACATGGTCCTGTGTGCGTAAAAATTCAAGAGGGGACTTTATGGTACTTTTTCGTTCTTCTAATGGTACTTTTTGAATTTTCTATAATATTGAACCTAAAAACATGAAAATAAAGATATATGTTCCTAAATGAATGAGAATTCATAAGAGAGGATTCTGGTACTTTTTCGTTCTTCTAATAGTACTTCTTGAATTTTCTTTAATATTGAGCCTAGAAACATGAAATAGTAGTCCTAAGTGAATGAGAATCCTTAAGAAGGAATTTTGTGGTACTTTTCGTTCTTCTACATAGAAAAAAAAATCACATATTTGAAAAATTTTTTCATAAATATGAGTCGAACATTACTTTCCCAAACTTTTTTCATAAAAAATAAAATTTTGTTCATAGATATTTTTAAATTGTTCATAATAAAAATTTTAGTAATTTTGCAAAAATTTTGTTAAATCTTTGGTTTAGTTTTATTAGATTTGATTGCAAATGGTAAATGAAAATAATTATACATGAAAATAATAACAACAAACACCTTAAAATGGCAAAATTCCAATGAAAATCCTTAAAAAAATGATGTTTAAAAATTTGCATAATTTCGCTCGCATTCTGCAGCACATCATTTTGATAAAAAGCGCTTCTCTTCTGTTCCTATAATGTAGCTAAAAATCATTAAAAACCTAAAATTTTCCGAAGAAAATTTCAAACATTTTTTTAAAAAATTGACTTTTGATTCATTTCAGAAAATGTAAAAAAGTGTTAATATTTAAGACATTATTCTTAAATATTATGAACTAAAATCAATGAAAGTAAATTCTTATATTTATGCACAAACTTTTTTTGTGTAATAGTACTTCTTGAATTTTCTGTAATATTGAGCCTAGAAACATAAAGTTGAAGATATGTAGTCCTAAGTGAATGAGAATCCTTAAGAGGGAATTTTGTGGTACTTTTTGTTCTTCTAATATTACTTTCTGATTTTTTTGTATTAATTAACCTACAAATATGAAATTAAAGATATTTGAAGTGTCATAGTCGTTTATTATGGGGCATTGCTCCATTATAAATAAAATATCTTATATATCAAGCCCATTTTAGTACCCTTAGATCAAAAATTTATTTCAAAATGAGAAATATCTTCCCGATATATAGACATTGATCAATTTGGAGACTACAACACCTGACTTGATATAGTTCCAAAATATACCATGACATAATTGTGTTTGGTTTTATTTCTCCAGTTACGTAGCCATATTACTTTTGGACACGCGAAACTCTGGAGCTGAAAATTATTAATTTTATTTTGATCACGACAAGTAATATTAACAACAAAGTTAACTATTTCGGGTATTTTTTACCTTTTTATAGTGCCTCGATAGCTTGAAAGACTAATAATTATGTAACTCAAAAAATACCTCAAGTCACGTGTTATATTGTGTCACCAACTGGTATTGTATATTTATAGCCGGTTTCCAAGTCTGCAATTTTATAAAAGCTAATACCCACAGCAACACAATCTAAAAGTTTTGATAGAATATGGGGACCAATACTTCAATAAAATGGGCTTTATGTTGAAAAGTTTTCATTTTTAACAAAATAATAAACCAATTTACACCTTTTGGGATATCAAAATTTAGGACATGCAAGCTGTAAAACTTGCAAAGTAGCTCTGGGTTGGAGAACAACTCTCGCGTCACCGTAATTATTTTTCAAGTACAGTCTGGCGGGTTTTTTGTTGTTTGACCTTCCAGAATTTTGCGTCTCACTCTCGCATTGATAATGTGTTTGTAGACGTCTAACTGTATCGTGTACGATTTTTCGTGGCTTACATTTGTCATATGCAGTCGATTTTATTAACCTAACTTATATTTTGGATTTGGTGCAGTACCACACAAAACTGGAATTTGATAATGGTGGAGACCATTAAACTCAGGGAGCTGAACTCGGGAACTCTTGCTTTCTACACGAAGGTGTAGATCGAGTGGATGTTTTGCGAAGAAGGCTTCTTTTTGATGTACACCCTGGCAATATGTTTAGCGGAAAGCTATGCCATTTAAACTATTAAAATTAAAAAAAACTTATTCCACAGTCAAATGCAAGTTCATCATATATACTACAAAATGAAAGTGCAAGTTCTCAACTTTCTATATAGGTCAAGTAGAAATACTTTTTTCAATAGCTTTTATTTGACAGATCACGTGTGAGTCGTGTCATGCTGTCATGTTATTTTTGTTTAGTATTGTTCAAATCGTTCAACTTTATTACGAAAATTCACGTTCTGTGAGGAATGTGTTTCGTGCACTTCGTTCAACTTATGGTCAACATAATCGGCCTACTGAGCGTACTATTCGCAACAAAATCACCCATTTTGAGACCCAGCATTCATTGTTGGATAATATTCGACCGAATAGACCACGTTCAGCACGCTGTGAAGAAAATATAGCGGCCGTATCTGAGAGTGTACACGAAGACCGGCGCCGTTCGCAGCAACTCGGACTGACGCATGGAACGACTTGCGCATTTTACGTCGAGATCTTAAATTGAAAGCGCACAAAATACAGCTTGTGCAACAACTGAAGCCGCTCGACGTTCCCAAGCGACATCGCTTCGCTCTATGGGCTCTTGAAAAGTTCCAAGAAGATCCGACGTTTTTGAGGCAAATTTTGTTCAGCGATGAGGCCCATTTCTGGCTCAATGGGTATGTAAACAAACAAAATTACCGCATTTGGGACGAAGAGAAACCTGAAGAGATTCAAGAACTGCCACTTCATCCAGAAAAACAACGGTTTGGTGTGGTTTGTGGGCCGGTAAAATCATCGGTCCATATTTCTTTAAAAATTATGCCGGTGCGAACCGTCAATGGCGACCGTTATCGTGCCATGATAACCGACTATTTGATGCCTGAAATTGAAGCTCGTGATCTCGGCGACATTTGGTTTCAGCAAGACAACGCCACTTCTCACACATCGCATCAATCAATGGATTTATTGAGAGAACACTTCGGTGAGCACATAATTTCACGTTTTGGGCCGGTCGATTTGCCACCAAGATCGTGTGAAAACACACCGTTGGACTTTTTCCTGTGGGGATTTGTAAAGTCTAAAGTTTATGCGGACAAACCCGCTTCGATTCAGGCCTTGGAGGAAAACATCACGCGTGTCATTCGCTAGTTACCAGTCGAAATGCTCGAACGAGTCATCGAAAATTGGACTCAACGGATGGACCATCTGCGACGTAACAACGGCCAACATTTGATAGACATAATCCTCAAAAAATAAATGCCAAAGAATGTTCTTTCAAACGATAATAAACATTCCCCATTAAATTTGAATTTTCTGTGTTTTTTTCTTTAAAAAAATAGGGAACCTCGAAATGGATCACCATATATATATATATATATCGTCGTCGAAAATCCAGAAGTACGTATCATCAAAAAAAAAAAAAATCAAAATGGAGTTTTTGATTGATTATGATTTTGCGACTAAAAATAACGCTTTTATATCCATAATTCAAATGCAAAAAATAAAAAAATTCAAATAATTTTGTGAGATAGCTGAAATGACTGCACGTGTTATTATTATTTTTTGAATTTTCCAGGAACGATTCAGCATTTTGTGCTACCTTTTGCAGCATTTGGTAGAAGACATATCCGACAAAAAATCCTATTCATTAACAATTATTTATTTATTTTATTTATTTAACGTTAAAACCAGGTGCATGAAGTTCATGTACATAAAAAGTGTGCTTTAGGCGCTTAAAATATGCACTTATTTTTTAAATTTTGTTTGAATTCTGTATTACATTAAATTAAAAATAAATGTGCAGTGCATATAAAAATTAATTAAATTCTTTATTTACATAGTTAAACAGAGTTTGCTTTTATTTAGAAATGTGGACCTTAATCTATTTGACTTTAGGAAGTTGTTCTACATACTATAGAAAATTACCGCGTTAGATGTATTTTTAAATGATTGAATGAATATTCTCATTGTAGCTTCCTTATAAAAAATTTATCAGTTCTTGGTTGTATTATAAAAACGGATTACTTCCGAAAAAAAATGTTTCATAGCACATAACTCGATATTAAACGAACTTGTTCTGTCTTCAAATGAATGACTGGGATTTATACCCTGAGAGGTTGATTTATATTTATGTTTTAGGCTATCCAAGTGGGATTTAATAAAAACTTTTTAAATGGTATTATTTTGTCGAATATTTCACAATATATTGCTTTTTCATCCGTTTTAAATCTTTCTCTATTTTTTGACATTTTAATTAAAAATAGATACATTCAGAATTTACTTATATCATGTTCTTAACGAACAATTACTTACGTCATACTAGCAATAAATGTATACCAAAAGATTTAATAAATAATAAAAAACGAAATTATTTATTCTGTTGCATTTTGCAATCTTAACAGGAGATAAATAAGTTATCTTGCTTTATGGTAATATATTAAAAACCGCCATTTTAAACTTTTTATTAATTTTTCTAATTTTGCATTAAAAATTCATATTTTTGCCTCCGATACTATTGAGCGTAAAAAAATATTTTAAGATAATATGATTTTATTCGGCATCTATTGGAGTTTTTCTTATGTAAATTGGAAAATAGTTCTCGAGCTATACAAGAGTTACTGCCTGATAAGGGGGTCATATTAGACAAGCCATAAAAAATAAGCGCATCATTGAAAAAAATTGAAAGCAGTTTCTTGTTTAGCACATTAAATTTCACCTAGTCCATATATTTTTGTTTAAAGAAGGAAAAAAAATTGGTGGCCAATATAATCTGCGTCCTTCTACTATTGTTAGTTTTCGAGATATAGCTTACCTGACATATAAAATTTTTAATCGCTTGCCAAATTTTTGTTTCTCGTCCGATTTCAAATATTTGTATATATTGTTGTAGGCCCGGATAAGACCTATAAAAAATAAAATGTCCTATTTATCTCTTATAGTTTTCAAGTTATTTGCGTTTGAATTTTTAAGCACCATAATTTTGTATGTTCTTGGTCCAGTTTTTTTAATATATATCCTAGTATTTCGGACAGATTTAATTAGTTTTTTTCCTATCTAGTTAAAGAACAAAATTATCTATTGAATAAAAAAAATTGAAGTCGATATCTTTACAGTAGTATGTTTATGTATGTTCGGGATCAACTTTTTCATACAAAATTCGGCTCATGCATAGCTGGGGTTGTGGTTTTTTGAAATGTGAAATGTGTATGTGTTGTGGTATGATTGTATGTTGTTTATGTTTTCCATCCCTGGTTGGTGTGTGGTATTGAGGTGGTATTTCTGTGTTGTGATATGTGTGTGTTGTGAGAGTGAGAGAGAATAGTTAATTGGTGTGAGAGAGTATTATCAGATGGATTTGTGTGTGTTAAGGTTTTGAGGATTGATTTTGTGTGTGATGGAAGAAAACCAGTTTTAGTGTATAGATAGAAAATAGACAGCTGTTGTGTTTTTAAAGATCAATTTGGTTGAAATGTGTATTTTCCTTGTTCGTGATTGATGGTTGGTTTTATGTTGGCTATGGCGGAGATATATATTTATATTTTGTTGGTGTTTTGTTGTGTTAATTTTTCTATTATTGTTTACTATCTATAGATCTTTCTGGATGGGATTTTGTAACCTAAAATATTTGTATTTGTTGTGAGAGAGAGAGGAAGTGTGGGTTGTGAGAGAGAGGGGAAGTGTGGGTTGTGAGACATGAGAGAGAGGGAATAGTTATTTGGTGTGAGACAGTGTTGCCAGATAGATTTGTGTGTGTTAGGTTTTGAGTTTTAATTTTGTGGATGATGGAAGAAACCCAGTTTTAGTGTATAGATAGAAAATAGACATCTGTTATGTTTTTAAAGATCAGTATGATTGAAATGTATGTTGTTTATGTTTTACATCCCTGGTTAGTAATGTGTTTGTAGTTTTGAGAAAGAATGTGAATACATTTTTGTGATAAGAAATGTAAACATTAGTATTAGTAGTTTAAAAAATTATTATTATTGTAGAGAGGAATGTGATAACAATTGACAATAAAAAATGTTATTTACTACCAAAAGAGATTTTATTTCTGTGATTCTAATTGTTGTAAATAATTTATAAAAAAGTATTTTTAAATAAAAAACAATTGTTTTATTTATAAATTATTATTTATTTCTTATAGTTTTTATATTTTGTTAAAGGTACAGTTTATACAGTTTTTTAAATTATTGAAATTTATAATTTTCCTAGCTTCATCTTCTGCTACTCTCCTTAAGATTTCATAATCATAACAATCACAAATTTTCGGTCCAGCTCTAGTATTCTTATCAGCCCAAACACAATCTTCTAAATGTTTATCATTTTTGTTTAATGTTCTTGGTAATTTTCTTATTTGTTCTAGATGTTCTACTGTATACTCATTAGTAATTATGAATTTCATTGGTTTTAGTTGTTATTTTTTATATTTTCTATTCTATTTTATTCATTTTCTATTCTAATCTATTCTATTCTAAGCTATTCTACTCTAATCTATTCTATTCTGTTCTATCTATCTATCTACCTACCTATCTATCTACCTACCTATCTATCTATCCATCTATCTATCTACCTACCTATCTATCTACCTACCTATCTATCCATCTATCTATTCTATTCTAATCTATTCTACTCTAATCTATTCTATTCTGTTCTATCCATCTATCTACCTACCTACCTACCTACCTATCTATCTATCTATCTATCTATCCATCTATCTATCTATCTACCTACCTATCTATCCATCTATCTATCTATAAATCTATCTATTTGTCTGTCTATCTATCCATCTATCTATCCATCTATCTATCTACCTACCTACCTATCTATCTACCTACCTATCTATCCATCTATCTATCTATATATCTATCTATTTGTCTGTCTATCTATCCATCTATCTATCCATCTATCTACCTACCTACCTATCTATCTACCTATCTATCTATCTATCTATCTATCTATCTATCCATCTATCTATCTATCTACCTACCTACCTATCTATCTACCTACCTATCTATCCATCTATCTATCTATCTATCTATCTATCTATCTATCTATCTATCTATTTTTCTGTCTATCTATCCATCTATCTATTCATCTGTCTCTCTATCCATCCATCTATCTATCTATTTATCTGTCTATAAATCTATTCTATTCTATTCTATTCTATTCTATTCTATTCTATTCTATTCTATTCTATTCTATTCTATTGTATTCTATTCCATTATATTATGTTCTATTCTAATCTATTCTATTCTATTCTATTCTATTCTATTCTATTCTATTCTATTCTATTCTATTCTATTCTATTCTATTCTATTCTATTCTATTCTATTCTATTCTATTCTATTCTATGTCATCTACTTATAAATTGTTTAAACTACTATATCTATTCTATAAATTTATAATATTTACAAAAAACCAATAACATGAATTTAAAATAGTGTCTTATGTATTGGGACTGAATCGCTATTTTCATATTAAACTTTTTCTTTGCAAACATATGATAATTTTTCATGTATACCTCCTTCTTTAAGTATCTTGATTTTAATTTAGTATATATTGATAGATACATACAATATTAAATTTAGATGCAGTTCTAATAACTGTTTGAAATAAGTACACTCCTATCTTTTTAATAAAAAATGTATAAAGATTTGCTAATCGATCAAACTTCTATCAATTCTGTTCAAACTAAAGGTATAGGTAATACCTGATTAAAAAGTTGTGAAAAAGTCGCTAATAGAAAATGTAATGATCTACTCCAATTATCATTTAAGCTACAGTATACCATGAGTGTAATATTCCCCAGAGAATATGAACGTGTAAAGACATTTGATTGGTTGGATAAGAACCAATTGACTATGACGAGAATGTTTTATACCAGCAAAAGAGATAGAACGAGATGTTATTTTTATGTGTTGAGAACATGTTGATCTGCCTATATCTGAGCATCTGCGCTGATCATCAAATTGTCCTCTATTAAGAAGACGTGGTATCAACAATATATCAATACATTTTGAGTATTTGAAAAAAGTCTTACTACCAACTAGCTATGATACATATGGTCTAAGTAAAGGTATTGAAAAAATTACAATGATTTTCCTGAGGGTATAATCCTATCTGAAAAACAAATTTTGTTACCATCACCAGCAAATATAATATTAGTACTAAAAATCAAAATCTCAATTCATGTCATCCGGAATATGTGGAATATGAAATTGAATCACCACACCTAATTATATTTACTGCTGTGTCCAGAAAGTCTAAAAGAACTCTATACCAATTAATAGATTTTGAAAAATACATGTTTATAATTATTTTTTTCAATTCATATTGTTCTTACTTCTTTGTATATTCTTTATTTTTACATAAATATCTTTAATATTTTCTGTTAATTTTTTTTTCTTTTATACAAAATCTTTCGATTTTATAGTATGACTTATATTCTATCCCATATATATGATTATTTAATAAAAGTTCATTATTTCTTTACTATCAATATTTCTTATAAATGATGAAATTAAAACATTAAACATTTTAAATTTACACTAAATGCCATGTTTTATTTTATTTTTTATTTTTATATTAGATACATACATATAAACACATTTTTTTTTGTTTCATTATTTTATATTCAGTATTCATTTGTATCACAAATTTAATTACGTTTACATCTCTTTCTAAACATAATATATTTTATAGTGGAGAATTAGACAAAGTTATGAACATATCTGATAAAATTCAGTATATTATCAATAAATTAAAGGTCTTTTTAGTTTAATTTGGAAATACGTTATTGCTTGGAAACAGATAATAAAATATAAATGGTGTATTAAAATTTACATCAGTAAGAAATATATTCAATCATTATAACAAACCTTCACATCTAAATATTTCAAAAGTCACACTTAATTTTAATTACAATTAATTTCAATTATTTTAATATTTTTGTCTTTTGCAAACATACATTTATATTATTTTTCATCATTCCCTTAGACATCTAAAAGTACAGGAGATGAAATATTATCCATAGACTTACTCTTACAATATTTATTCTTAATGAAAATAGAACATAAAACTAGAATACAAATCGAAATAACAAAAAGTGATATATCTCCTGGCACCTTTAAATTCTTTAAATTCTTTATCAGTATGTGGTTTCTCAATATGTTTGATATTGTTTAAAATGTTTATAGTAACTGGTTTTACAACTCTAATATTTATTTTATTATAATCTATCAGCCATGACGATGTTTGAATAGATGATTTTTGTTTTGATGTAAAATATGCCGAAGAATATAAGGTGATTCCTTCATGTTCTGCAACACATCCTGATTGTAAAGTTAACAAACCTTTTGAAGGTAGCATTATCGAACTGCGATTATGATTATCACAGTCCACCCTTAGTGTAAATGTATCAGAAACAGCAAATAACCACTGATTTTCTGTTGATAATTTAATCCAAACACTTTTCTTTTCAACTTCTTTAAAATTACATTCAGCATGCCTCGACTGTTTTAGTGCTGAAATTTCACATGTTCGTTCAACAGCTGATTTCCATGAA
This sequence comes from Protocalliphora azurea, assembly GCA_932274085.1. Classification (NCBI taxonomy): domain Eukaryota; kingdom Metazoa; phylum Arthropoda; class Insecta; order Diptera; family Calliphoridae; genus Protocalliphora; species Protocalliphora azurea. Next base: position 74,835,900 of record OW026519.1, read on the forward strand.
AAATTATTTCTACAATTAAATTGGTCATCATTGTTTTTAGTACATGCATTAAGTTGCAATTGAGACATCAAAAAATACAAATTATTTGCAAAGTTATACACTATGTAATCATCATCTACCAAAGATATCACTGTACTATTGTCTACTTTAACTGGTAGCTGAATTATTTTGTAAACTTCAGAGCTATGATTGGTAACTAATGATATTTCAGCTTGTATTACAAATCGATTTTCTATCATAAATCCATTTACTTTAATAGAGTTAAAAATTTTCTTTAATTTAGTATCGGTGAGTTGTCCAGGAAAAATCAAATCATTTGGTAAGAATTATTCAATATGTAATAATTCGTCTTGTAATTGGTTAAATGTAAGAAGATCTGGATTAACATTTCCATGATTTATGTCAATTAATAGATTTGTAAAGGATGATTGAACTTTATTACAGTTATCTACTATTAAATGTAGTTGTCCTATCATAACTTGAAATAACCATTCTGCATTTGTTCTATTTTTATCTTCATCGATATTAATCAGCTTCAGTAGTTCATAAATTTTATTAAAGCTTGCATTTAATTCGTTACTAGTGTTTTTTAATATGTTCTTTATAGAATCTAAAACTGATATTTGTTGAATCATAAGCTCATTCAAATCTTGCTGGTTGTTAAAATAGTTTTTATTTTTGTTTGCAGAGTTTGTTGATCTTTGTTAGTTACGTCTACTGAGAACGTTTTCGATTTTAGAAATAAATTGTCTTACTGCAATGAATAATATATTTTATCGAACCTTCTTTTCAGCAATTCACATATCTCTTTACCATATTTATTAATTAATAATTTATTTTGTATAACTTCTGTCATAATTTTTATTTTCTTAAGTTCATCGTGAAATTCATAGAAGTCATAGTAAATAAATAGATGTCATCTTGAATTAATCATGTTTATTGGTCCTATATTATCAAAATATAATGCAGTATTTGATGGTATTTCTTGAACTTTAATATTATTATTATATTCTAACAATGCAGCACTTAGTCTTACAGTTGTCACGAGATGTGTCAAAAAGCGAAGTAAGTTATAATTTATAAAATTCATAATATTTAGTTATTGTTTATTTATTAAGCTTGATGTCTTATGTTTATATCTTTACTCTTGGAATATGCTATATCGTGATCTTTGCATGCAACGTCCAAAAGGTTAATTCCTTTATCTCCTTTATAACTGATAACGAACTGGTTCTGATCTGCTTTATAACTGATTACGAACTGGTTCTGATCTGCTTTATATCTTTCATCACTTATTTACAATTGAATAAAATTATCGAATCCCTTTCTATATCGACCTTTATTAACTAGATTATCCTTACTAACAACAAAACATATAGATTTTATTATTAACCAACTGTGTTGTAGGAATTAATTCTAATTTCATTTTCATAGCTTTTATATCTCGGATTTGGGTTACTAGTGCGTGGACTTCGCATGTAATATTTATCCATAATCTTCGTAATATATTTCTTTTCCTCATTTAAATGAAAGCAGCGGCATGAAACTGCATTTCCATATCTTCTTTTGAACGATTGAATTTTCTGTAAAGATTCTTAAAAAATCATGTTCTCAAAACTCAACAAAAATACACCAATATCAAATATCTTGTAACCTTCAGATCACTTAAATCACTAAAAGCAAAAGCTAAAAAGTGAACCATCCCTAACACCATAGTAAATAAAAGATTTTTCTTTTTTAATTTTATGTAGATAATTATTAACTTTAATATGAAAAAAATATGTATTATTAAAAGATTCCATTTATACCTTTAAAATTACAGGAGATGAAATATTAGCCATAGACGTACTATTACAATATTTATTCTTAATGTAAATAGAACATAAAACTAGAATACAAATCGAAATAACAAAAAATGATATGTCTCCTGACACAGTTTTAATCTTTAAATTCTTTAACTCAGTTTTAATTATATCAACATCAATATGTAGTTTATCAATATATTTGCTATTGTTTAAAATGTTTACAGTAACTGGTTTTATAACTCTAATATTAATTTTATTGTAATCTATCAATTTCAAGTGGTGGTTGTAAATCTCCAAAACTGTCAAAATATTCCTTATAGTTGTGATTTTTATAATATGCTACCCAATGTGTTCCAGGTCCATGTTCATCATCTAAATTAACAATACCACATTCTTGAGTAAGTGGGTTTTTGGGTTAACCATCACACATGAAAACACCTCTAAAATATCTGAGTTGTCTTCCACATTTCTGTAGATCTATATCAGTTAGAGGACGATTGGGTAGATTTTTTAAATGTTTTTTGAATCTGGTCTATAATACAATCCATATCCAGTTTTATAAGGTTTAAGATATAAACCTTTTCCCATAGCTATTGCTTTCATATTTTTATTATAACGTGTAGCTTCTGCTAGTTGTTCTTTTCCATTCTTTATACTGTTCACAGCTTTAACTATAGCTGATCCACCTGTAGCTAAACCTCCCAAAGCTGATAATGCTGTTAAAACAGGAATTAGTGGTAGAAATCCACCAATTTTAGGTACTGGAATTACTCTTGGTATTTTTATATTAGCTCTCCTTTTGCTTTTAAAATTATTATGAACGACTTTTTGAGCAATTTTAACAGCGTCATGTATATTATCTGGTTTTTCTTTTTTCAAAAATTTTAAGGTATTTCTAACAGTGTTGGTAAATAATTTTCTATTACAAACTTTTCTCATTCTTTTTTTCATTGTTTTTCTCGATTTACGATGTTTTTTAATATTTTTAATATTCTTCATACCTAATCCAAATTTCACTTTTGTCTTCATTGCATTCGTAACAAACCAAGCATTAGCTCGTTCTTTAAAATCACTATCTTTAGATTTTACTCGTTGTCAAGCTTTTTCAGATAATATTTGATCAGCTTGATGTCGGCTATTTAAATCTTTTGATTGTGAGTATGCAATATCGTGTTCTTCACATGCAGTGTCTAATAAATTTATTCCTTTATCTCCTCTTGCTAAGCGTTCTTTAAGTTATGTACCAGGTCCACAGAATTGATAACCAGGTAATAATGCAGTATTTGATGGTATTTCTTGAACTCTAATATTAGTATTATAATTTGAAAATGCAGCATTTAGTCTTACAGTTGTCACGAAATGTGTCAAAAAGCAAAGTAAGTTATAATTTATTAAATTCATAATATTTAGTTATTGTTTATTTATTAAGCTTGATGTCTTATTTTTATATCTTTACTTTTGGAATATGCTATATCGTGATCTTCGCATACAGCATTCAAAGGTTAATTCCTTTATCTACTCGTTCCAAATGTTTTTATAATTTTTATCCAGGACCGCAAAATTTGTAACCAGGAAGATGTATTTTGTGTGAGTAGACATAAAAATGCTAATTCTTTCTATTTACGTCAAACTTATACAAGAATACCCAAAACATTTAGTTATATATAATGCTAATAAGATTATTATATTTAAGCAAGTGAGACATATATATGGAGATCATGTGATATGAATTATGAAAAGTTTCATAAAATCTGTCGAGAATGATGGAAAAACAAGTATGGATTTCTGGTTGTAAGTAAAGATGATGATTTAAATAAATATTTAATTATCAGTATATTATTAGATATTAAACGTATTAGATCAGTATACACTACATCGATCTGGTATCAGCTATCAGGTCTAGTAGCTGATACCAGACCTGATAGCTGATACCAGATCGATGTAGTGTATACTGATCTAATACGTTTAATATCTAATAATATACTGATAATTAAATATTTATTTAAATCATCATCTTTACTTACAACCAGAAATCCATACTTGTTTTTCCATCATTCTCGACAGATTTTATGAAACTTTTCATAATTCATATCACATGATCTCCATGTATATGTCTCACTTGCTTAAATATAATAATCTTATTAGCATTATATATAACTAAATGTTTTGGGATTCTTGTATAAGTTTGACGTAAATAGAAAGAATTAGCATTTTTATGTCTACTCACACAAAATACATCTTCCTGGTTACAAATTTTGCGGTCCTGGATAAAAATTATAAAAACATTTGGAACGAGTAGATAAAGGAATTAACCTTTGAATGCTGTATGCGAAGATCACGATATAGCATATTCCAAAAGTAAAGATATAAAAATAAGACATCAAGCTTAATAAATAAACAATAACTAAATATTATGAATTTAATAAATTATAACTTACTTTGCTTTTTGACACATTTCGTGACAACTGTAAGACTAAATGCTGTATTTTCAAATTATAATACTAATATTAGAGTTCAAGAAATACCATCAAATACTGCATTATATTTTGATAATATAGGAATAATAAACATGATTAATTCAAGATGGAATCTATTTATTTACTATGACTTCTATGAATTTTACGATGAACTTAAGAAAATAAAAATCATAACAGAAGTTATACAAAATGAGTTCTTAATTAATAAATATGGCAAAGAGATATGTGAATTGTTAAAACGAAGGTTCGATAAAATATATTATTCATTGCAGCAAGACAATTTATTTCTAAAATCAAAAACCGTGATTAACGAAGATCATCAAACTCTACAAACAAAAATAAAAAACTATTTTAACAACCAGCAAGATTTGAATCAGCTTATGATTCAACAAATATCAATTTTAGATTCTACAAAGAACATATTAAAAAACACTACTAATGAACTAAATGCAAGCATTATTAAAATTTATGAACTACTGAAGCTGATTAATAGTGATGAAGATAAAAATAGAACAAATGTAGAATGGTTGTTTCAAGTCATGATAGGGCAACTACATTTAATAGTAGATAACTGTAATAAAGTTCAATCATCCTTTACAAATCTATTAATTGACATAAATCATGGAAATGTTAATCCAGATCTTCTTACATTTAACCAATTACAAGACGAATTATTACATATTGAATAATTCTTATCAAATGATTTGATTTTTCCTGGACAACTCACCGATACTAAATTAAAGAAAATTTTTAACTCTATTAAAGTAAATGGATTTATGATAGAAAATCGATTTGTAATACAAGCTGAAATACCATTAGTTACCAATCATAGTTCTGAAGTTTACAAAATAATTCAACTACCAGTTAAAGTAGACAATAGTACAGTGATATCTTTGGTAGATGATGATTACATAGTGCAAATAACTTTGCAAATAATTTGTATTTTTTGATGTCTCAATTACAACTTAATGCATGTACTAAAAACAATGATGACCAATTTAATTGTAGAAATAATTTTTCATGGAAATCAGCTGTTGAACGAACATGTGAAATTTCAGCACTAAAACAGTCGAGGCATGCTGAATGTAATTTTAAAGAAGTTGAAAAGAAAAGTGTTTGGATTAAATTATCAACAGAAAATCAGTGGTTATTTGCTGTTTCTGATACATTTACACTAAGGGTGGACTGTGATAATCATAATCGCAGTTCGATAATGCTACCTTCAAAAGGTTTGTTAACTTTACAATCAGGATGTGTTGCAGAACATGAAGGAATCACCTTATATTCTTCGGCATATTTTACATCAAAACAAAAATCATCTATTCAAACATCGTCATGGCTGATAGATTATAATAAAATAAATATTAGAGTTGTAAAACCAGTTACTATAAACATTTTAAACAATATCAAACATATTGAGAAACCACATACTGATAAAGAATTTAAAGAATTTAAAGGTTAAAACTGTGCCAGGAGATATATCACTTTTTGTTATTTCGATTTGTATTCTAGTTTTATGTTCTATTTTCATTAAGAATAAATATTGTAAGAGTAAGTCTATGGATAATATTTCATCTCCTGTACTTTTAGATGTCTAAGGGAATGATGAAAAATAATATAAATGTATGTTTGCAAAAGACAAAAATATTAAAATAATTGAAATTAATTGTAATTAAAATTAAGTGTGACTTTTGAAATATTTAGATGTGAAGGTTTGTTATAATGATTGAATATATTTCTTACTGATGTAAATTTTAATACACCATTTATATTTTATTATCTGTTTCCAAGCAATAACGTATTTCCAAATTAAACTAAAAAGACCTTTAATTTATTGATAATATACTGAATTTTATCAGATATGTTCATAACTTTGTCTAATTCTCCACTATAAAATATATTATGTTTAGAAAGAGATGTAAACGTAATTAAATTTGTGATACAAATGAATACTGAATATAAAATAATGAAACAAAAAAAATGTGTTTATATGTATGTATCTAATATAAAAATAAAAAATAAAATAAAACATGGCATTTAGTGTAAATTTAAAATGTTTAATGTTTTAATTTCATCATTTATAAGAAATATTGATAGTAAAGAAATAATGAACTTTTATTAAATAATCATATATATGGGATAGAATATAAGTCATACTATAAAATCGAAAGATTTTGTATAAAAGAAAAAAAAATTAACAGAAAATATTAAAGATATTTATGTAAAAATAAAGAATATACAAAGAAGTAAGAACAATATGAATTGAAAAAAATAATTATAAACATGTATTTTTCAAAATCTATTAATTGGTATAGAGTTCTTTTAGACTTTCTGGACACAGCAGTAAATATAATTAGGTGTGGTGATTCAATTTCATATTCCACATATTCCGGATGACATGAATTGAGATTTTGATTTTTAGTACTAATATTATATTTGCTGGTGATGGTAACAAAATTTGTTTTTCAGATAGGATTACACCCTCAGGAAAATCATTGTAATTTTTTCAATACCTTTACTTAGACCATATGTATCATAGCTAGTTGGTAGTAAGACTTTTTTCAAATACTCAAAATGTATTGATATATTGTTGATACCACGTCTTCTTAATAGAGGACAATTTGATGATCAGCGCAGATGCTCAGATATAGGCAGATCAACATGTTCTCAACACATAAAAATAACATCTCGTTCTATCTCTTTTGCTGGTATAAAACATTCTCGTCATAGTCAATTGGTTCTTATCCAACCAATCAAATGTCTTTACACGTTCATATTCTCTGGGGAATATTACACTCATGGTATACTGTAGCTTAAATGATAATTGGAGTAGATCATTACATTTTCTATTAGCGACTTTTTCACAACTTTTTAATCAGGTATTACCTATACCTTTAGTTTGAACAGAATTGATAGAAGTTTGATCGATTAGCAAATCTTTATACATTTTTTATTAAAAAGATAAGAGTGTACTTATTTCAAACAGTTATTAGAACTGCATCTAAATTTAATATTGTATGTATCTATCAATATATACTAAATTAAAATCAAGATATTTAAAGAAGGAGGTATACATGAAAAATTATCATATGTATGCAAAGAAAAAGTTTAATATGAAAATAGCGATTTAGTCCCAATACATAAGACACTATTTTAAATTCATGTTATTGGTTTTTTGTAAATATTATAAATTTTTAGAATAGATATAGTAGTTTAAACAATTTATAAGTAGATGACATAGAATAGAATAGAATAGAATAGAATAGAATAGAATAGAATAGAATAGAATAGAATAGAATAGAATAGATTAGAATAGAATAGAATATAATATAATGGAATAGAATACAATAGAATAGAATAGAATAGAATAGAATAGAATAGAATAGAATAGAATAGAATAGAATAGAATAGAATAGAATAGATTTATAGACAGATAAATAGATAGATAGATGGATGGATAGAGAGACAGATGAATAGATAGATGGATAGATAGACAGAAAAATAGATAGATAGATGGATAGATAGGTAGGTAGATAGATAGGTAGGTAGGTAGATAGATAGATAGATAGATAGATGGATAGATAGATAGATAGATAGATAGATAGGTGGGTAGATAGATAGGTAGGTAGGTAGGTAGATAGATGGATAGATAGATGGATAGATAGACAGACAAATAGATAGATATATAGATAGATAGATGGATAGATAGGTAGGTAGATAGAAAGGTAGGTAGGTAGATAGATAGATGGATAGATAGATGGATAGATAGACAGACAAATAGATAGATATATAGATAGATAGATGGATAGATAGGTAGGTAGATAGATAGGTAGGTAGGTAGATAGATAGATGGATAGATAGATAGATAGATAGATAGATAGATAGATAGGTAGGTAGGTAGGTAGATAGATAGATGGATAGAACAGAATAGAATAGATTAGAGTAGAATAGATTAGAATATATAGATGGATAGATAGGTAGGTAGATAGATAGATAGGTAGGTAGATAGATAGATGGATAGATAGATAGATAGATAGATAGATAGATAGATAGATAGATAGATAGATAGATAGGTAGGTAGATAGATAGGTAGGTAGGTAGATAGATAGATGGATAGAACAGAATAGAATAGATTAGAGTAGAATAGATTAGAATAGAATAGATTAGAATAGAAAATGAATAAAATAGAATAGAAAATATAAAAAATAACAACTAAAACCAATGAAATTCATAATTACTAATGAGTATACAGTAGAACATCTAGAACAAATAAGAAAATTACCAAGAACATTAAACAAAAATGATAAACATTTAGAAGATTGTGTTTGGGCTGATAAGAATACTAGAGCTGGACCGAAAATTTGTGATTGTTATGATTATGAAATCTTAAGGAGAGTAGCAGAAGATGAAGCTAGGAAAATTATAAATTTCAATAATTTAAAAAACTGTATAAACTGTACCTTTAACAAAATATAAAAACTATAAGAAATAAATAATAATTTATAAATAAAACAATTGTTTTTTATTTAAAAATACTTTTTTATAAATTATTTACAACAATTAGAATCACAGAAATAAAATCTCTTTTGGTAGTAAATAACATTTTTTATTGTCAATTGTTATCACATTCCTCTCTACAATAATAATAATTTTTTAAACTACTAATACTAATGTTTACATTTCTTATCACAAAAATGTATTCACATTCTTTCTCAAAACTACAAACACATTACTAACCAGGGATGTAAAACATAAACAACATACATTTCAATCATACTGATCTTTAAAAACATAACAGATGTCTATTTTCTAACTATACACTAAAACTGGGTTTCTTCCATCATCCACAAAATCAAAACTCAAAACCTAACACACACAAATCTATCTGGCAACACTGTCTCACACCAAATAACAATTCCCTCTCTCTCATGTCTCACAACCCACACTTCCCCTCTCTCTCACAACCCACACTTCCTCTCTCTCTCACAACAAATACAAATATTTTAGGTTACAAAATCCCATCCAGAAAGATCTATAGATAGTAAACAATCATAGAAAAATTAACAAAACAAAACACCAACAAAAATATAAATATCTATCTCCGCCATAGCCAACATAAAACCAACCACCAATCACGAACGAGGAAAATACACATTTCAACCACCTTGATCTTTAAAAACACAACAGCTGTCTATTTTCTATCTATACACTAAAACTGGTTTTATTCCATCACACACAAAATCAATCCTCAAAACCTTAACACACACATATCCACCTGATAATACTCTCTCACACCAATTAACTATTCTCTCTCACTCTCACAACACACACATATCACAACACAGAAATACCACCTCAATACCACACACCAACCAGGGATGGAAAACGTAAACAACATACAATCATACCACAACACATACACATTTCACATTTCAAAAAACCACAACCCCAGCTATGCATGAGCCGAATTTTGTATGAAAAAGTTGATCCCGAACATACATAAACATACTACTCTTTACCGAGTCCAAAAATAAACGATTTTGAATTTGAAAATTCCAAAAAAGACGACTTTTTGTGTTTTTTAGCCGAAAAAGTATCTACACTCTTTTTTATCTAAAATAAAATTTTCTTTAGCAACGTATAATAATTTTGCACTTTTCTGAAAGGTATTCACAGAGATGACTTCAAGCTAAAAAACAAGCCCAATAACTCAATTGATCATGATACATACCCTCCCGAATTCGACCCATTTTATATGAAAGTTTTGATTTTAGACCACATTTTCTCAAATCCCAAAGCACGAATCGACAAGCGGAATATATTTTAAGAATCCTCAATATGTTGTTAAAAGTTTTAAATCAAAATTTACGGGCCTTCGGAAAAATGTGGATTCTATAGCCATAAATGTAAAAAATCCCATTTTTGGGAATTTTGATAAGTTTTTTTTGGGAATTCAGGAAAACCCTACCCCTGATTGAAATTTGTTTAACGCGCTTTTATTTATAGTAATAAGATTCAAATTTCCTTAAAATTTCATTAAGATATCTTTATAAACAAATATGCTATTACAATTAAAAAATTGGGCCTTTTGTTTGGTTTATTTCTAAATAGCGAAAGAAATTTTCAAAATATGTATTCCAAATTAAACTTATCCTTTAGCATATATAATTTCCGATCTTTTGCAAAAAGATTCAAATGAATATCATGCCTCATTTCAGAAATATGCGCGTTTAAACTTTTATATTTCCAATTTATTGTATATATGACTATATTTTTACAAACTTGCAACTTTCGCCTTTAGTTTTGCGTGAACAATTACTTAGAAAATTATGAATATTTCTGTATACTTTTAATAAAATCTATACACAAAATATTTTTATAAAAATAATTAATAAAATTTTTTTATTTTTAATAGCGTTGCACATTTCCCAAATTTAAGTAAATCTTTATCCTTTTCTAAGCATTCATATATTTCTATTAATGAATTTAAAATAACAAAACAAACAAAAAATTTCTATTTTAACTTAATCAATATTATTATTTTTGGTATTTATCATCTTTCTTAATAAATATTCTATTTCTAATACGATTTTTTATTACTTATTTACATTAAATTTATGTAGACAATTTTTCTAATATTTTAAACTTATACTACTTATTTTCTATAAAATAATCTGTTGTGTATACATATTTAAAATGTAATAAAGGTCCTTCAAGTCTTCAGTATTTTGAGTTGATAAAGGCTCATAATAAATCCAACGTTTTCTCATTGATGATAGTACAGGGTCTGATGATAACAATAGGGTATTAAAAATATCCTCGTTTTGTGACGTTCTGGAGCATTTTCTGGAGCTGAATAATATAACGTGCTTAAAATCTCTGTTTATTGCTTCTTGATCCTCTTCTGTAAGCTCTCCAAGTGAAAGAATATTTCGTTCAATTATAATTTCGCCATGGCAAAATACTTTATGTACTGTTGGTGTCATGGATATAGAGAAACAAGTAGTTTAGATATTTCTGTTGCATATTCTCCAAATCGAGCAGAGTTAATTTTGTGCTTACTATTAATTGCCATTAACAATATGTTAGTCTTTTCAAGTAACTTGTACTACCACCAGTCGGCAGAAGTTTGTCGATGTTTAATCCCGTCTCTTCTCTGAATTCATTCTGAATTCTACTTTTCTCGATTTTCTAAGTGTTTTTAAATCCTCGTTGTTTCTGGTAGGTTTTGTTAAATTTTCTGGCACACTTCTATACTATGTGCAGAAAATGCTCCATGAACCGTATTCTGGCGTGAAGTGGAGATATTCCGAAAGACAGAAATTCTTCATTAATACTCCTTGCTTTACCAATAACCGAAAATTGTGATTTCGTCTCTTCACATAGTGAGCATTTCAAAAAAGAAGATGTTTCCGTAATGGCATTACTAACCTTTTCATCAATCATTGTTAGACTAAGTTGAAAGGATATGTTGAATGTGTATTGGTTTATGGTTATTATGAATAGGTTGTAAATAATTTATTTCATCTTTAATATATTCCACTAAATCCTTATGGGCCAGTCTTTTCTTCTTAGATCTTGTACTTAAATTATCATATGTCTTGCAGGGTGCTCCAGTTGATATTTTGCACGCCGATATTTCTATATCAGTATCCATCCAATCGGAATGTTTAATTTTTAATCTGTTAGTACGCTGATTCAAGGACTTCATTTTTACGTCATACAACTTTAACAATCTCTCTATATGAAATTTACCAATGACGTCGACTTTTGCATGACATGTAGTGTTTATGAATTCCACTATAGCTTCTAAACGATTAAGATCATTTTTGGATAAACTCCACAGAACACAACACCATTGTTCATGTTTCAATGTAATCACCATGGTAATCAACTTCGTTATGATGTTGATAAGGATTAGCTGCTCATTTATATATATATCTATTAGATATATCGCACAGGTATATATATTTACAGGTATTCTGTGAATTTTCATTAGGTAAAATATTGAAAGAGTCAATTTGGAAGAGTACCTATACCGAATTCATTGATATTATATGTTGCTGTTAGGTATCACCGGAAAGGATATCTGTACATTGCCACTAGATCATAAATATATAAATTTTTAACCATCACCAATAGATAAATACATTTGTTAAATTTATGTAAACACCATAAATGTAAACTAATAAAATAGACATTTTTTGTTCGTTTTGTTATTTTAAATTCATTAATAGAAATATATGAATGCTTAGAAAAGGATAAAGATTTACTTAAATTTGGGAAATGTGGCAACGCTATTAAAAATTAAAAATTTTTATTAATTATTTTTATAAAAATATTTTGTGTATAGATATTAAAAGTATACAGAAATATTCATAATTTTCTAAGTAATTATTCACGCAAAACTAGAGGCAAAAGTTACAATTTTGTAAAAATATAGTCATATATACAATAAATGGGAAATATAAAAGTTTAAAGGCGCATATTTCTGAAATGAGGCATGATACTGACTTGAGTTTTTTTGCAAAAGATCGGAAATTATATACGCTAAAGGATAAGCTTAATTTGGAATACATATTTTTAAAATTTCTTTCGCTATTTAGAAATAAATCAAACAAAAGGCCCAATTTGGGGTTTTTGGAGAAAATACAAATTTTTTAATTGTAATAACATATTTGTTTATAAAGATATCTTAATGAAATTTGCAAGAAAAGGGAATCTTATTAATGTAAATAAAAGCGCGTTAACCAAATTTCAATCAGGGGTAGGGTTTTCCTGAATTTCCAAAAAAACTAATCAAAATTCCCAAAAATGAGATTTTTTACATTTATGGCTATAGAATCCACATTTTTCCGAAGGCCCGTAGATTTTGATTTAAAACTTTTAACAACATATTGAGGATTCTTAAAATATATTCCGCTTGTCGATCCGTGCTTTGGGATTTGAGAAAATGTGGTCTAAAATCAAAACTTTCATATAAAATGGGTCGAATTCGGGAGGGTATGTATCATGACCAATTGAGTTATTCGGCTTGTTTTTTATCTTGAAGTCATCTCTGTGAAGTTACCTTTCAGAAAAGTGCAAAATTATTATATGTTGCTAAAGAAAATTTTATTTTAGATAAAAAAGAGTGTAGATACTTTTTCGGCTAAAAAAACACAAAAGTCGTCTTTTTTGCAATTTTCAAATTCAAAATCGTTTATTTTTGGACTCGGTAAAGATATCGACTTCAATTTTTGTTTATTCAATAGATAATTTTGTTCTTTAACTAGATAGGGAAAAAAAAACTAATAAAATCTTTCGGAAATACTAGGATATATATGAAAAAACTGGACCAAAAACATACAAAATTATGGTGCTTAAAAATTCAAACGCAAATAACTTTAAAACTATAAGAGATAAATAGTACATAAGCATGCTTTTTATAGGTCTTATCAGGGCCTACAACAATATATAAAAATATTTGAAATCGGACGAGAAACAAAATTTGGCAAGCTATTAAAAATTTTTTATGTCAGAGGTACCTAACTTTGAGCCCCCTTAGCACCGCCCCTGAGCGGTTTGTTGTGCCCCCCTTCCAAACTTAAAATTGTACACTCCTCCGCTACGCCTATACCAAATCATGAAAATCCAACCAGCCGATCAGAAGTTACAATTTATTTCCAAAAAATTTCGATTCTGCCCCACTGTGCATTCTGGCAAGTGCCTAATAAAAGTTTTACAATGTATTCTTCTACTATTATTCAATGAACTTAAGCCGAAATACAAAAATTCTAAAAAAACTATAAAAAAAAATTCAACAAAAAACTGTAAACTAATTTTTAATTATTTTAAAATTGTAAAATACTTTTTCTAGATCCTTATATAAGAACTACACATCTGTGATGCTGTATTATATAACTCTTTTATGTAGGACTTTGATTTTCCCAAACTTAGTTTTCTGGAGCAGTTATATATTGTTATCCAGTTAAAAATAATTCATGAAATTTTTAATTCCTTTGAAAATGTAAAATCCTTTTCTAGCTCCATTTATAAGAACACATTGTACTCTACACATCTGTGATGCTGTAGTGTATAACTCTCTTATGTAGGACTTGGGTATTCCCAAACTTAGTTTTTTGGAGCAGTTTTATATATAATTATTATGGCTGGGTTCATACAAGGCAATTTTTTGCTGAAATTCTGATTTCGTGTGAGAGAGAGCGAGAGGGAATATGAAAGGGAACAAACTTGTCTGTACTTCGAAAGTCGTTTTGTTTTTCATTTTCGTACTTGAAAACAAAAACAAATCAAAGTAAAGGGTATATACATAAGTTTGATATTCTGTTTATAATTTCTACAATATTCACCTAAGACCCCAAAAAGTATACATTTTCTGGATTATCATTGTTGAAATTGCTTTTTAGAAAAGCCCAGTTATCGGATTTATATGTTTTATTCATCAACAAAATCGGTTCATTAATGGCCGAGATATCGCCAAAAAATCGAAAAGGACTCTAAAAACGTATTTGATTTCGACTTTTCTAAGCCCCTATATAGGCTAGCGATTTGTTTTTACACAGAAAATTCGGAATCTTTTTTGGAATGTTTTTGCGGAAGAAATGAACAAAATCGGTTCATTAGTAACTGAGATATAGTCAAGCTTCGGAATTCGTTCGGTTTTTTGAATTAACCATATCGGTCCACAAGTAATCCTAAAATGATCTCCACAATATTAAGAATTGGAAAACATTCAGATTTCTCCATAACAGATACTCCAGGTTCGAGGTTGGGTCTACTACCAACGGTTTTTACTCTTTCTTGTTAGAAAAATTTGAGGTTTTTAGTGCTTTTGCGCCCAGATGTGCCAAAAAGTGGTTAGAAACTATCGTTGTTATTCAAGATTTTCAAGATTTATTGAAAAGCGATGCCAAAGAATGGCTCACATTTCAGATTAACTCGAAAACGTCATGTCAGATAAGTACCGGGTAGAAAAATAATTTTTCTTTAGATAAAGGAATGATTTATGATGATTCCAAAAAGAGTTAAAGAAGTATCCGTGTATTTTTAAAAAGATAAAATTTTGTAGGAATTCGCAAGAAGTTTAGGATATGTTTATCATAATTAGAACCCACTTTTAGCATTCCGTTTAACTAAAATGTATAGTCTTGAATTGCAGCAATAGTTACCAACTCCTTTCTTACCATGCTATGCGCAATATTAATATAAATTTGCAATTTTTCTGTACGAAAAGGTTAAAAAACATTGATAGTGTATGATTTAGTGGAAAAAGTAAAACTGACAATTTTTAAAGCTGGGCAGGATTAATTCCTAGGAAAACTTCTGGAATTAAAATAATTCACTTCCTGATCACTTCTATAAATCATAAAATAAAAATTGTCAGGAAATAATTTGCAAAAAATATTATTTTATATATAAAATGGACCGACTTTATAATTTTGAGTCATTTGAAAATTCACATTTTCTGCTTTTTTGTTTATAAAAAGATCAAATACCAAATAAATGACAGAGAAGGAACACCTTTCAGTAAAAAGCTTTTTAGCTAGCAGTTCCATCAAATAACCATTGAACTTTTTCATAAACGAAGCAAATAAAAGTGACCTTATCATTTAGCCGCGCACTGTATATAAGTTAACACAAATTTAGTTAATTATGAATATTCCCTCGTTAACACAAATTTAGTTAATTATGAATATTCCCTCTTTCTTTTATTTTTTAATATGCTGCGTTTGCGTTATTGTTGGATTTATTAAAGTTCATTTAACTGTCTGCAATTTGAGTAAGCTATTTTGTTTTCAACACACGCTTTTGTACTATCAGCATCTATTATTACCAATAATTGAGTTCAGCTTATTTTACACAATTTTAAGTTTTTATGATTAAGCATTTTTATATTTTAAATTATAAAATTTTTTAACAAAGAAGTCAGTCGTAGTCAAGTACTCGAACATGTTTTATTTTTAAATAAACATTAAAATAACTTATATACGAACTTTTCTAAGTGCAAAAACTAATTTTAGCGATATTTATACATTCTATTTATTATTCAACTAATAAATATTTATTTAAGAAAATTTTTTACCTTAAAATTTGTAATTATGTTTTTTATTAATAATAAAGTAATGCAGTTATAGAAGCAAAAGTTTAAGCATGCACAGTGGGGCAGAATCGAAATTTTTTGGAAATAAATCTGTAACTTCTGATCGGCTGGTTGGATTTTCATGAAATTTGGTATAGACGTAGCGAAGGAGTGTACAATGTTAAGTTTGGAAGGGGGGCACAACAATCCCTCCAGGGGCGGAGCTAAGGGGGCTCAAAGTTAGGTACCTATGACATAAAAAATTTTTAATCGCTTGCCAAATTTTTGTTTCTCGTCCGATTTCAAATATTTTTATATATTGTTGTAGGCCCTGATAAGACCTATAAAAAACATGCTTACGTGTCCTATTTATCTCTTATAGTTTTCGAGTTATTTACGTTTGAATTTATAAGCACCATAATTTTGCATGTTCTTGGTCCAGTTTTTTTCATATATATCCTAGTATTTCCGACCGATTTTTTAAGTTTTTTCTTAACTAGTTAAAGAACAAAATTATCTATTGAATAAAAAAATTTGAAGTCGATGTCTTTACCGAGTCCAAAAATAAACGATTTTGAATTTGAAAATTGCAAAAAAGACGACTTTTGTGTTTTTTTTAGCCGAAAAAGTATCTACACTCTTTTTTACCTAAAATAAAATTTTCTTTAGCAACATATAATAATTTTGCACTTTTCTGAAAGGTAATTTCACAGAGATGACTTTAAGATAAAAAAAACAAGCCCAATAACTCAATTGGTCATGATACACACTCTCCCGAATTCGACCCATTTTATATGAAAGTTTTGATTTTATACCATTATTCTCTCAAATCCGAATGCACGAATCGACAAGCGGAATATATTTTCAGAATCTTCAATGTGTTGTTAAAAGTTTTAAAGCAAAATCTACGGAACTTCAGAAGAATGTGGATTCTATAGCAAAAAATTTAAAAAATCCAATTTTTGGGAATTTTGATTAGTTTTTTTGGGAATTCAGGAAACCCTACCACTGATTAAAATTTGGTGAACGCCCTTTTATTTATATTAATAAGATCCATATTTTCTGCAAATTTCATTAAGATATCTTTATAAACAAATATGTTATTACAATTAAAAATTTGTATTTTCTCCAAAAACCCGAAATTGGGCATTTTGTTTGGTTTAATTCTAAATAGCGAAAGAAATTTTAAAAATATATATTCCAAATTAAGCTTATACTTTAGCATATATAATTTCCGAAGTTTTGCAAAAAGATTCAAGTCAATATCATGCCTCATTTCAGAAATATGCGCCTTTAAACTTTTATATTTCCAATTTATTGTATTTATGACTATACACAGCCTGCCACTTGAATAAGGAATCACATTTTTTTAACTTTAATTAAGTATATTTCCTAAACTAAAGTTCAGAAAAAAATATTTTTTTGTGCAACCAAATTTCAAAGTGTTGGATTTAGTTTCGTGAAGAAATAAAAAATATAAATTTTTTATTTCTTTATTATACTAAAATTATGCATTTATTTAGAGACATGTATTTCTGTGGTACTTTTTCGTGTGTCACTTTAATAAGGAATATTTTAAAACTAAGCAAACTGTAATTTATTTTTAAATTTTAGATTATAAAAATGAAAGTTATTATCTTCTAGCATTCAATTAGTAATGAGTACTGTCACCATTTTTAGAAATAACCTAAAAAATGAGATTTGGCATCGACTTGTATAATGACTCTAAGTAATTTAGCGAAATTGAATTCCATGCTCCCGTTATTGTATCCTTTAAGCATTCTATCATCTCAAATTTTTTTCTTCCTTCATAAACATTTCTTGCAAGCCAACCCCAGACATTTGCTATTGGATTCAGGTATGGTGAATATGGGGGCCAATCCAAAAGTTGAACACCTTGTTGATTAATTCATTGTTTTACTGCTCTGGCGGTATGAATAGGAGCGTTGTCGTCTTGGTACGTCCAAGGTATGGGTCCAAGGAAATCATTAAATTTTAGAAATGCTTCCTCCAGAATGTTTTTGTAAGTCGTTGCAGTCATTTTGTTGGATACAAAAATCAATTCTATGGTACCATAATACGAAATGGCAACCCATACCATTATTCCGCCTTCTCGGCTGTGTCTGCGGCTTAAAAATAATTCCTCCTTATTTAGGTCATGGAAGTAATAGTTATACCTGTCGGGACCACCAATATTAAACCTTTTTCATCGGAAAATACAACTTTAAACCATTTGTCGGACCATATCATTGTATTTTTGGCAAACTGTAGACGTTGTGATTTGTGTTTTTCATTAAGTGGTGTTTTTTTTCCAGTTTTTGTCAGACTATGTATGGGCACGACTTTAAAATACGGTGCACTGTTCTTAGACTGGCACTGACTCCACTTTTTTTCACTTATTTTTGATACCGACATGGCAGAATTTGATGCAATTCTAAGAATTTTTCGTCTTTCTTTTGGAGTTGTTGCCATTTTCTTCAGCCCTTTCATGTTTTTTCCATATCTTTCCACGTTATTTAAATTGTTGTACACAACTGTCTTTCCTCTTTAATGTTTTTGGCTATTTGGACTGGATTCTGACCCTGAGATTTCAAAATCAGAATTTTTTCCTTTTCAGAGTTAATACGTCCTATTTTGAATAAAAACTATTTAAAAACTATCAAATTAAAAATTCTCTAGCCGTTTATATTAAAAGAAATTCAAACCATAGCTTTCCTAATTAATATTAAAAGAATTCCTTATTCAAGTGACACACGAAATAGTACCACAGAAATACATGTCTTTAAATAAATGCATAATTTTAGTATAACAAAATATGTATATTTTTTATTTCTTGAGGAAACTAAAGCCAACATTTTGAAATTTGGTTGCACAAAAAATTATTTTTTTCTGAACTTTAGTTTAGGAGATATACTTAATTAAAGTTTAAAAAATATGATTCCTTATTCAAGTGGCAGGCAGAGTATTTTTACAAACTTGCAACTTTTGCCTTTAGATTTGCGTGAATAATTACTTAGAAAATTATGAATATTTCCGTATACTTTTAATAAAATCTATACACAAAATATTTTTATAAAAATAACTAATAAAAATTTTTTATTTTTAATAGCGTTGCCACATTTCCCAAATTTAAGTAAATCTTTATCCTTTTCTAAGCATTCATATATTTCTATTAATGAATTTAAAATAACAAAACAAACAAAAAATGTCTATTTTAACTTAATCAATATTATTATTTTTGGTATTTATCATCTTTCTTAATAAATATTCTATTTCTAAATCGATTTTTATTTCTTATTTACATTAAATTTATGTAGACAATTTTTCTAATATTTTAAACTTATACTACTTATTTTCTATAAAATAATCTGTTGTGTATACATATCTGAAAGATAATAAAGGTCCTTCAAGTCTTCAGTATTTTGAGTTGATAAAGGCTCATAATAAATCCAACGTTTTCTCATTGATGATAGTACAGGGTCTGATGATAACAATAGGGTATTAAAAATATCCTCGTTTTGTGACGTTCTGGAGTATTTCCTGGATCTGAATAATTCAACGTGCTTAAAATCTCTATTTCTTGCTTCTTGAGCCTCTTCTGTAAGCTCTCCAAGTGAAAGAATATTTCGTTCAATTATAATTTCGCCATGGCACAATACTTTATGTACTGTTGGTGTCATTTCTTTCCACGGATATAGAAAAACAAGTAGTTTAGATATTTCAGTTGCATATTCTCCAAATCGAGCAGAGTTAATTTTGTGGTTACTATTAATTGCCACCAACAGTATGTTAGTCCTTTCAAAAAAAAAATAAGTAACTCTTTATTAATACCAGTTATCTTTGATGTAGCTTCGAAATTTCCGAAAAAAATTGTTGCTGTATTTACATCATTTGTACTACCACCAGTCGGCAGAGGTTTGTCGATGTTTAGTCCCGTCTCTTCTCTGAATTAAATCCTCGTATATGTATAAAATGCTCCATGAACCGTATTCTTCATTAATACTCCTTGCTTTACCAATATCCGAAAATTGTGATTTCGTCTCATCACATAGTGAGCATTTCCAAAAAGAAGATGTTTCGGTAACGGCATTACTAACCTTTCCATCACTCATTGTTAGACTAAGTTGAAAGGATATGTTGAATGTGTATTGATTTATGGTTATTGAAAGAGGTTGCAAATCATTTATTTCATCTTTAATATATTCCACAAAATCCTTTGTTATTGTCTTCGACTCCCTTGTGTATTCGAACCAAATAGGTCTGCAAAAATGTTTTGATCCTGGAGTGGTGTTAAGCCATATATCTTCAAATGAGTTTTTACACTTTGATGAATATTGCTTTAAGGAATAAGATCGCATTCTTAATGGCACCAAAGATGCTATAAATACGCTTTTATAATCCGCCATTTTCTTACTTCCACTAGCATGCTTGTACTCAGGAAGGGCTGATAGTCCGTCACATTCCCACTTACATATTAATACAACGTCGCTGTTATTTACTTTTTCCAACTGATCTGCAGAAATATCTGCAATTATCATCGTAGCTGTATTCTCAAGCAAAGAAGATAGCTCTACATAGGCTTCCTTTTCGGTAACCGAAATAGATGATAAAATAGTTTGCTTTTTTTCTTGAATATCTTTGCATGATGGAAGAATTGAATGTCCCTTTTCAAGCAGAGCTCTTCTTAAAATTTGATATTTGTTTCGGCTGAGGTCCAGTTCAAGCATTAAAGCAATTGCTTCTTCCTCTGTAAAATTGGATTGTGATGTTGGAGTAGGTACACTTTCGGCAATCCGTTTAAGAAGTTTTGGTGATGCAGTTGGCAGTATTTCAGCAATATTAATTGCACTCTTGGGTTGCTTCTTCTTTTTTAACATTTCTTTGAATGCATCAGAAACTGCTTCATTCCAAATTGTAGAAGGCTTATTGGCCAGTCTTTTATTCTTAGATCTTGTACTTAAATCATCATATGTCTTGCAGAGCGGTCCAGTTGATATTTTGCACGCCGATATTTAATTTTTAATCTGTTAGTACGCTGATTCAAGGACTTCATTTTTACGTCATACAACTTTAAAAAGCTCTCTATCTGAGATTTACCAATGACGTCGACTTTTGCACGATATGTAGTTTTTATGAATTCCACTATAGCTTCTAAACGATTAAGATCATTTTTAGATAAACTCCACAGAACACAACACAATTGTTCATGTTTCAATGTAATCACCATGGTAATCAACTTCGTTATGATGTTAATAAGGATTAGCTGCGCATTTAAATATATATCTATTAGATATATCGCACAGGTATATGTATTTACAGGTATTCTGTGAATTTTCATTAGGTAAAATATTGAAAGAGTCAATTTGGAAGAGTACCTATACCGAATTCATTGATATTATATGTTGCTGTTAAGATATTACCTGTGCATTGTCACTAGCTCATAAAAATATAGATTTTGAACCATCAGTAATAGATACGTGCTGCAGCTAGGTACATTGCCACTAGATCATAAATATATAAATTTTTAACCATCACCAATAGATAAATACAATTGTTAAATTCAGGTAAACACCATAAATGTAAACTAATAAAATACTTATTGATTAAGTTAAAATAGACATTTTTTTGTTTTGTTATTTTAAATTCATTAATAGAAATATATGAATGCTTAGAAAAGGATAAAGATTTACTTAAATTTGGGAAATGTGGCAACCCTATTAAAAATAAAAATATTTATTAATTATTTTTATAAAAATATTTTGTGTATAGATATTATTAAAAGTGTACAGAAATATTCATAAATTTCTAAGTAATTATTCACGCAAAACTAAAGGCAAAAGTTGCAAGTTTGTAAAAATATAGTCATATATACAATAAGTTGGAAATATAAAAGTTTAAAGGCGCATATTTCTGAAATGAGGAATGATATTCACTTGAATCTATTTGCAAAAAATCGGAAATCATATATGCTAAAGTATAAGCTTAATTTGGAATACATATTTTTAAAATTTCTTTCGCTATTTAAAAATAAACCAAACAAAAGGCCCAATTTGGGGTTTTTGGAGAAATTTTCTTTATAAAGATATCTTAATGAAATAGGATATGTGGATCTTATTAATGTAAATAAAAGCGCCTTAACCAAATTTCAATTAGGGGTAGGGGTTTCTTGAATTCCCAAAAAAACTAATCAAAATTCCCAAAAATGGGATTTTTTAAATTTTTGGCTATAGAATCCACATTTTTCCGAAGTCCCGTAGATTTTGATTTAAAACTTTTAACAACATATTTGAAATCGGACGAGAAACAAAAATTTGGAAAGCGATTAAAAATTTTTTATGTCAGAGGTACCTAACTTTGAGCCCCCTTAGCTCCGCCCCTTCCAAACTTAACATTGTACACTCCTCTGCTACGCCTATACTAAATTTCAGGAAAATCCAACTAGCCGATCAGAAGTTACAGATTTATTTTCAAAAAATTTCGATTCTGCCCAACTGTGGAATTTTCTAGACCGCCACGACTTTCATCAGCACTCTTTCAGCACTCCACCCTGCCGAGTGTCCAATAAAACTTTTACAATGTATTCTTCTACAATTATTTAATGAACTTAAGCCGAAATACAAAAATGATAAAAAAATAATTAAAAATTTCAAAAATTATTTTTAACTAGATACTAATATAAAACTGCAACAAAAAAGTAAGTTTTGGAAAATCCAAGTCCTACATAAGAGAGTTATAGCCTGCAAAATTGCAGATGTGTAGGATACAATGCGTTTTTACAAATGTGTCTAGAAAAGGATTTTACAATTGCAAAGGAATTAAAAATTTTATAAATTGTTTTAACTAGATACTAATATAAAACTGCTCCAAAAAACTAAGATTGGGAAAATCCAAGTCTACATAAGAGAGTTATACCCTACAGCATCACAGATGTATAAGGCTTTAATAATTTCAAAGGAATTAGAAATTACATAAATTATTTTTAACTAAATACTAATATAAAACTGCTCCATAAAACTAAGTTTGGGAAATCCATGTCCTACTTAAGAGAGTTATATCCTTTGTAGGGTTTGTAAAGTAGTCAGTCGAATTAAAGATCGACTGGCTGGTCGGCTGGCTCTTTTTCAATCCATGTAAACTTTATGTGCACAGTATAGATCGCTCTTGTTAAAATAATTCAGTGGTGTTTGGCACATGATCATTTTGGTACATGGATGAAGTCTACTGAAGTTGTTTATGGTCGGTCCATTAATTATACCATATAAATTTCAAAATGTTTTTTATAGACCTTTATTTTATTAAAATTGAGTGCAAAATTTTACGAAAATCGTCCCATAATTATTCATAACTCCCTGTAAACTTGAGCGGATATAAATTTTTTAGTTAAGGGGTTCATGATAAGTTGGTTATAGGTTATGCGATTATATAGTTATATTACAAATAACAAAATACATTACTTATTTAAATTTTTATTAGTTTCTAACACTACAGTTAAGCAGATAATCACATAATCTATAAACAAGGATATGGGTTGAGCAAAGTTGGTTATTTTTTTTAATGAATTTTGCTGTTTATAATATAACCACATAATCACATAACCTGATAACCAACTTTTCGTGAAAACCTTATTGTTTTTAAATAACTTTCCTATGCTGAATACAGATCAAATCTTGCAATTAGTTTTCGAGATTGAAATTGTATGATAAAATTACAAAAATCTGAACATCTCGAAAAGTATAATTATAATTTAATGTTAGAAACGCAGATTTTCCTTGAAAATTAAAAGTCCCTTTTAATAGAAATAGGATCAAAAATAAAAAAACTAAGAATGTACCTACTTTTACTACATAGAATCTATACTTTCTAATGTTGTATATGTATATTACTATATGTAATATACATATATACATATTATATAATAATATATATTATTATATAATATATCGTCACCTAAAATGGAAGAGGCCGTACCACACTCTAATTTTTTACATCAGAAGCAAAAAACATTATTAAAATGCAAAGGCCATAACCACAATTTTTAATTTTTTGCTTAAAATTAAGCAATTAAGTAAAATTTTTTTAATCGTTCACTTAAAGCAAAAATAGATGAAGCTTAAAATACTCTTCAAACCAATTTTTTCTTAAATGGAACAAATTTTGCGACCGTTTCGTTTATGAAGTTGATGTTGCGGTCTTTTGACTTTTGTTAATATTGTTGCAATTTTGAAGATATGAATATTAAATTTTTTTTGTGTATGTTGATGTAGTTTGGGTCAGTACATTATAATCTAATAAAAGGCCAACATTTAATTTTTCAGTGGTTGCGGCCTTTTGAATTTTAGGTGTCGATCTATTATTATATATTATTGGCGCCTAATGGCTCATATTGCGTAATGAATTTGACTATTTAATCATTTTTATTTGATTTATTTATTGACTAAAATTATTTATATTATTTTATTTTGAATTTACTTTGTTTTGTGAGTCTTAATGTTTACTTAAATTGTATTATATACTTGTTTATTTATGATTCTTACGTCGAGTTTTATTAGACAAATTTTTATCAAGACAAGCGTAAAATTTTTGTTTGAATTACAGATGATTTTTTATCTTTATCAATTGTAGGGAAAAACGTATGTTATATTAAACCATGTAAAAATTACCAGCAAAAATAAAAATGACATCTTTTATCAAACAACGTCAAGACAAAGTTGTCAGTATTCGAGCGCTGACAAGTTTGTTTTAATCCTGCAATAACGCTGACAAATTTAGTCTACACTAGACAAGTTTTTGCCTGATTAAATTTTAACGTTTATCTTGATAAAAATTTCTCTAGTATAGACTAGACGTTATGTGATATTGTTGTTCCTTTTTACACTGATCTTATTGCAATGCTTTCTTTCGTTAAGTTGGTATCGTTATTTGAATTGTATTATACAAATAACAAGTTTAGTGGTCCACAACAAATTTATAATATTAGTTAAATTAATTCGTAAAGGAAAAGCACTGCGGCAAGTAGTGTGATTATTATTTTTATGTTTATTAATTTATATGTTTTTTAAATAGAAATAAACGCACGCGCTGCATCGAATCTAAATGAATTAAAGATTTTTGTGTTTCAATTGATTGTGTAGCGTTGTTAAATTCGCCCCTTATGGATAACAGTCGAAGCCAGCGACTACAAATTTTATTTTGCAGTTTTTGGAGAGAATAAATTAATCATTTGCGGATAAAGTGGTCAATTGCCTGCCCGACCAGAAGTTAACATTTTCGCCAAGTGATTAAGTGGTTCCTTGCCAAATCTCGTAGGTAATATTGACGAAAAATGTTCGTAGAATTTTAACGAAAACAAATATATAGTTAAATTAACAGAGTTTATCTTCAAATCAATATAATTTTTCTTCAAATCAACAAATTTTCTTCAAAACAACTAAAAAGTTTTTGTCAAATATATTTTTTTGTAAAGTGTTAAATTGACAGTAACTCTTTGTAAGTGAAACAGCACACAATTTTATTCAATTTAGCGCCCTCAAAAGAAGTTGATTTGAATAAATTATATGTTAACTATTTTTTTTTGTTGATTTTAAAATTGGCTAATATATTTTAGTCAATTGGAATAAAATTCTTCAACCTGGCTAAAATTACTTAAAATTACTAAAGACAATTTTGAGGAAATTTACTAATTTATTTTATTCAAATTAAATAAAATTCTTTAGTTGTATGTAAAATTGAAGAAAATTCTTCAAAAGCAGTTTGCACGTGTTTTTTAAAGAATAAATTTATGTAGATAATTAGATACAATCTTGTTTTAGCTATTGTTAGTGTTACATGTGCTGTATTTTTCTCCCTTGTTTATAAAAAATTATAAAATTTACTAAACTTAGTCGTGCTCTTGTCGATGAAGTATCTATGTCTTCATCTCTAATTCAAAAAAACTGGGTCCAGGAGAAATTTCTGGACTCCGTTGCAAGTTTTTGATAATAATGATGAAAATGATACTGAAATGGACAGTGAAAAATTGAAAAGATTCAAATTCTTAAAATATCACTAATTAAAGTCCTAACACAAAACATTGGAGATATATTAAAATTATTAAATAGTAAAGGTGTAACTAAATACTTAATAAAAAGAATGTCAATCGGTTTAAAAATCTTATGTGAGACAATAGAAACTTATAATTTAATTATAATAATTTTGCGTGAGAATAATTGTCAATTTTTTACACATGAAAGTAAGAATAATAAACCTTTTATAGACGTTCTTCAGTGTTTACTCAAGTAAAAACTGAACTTATTTCTCTTGGTCTAGAATGTTTTCAAGTTAAAATCGTTAAGAAAAACTTCAAAACTATGTGATCGATTTAAGAAAAAATGTTAAATCAATCTTTTGCGCCATAATAACATGGGAATATCAACATAAAATAAAAATCAAACCGGTTCAATGTAGAAAATGCCAAATGTTCCGTCATGGGGAGAAAGGGTGCAGCGTTAAGGCTAGATGTGCTAGTTGTGCAGAAAAACATAAAATAGTTGTTTGTCAATCGGAAAAGAAAATTCAGTGTGCCAACTGCGATAATAACCATAAAGCAACTGATCCCTCGTGCCCTAGTCGCTCTGCGTATATCCAAATTAGAGAGAATGTTATAAAACGACCTAACAGTTATCAGAGAGTAGCGTCATCAAATCTTGGAGACCTAGCAATAACAATATTAATGCAGAAATAAATTTCTCCAATGCATTAAAAAATAACAACAACAATTCTACTGTTAATAACTGCTTGTTTTTATAACACAAGCGCAAAAACGACTCGCCTAACTTGCATTTAAAACAAAAATAAAATTTCAAAATTTGTTTTTGTTTTAAATGTAAGTTAGACGAGTAGTTTTTGCGCTCGAAATTTATATTTGTTTTTGATAACAAAATTTTTAAAAAAATTAATTTTATTTTTTAAAGAAAAACAAAAGGATGAGAGTAGTTTATATTTTTTTTTTAAGTATGTCTTTATTGCTTGCCCATCATAGACTGCCTCTTTCTTATTTCTTAACTTAAATTATAAATACGTTTTTTTAATTTAATTGTCATCATTAATATATTTATTGCGGATTTGCAATTATCAAGAATTGCAAGAATTCAATTTATTTATTTATTTTGCCCTATTTTATTTAAGAAGTCGTCGAACTTGTCTGGAATTGACTCAGCATTTATTCCGGTTGTAAGTTCGTCGACTTTATGTGTGTTTTTGTCCACATATGTAACTACTCCCCCCTTTAGATAAGAATTCTCCTGAATTCTTTTGTTTAATTTTATAGTTATGTATTTATGCTTGATAAAAAAAATATTAATAATGACAATTATTACAATAATAATTAAAATATTGCAGCTGTATGTTATTTTTGTGTGATATTTTAATTCTTTAATATTTTTTACATTATATTGGTGTTCTTTTTTAATTTCTTCAAATGAAATTTTATGTGTAAAATTTTGAGTTTTATTTGTATATTCCATTACTTGTTTTTCTTCTATAGTTTCTGCCATATTTGAGAAATAATAATCTTTTATTTTGATTGAACAGTTATTGAAATTGATTAGGTAATTTCCATTTAAAATGTTTTTTACATGATTACAAGTTTGATTTATGGTAGTATTTATTGCATTTTTAATTAAAATTGTATCTATATCTAACTGTAAAATTTCCAAATCTCTATTTTCCATTAATTGACAATTATTCTTTATTATACAATTATTACTTAGTTTTAAATCTTTTAAATGTTTATTTTCTTCAAATTTATAAGTGTTATTTTGGAATTCAAAAATTTGTTCTACATTTGAATCTATTTCATTAAATACAATATTTGGTAATGGTACAATAAATCTTAACTTAACTGTTATAAATGTTTTGGGTATTTTTATTCCAAAAATAAGATAAGAATTGTTAAAAAACGCTGTTCCAAATTGGATATATTTTAATTTGTTATAATCAATTTCATATTTTCTTATTTCATTGCTAGTTAAAATACTTGGGTGAACAATACCATATTTTGCTGAAATTACATTATCTTGTAACTGTTCTATTTTATTTTTTATTAATTGTACATTTGTCAATTGTTCTAAATATATATTTTTATTATTTTCTTTTTCCAAAAATTTATTAATTGAATTTAATTCTTTTTCTATTTTCTTCCTATCATTTGATATTACAATTTTTAAGTGTTCTAAAGTAACATTAAAATAATCATTAATTGATATTTGTTGGTCATTGTTTTCTGTAAGTTCGTCAATGTTTAGTAAGTGCTTTTGTATATTCTGTCTGTCCTCTTCGTCCATAGTGCCAAATAACCATTTTGACATGCTTCCAATTCCGTTAATAAGTCCACGTCTTTGTCTACTTTGTTTCGGTATTAAAGTCATTAATTTATTTCTGGCATCTAATAGTTCTAATTCAAGTATATCTTCTTACTTCGTTAAGATTAATCATGTGTAAAACTACGTCTGAATATTGAACTATTTCCTGGTCCCGCATATATATGTCCGTATAACCTATTTGTTCCGTTAACAGTTTTGTGGTCATTATCCCGCTAGTCGTCGGAGTCCATAATAACATCGTCAATATTGTCAAAAGCTGAAAATTTTAATGGTTTTTTAATGTTGCAAGAATGAATATTCCTCAAATTTACCTTCCTATACTTTGGTTGTTCCTTGTGCCTAACCGCTTTATAGTTTTTTATAAATCCTTCTGTTCTATTTTCCTCATAATTCTCTCTATTTTTATTTAGTTTATCTATTATTTTGTGTTTCGTTGTTTCTAAATTCTTTTTCACTACTTCAAGATCCACTTTTCTATTATGTACTTCGTTTGGTGTAAATTTTGTCGCTGAGTGAAATCTATTATTATAATTTCGAATGGCTTTCTGTATTAATTGTTTGACTGACAACCCTTTTTCTAATTTGTATAAAATTCTAAATTTTTCTGCTATCGTATTATGAAATCTCTCAATATCTGCATTGCCCGTGTGGCTGTTGGGTTTTGTTAGGTGAAGGTCTATATTTTCATTGTCTAAGAATTCCTTTAATCTTGCGGTTTTAAATTCATTGTCTGCCACTATCTTTCCAGGTTTTCCCATTTTAGCGAAGTGATCTTCTAACTGTTCGATAATTGTTACGTGGTTTCTATCGTTGAGCGGGTATGCCGCTCCAAATGTTGAGAATTTATCAATTACCGTTAAAAAATGATTTCCCTTCATAACGTAAGTATCTATATGTATTATCTTGTTCTCTTCCGAAGGCGTTTCTGTAATGGAAAATTTTGGTCTAATTGGTCGCCTATCATACTTTACTTCCTGGCAAATTTCACACTGATTAATTACCAGCTGAATTAATTCCATTAGTTTTGGATAATATATTTTGTTCTTAATCTGATTATATGTTTCTATTATGCCTGAGTGTATACTTTCCCTAATATGGTAGAGAGATATTTGTTTAATTGCCTCCACTTCGGTTTCTATATCCTGTGCCCGCATAGTGCATTTAATAAATTCTATTTGTTTATCGTTAGAGAACATTTCTATTAATTTTTCCTGAACTGTATTATAACTATGTTCTGACAACTCCGAAAATATTCCTATTTTCCCTTTTGTAATATATTTTCTAAATATTTCTCCTAATCCATTAAAATCTGCCTCTGCTATAAAAATAATTCTTTTGCCATGTAAAATTTTCATTTCCTCAATCTTGTTATTTGTTAATATAACTTGTGTTCTATATTTATTAACTATTTCCTCTTTAATATAAAAATGATCCTGCAAATTTTCTTCTGCTGAATGAACTGTTACCATAGATACATTGTCATCTTCTATATTGTTTATGTTTAAATCTGATTCATTGTCTCCTTCCTCCGGAATGTTTTTCTTATCTTGATTTTCTCCATCAATATTTTCTATTCTACTTAAAAAGTCTGCTACTCTGTTCTCCTTTCCTTTTATGTACTCTATTTCAAAATCATATTCACCTAATTTCAGAAGCCATCTTTGATGTCTTGGAGACATATCTTTTCCTTTATATTTTGAATGTAAAAACTTAATTGGTTGATGATCGGTCAGAATTTTAAATTTTCTCCCATAAAGATAAGGTCTTAAATAATTAACACTCCATAATATGGCTAAAAATTCCTTATCTGTTGCTGAATAGTTTCTCTCATGATTATTTAAGGTTCTGGATTCTGGTTTAATCCCCTCACTTGTTAGAATGTGACCCAAAAACTGAGTTTCTTTCTTCATGAAGTTGCGTTTGTCAATTTGTATTTTTAAATTCGTCCGTTCTAGTATATTAAATATGTCTGTTAAAGCTTTCACATGTTCTTTTAATGAGGTACTAAATATGAGGATATCGTCAAGATATACAACGCAGGTTTTATTTATGTTGTCCCTTAATGTCTCGTTCATTAATCGCTGAAATGTCGCCGGTGCGTTTTTTAGTCCGAATGGCATTCGTATGAATTCATAAAGTCCCTGTGGTGTTACGAAAGCTGTTTTCTCCCTATCTTGTTCTTCAATCAAAATTTGGTGATATCCCTTAGCTAAATCTAGTGTTGTAAAATATTGAGCTCGTCCTAGTTTGTCTAAAATTGAATCTATATTTGGAAGAGGAAATTTATCATCTATTGTCACCTCGTTGAGTTTTCTGTAATCAACTACAATTCTATATTTCCTTTTCCCCGAATTGTCTACTTTTTTGGGTACTACTATCAAAGGACTCGAATACCTAGAGCTACTTTTTTTAATTATTCCCTGTTCCTCCATTTCTTTTATTTGTCTTCTAACTTCCTCCTCGCGCTGCGGAGGGTATCTATATAATTTAGAGTTTATTTGTTCGTTAGTTGTCGTCCTTATTGCATGTTTTATGTTCATTGTGCTAGTCAACTGGTCTCCCTCCTTAAAGAATAAATTTTTAAATCTTCTCAATATTTTCGTTATTTCCCTATGTTCTTCTTTATTTAAATGGTCTAATTGAATTCTATCCCAGTCGAACTCAATTTTCTCTAATACGCAAATTTCGATATTTTTATAAGGATTTTCTAAAAATTTACTAATTTTCCCATTAATGGAAATATATCCATCTATCAAATTTATTATAGTGTTAAAACAGTTCAATAGGTCAGTCCCAATTATAAAACGGTACTTTCAACCCTTAAGTTCAGTAATTTTCCATTTAACTTTTGAATAAATTGGCAAATTAAATTCATTAGGTGCATTAGTTAGTGTCTCGTATCTAATTATATCTTTCCCGGTTATTGTACTAAAATTAACTGGTTGTTTCAATAAAATTTTTTCAAAATAATTTATACTTCCATCTATTAAGCTTATTCTTGTATAAAGTTGCGTTCGTTATTGTTGATAAGAGATATTCGGTGCTACTGAAGAAGCTGTTTACTGTTACTTCTCCTGTTCCAGTAAATGTAGGCAACATATTAACTGTTTTCATTATATGCTCCCTTAAGCCTCTATCCTGGCCTTGCTGTTGTTGTAACTCGATATAGGCTACCCTCATGCTTTCTAGTTGTTGCTCCCGTCTGGCTAGCTCCTCCACTAGGTTCAGATTTGGCATTTGTGCTTGCTCCTGTTCCATTCTTCTTCGATCGAAAGCCTGTTGTCGTTTCTTTTTTTCTTTGCTAGTCGTTGTATCGGTTAGCTTCTTGCTGACTGACAGTCACTTCACTAGAGTATAAAAAAAATTTTTTTTTTTTGTTATCCTTTAATGTTCACTGCAAAGTGGTGTCGATTTTAGAATATTATCGTTTTCACTGTTACTATTAGTGTTCGATTTTATTCTTTATTAAATGTTCACTTATTAATTTGTAATCACTATTATTTTGTTAAAAGGACGATATATCTGTTCGTTTCACTGGATTCACGATTTTACATGAATCCTACCGACTGCGCCAAATTTATATTTGTTTTTGATAACAAAATTTTTAAAAAAATTAATTTTATTTTTTAAAGAAAAACAAAAGGATGAGAGTAGTTTATATTTTTTTTTTTTAGGTATGTCTTTATTGCTTGTCCATCATAGACTGCCTCTTTCTTATTTCTTAACTTAAATTATAAATACGTTTTTTTAATTTAATTGTCATCATTAATATATTTATTGCGGATTTGCAATTATCAAGAATTGCAAGAATTCAATTTATTTATTTATTTTGCCCTATTTTATTTAAGAAGTCGTCGAACTTGTCTGGAATTGACTCACCATTTATTCCGGTTGTAAGTTCGTCGACTTTATGTGTGTTTTTGTCCACATATGTAACTCTCGTGTTATAAAAACAGGCAGTAAATATCAAAGTGATTTATTTTCTGAGCAAGAATTTATTGTTCTCACAATGGAATTGATATCTAAGCTACGTGATTGTAAGAATAAACAAGAATAATTTGGTGTTATTACAAGTTAACAACGGTGTCGACATTACCGACAAAATTAATTTGGCAAAGTAAGCTCTTATTTCTTCCACGCGTATCCGCTCCAATTACGAACTGCCCAATCTATTGGAACGCAATTTAGTAACAAATCAATCAGCCGGTTGGTTGGTAACGTTGAACAAAGTAGTTTGGTTAATAGATTAGTAAATTGATTAATCATTTTAAATAATAATCATTTTAATAGTTGTGAGCAAAATTAAATTGTGTTTTATTTAAGAGCACGGTATTGGTGCTCGAAAAAATCAATTAAATATTAAAAATGCAACTGAAAACCAATGGCAATCTCAAAGCATGGGCAGCTCAGCAATGGCATAAGGTTGAAGTGGCATCAGTAGTGGTATTGCATATTTAAGACAAGCTTTGTTGGAAGTATGGTGGCATTATTTGAAAAACCATAATTAATAAAAAAAAGCTAAAAAGCCATGTAAAAAATTATCTTCTCACATATGAGAAAAAGATGAAGGAATAATATATAAAGAGTAAAATAAACGCCAATTACTAACAAAACAAAAAGATAAAGTTAAAGATCATAAATAAAAAATACTAAACAAAATTTGTTATTTCCCTTTTTCATAAGTGAGAAAAAGATGAATACTAATTAGGAGAAATGCGAAAGAAATAAACGCACAAACAGGAAGCGTTTATCACCGAAAAAGTTCAGGAAGCAGATTTTAGACGAATATTATTTACGCTCTCATTGGGAAATGCATGATGATTTGCGAAGTGTATAACTTTAATAAATATGATAGAAATCCTCCCAGACCGGAATTTCAAGAAACACGACACCATGTGAAATTTTGCATATAGACATAATGGAGATACAGAATCAGAAATTTATATCTGTAATCGATAAATTCTCAAAGTTTGTCAAACTTTTTCACATTAGCGCCAGATCTTAAATATTAGGGAAAAAAGTAAAAAAAAGTAAAATTCTGCATTATTTTACGGTACCCAAAATTTTAGTGTCTGATATTTTAGTATCTAATCGTTAGCCCTTTTAACTCCATCATTAGTCCTATTTAACTCCATCTCAACGCAGTGTGGTGAACGGACAAGTAGAACGTCTACACTCATCTCTAATCGAAATTTACAGATGGCTAAGAACGGAAAAACCAGAACTTAGTGTACAAAAACTAATGTACGTCGCAGTTGACAGATATATACATTCTGTGACCGAAAGAAGACCGGGTGACATATTTTTTAATATGACTAAAATAGAAGACTTCAATAAATTGCTTGAAGCTCGCTCTAAAATTAATAGGGACCTTGGTAAACTTATTGGCAAAAATTTAAAGTATAGAAATAACCGCATGAATAAAAAACGTGCATTGCCAAAGAAATATAAGAAAGGCGATGTGATATATGTCAGAATAAAAAATATATAAGCCAAAAACAAGGCAGTATACAGGAAGGAAATCGTAGAAAAAGACAACAGGGTCGCAATGTGTAAAAGGTCGCGAGTGGTAAAAGGATCCACAAAGACAACAAATTTAACAAAAATAAGACTTCTACTTCTTTTCAAAAGGAAATATTAAACAAAAATAATTGTATAATATTTAATGTCTTTAAAATGTTAAACATTGACTTACTCAATTAACAAGAGCCGGCCTGTAAGTGAGACAGATCGTACCTTAGTGGGTTGTGGGAGGAATGCCTACTCGCGACTAAAACGGAATCATGCAGTCCCTGCATGGCAAGTTCGAGAGAAGAGCCAAGTCAAAGAAAAAATATAAAAGAAAATTGGCACAGAATTGAAAAAAATGAAATTATATATCAAAATCATAAACATTTTGAAAACCTATGAAAGTTATAATTTTTTATAAATTTAATAAATAAACAAAATTATACTTTTTTCCACAGCTAAAAAAAAATAATACATTCAAAATATGAAAATATATATTGTTACGAAATTGTACTTGAATTCAAATATAACGGTCTTAACGCCTGGTTTAAAGTTAATTAATGCTTATCAACCTTTCTCAATGCTTCTCAGTCTTTCTCAATGCTTCTCAACCTTTCTATTTATGTTAGCAGCAGTTAACATATCTGTAGAAATTACTAACATAGCTGTAAATACACAACATTGAATTAAAAGCTTTCACCATTATTTGTAAGTATGGAATCACTAAATGTTCAACATAACATTAACATCGAAAGCTCTAGAATTGGAATATACTAGTTTGTCTTTTAAGAACATTGTAGAAATAGAGCTTTCGAGAAGCATCTAGAAGATAATGCAATGTATATAAATTGGCCGTGAGAACACCATTGAGTCAGTCTAATTGGAAGCATCGTTAAGTAAAGACAAATTAACTGCCTTGACTGTATATTCTTGAACATTATTAAAGTGTGCTGTATAAAGTGTGTAATTTAAGTGTGTGTGTATATTAGAACACATAGTGACTATTTAGACTGTTGTTCTTTTTTTGCACATTTTAAATAAAATAAAGAGTCGTTACAACTATTAAACTACAAAATTGCAATTAAAGTATCCGGTTTATTTAAA
Organism: Protocalliphora azurea; assembly: GCA_932274085.1. NCBI lineage: Eukaryota > Metazoa > Arthropoda > Insecta > Diptera > Calliphoridae > Protocalliphora > Protocalliphora azurea. The sequence goes on from OW026519.1 coordinate 74,871,235, forward strand.
AGGAAATAAACCACAGTTTTTAAAAGGTAAAAACATAACAATTGGTGTCAAAAGTTGAATTGCAAAATAATAAGCATTCATGTAGTTTGAAAAGTTAAAAGTGGAGCAACTCAAGAGAGAATTGAATAATTGTATTTATCTACAGCTGGTAATAAAGCAAAATTACAAAAGAGGCTGATAGATGAATTCAAGCGGTGTGATATTGACATCGGAACTTACGAATTCGAGTATAAAGAAATGGAAGTTTCTACCCGTGCAACAACAAGCAGCATGGATTTATCCGCAATGTTTGCTGCTATAATGGAGCAATTTAGAGAAGTTAAAGAAGAAAATAAAACAATGGAAAGGAAATTTCAAGTAAATAACGTGAAACTTCTTGCTGAAGTTAACAAAACTTCTAAAGTAAATAACGAGGAACTTCTTGCTGATGTTAAAGAAACTTCTAAAGCAAATAACGAGAAACTTCTTGCTGAAGTTAAAGAAGAGAATAAAATAGTGGAAATTAAATTTCAAAAAACTTATAGAACGACAGACGAGAAACTTCAGCAAATTTCGGAAGTTATAAACAGCAGAGTGGATGGCATTGAGACAAAGGTGTCCGACTTAGAGAGCTGCCTAGATATACAAGCCAAAGTCGTTGATAAAGTTGATAAAATGCTGTCCGATTTAGAGAATGAATAGCCAAAGGTGTTGATAAAAAACTACATGATCTAGAAATAAAGATGAATAATCTTGAATGCCTATATGGACAGGTGCGAATTATTCCAGTATCCTCTGGTAGAATAAAGGCCCCTAATTTTGATGGCACCACTCCATTTAATGTGTAAAAGTTCCAGTTTGATACAGTTGGCATTAGAAACATGTGAAATGACGAAGATAAAGCTATAGAGTTGATATTGGCCTTAAAAGGAAATGCAGCAGGAGTTCTTGACAGCGTGCCAGCGTGTAACAGAAATAGTTATGATGACATAATAGAGGTGCTACAACGTAAGTACGGTGGTGAACATAAAAAGGAATTATACCGAATGGATTTCCGTGATAGAGTGCAGAAGCCCAATGAGACACCACAAGATTTTCAGAATGAATGAAATAAGCAATGGAAAAGAATCGGACAAGGAATGATAAATCAGGTGCTTGTTCTGAGGATGCAATCGACGAAGTAATAAGGGCGTGCCAGATAGCTAAAAGTGGAATCGTCAATACAAACTTATTAGATTGAGATGAAGTTGAAGAAATTATTACTGAGATGGAGACCTTGCCGTACTTTAATACAGTTGAGGCAATTGAATATGGAAAGCCTTCAATTTGCACCAATGGAACGTTATTATTATATGTCATATCCATTCCAAAGCTGAAAAAGGACTTTTATCATCGGCTTATAGTCAGATCAGCAATCCAGTCAGACAAACAGATTGAATTACCATTTAACGAAATCCCGATCATTCAGAATGAAACATTTGGAGTGAAGAGTCCACGTGTGTATATTAACAACATAACGGTATGTTGGCAAAATATCATATATAGAAATATCGCAGAAGAAAACTGTGTACCACGTCTGCTGAAATTGTCAATTGTCAATATAAAAAAGTAAAAGCTCGGATTTTCGAGATGATTACCCCCGATATGATTTTCTTAACAAACTTTATTAGCTCTATTACGACAAAGGATCATAAGAAATTGCTTAACGGTACATATTTTATACAGCTCTTTAATGAAACAATTTTTCTAGACAACAAAACTTATTCCAGTACATCCATCTCTAAAATACAGCCACTACCTCCTATTCTGACTAGCATTACAAATGAATCTTGCTGGTGGACATCGATCAAGTCCACAACATCAGTCTACACAACATTGATAGAATTTAATACCTAAAAATTAAATCAAATCTGTCTCTTGGTTGCCACATTGGCATGACAATAATGATGGTCATTTGCTTCGTTATGTTGTGGTATAAAATAACCAGACGACTCAATCTGCCAGTGGTGGAAACAATTGGTCCCTCGCTCCAACCATCAACAGTAATCTGCGGAGCGCAGATATTTAAGGAGGGAGGAGTTATTAAAGGTGTCAACATTGCCGATAAAATTAATTTGACAAAGTAAGCTCTTATTTCTTCCGCGCGTATCCGCTCCAATTACAAACTGCCCAATCTATGGGAACGCAATTTTGCTGGATCAGCGTCTGCATTTTTCATGCATTCTGGTGCAACGTGATCAACAAATCAATAAGCCAACCAAGTTGGTTGGTAATGGGCAGTCTTGGCTACAACGCACAGTGGGGCAGAATAGAAATTTTTTGGAAATAAATCTGTAATTTCTGATCGGCCGGTTGGATTTTCATGAAATTTGGTACAGACGTAGCAGAGGACTTTACAATGTTATGTTATGTTATGTATGCTCAAAGTTAGGTACCTCTGACATAAAAAATTTTTAATCGCTTGCAAAATTTTTGTTTCTCGTCCGATTACAAATATTTTTATATATTGTTGTAGGCACTGATAAGACCTATAAAAAACATGCTTACATGTCTTATTTCTTATATTTCTTATATCTCTTATAGTTTTCGAGTTATTTGTGTTTAAATTTTTAAGCACCATATTTTGCATGTTCTCGGTCCAGTTTTATGCATATATATCCTAGTATTTCCGACCGATTTTTTTAGTTTTTTATCTATTGAATAAAAAAAATTTGAAGTCGATATCTTTACCGCGTCCAAAAATAAACGATTTTGAATTTGAAAATTTCAAAAAAGTCGACTTTTTGTGTTTTTTAGCCGAAAAAGTATCTACACTCTTTTTTATCTAAAATAAAATTTTCTTTTGCAACATATTTTTTGGACTTTTATGAAAGATAACTTCACTTTACTTAAGATAAAAAAACAAGCCCAATAACTCAATTGTTCATGGTACATACCTTCCCGAATTCGACCCATTTTATATGAAAATTTTGATTTTAGACCATATTTTCTTAAATCCCAAAGCACGAATCGACAAACGGAATATATTTTAAGAATCACCAATGTGTTGTTAAAAGTTTTAAATCAAAATCGACGGAACTTCGGAAAAATGTGGATTCTATAGCCAAAAATGTAAAAAATCCCATTTTTGGGAATTTTGATTAGTTTATTTGGGAATTCAGGAAAACAATAACCCTGATTGAAATTTGATTAACACTCTTTTATTTATATTAATAAGATCCACATTTCCTGAAAATTTCATTAAGATATCTTTATAAACAAATATGTTATTACAATTAAAAAATTTGTATTTTCTCCAAAAACCCCAAATTGGGCCTTTTGTTTGATTTATTTCTAAATAGCGGTAGAAATTTTAAAAATATGTATTCCAAATTAAGCTTATCCTTTAGCATATATAATTTCCGATCTTTTGCAAAAAGATTCAAGTCAATATCATGCCGCCTTTAATCTTTTATATTTCCAATTTATTGTATATATGACTATATTTTTACAAACTTGCAACTTTCGCCTTTATCTTTGCGTGAATAATTACTTAGAAAATTATGAATATTTCTGTATACTCTTACTAATATTTATACACAAAATATTCTTATAAAAATAATTAATAAATATTTTTTATTTTTAATAGCGTTGCCACATTTCCCAAATTTAAGTAAATCTTTATCCTTTTCTAAGCATTCATATATTTCTATTAATGAATTTAAAATAACAAAACAAACAAAAAATGTCTATTTTAACTTAATCAATAAGTATTTTATTAGTTTACATTTATGGAGTTTACATAAATTTAACAAATGTATTTATCTATTGGTGATTTATATATTTATGATCTAGTGGCAATGTACAGGTATCCTTTCCGGTGATACCTAGCTGCAGCACGTATCTATTACTGATGGTTCAAAATCTATATTTTTATGAGCTAGTGACAATGCACAGGTAATATCCTTTCCGGTGATACCTAATAGCAACATATAATATTAATGAATTCGGTATAGGTACTCTTCCAAATTGACTCTTTCAGATATTTTACCTAATGAAAATTCGCAGAATACCTGTAAATACATATACCTGTGCGATATATCCAATAGATATATATTTAAATGCGCAGCTAATCCTTATTAACATCATAACGAAGTTGATTACCATGGTGATTACATTGAAATATGAACAATTGTGTTGTGTTCTGTGGAGTTTATCTAAAAATGATCTTAATCGTTTAGAAGCTATAGTGGAATTCATAAAAACTACATATCATGCAAAAGTCGACGTCATTGGTAAATCTCAGATAGAGAGCTTTTTAAAGTTGTATGACGTAAAAATGAAGTCCTTGAATCAGCGTACTAACAGATTAAAAATTAAATATCGGCGTGCAAAATATCAACTGGACCGCTCTGCAAGACATATGATGATTTAAGTACAAGATCTAAGAATAAAAGAATAGCCCATAAGCTTTCTATAATTTTGAATGATACATTCAAAGAAATGTTAAAAAAGAAGAAGCAACCTAAGAGTGCAATTAATATTGCTGAAATACTGCCAACTGCATCACCAAAACGTCTTAAACGAATTGCCGAAAGTGTAGCTACTAAAACATCACAATCTAATTTTACAGAGGAAGAAGCAATTGCTTTAATGCTTAAACTGGACCTCAGCCGAAATCAATATCAAGGATATTGAAGAAAAAAAGCAAACTATTTTACAATCTATTTCGGTTACCGAAAAGGAAGCATGTGTAGATCTATCTTCTTTGCTTGAGAATACAACTACCAGGATAATTGCAGATTTTTCTGCAGATCAGTTGGAAAAGGTAAATAACAGCGACGTTGTATTAATATGTAAGTGGGAATGTGACGGACTGTCAGCCCTTCCTGAGTACAAGCATGCTAGTGGAAGTAAGAAAATGGCGGATTATAAAAGCGTATTTATAGCATCTTTGGTGCCATTAAGAATGCGATCTTATTCCTTAAAGCAATATTCATCAAAGTGTAAAAACTCATTTGAAGATATATGGCTTAACACCACTCCAGGACCAAAACATTTTTGCAGACCTATTTGGTTCGAATACACAAGGGAGTCGAAGACAATAACAAAGGATTTAGTGGAATATATTAAATATGAAATAAATGATTTACAACCTCTTTCAATAACCATAAATCAATACACATTCGACATATCCTTTCAACTTAGTCTAACAATGATTGATGGAAAGGTTAGTAATGCTGTTACGGAAACATCTTCTTTTTGGAAATGCTCACTATGTGATGAGACGAAATCACAATTATCGGATATTGGTAAAGCAAGGAGTATTAATGAAAAATTTCTGTCTTTCGGAATATCTCCACTTCACCCCAGAATACGGTTCATGGAGCATTTTCTGCACATAGTATAGGAGTGTGCCAGAAAATTTAACAAAACCTACCAGAAACAACGAGGATTTAAAAACACTTAGAAAATCGAGAAACGTAGAATCCAGGATGAATTCAGAGAAGAGACGGGATTAAACATCGACAAACCTCTGCCGACTGGTGGTAGTACAAGTTACTTGAAAGGATTAACATATTGTTAATGGCAATTAATTGTAAGCACAAAATTAACTCTGCTCGATTTGGAGAATATACAACAGAAATATTTAAACTACTTGTTTCTCCATATCCATGACACCAGGAAGGAAATGACACCAACAGTACATAAAGTATTGTGCCATGGCGAAATTATAATTGAACGAAATGCTCCAGAACGTCACAAAACGAGGATATTTTTAATACCCTATTGTTATCATCAGACCCTGTACTATCATCAATGAGAAAACGTTGGATTTCGGTTGGATAAATATAAAAATAGTATTCTGGAACTGTAGAAGTATTCGCAATAAGACATCAGAATTTATTAATTTTAATTTAAACGGAGGTGATGTTGCCATACTTGCGAGGAAAACAATAACTTTTGCAATGATTCCCAAAATTATAACTCAGGTAATTTAAAACGTGGGCATTACAATAAATGTTGGACGAGTTTTAAGTCTTAATATTTATAGTGTATATTTTCCTGGAGGTCACTCTCAGCTCAAAATTTAAGAGTGATTTACGTAAATTATTAAATACTACCAATGAATATATTATTTGCGGTGATTTAAACTCCAGACACGGAAATTGGAACTGTCTTCATGCTAATTAATGGGGCAAAGTCCTTACTGATTTCACGTCCTATTTAACTGTGTCTATAATATTTTCTAATTCTCTTACCTATATACCCGCTGCTTCTAATATTAGTTCCTCTACTCTTGATTTAATACTGTATAATATCTCTCAATTCATATCCAACCCTCTTACTATAAAAGATTTTAGTCCCGATCACTTATCAGTTTTATTTAACTTATCCACAACCATATCTATAGCAGAAAATTAAATTATAATTTTGTTTTAAAGAATTCAGTTAACAACGATTTAATTGATACCACTATATATAAATTCTTTGTAGACCATAGATATAACTATTGAACATTTTACTAGTCTTTTATTGGAAGCTGTTAGACAATCTGTTCCAAAACCTCCACCTAAGACAAATTACATAAAAATTCCTGATTATATTTTAAATTTAATAAAACTAAGGAACCAATTTCGCAGAGAGTGGTCGCGCTACAGACAAATTTATTATTATCATTAGTGAATGAATGTACCGTTTTTATGCGAAATGAAATAAATGCTTATAGGAATCGCCAGTGGAACAACAAATTGCGTATAATGGAAAGGGAGCCAAACTTTTCTGGAATGTTACAAAAATTTTAAAAAGAAAAATGACAGTTACTCTTGTAACAAATTCTTCTCATTTATGATGAAGACAAGGCTAATGCTTTTGAAGAAATTTTTGTTCAGAATCGTTTGGTTTCCTAAAACTTAGGTATTGATAATCACATAAACTCTGTAAATCAAGCTGTTGATTGTTTTGACTTAATGAATATAGTCACTTCCAATTCAAAAAATATCACTGTTGATGATGTAGAATAGGATGATTGGATGACATTAACAACCAGATGATAAAAAATCTTCCTAAAATTGCATTACAGTTTCTTACAAACATACATGATTCATATTTGAATTGTCGATATTTTCCCAAATCATGGAAAACCGCAAAAATTAAACCTGTACTAAAGCCAGGGAAAATGCAAAATAGACCTGAAATTGTACCTAACGAACAATTTGGCTTTAGGAAATCACATTCAATCATTCAGCAGGTTAAAAATATCTGCAATGATATCAAACTTGGGTTGGTATAAGGCCAATCAACTGCACTTGTACTGCTTGATGTTGAAAAAGCATTTGACTCGGTATAGCACAATGGCCTAGTTTATAAACTTTTACACTTTAATATTCCTGTGCTTAATATTTAAGCTCATTAAAAGTTTTCTGGTCGACAGGTACTTTTGTGTTACTATATAGGTAATTATTTTTCGGATCTTATCAGAATACTTGCTGGTGTATCGCAGGGTTTTGTTCTAGGTCCAACCCTTTTCAATATCTATTGCGCTGATACACCTCCTAATACGAATAGTCGATGTAAATTTGTTGCTTATGCAGATGACCTGACAATTTATTACACACACGAACTCAGTCAGAATATACTGACTGAAATTCTATGTTCATTGTCCATGTTAGAAGAGTATTATGCTAAAAGGAAAATAAAAATTAATTCGGATAAGACACAACCCATCTTTTTTACAAAAAAAAAGAAAATTTTGTTATCTACCTAGCAATAACTTAACTCTTTTAGGGAGCAACATTAGATACTTAGGCATCACCTTGGACCCAAAGCTAATATTTGATAATATGTTATATTATTGATAAAATAAAGAAATATAAAAAGATATACCCACTAATCAATAGAAACTCCCTTCTTAGTAATTCTAATAAAACTTTAATAGTCAAAATAATTTTTCAGGAAATTGTGTAAAGACTCATACAAAGCGCTTGCAAATAGCTCAAAATAAAATTTTTAAAATGGCTTTTAATTACCATGGCATTTCTCTGAAAATCCACCTAAAAATCTGCATTATATTAACTTAAAAAATTGTATTACTTTGTTTGTATTATTATAGTAATATTGAAACTTTCGTTACACTTTTAATATATTAGTATTGCATAATTATTGCTATTTATATTATTTTTTTTTTCTTTTTTCTTTTGAAGGTGTTTGTTAATAATTTTCCTTCATATTTACCATAATAAACAAATATTTCATAGATATTATTACTACTTAAGATATAAGGCTGTATTAAGCCAACTCTGCAATAATTTACTTCTAGCAATTAAGCAATTTTGTGTTTTTTCTATTAATAAAATAAAATTAAATAAAAAAAAATTAAATAAATACAATTATAGTTTTTGATAAAGTACATTTATGTCTTATAATTTTATTAATTATTTAGTTTTTACTAGACATATATGTATGAAAACGATATTTATAAAAATTTGATAAAATGTATTAATATATAAACGAAATTATTTTAACTAAAATCATGATATAAAAATAAGGAGATAGTTCCACATCGCTCTCACAAAAATTTTTTTTGACTTTTAAGCCAATTTTTTGATAGATTCTCTTTTGTAAATAAATAAAAAAGCGTTGCCACAAAATTAAAAAGGTAAAACTATTTTAGGATAATTTTTTTATTGTGTAATTTATGTATTGCAAATAGCCACTTTTTCCCATATATGGTATTGTTTGGTCTTGAAAAGTGAAGTATCTAGTGTTACACCAGTTATTGAATATTTAAAAATATCCATTTAATAAATAATTTTCAACTAAAAATATCTTAAATGGTTTAAAAGTATACTATTTGCATTAAAGGTGTAATAAAATAAAGGAAAGACATTTTCTGTTGAATGTTAGTAAGACACTGATTTTTAAAATTTTTAAAACCACTTAAAAGTAAAATTGAAATCTTAAAACTAACTAAAACATAAGTGGAGGTGATAATATGCATGGGTTTATCTTAAAGTGATAAAACGCTTTAGAATGTGGTTTTCTTATTTCAAGATGTTTTTATCACATGTGTGATAAACTAATGTACATATACATTCTTAAAGTAATAAACCAACAATAAAATAATAAACATTTTATCACTTTAAATATATTATCACTTATAACTAAAATATATTTATCACTTTCTTACAACTAATCACTCAACTACTATATATTTTTTAAAACTATAATATAAATATAATACCTTGCAGATAAAAAATTACTATCTCAAAATTACACACATAGTGTTACGCAAAGAAATACCTAATAGTCAAGTGTTTCTTTCTCCCTTCTGAAATTTCCAACCTCGCTTTACTTAAACTTCATATATGCGCTTCTTCGTGGTTTCATCCAGGATATCTTGCGCCAATGCAAGATATAAAGATAAAGATATAAATTAAAATTACTAGCTCTGTAATTGTTAAAAAGAAATACTAACCACCATAGCATTGATGCAAAAAATTCCTTTTCTGTTATAATAAAGAAACGTCTCCTCGGATGGTACTATAATTTTTGTATATGTTTGATCAATACACATACTCTTGCTTTGCTTGCGTCTTTTCCTCGTAATTCTGTTCAAATTTTATCCACTGAGAACAAAGCTTTGACCGCATTATGTCAAAGAAAGAAGATAACGACTTTGACACTGTGGATTGAGCCATTCCAACTGTACAATCTGCTCTAACTCCATGTTGGTAGCTTCCTTCAGCAATAAATCTCAAAGCAGCTACAACTCGGTTAAGCGGTGGTAAAGATGTTAATGTATTTGACCGCGCATTTTGCGTGAAAGTGTCTAATATATACTTAAACGCGTCTTTATTTAGCCGAAAGTTTTTTTTTTGAATCTCTAAGAGTTAAATAATAATTTCATACAGTAACTATTAAAACAAATATCTTACAATTGATCACTCATCTCGAATGGATTGAAACTGTCTCTCAATTTCCGTTTTTCAAGTCTTAAATCTGTACTCCTGAGCAGTTGTTCTCCTCTTCCAACAACAACGCTGCTATTATGAATTCCATTTCTTCTGAAAATTAAAACAAATAAACTTTATTTTTCTTTTACAAATATTTATAAAAAAATAAAATATCACTTCAAGCACTACAGGATTCTTCACACTGGAATAATTAATTTTATTTTTCTTTTGGTACTTAAGTTGTTTTTATTTAATTTATGTTCCTAATTTAAACTTATTTTATTTATCACTGTTTTTTGCACTAAATTTAATTTTTTATGAAATGCTTACAAGTTTTCTATTTTTTTCTGTTTCTATTTCATGAGTTTCATAGTAAAACATCTAGATTGGACATACCCTTGTCTCTTCTTTGTGTATCGATTCTTTTTTTGGTTGGAATACCATTTTTCGGGAACGTAATCGAAATGCAGAACGAGGATGAATTTATTTTTTAAATAAGAAAATTATGTTCAAGTAATTTGAACATTCTGCCAGCGCCCAATGATAATGGCGTAGAGAAATATATTTTCATAATCTCTGGTTTTTTAGAACATTTGTTCATAATAACTAGATACATTAGTATTAGTAAAATAATAGAAATTAATACAAGGGATACATGTCCAGATAACGTATGAAAGTGTAACCCTTTTAACTCTATTTTTATCTCCTTCATGTTCAGCACTTCCTTTCTTGGGTGATCAATATTCTTGGTGTTGTTTATAATAGTAAAATCAAATAGTTTGACTAGCTGGATCCAATTCCCAAGTTGATGCCTGAATATTAGAATTTACTTCAGATTTCAAATGTTAAGAAGCTGACAGTGATATTCCTTCATATGTTGCAGTGCAGTCATCAGAGAGTTATAATTTGCCCTTAGGTGGCAATCTACCGTTGGAACGAAATTATAGAACACAGTAAAAATCCATTGATTTTCTACGAAAAGTTGCTTCCACACGCTTATTCCTGTACATTCAGCATGCCGAGATTGTTTTAATGCAGATACTTCGTACGATCGTTCTATGACTAGTTTCCAGGGCACATTTTCAATGCAATTGTATTGTAATTGAAGACTTTTTTTACACTTGTTTAGTTTTGCTTGCGATGTCAGGAAATACATACTAGTTGCGAAGTTATAAACAATAAACTCATCTTCTACTATTGGCATAATTGCACTATTGTTAACGTCAACAGGAAGTGTATTCAATTCTTACAATTCAGAATTATGTTTCTGAATTAAAGGTATTTTAACCTGGACCATTAGTTTGTTACCAATTATAGTTCCCTTCGCCTTCACTCCATAGTACACTTCTTTCAGTGTAGGTAATCAGGCAACACATTTTCTATGAGCAATATTTCTTTTTGTAATTGTGATGGTGTTATTAAATCGGTGTTTATGTGACCATGATTGACATCAATCAGCATATTTATTACTGAATATTATATCTTTTGGCACTCATCAATCATCAAATTAAATTATGTAGCCAACACGGAAAATAGCATAGTTAAACGCTCGGCATTAGTTTGTTTTTTGTTTGATCGTAAAGCAACTTCAATTAGCCATACATTTGTTTGAAGTTACTATTGACAACTTCTGTTGTCTTTTTCAACACAATAATTGTCGAATCAATGATGGATGTTTGTTGTTCAATTAATTTATTCAAATCGTCTTGATTACTTAAAAGGTTTTTCATGTCTTCTTCCATCTTCTCCCCATAATCTGCGTCCATCAATCCGAATAGGATGTGGTAATAGTAAATCAATATGATCTTTTCTTTCGTGGCGAATTAATGAGCAGCTCATTATTTTGAACAAGAAGTTTATATCTCCTTTCCATTACTGATATCACCATGTGACATGAGCCTCTAAATAAACTTAATTTTGGACACTCTCTCACTTTCCCCATCAGTTTAACAATCCTTTCGAGTTCTTGGTAGTACAGGTATAAGTCGTAGTACATTACCAGATTCCATTTCAAATTTAGTTGTCCAACTATGTCTAGATGAATAGCTATGTTTGCTAAAAGACTGGTTATTGAAACAGCATTATTCTTTTCAACAGGTAGCGACTTAACTGGTTTCATTAACATCAATACTATCAGCATCATTTGTAACCAATATAAGTTCTTCTTCTCTGGCCTCGACATCGTTGTAAAACAGCTTTTTACCGGTGTTGAAGTTTCTTCTTTTGTATCCGTAGACACTAATGGGTACAATTTATTAATAGGCCTTTTTAATGTGCTGGTTGCTAGCTTCAACGTTGTAACTCTAACGTTACCATCTTTGCCTTTGTGTGCTTATGCAATCCTCGCAAGCGGCCAACTATCTGCATGACTATTTTCGCCTTTGACCAGTACAACAGTTCTTTCTTTCAAATTGCCAGACGGAAACTTCCATTTGGTACTTTGCTGCAGAGTAGGAAGATACTCATGCTTCCATCTGATCCAAAAATCTTTCCTTAGTTTTTGGATTAGCTTCCATTTATTGAGTGCATTTATATTTATTTCTTCAACATTTTCAGGATATGCATTGATGTGCCGTCCAATCAAAAAATGTCCAGGAGTTAAGACATCTACTTGATCAGCATCATCACTGTTTAGAGCAACTAGAGGTCTCAAATTAAATTTGTGTCAGTTTGGCTCCACCTACAGTTTTTTTCAGATAAAATTTTACTGATTTAATCCCAGCTTCCCATATCCCTCCATAGTGAGGGGCTCCTGGCGGATTAAAATGCCATTTAATTTTTTGTGAGGCAAGAACAGGAACAAGTGAGTCAACTATTTTTTTATTTGCACCAATAAAATTCGTTCTGTTGTTGGAGTAAATATCGGAACTAACTCTTCTTCTAGCGAAAAACCGTTTTAAAGCTGCTACAAATGACTTCTATGTTAAATCACTGACTGCTTCCAAGTGTACAGATTTAATAGCCATGCATACAAATATTGCTATATAGCCATTACAAGTTTTCTGTCCTCTGCCTTTTGAATATCTTAATTGTAAAGGACCAGCATAATCAACGCCGACATGTTGAAATGGCGAAGGTACCGTCACACTAGGTCCTGGAAAATTACCCATTAGCTGCGTTAATTTTTCTTGACTGTAATGAATACATATAGTACAACTTATTATATATTTCTCCACACAATTTTTCGTGCCAATAATCCAGTATTTTCTTCTTAAAATCGGTTCATCAAGTCTATTGCAATGTAAAGTTGAAATATGCACATTCTCTACTAGTATTTATGTCAAGAAAGATTCCTTCATTATTATTGGATGTTCTTGATTATAAGGTAAATTAGAATTCTGCAATCTAACTTCGACCTAGAATATTCCATCCATATCAACGAAAGGAAATAGGTTTATTAAATTGCTGCTTCTGTTTACTATGCCATTTCTTTTTAATGCTATAATATTATCTTAATATTTTCTTTTCTGCTGCCTTTAATTTTTCCACAGTTAAATAACCTGAATCTTGCGAGTTTTTACGCAGTTTATTTATGTATCTGTAGGTATATGAAACTACCCTTAGTAGTTTTGTGCAGTTAAGTAATTATTAATTATTTCTTTTAACAATATTTCTCTTGGTTGAATAATTGTATCAAGTGATATATTTATGCGGTCTCCTCTCTCAGACCACCTCTCGGACGACAGCTTTAACCATTCTACATATAGTAAATTCTGGGTCATTCTACCAAAGTGAATGTGATTTTAGTTTCGAAACGCTTTGTCTTTATTTTTGGTATTTGCTATGCTTTCGTAGCTAAAAGTGTAACGAATTAATCAATTTTAAAATAAACTACTGCAGCATATGTTTTTTCAGGTACAAAGTTATGTAGTTCAAACAAAGATTTTCGCTACCTCAGCCAGTGCGTACCATTTTGTTAAATTGCCGCATACCGTAAAATTAGTATTGAATCTGAAGTTATCCGTTATAGGATTCCATTGTAACCCTAATGTTTTCACTGCTTCATTGTCTTTAATTTGAATCACTACATTATCGGAAGAGCTGCTTACATTTTTTATTATGTTGAAATTATTTGACAACCATTTTCTCAAGTTAAAGCCATAACCTGAAAGATGATTCATTACATCATGCTGAATCTTTTTGCACTTCGTAACTGTGTCAGCTCCAGTCATAAGGTAAATAATATTTAACACTATTATGTTCATCTACCAACTTCATATGACCTAACTGAAGATATTCTTTCAGAAATTGATGGTAGTCTTCCTTCAATTTCGCATTAGCTTCTAGTTTAAGTTCCACTGAAAGAAATATTGCCATCGCTTGCTTCCTGTTAGATTGACAATGATTTTGTTCTCGTCGTCTACTTCAGTGGTTTTATTGAAGAGATCTAGACATATTTTATCTTCTTCGACATCTTCGGTATTGGTAGGTAGTTCTTCTAAGTTGGTAACTGCTACTAAAGCCTTTCCTGGCTTACATTTTCGGTTGATGATTCCATATAATATCCACCCACAGCACAAAACCTCGGCTTCAGAACCAATTTTGACATTCGACACTCCCACTTTAACACCTCCAAGACCGTGAACTTCTGTCCTACATTTTGTACGTGGTAATGCCAATATTTGACATACTTCTTTAGAGAAGGTTGTAACTTGAGAACCGTGGTCAATTAATGCTCTCAAGATTATATAATTACTATGCACTGATTTTACGTTTACTTTCGCTGTAACAAGTAATACAACTGTAGAAGAGTTATTGTTTATTAAGTTTGCTGCATGATTTGACGAGGTTTTATTTGCTTCATAATGCAAAAGTGTGCTGTGTAATCAGCCACATTTTTTACATTTTGTTTTTTGGAAATATCTTTTATCCATCTTATGGTTTAAACATATGTTGCATATTTTAGAATATCGAAGCCAGGAATTTCTTTCATCGACTGTCATAGCTAAATATTTCTCGCATCCTTGTATTTTGTGTGCAGTCTTCTTACAATAGCTGCAATAGCCATTTTCCGTTGACAGCATAGTTGTTCGAATTTGATGCTTTCTATTATTTCTATTTGGCAATATTTTTTGCATGTTGCCTTCAGAGCCTCACATTGAACTTCCAAAAACTGCATCACATCCTTTAGGCTTTGAATTTTGGTGTTTTGCTCATATAATACCATCCCCTCTTTACCTAATTTTCTTATGACAATCCTGACTAGGATTGGATCAGCATCTTCAAACGAATGTTTTCTTTTAACGCTTGAATACTCTCATTCGTCGTATTCAAAAGCTGCCTTTGATTGCTGACTGCTTTAATATATATGTTTGGTTGATCCAATATTTTGTCAACCAATTTTTTTAAATAAAATTCTTTTATTGCAGTACTTTTGATTTGATATCTCCTATGCTGCATCGTAGTTGCTGGACGATTCTGAATAATTCTTAAGGCTCCTTTTACATGAGTTTTAAGTCTCAATAATTTTTTCACAGGTGGAAGTTTGCTCTTATGAACAAACTGATGAAACATATTATGAAACAGAAACCATTCCTCGATGTCGCTAGTAAAATATGGTATTTTAACCGCTTCTAGGGATACCGCCTTATTTTCTTCTTGATTGACTGAAATTTTTAACAGCAATTGACTTAAAACATAAGATTTAATATTTTCTTCAGTAATAAAAGGCTTAAATGAGGATAAATGTACCCATTTCATTTTAACAACAACATCAAGTTCACTATTATTATCTCCAAAAACAACTTTACTCATTTTTTTTTAGCTTTTTTCTTATTAGTGACATTAGACCAGCAGCAGCAACAACAACAGCATAATTATTATTATCCAGAGAATGAAATTTATAAGAAGTTAGAACAACAGAACAATGAGATTGACTATTGTTGTCATGTGAAACAGAAGTATGAGCATTAACACCAGACAAAGAAGTGTTTGTAGATTTATCAACAGATAAACACTCAAAATCAGTTTTGAGAACCGGCAAACTTTGATGAGTGGATGACTTATTTTTATTATCCACATTGTTATTCGAAAATTGTGAGATTAAAGCTGTACTTCATATCTCAATAGACTTATTTTCTTCACCAAATCATTCGATGTTTGTAAACAATTGTCATAGTTATAAACAATATTTACAAAATTCCAAAGGGCATTGACAGCACTCTTACCTTCAACTTCAGCAGATATTAAATGAAATTTACATTGGGAAGTTTCACAAGTAATGCATGCAGAATTCTGAATATTTTTGTAATATTTTGAACAAATAATTTTCTTATCCGATGACATTGATATAAGAACAAGCTGAACTTTCGTACAATTGGTGTCTGAGCCATTTTTAGTTTTAAATCTTTTTTTAAATTTTAAATTGAATTTTTTTGTAATAATATTTCTGATATTTTTTAATATTATTTTTAATATTTGTAATGATTCCTCTCTTTTTTTGGCTGGTTCAAAAATTTTTTCGAAGGACCATATAATAAAATAAAGTATAGACCTTTTCTGTTGAATGTTTGTAATACACTGATTTTATTAAATTTTTAAAACCACTTAAAAGTAAAATTGAAATCTTAGAACTAACTAAAACCTAAGTGGAGGCGATAATATGCATGGCTCTGCCTTAAAGTGATAAAATCCTTGAGAAGGTGTTTTTCTTATCTCAAGATATTTTTACCATATGCGTGATACTCTAATGTATATATGCATTCTTAAAGTAATAAACAAACAATAAAATAATAAAAATTTTGTCATTTGAAATATATTATCACTTACAACTAAAATATATTTTCACTTACAACAACTTATTACTTCAAATTAAATATTTTTTAAAACTATGTTTCTTAATATTTTACCACATGCAGGTAATATATTTTTTAGATAAGAAATTTATGTTCAAGTAATTTGAACAAAAGTACTGCATGAAACCTCTCTATAAAATATGATAACTTTAATGTTACCTTTATATCGATATATTTCCGGGATAACAGTACTACGAAAAAATAACTAACTATTAGATATTGCAATTTAATAGATATTTAAAAGCACTTTCGAATGATATACGTCTTATTCCGATCGGTTTACAAATAAAAGATATATAAACGTTTATGTGACGAAACTTTGCATCTTTATATCTCTTAAATTAAAAGTTGCTTAGCTAAAATGTGTAGACCACTAGCCTTAGAACAAAAAGCTCTACTAAAAGTAAGAAACATTTTGAAGATCGGACTTATACATATAATTTTTATAATTTCTAATAATTTTCTTAACATACCTGAATATAAAAAAAGTAAACCAAAAACTTTTTAAATTTGTACGGTAGCACGATTTTAGAGAATAAAATTAGTGTTGGCTTAAACGTCAAATGGTTATCATAGCGACAAAATAAGAGAGCGGCGCTATCTTGCTATTTTTATATCATGAGTAAAATTTAGTAGAATTAAATAAAATAGAGTAGTTAATTTTGATAAAAATTATTCAATATGAATAAAAAATTTTGTTAATTTGGCTAAAGGTAAGTAAAATTGAAGAAAGGTGATTTGATTTCAAATTTACTAAAGGCATGTAGAATAGAAGAAATTTCGTTAAAATTAATTAATTTATTTTAGTTAACTTGAATAAAATTCTTCAATTTGACTAAATATTATCAAATTGAACAAAGGCATGTAGAATTGAAGAAATATCGGTAAAATTAACTAATTTATTTTAGTCACATTGCACTAAAGTCATGTAGAATTGAAAAAATGTCGGTAAAATTAACTAACTTATTTTACACAAATTCAATAAAATTCTTTAATTTGATTAAATATCTTCAAATTGACTAAAGTCACATAGAATTGAAGAAATTTCGTTGAAATTAACTAATTTATTTTAGTCAAATTGAGGAATTTTACGTATAATTGAAAAATTTTCTTCAATATAGAAACCGCATATTAAAGATCAGTTGAACGACTAAAAACAAAGCGTTTTTAGGTCTACATACTTTTTTTTTAATTATTATACATAAATATTCTAATAAATAAATTCCAGTGAAAAATAAATGTGAATTTGTGTTATATCAGATTTAAGAACTAACAAGTATCCATCAATAATTAATAGTCATGCGGAATATAAATTAACATATTTCGCATGACTCCTGGATGACACAAACTGCAGAGAACTAAAGCAACTGTTAAACGTGTGAAAATTTGGACGCCTTTTTTCATATTTTTCTCGGTAATGTTAAAAATTTTTTATTAATCATATACGTAAATAGGTATCTTTACTTGTTTTATAAATCATTTCCATAGCAAATGTACAAAATTTAAAAAATCAACTGTTAGAATATCATGATGTTAAGGAATAGTTTTGGATTATGGAAAACTGCACGAAGAAAAACGCCATAAATAAATGAAGAAACCTACTACGAGAGAGATGTAAATATTATTTTATGTACTAATAAAATATATACAGAATTTTTTTATATTTTCTTACACGTTGCTATAGATCATCCAGAAATAAGCGTTGCAAATAGCATATGTATATTGAGTGATCTTCATGGGCAGAAATTGAAAGCCATTGTTCGGCAACAAAAAAATCGTTTGGGGCACATCTGATGTACTCAATAAATGGTAACATTAAAAAGCCGTAAGGATTTAAATTTAAATGGAATTTTTAATAAATGTATTCGAATTATGAAGCATTTTTTTAAATCATCTCCCTATTTGCTGATCATATCAAGGATCCAGCAAGTAAACTTTTAAATCAAAATATGAAACAAATGGAAAATATATCTGTAGGCAATATATTTATTAAATAACTAATAATTAGAAAAAATTAATTCAAATATTTCTTTTTGTAATATTTCACACTAATTATTTAGAGATTTTTAATTTAGTTTTACTTTTTATAAGAATTGATGTTTTGTTACGTATATATTAAAGATACTTATTTCTTTTGCAAAAAGAATTATTAATTGTTTTATATATAATAAATATTTTTAAAGTGTTTAAAATTTTTTGTTTGCTTTATTTTTGATGACATCAAGTAGTTGTTTATATATTAATGTATTATTCACAAAAATAATTTTTTATTAGTTGAATAAAATAATGCAATTATATATAAAAGTAATTTTTCCTACCGGGGTTTAAAATTCAACAATTAAAATTATTAGACATTCTTCAAATAAAAAAAATAGTTAATTTGAATAAACTGTTTATTCAATTTAACTAAAATTTTGTAGAATTAAATAAAATAGTGTAGTAAAATTTAATAAAAATTCTTCAATATGAAGAAAAATTTTAGTTAATTTGAATAATATTTTATTCAATTTGACAAGAAATTTGTCAAATTAACTACTTTTTAATTAACTAAATCAATTAGTCATATTGACGGTTTTTCGTCAATTTAACTGATTTGCAAAAAATTATCAAAAATTTCTGTTGAATTGACTAATGATTTTATTAGTTGATATTTAACTTTATTTTCTTCGATTCTATACCCCTTTTTACCGTTCTTACTACTCTTTTTTGTTTGAGTGTATTTGTGAATTTTTTGCTGCTCATATCTGCCAAACAAATAATTTGAAAAATATTGTGCTGGTTTATTTGTTTAATGTGATTCCTTGCTGCTGGAACAAAGTAAATGTGTTAAATGGTTTTATGTAAATTTTGGTATTGTTCCTTGTCTGCCGGAACAAATTTTTTTTATTTAAATTTTTTGTGACTCCTTGTCCGCCTGAAAATATTTTTTGCAAATTTTAAGTGGATATTTTGTGGAAATTTGTGCGTTTTGTTTGAAATTTTCTTTTTTTTTTGTGGTTCATAATGTAACGATCGGCGGTACGAAAAAGGCCTCGTTTGCAGTTAACACACAAACCGTAAGTACACATACAATATATCCAATGTTTCCAATACGAGATTCCAAACTCGGCTCTTATCCCGTTCTGATGATGTTATGCTATCTGATAGTTACTCTATGACTCTAAATAGACTTGTTAGTATTGCGCATAAAATCAAAAGAAATCGTGATTTTGTTGCAGGGTTAAAGTCTATTATGAAAGATTATTTATCCAAAATGTATGTTCGTAAATTGTTGCCTAATGAAGCCTCCTATGCTTACCCTAGGACATAGTATCTTCCGTACTTTGGAGTGGTCAATTCGTACAAGCCAAGGCAAATTCCTTTGGAATTTTATGCTGCCACAACCGTAGAAGGTGTCTCGCTGAATTCCAAACTGCTTAATTTTCATGTTGATGAAGTAGCAGTATGTGGGACATCAAAGAAATGTTTCACCAGGTGCTTGTAGCTCCTGAAGGTAAATGTTCTCAAAAGTTCCTTTGGCGTGAAGATGATAGAAAACCACCTGATTCCTATGAAATGTTTGTAATGGCTTTTGGTGCTGCTTGTTCGCCTTGCGTAGCGAAATATGCCAAAGATACAAATGCCTTTAGCTTCCGTGATCGATTTCCTCGTGCCGTGAAATCTATTGTGGACTACCATTTCTTTGATGATTTTGTTGATAGTTTCCCAACGCCAGCAAGGGCCATTGAAATTGCCCAACAGGTACGTGGCATACATATATCAGCTAGTTTTGAACTACGTAATTTTTTGTCCAACTCTGCCAAAGTAATTGTAGCTCTTAAAGGTGCGTTGGAGAAGCCAGTGAATTTCTCAAGCGATGTAAATGACCTACAGTCAGAAAAGGTTATCGGTGTTATGACTATTTTTATTTTTTTATTATTATTATTTTTATTATTATTTCTTTTTTTTTTTTGAACGACTCATTTTCTGGTTCAAATTAAAATTTAATAAAAAGAATTATTTTATTTTAGTATTTTATTTTATTGATTTGGAATAACCTGAAAATAAAATGAAAAAAGCAAAAATTGTTTTGAATTTTGACAACGCAAATAAAAAAAAATTAATTATATAATTTTTTATGGTTTTAAGAACTTTGGAGGTAAATAATCTTAAATTCATTGGAGGTTTTCCAAAAGCAATTAATTATACTATATTTCTTTTTTAGGATTTTCCAATATATGTACTCCTGAGAAAGCGATGTGCAATTATGGCTCAATTTTATGGTTATCCTTCCCAATCGATTGTTAAACTTTTTGTGACCAAATTCTAATAGAACAGTCCAGTAAATAATCCGCAAACATGCATACGTCTAAAGATCTGTCCAAAATACTTTTCTACTTAATTTGTGTCGAAAATTGTAACTTTAAATTAACAAATGATCGCTGAACTTAAGTGAGTATTTTGAATTATCGAAAATTATATCACAATGCCTAAAGAAGGCATACAAATAATGTATGTATTTACCATATATAAGAACCCACATTGAGTTTGTTACCCACCTTTTTCATCTTAGAATGCAGATTCGACCAAGGAACCATATTTAAGTGTTTTTAAAAGGTATATTATATCCAGTCGGAATTCTAAATTCTGATAACGATTAGTGTATTTATAGATTGATTTATTTTTTTTCCGAAGAGACATGATCACATCCAAATCACGAAGATGATTCCGATAATATAATTTTTTCTTGTATTTTGTTTAATTTTACTTAATACAATTACTTCATACACATCATACACAATTCACATTATGTACAAATATATGTATCTTAGCACTACCCGGCTTAGGGGATACAATTACATTTATATTCAGCAAACTTTTACTTATGTATTTACAACAATTTGTAATGTGTAACTGAAATGTTTGAACTAAAATTTCTTGTAATTGGAATTGAAAAAATCGAATTACAATTAAATATAAACTAATAAATTGAAATTGTAATTGGCATCCCTCATCAAATACCGTGACATCCTTTAACATTGCTCGATCTTATAATTGGTACACTTCAAATAATATCCTTCTTTACTCACTTTTTTATTTCTAGTTTCAACAATATGAAATATAATTTCATGTAGGGAAAAGAAACCTATAATTTATTAAATTTTTACCATCATCATGGATTGTGTGGGAAATCCATGTGTGGGAAAATTATGTCTTTTAGCCGAAAAATATATGTATGTACCAAAAATTTCCCTGGTTAACATTGTACCTATATTTCACAGATTATATTAGAATACATGTGTACGTATATAATACAACAATATTATATGTAATTTAATTTTTCAAAAAATTTTTGATAATAATTTTATTGATTCAAAGTTAAATTTTGTTTGCATGTTTGCTTATATCCAAACATTGTTTTATTTGTTTTATTAAAAAAATATTCAAATTTGTAAAAATTTACGATTTTGAAAGAGCATACTGTGAGGGTTGGAGTGATTCCACAAAGTTTATTAATTGGATTGGTTCTGAAAGCCGTATATACAAACCATTTGTTGCGCATAGAATTACTGAGATTTTTGAGTCTACAAGCCAAGTAGATTGGAAGAGGCTACCAACTAATGTTAATGTTGCTGACGAATGAAGAGCCATATAATTTTTTTTGATGATTGCAGTTGGTTCAAAGTTCCAGAATTTCTGTATGGTAGTGAAGATGAATGGCCTGAAAATATTAAGTAGTCCAGATGATGAAAAACTTCGCCAAAAGAAATCTAGCCCAGAAAAAGAAAATGGTTTAACTGATACTGAGTTAAAACATGCTGAGTTTCTCCTTTGTCGCCAGACCTAGCTTGATAAATATGGTTCTGAAATGGAAATAATTAAAAAAGAAGGTGACCTGATCAAAAGTAGTGAATTGTATGCCTTGTCTCCATATATGGATGATAATTCATTACTTCGAGTTTATGGTCGCGTAAACGCAGCTAGTTTACTAACATTGGACATCAGGCGCCCGATTATATTGCCGTCATTTCATCCTATTACCGAGTTGTTTGTGGTACATGTGCACGAAAAAATTGAAGCGTCAAAATTTTGTAGCCTCATGTAAAATTCGCAGATCATTTTGGATTCTACATCTTAGAAAAATTTTACGTAAATGTATTTCTAATTGCTTTATTTGTAGATTTCGTCATACATTGCCGGTGCCACCACTTATGGGTTCTATGCCAAAGGACAGATTGACGTCACCATGAGAAACGCTTGCCTCACCATAAGAGCTATATATTTGGAAGTCGCCTTTGATTTGTCCACAGATGCGTATGTTCTTACAATACGCAATTTTATAAATCGACGTGGACTGCCTAAAAGAATTAGAAGCGACAATGGAAAAAAATTTGTTGATGCTGATCA
The DNA here is from genome assembly GCA_932274085.1 of Protocalliphora azurea. Lineage (NCBI taxonomy): Eukaryota > Metazoa > Arthropoda > Insecta > Diptera > Calliphoridae > Protocalliphora > Protocalliphora azurea. The sequence continues at coordinate 74,894,330 of OW026519.1, forward strand.
TGGACGAGTTTTCATCGAAAGGTATAGACTGGCAATTTAATTGTCTCCATAGTCCAGCAGAAGGTGGCATATGGGAACGAATAGTCCAGTGTGTTAAGAGCGTGTTACAATCAATATTGAAAGAAACTTGCCCTCGAGAATACATGTTGCAAAGTCTCCTCATTGAAGTGGAAAATATTCTGAATTCTCATCCATTAACCCACTTGCTGGTAATCCATGAAGATGAAGAACCACTAACGCCCAATAATTTTTTGCTAGGTTGCCCTAATAAGACTCAGACTCCTTCCGGAGAAATAGCATTTCGTCCAGTTGTTCTAAGAAAGCAATGACCCATTTCTCGTCAGTTTTGGAATCATTTTTGAAATCGCTGGATTAAAGAGTATTTGCCCACATTAATGGAGATGTCGCCTAATGGCTCATATTGAGCAATGAATTTGAAATTATTTATATTATTTTATTTTGTTTTATGAGCCACCTTAATGTTTACTTAAATTGTATTATCCCTGCCAGCAATTATGTGATAGCTTAATTCACTATCAGAAAAATGATAATAAAAAATTTTGTAAAAACAAATAACATTAATTTCGATTTTTGATCTATTTATTCTACGTTTTGCTTACCAACTAAAATGTCGAAAAAGTCACTTGAAAGTTGGTTTTTGGATAAATATAAAGTTACCAAAAACTGTTTCCCATTAGTTTTCTCAAGATGTTATTTTCCTGATAGTAAACAATTTTACAAAAACAAGTAACATTAATTTCGATTTTTGACATGTTACTTTCAAATGCAAACAACCGATTTTTGAAAAGTTTTAAGAAAGGTTCATAAAATTAAAATAAATTAAAAAAAGTAATAAAGTGAGGTAAAAATAAAAAAGAAAAAAACATATAATGGAATATTAATATATAATGGAATATTTATATATAATATAAAAATTTTAAAGAAAGTTTATAAAAAGTGAATATTGTTTAAATTGAAAACAAAATGAAATAAAATTATAATAGTTAAGAATATTGTGAAAAAATTTTTGAAAATTAATTAAAAGAAATTATAAATTAAATTAATTAAAAAATAAATGTTGGTAATGCCTAATACTGTAAAATGAAGCGAAAATTCATTTTGACAATTTGCTTTGAAAAGAACAAATAAAATTAGATTTATTTCTTGTTTTTAAATAATATAAATTTCCGAAATAAATTTACGTTTCGCTCATAAAAATATTCATATTTTTTAGTGAAAGTGAATCCATATATGTATGTGCATCAAACCTTTCAACTAAATTTTTAAAGTAGTTAGGCTCTTCGAAATCGAAACATTTTATTCTTTTACTAAGGTAAGTCGTTTTAATTTTCTTATTTCCCATAAATTATTATTTCATATCTGTCTTAAAAAATTCTTCTTCTCCACCACGTTTTGACACAACATTGCATAGTGGTCAGAATCGATATTTTTGTATTTTTTTTTTTTTTAATAAATCTTTAACTTCTAATCTGCTGGCGGGGTTTACATAAGATTTAAAACAGGCGAAGCAAAGGAGCCCTTCAGGCGCTGAGCTATTAGGGCTCGAATAGGTTACCTCTGACAGAAAATATTTCATCATTTGTCAATTTCTTGTTTCCTATCCGATTTTAAATATTAAATTTTCAAGTAGCGTAATTTATGTTCTGTAAAAGATATTGACTTAAATTTTTATCTACATAATGAAGAATTAAGTTAGTTTAGCAACGTATTTTATTTGAAAAAAAAAATGTTTTTTTGGAGAAGCTATTAATATTTTATTTGTAATAAAATATTTGTAAGTTAAGATATCTTAACGAAATTTTTGTTGATTATGATTCCAAACACTTAAAAACATATTATGAATTCCTAACCGTATTCTTTTTGCAGATTCACGCTTTGAGATTTAGAAAATATAGACTAAAGTCAAAAGTTCCATATTAGATAAGTCAAATTTAAAATCATCTCTGTGAAGATAGCTTTTAGAAAAGTATAAATTTTGTATATGTTGATAATTTTCAAATTCACGACGTGACAGCAAAAATTATATTCTGTATTCTTATAAGAAGGGGAACCGAAATAGCGATTTAAAATAGCTTAGATATGATATGTGCATTAAGTCGCAAAAATATTTTTCTACCCTTGAGCTCTTTAAACAACATTAAATAATACACACAAAAATTATTTATAATTAAAAAAATCTTCTTAGTTAAATTGAATGTAATATATTATTAATTATTTAGCAGAAGAAGCTTATGCTATTTGAATATACTTATACAACTAATGGATTTAAGTTGACTAGGTCAAAAAAAAAAAAAAAAAAAAATGCCACTAAATTGTAAATCCAGAAGTTGCAAGTTTGTAAAAATATAGTCATATATACAATAAATTGGAAATATAAAAGATTAAAGGCGGCATGACATTGACTTGAATCTTTTTGCAAAAGATCGGAAATTATATACGCTAAAGGATAAGCTTAATTTGGAATGCATATTTTTAAAATTTCTTTCGCTATTTAGAAATAAACCAAACAAAAGGCACAATTTGGGGTTTTTGGAGAAAATACAAATTTTTTAATTGTAATAACGTATTTGTTTATAAAGATATCTTAATGAAATTTGCAAGAAATGTGGATCTTATTAATATAAATAAAAGCGCGTTAACCAAACTTCAATCAGGGGTAGGGTGTTCCTGAATTCCCAAAAAAAACTAATCAAAATTCCCAAAAATGGGATTTTTTACATTTATGGCTATAGAATCAACATTTTTGCGAAGTCCCGTAGATTTTGAGTTACAACTTTTAACAACATATTGAAGATTCTTAAAATGCAAAATTATGGTGCTTAAAAATTCAAACACAAATAACTCGAAAACTGTGAGTGATAAATGAGACATGTAAGTATGTCTTTTATAGGTCTTATCAGGGCCTATAACAATGTTTAAAAATATTTGAAATCGGACGAGAAACAAAAATTTGGCAAGCGATTAAAAATTTTTTATATCAGAGGTAGCTAACTTTGTGCCCCCTTAGCTCCGCCCATGAGTGGTTGTTGTGCCCCCCCTTCCAAACTTAACATTGTACATTCCTCTGCTACACCTATACTAAATTTCATGAAAATCCAACCAGCCGAGCAGAAGTTACAGATTTGTTTCCAAAAAATTTCGATTCTGCCGCACTGTGCGCTGTAATAAAAAAATGGAAGTTAGTTTAAAAGTTAACGTTAGTAAAATATTAGCTATTATATTTCCGTATAATAGGTCGCAGAAACGTATTCCTACAAATCATTCACATTCTAATGGAGTTGTTATCTCATTGCAGGATAGTATCAAATATCTAGGAATTATCTTAGATAAAAAACTATCATTTAAACAACACATACAGTATATTTGTGATAAAGCAATTAAATGCGATCGTTCTCTTTATCCCTAACTTAATAGAAGATCTAAACTTAATTTAAAAAAAAAGATCCTTATTTACAAAATGTATATTCGGCCAATTTTGACCTATGCCAAATTTGGTGTTATAAAGCTACTAAAACTTATACAAGAAAATTGCAGATAATACAAAATAAAAATCTGAAAATAATTCATAACCTACACCCCAGATATTCGACTGATCTACACCATAGAAACTTTAACCATATAATGTTTAATTCATTTGCAAGGGTATTGACTCTGCCATTTAATGAAAAATGCAGAACGTTACACTTAATGATATAAGTATATCCCAATCAGATCATGTTATATACGAGTACCTTGGTATTCATTTAGATAGGCGACTAATTTGGCGTCGTCATATAGAAGCCAAGATACTTCATATGAAGTTAAAATCTTCCATTCTTCACTGGTTATTTAACAGTCATTCAAAACTAAGCCTCGGCAATAAAACAATCCTGTATAAAACCTTTTTAAAGCCAATTTGGTCATACGGCATCCAACTATGGTGAACAGCCAACGATTATCGGCATTATACAGAGGACCCATGACGGGTGCACCATGGTTCATAAGAAACGAGAATATCCATAGGGACTTAAAGATACCATTTGTAAGAGACGAGTTTAGGAACCTCAATGAAAATGATCTCGATAGAGATTGAATAGTGTTTAATTTTTAGCTTTTAAGACTGTAATACATACTGTGAGATCTAAAATAAGACAGATTCAGTATACAAAAAAAAAAAAAAAACGTATAAAAAATTCGTATGTAACAAAAGTATGGACGAAAATTGAGAATTTTATTACTTTTTTGCTTTAAAAAAATCAAATTGGGCAAAATTTAAAAAATAAAATAAAATGAGGTAGCATCTTTATTTTGCTTAAGAGTTTCGAAATGAATTTTTGACAATATTTAAGATTATAATCATCAAAAAATATATACTTTTTAAATAAATAACATGTTAATTATTGCTTCAAATTTATAGCTTAAGAGAGCGCCTAATACATCTAAACCTATACAATTTTTTTTTTGTTAAACTTTGAACTTCCGTCGCGACCAGCCAAAAGCTTGATGAAAAATATTGTGAATAAACATTATGTATAAAATTGTCTTTTTTGAAATGATATAACTTCTATTTCATAAAATTTATTTTTAATTTTTGATTTATGACTAAAGGTCTCCTATGTGCAGCGCGCAGTGTGCGATCAATAAAATGAATGCAGTTTCGAACGGCTGGTCCTATTGAAATGAAATGTTACACAGTAATAGTAGAGGTGCAGTCGACTTGAAGTTTTGAGTTTAGACCATATAGACCCATCTGGGGCGAGTACACAGAGTCCCAAAGTTGGACATTTCGGGTATGAACATTTTTTAGAACGATCCTGATTCGTTATATTTGAATCTATTTGAACCTTCGCTTTAGCGAATCTAAATTTCATCCCATTTTTTTGAAATGTTTTTTATTATAGTAATAATAAATAAAAAAATCGCGCAATTTGAAAAAAATCTTTACGGAATCAAAAGTTATATGCGTTTGAATTTGAACATTGAAAAGGATCGAATTTTTTCCGTTTTTCTCCCAAAAAAGTGGTCACATTCTTTTGCTGTTATTAAAAAATTTTCTTAAGTAACATATACAGTATTTATATTTTTCTAAAAGCTAATTACATACAAAATATTTTAAAGAAAAAAATTAAGAAAATTTATTCCCTCGGCGACCAGGGCCTACCGAGCTAGACCTCTTTTTTTCTATAAATTTTCGCCTTAATTTCTCAAATCGCAAAGTTGGAATCAAAAATATTTAATATATTTTGTAAGATCTAATACGTTTTTAATTTAATCGGACTAGTCATTCCGAAACTGCATAATTATTTCCATTATTATCAGAGCTCTATTGCTTGATAACTTGATAAAAGACAAAATTTTGATTATTATTGGTACCTTTTACATGGTTTATTATACGTTTTCACCAATAATTGATAAAGATAAAAAATTATTTGTAATTCAGACAAAAATGTGACGTTTTTCTTGATAAAAAAATTTATATGTATAATAGACATTAGAAGTACTTAAATAACAGTACTAAGACATTTCTGATGAATTCATTCAAAATTAATTTTCCTATATTCTATGCAAAAAGGCCTATGTGTTTTTTTATAATTCTTCAGGAGATAAGCTAAAAACTTAACTTATTTTTTGTTTGAAAGTCATACAAAATTACATACATATTCATCATTTTTATGCATATATCATCAGACTTAATACTTGACTTTCATAAAAGGCCGACAATATAAAATTTATGTAATTGTTATTCATTTCTTTTTAATTTCATCAAAGAAAGCACAGAAAATATTGATTGTCATACAAAAAACGTATTTTGTTGACGATTTTTTGAAGATTTCAAATAGTCCATTTGACGATTTTAACAATTTTTTCTCCAAATTTGACGAGTTTTCACCAAATTTGTCTGGCAACTATGCACGATTAAAAATTAGTAAATTTTTTAATTTTATTAAAAATTAATTATAAAATTTTTTATAGATCTCAAGTATAATATACACAGTGACTTCTAAAACTGTTCACAAAGACTATAAACTTTGTTTTATAAAACAAATTTATTACAACTCAATTTTTTGTTTACTATTTTCTATTTAAATTCATTATATACAGTAATATATTAAGTAAAAAATAAATAAATAAATAATTAAACAAGCTTGTTTTTTTTTTTTTTTTGACAAAATTAATCCTCAAAGTTATTTCTCAATAAAACTTAATTAGTTAATTACTTATTTAGAACAAAAACGTTAAGTTGTTATAAATTGATTTTACAAACCAAATTCTAGAATTTCCTATCTTTAGAAGTCACTGTATATACATATGTATAAAGTCTACTGATAATAATTCAAAAAATACAAGCTGACACCGTTTCTTGACTTTTTCTTATAACATTTTTTTTATGACATTTCTTAAAGATGTTTCAAGATCGTTTCAACCAGTTATACTTTTTCACTTGGTGGTCTGACATATAACCTTTAAAGTATTTAGTAAATGAATTTAAAATAAGTCTGTCATTAGACAGTGCAGTCAAAGTCATTAGGTGCAGTCAAAGTCATTATGATTCTAATTCCAGCTGGGTTAAGTCCAGCCCTAAAATTAATTAGTTTTTGTTCAAATTCTAGTAGTTTCATAAATTTAAGTGCTTTTAAAATTCCCAGGATTCCCGGATGGTATTTCCAATATAGCGGAATACAAAACGAGTACAATTCGAAAAATTCCATATTTCCTGGGAATCCCGGGACGGGAAATCCCAGAATGCAATATATAAGGTAGGGTACTATATGTAGCCTATGTAGCTACACCATTTTAACTTTTAAAGCCCAAAAAATAAATAAATGATTAGATAAAAATGCCCAAGAGCAGTGAGAAAGAAAAAAAAAAATAAATTTTTTAATAGGTAATTTGTTAATGATGTTGAATTTTTTCAAACAATAAAGTAGCGATTGATATGTCATAAGTTGTTTGCAACTGAGCGAATACGTAGGGTCATTTTAGATCAAGGTATTTTTTAGTGCAAATGAAGTAAATTTCAAATACGTATATTTTGTTGTTGTAATATATATAAATATTTGCACGCATTTGCATCGTTTGCACTACCCATTGTGTGTACCCTTATAAATGCAATTTCGTATGTTATATTTTTATATTCTGTTTACTTAGTGCCTACATTAGGCAAATTTTTATCAAAACAAACGTCGAAATTAGTGCGAATATATACAAGGTAACCTTAGTTAAACAGCTGATTATTATTTTGGTTGTTACAGTTGTCAAACTGCATAAATAAAAAACAATAATGAATACGCCATATTGTTGTTTTTTGCAACTATTGCCACCTCACACAAATTCGCGTTAAGTTTGACGTTTGTCATGATAAAAAAATCTCTAATGTAGACACTATGTTAACGTTATTAAAATTAACTTAAGTTTAAGATTTACCTGACATGTATAAAACTTATCGTTGCAGATGGATGTCGATTGCGGCCAAGGATTTTTCTTTCAAAAGTTCTCCTTTAGTTTATGTGTATAAATATATATCAATTTGTTCAGTCTGATCATAATATGGTAAAATCGGATCACAATATCACAATATCGGATCATAATATAAAAAAGACGGATTTGGGTCATATTACAAGTATCATGAATATATTTATTATTATTCCATTCATATAATACAATCATAATATGTAGCTCATTTATTATAATTACCACATCAATATTTTTTTCTGCGTGTATAAAAACCTTTTGAGTAGTGTTTGTCTGGATGTCTATTCTTCTATTGAAATTGAATTTTCCAAGCCTAAAGAATATTAAATTTTTTGTTTAATATGCCAAACAATTAAGTTAGCATACTCACAAATTCCAAATACTGTTTAAGTAATAAGATGTAAAATTTATTATCAATTGATGGGTTTAAGGATCAATTTACTTAATTGTGTGTAGATTTTCTCAAGAACACACGTACTATATAGGGAAAACAAAAATTTTTGGACACACGACGAACCTCACAATCTCCGATTTTAACGAAATTCGGCACACATTACATCAATACAAAATTTTAAGTTCTTCAAAGTTTTCAAATTCGTTGTAGTTTAGTTTTTATTGCGGTTTAAAATTCACTTTTTCGAAAGATTGTTTTAAAATACATTAAATTTAAATCCAAATATCTGCGATATGTAGTTTGTTCGATTTAAACAAACTTTGGCACAATCTGATGCTTAATAAATCAAGGATATTTAATGTATCAAGGATATTTAAAAAAAAAACATATCTTTCATTTTTATAATTCTTTCTTAAAATGTTCCTTAAAGTGTTGGCAACAACATATAAAAAATTTGGAGTGGGACCCTCCCCATGCTGAGAAAATTAATATTTAGTAAAAAAACTTATTTTTAACTCATTTTTATATCCTTCTTGATAGGTGTAAAGGGGTGTATAATTTTGTCATTCCGTTTGTAATTTCCACAATTTTGTCGGAGAGTAAAAAAGTTTATATTTTCCCGATCCTTGTAAGAAATGATGTCGATATGACGATGTCTGTCCGTCCGTTTGTCGGTTGAAATGGCATTAATGAAGGCCACCGATAACTGCCATACATAATATATGTATATCAAGCGATCGGAAAGCTTTTCGAGAATTTTGCTATTGAAATTCAGCAAGCGCAGATTTATCAAAATACCGGTTTTTAAACCGATTTTCGATTTTCCGAAGGCTCTATATAAGCTAGGGACTTAATTTTTTCAAAGAAGATTCGGATTTTTTTCAGAATTTTTATGCTGAAGAAATGCACTAAATCGGTCCAATAATAACCGAAATATCGGACAAACCACATTTTTGACCTTTTGAAGTCCTTGTTTAAGCTACGGATTTCGTTTTATATAGACCGGCCATAAATATTTTTAACAATTGGTTCATAAACGGAATTATGGGCCGAAAACTGAAAAACTCTGTTGATAATATGCACAAACACAAACATTTATATTAAGCATTGCAATGACTATTGTTGTTGTTGTTGTTTTTTGTATAAGCAAGCAGTTTAGTTGACAATAGTAGCCCATCGGTTCTAACTACTAGACGATTCACTAGTTACTTTTGGTAGAGCAAGTAGTTGCTATATATATTATCACCTTCTGCACTACATTTCGCTATTGAAATAAGTAATAAAGAATGTTAAATGCTTTAATTAGAAAATATAATAAATGAAACTGCCACTTCTTTGTTTACATGTAATGTACAGAATTGCCGTTAAGAATTTTAAAAGTATCAATTCTGAAATTTGTTCTACAATTTCATTTAGTGATTTCACTATTGAAATGTAATTTTTGGCTGTTCGCCTTCAGAAATTCACATTAATGTATGCGAATTCATTACAACTTTTTTTAATTTATTGAATTCACTGTTGAAATGTAATACGGTAAGAAATTATTAAATTTGTTTCTAGAAATTCCTTTCATTATATACGAATTCGTTACAACTATTAAATTAGTGAATGCACTATTGAAATTTAATGCAATAAGTAACCAATAAACTTTAGAAATTGACTTGAATATATGCGAATTCATTACAGCTGTTAATTTAGTGAATTCACTATTGAAATATAATGCAGTTAGTGGCCTATCGACAAAAATTGTTTAAATTTTTCTCTAGAAATTCCCTTATTAATACGAATTCGTTACACACACTTTCTAATTTTTTACAGTGGAAACAAAAAACATTGTGAAAATGCAAAAGGCCGTAACCAAAATTTTTAATTTTTTGCTTTAAAATTAAGCAATTAAGTAAAATAAATTATAAAACACTCTTCAAACCAAATTTTTCTTAAATGGAACAAATTTTACGACTGCTTCGTTCATGAAATTGATGTTACGGCCTTTTAATTTTTGTTAATATAGATGTAATTTTCGAAGATGATTGCGAAATTTTTTGTTTAGATGTAATTTGAGTCAGTACATTATAATTCAGTAAAAACCCAACATTAGATTTTTGAGTGGTTACGTTTCTTTTACATTTTAGGTGACGATAATTGATTTATGTACGTTAAAGTGATTTTGGGCTTTATATGAGAGCAATTGTCAATTATGGACCGATTTTCATAAAATTTGGAATACTTGTGTGAAAATATTCCGGAGGGACATTTGTATGGGGGCTATGTGAAATAATTAACCGATCACAACCAAATATGCTTCGTCGTTATAAAAAAAATAATCATATACGCAAATTTTATAAAATTATATTTAAAATTATACCAAGAAAAAGTTTAGATTTTTTCCCGAAATAAGTCTCAAAAAATTCAAAATTTTCGGTATGTTATGCAAAAATATTTTAAATGTTTTCACCAAGGAATTTTTGGTTTTCTATAGGACTATTTAATGCATTTTTGTTAATGTCTTTCTGTGGGAGCTAGATTTTGGCTTCAGACCCACAGTTATTGGAGACGATTTCTTTGTATTCTTCGTAGTTTACTTTTGCATATATATTTATATATGTATATACTCGTATAAGAAAGAGGAAAAGAAAGAAAACTTATTACAACCGTAGAGATCGTTGCAGTTTATCCAAAATATTGCAAATTTGTGCCATATTTATTTATTTATTTAAAATATATACTTTATAAAATATGTTTACAAGGCGTCGGTTAACTAGACCAAATGCGCTCACAAAAATATGTGTATAAAATAAAACAAATATGTGTATATAAAATTAAATAAATAAAATTAAAAAAAAAATAAGTTTAAACCAAAAGTAATATGAATGAATTCTACAAAAATTATTACATTAATGAACTTGAGCCTGAATAAAGAAAATTTAAAATTATCAAAAATAACAACAACATCAGAAAATAAAGCTTCTTAGGGAATTTTGTTGCTAAAAACTTCTTTTTTAAGCAATGGGAGACATAATGTGGTGTAGGAAGGTTTTGTTGAAAGGAATCTGGTCTCTTTCTTGCTGGTTGCGAATTGGGTAAGATGTGTAATGTCGCTGATAAGAAAAAAAAAACTTCAATAAATAAAAAATCACTTTTAAACAATTTAAAAACTTTAATAAAAGAAAAAAATATAAAAACTTTAAAAACTAATAGCCTAATTTTCAAAACTAAGAAATAAAATTTAAAAATCTAAGAACCAAAAGTTAAAAATTAAAAAAAATCTAAAAAAACTAAACGTTAAAAATTTAAAAACTATTACAATTTTTATGAAAAAAAAAACTATAAAAAAGGAACTACATAAAAACCGAAAATTAAAACTTAAAAACTAATGAACAAAAAATATAAGTAAAATTAAAAACAATAAAAGAAACCATCAAAGCCACCTCTGCCACGTCCAACGAAGGACAAAGCTTCTTCCGCCTTCTCCAGCTGCTATCCTAGGATCCGCCAACTCGGTTTTATATTGACGGACGACTCTGAAAAATAAAACACATATATTTTTAAAAAAGTTTAAATTTTATATACATAAAAAATATACATAAAATACAAAAAAAAAAAACACAAAGTTAAATTTATTGGAGATTAGTTAGGACATTTATCGCTACCTTTAATTTGTGTAACTCTAGTTCCTAAAATGAGCTCAGGTTAGGTCCTCCCCGTTGTCTGCGTTTTTTAATCCCAGTTGTTGAAGTAAATGCCGTTTTTAAATTACCTATAATAAAAAAAAAAATGAAGAAGAAAATAAAAAAATAATTAAATAATTTAAAATATATATGTGATTTAAAATCAAATACCCGAATAAATTCATTAAGGCGAATTTAAGATGGCTGCCAATCCTGTGAGGAAATGAGAAGAATCCACCATTTTGAATTTATTAATTTAAATAGAAATCGTAATTTATAGAAATCTTACTTTTTTTGCTATTGATTTAAAAATTATATTTATTTTTTTTAATTTTTTCAAATTCCATTAATCAATAGGAAAAAATCCCATAATGCTGTTACTTTTTATTTGAAATTTGCCTTATTTTTATTTTTTGTAAATAAAAAGACAAACTTTTATAACGCTTTTGAAAATGATAAGTGTTTGTATTAAAATGTGATGAAAATATAAGAGGTAAGTGATTGGATGGAGAATTGATAGATGAGATAGAGGAGAAATGTTAGGCGTAACCAAAATTAGCATCTGGGTTACCATGGTTGGGGAATGTTGTTATAATTCTCTTGTGGAGGGAGAAATATTCCCTGCCGTCGAATTTAGGTAAGGAGAGGAAATATTTACTTTACAGAATAGACATGAATCTAGAAAGAGCTCACTTTGGGTCCCCAAAATATATTTTCTTTTAACCTTTTTTTTTGTTTAGCTGGTATTATTTCTTTTGTACCCAGGCAAAAGCTACCTGATGAGTAAGAACGCCACTCCATCCGGCGAGTTACAGACCGGCATACGCAATATACCAGCGCCGCTTAGTCTTTTAGCTACGGAAGTGTCTTTTGTTATAGATTTTTAGCCTTGGCTGGAACATAAATAGCGCCAAATTCCAACAACAAAAGCAAAAGAAACGAGTAGTTACTAGTATAGCAGCGTATATTTTTGTTGGCGGTTGTTTTCCCAACTTTTGGCCAACTTGGTGGCTGGATGGCTGTTGTTTCATTTTATTATTTTTTTAATTTTAAATTTCTTTCTCATTTATGCTTCTTTTAACGTTTAGGTTTATATTATTTTCTACTTAAATTTAATTTTAGTTTAAATTTTAGTCATAGATTAATAATTACATATTTATGTGAGAGAAAAAAAAAAAACTGATTCATGAGATTGTCAAAAACCTAATTCATGAAACAACAAAATACGTATAGTCACATATATTTTGTTTTTGTGTTTTGAAAAAAAAGTAAATTTTTGGAAAATTAAGTTCGAAGTGTCTCTCACATAAACTATGATTTTAGTTCTTAATTTATATTTATTTCTTTTACTTTTCAATGTTTTCTTTTTATTTTCTTAGTTTCAGGTTTAACATATTTTCTTGTCTTTATATTTTACACTTATTTAGTTTTTTTGTATTTTAACCTTTTTATTTGTTTTTAATTTAAAATGTTTAGTTTCAGTTTTTTCTTCTTTTATTATTTAAATTTTTGTTTTAAGGTTTTCTTTAAATAAAAGTTCCTTTTTTATAGATTAAAATTTTAGTTTTTTTTTTCAATTATATTTTTAGGTTTACACTTTAAATTTAGCTTTTATTTTTAATAATTTCTGCTGCTACTGTTGGGCCACGTACCACATCTCACCTCAAGATATCCAAATAGAAACAAGGGTCGACATTTTCCATTTCTTTCCCAAAATCACCTTGCCCACGCTACAAGATTTCTCATTTTCTTTTTCAAAAAAAAAAATAAATAAATAAATAAAAATAATAAGAAAACTTTCAGCTATAAGTTGCTGAACAAATTTCGAAAATTTTGTGTTGTTATTATTTTTGTTCTTTTGTTAACAACATTTTGTCTGTCACATATATCAACTGGGAGTTGTCAGTTTCTTACGAACAGTGTAATAAGTAACAACATATTACATTCGAAGGTACTAGTAAATTGTTATGCAGATTACATATGTCAGTTTATTATTTATGATGATATATTTAGCTTCACAGTACCTTTCAAACTACTAGTGAATAGTTATGTAAACAGTTTCCAATTGATTACCTTCAATGACATTCCCATTTTAAATTCACCAGTTAAAAACATTGCGAGTGGGTTGAAGAATAACTAGTGACACTTCTTAGTGACTAACGAAGTCGACGTTACGGAAATAGTTCAGCGAACCGCTGAGAGTTTATAATGATTATTAAAGTTGTTATTTTTTGTATATGCAGTCAGTTTGTTTGCATATACATATAAAAATATATAAATATATGCATGCTAATACGTTCTTGTTTGTTATTTTAATATTAAGTCATACTATATCTTTTAATTTGTTTGTAACGTAGTGAAATGTAAAAAATATTCGGCACATCTGAATATAGCCCTCTAACTTGTTTAAATCTGACAAATAGGTCCGAAGATATCTGGATTTAAATTTTATGTATTTTAAAAGAATCCCTGAAAATGGTATTTGGAACCACGATAAAACGAAACTACAAAGAATTTGAAAATGTTGATGAACTTTGAATTTTGTATTGACGTAGTGAGTGTGTATACCAAATTTTATCAAAATCGGAGGTGGTGGGGTCAAAAATTAGGTTTTTTTTTCGAAAATGTTTTTTTTTTATCTATACAATAAAATAAATATGTAAAAGTTCTGTGATTAAAAAACTACAATTGTGTTTATATTTATTTTATAACTATGTCCTGCGTTGCATGGAATTTAAAAGATTAATTAAAAAAATTAACTTAAAAATACAGTTTCATCCACTTATTTTCAAATATAGATGTCTCCCGTAATGCTTATTCTATTAAAACTTCCAGTTTTATCAAAAATTAAAACAAAATTTTTTATAAAAACTGCAATATTTTTACCATTTTCATCAATATGCAATTAGTTTCGTTTTAATTTATATCCTATAGTTCCTTCCACCTTAAAATTCATTTATATTTGAAATTTCATTAAAATCGGTTCAGCGATTTAGGCGTGATTGCGTCACAAAAAAAAAAATAAACAAATAAATAAATAAACGAACAAATAGACACACACTTGATTTTATAATATTAATATGGATTTATTAACAATTTTTAATTCAATAAAAATAGAGAGAGAAAAAGGAAGAATATTTTTGTTTCATAATTTTGTAGAATTTTAAATTTGGTAATATTTACTCACAATGTCACTTCAAGTACATTTCACTAAACAATAAAAATCCATACTCTAGTGTAGCATATTTTTTATATTGTATAATAATTAATAAAAGTTTACATTTTGCGTACAATCCAAGCTAATTATTTTATATATATAATATGGAATAATTCGTTGTTAATTTGTATATTTAAAAGCTAATTAAATATTTGTCGTACTTACATAAATATGTATATATTTTGAATTCAAATACATAAAAAATACATATTTAAATATTAAATTAAATATACAATATGTTTATATGCATGCATTCATTATTTTTACTAATCAATAGACTTCATTTTAATAAAATTTATTTAATTTATGCTATATTGCCGCTTGTATGACCCAACTGCCGTAAGTCAAATTGTTAAACTTTTGTATTTTTTGAGTTATGACGTTCTTGAAGTATAAAATGTATATGGATGTACATATTTACATTCAATTAAAATATATTATACTTATTTATCTTTTTATTAAACAATTTTTAATAAACATATATTAATACAAATTTTAACTTTTTTTTCAAATGGTCCCAAAAATAATTTGTGTAATTTAAGCTACAGACTAATTTAAAAACGTTATTATAATGTATACAATCAATCTAATACCTTCTGACATTGATAAGTTCATACATGTACAGGCGAAGAATCGGGGGGTAAAAGAAATTCAGCCCCCCACCCCCCCCCCCCCCCCAATGGATTTTTCAACTAAGAAAAATTAAGAACGAAGAAAAAACTACAATAAAAGAAGAAAAAGGAATTAAAATTATTTTGTCATAAATAGAAAGTAAATCAATAAGTTTTCAAAATTGGCACTTGTTCAATAAAAAATATAGGAAACTATTTTTAAATAACTACATAACATATTTATGAATTTTTGAAAAATGTTAAATTCTTCTTACAGTAAATAATTTTGTAATTTCATTTATATTTTCTGGGTTTCCGAAATTCTAAATTTCCCAATTTTGTTAAATTTAAGCTTATATTTACGGACCATACAATTAAAAATGCATCTTTCGATAAAAAAATAATTTGTCTAAGTACTAGTTTTATCAGTTAATGAAAAATATTTTTTATTTTATAAATCAAAACTTATGCAAAACATTTTACAAAAAGCGCTTAAGTAACAACACAGAAAATTTTTTTCCTAAATTTATATATAATATATTATTTATCCTATTTTGAGACAATTTTATTTTGGAAGTTAAATAAAAACATTTATACATAAATTATCAGCGATAAATGCCTATAAATGGTATTTTTTCAAGAAAAAACTGATTAAAAAGGTTATGTTATGTTACTTATTATGTTAATTTATTTTTTTAAGATTTTTTGGAAAGAAGAATATATATATATATATATATATATATATATATTGGTCAAATATTGCAAGAAAATTTTTAAACAACATTTTTCTACAATGGCTATGCCACGATTTTGTAGACCTTTTTTGTAAGTATAACAAGATTTATTTTCTTTTAAATTGGACAAAGAACGTAGCTTTTAATTTTGGAACTTATTCGATTTTATATGGAATGATTTACTTAAACTTTTTATACGTTTTTATTTTTGCCCCAAGTATGTTTCAAATAAAGCATAAAGTGATTCGCTTTAAAAATATATTAAAAATAATTTGATAAAGTTTTGAAAACTTTAAATAATTGTTAAATATTTAAACGATTTGAAAGACTGATGTCTCATTTTATTGTAAATGAAATAGCATTTTAAACCTGATATCTTTAGTGTTAATTTCAAATAGAAAAGCAAAGTTAATTAAAAAGAAATTTAATAAATTATTTCTTATTTATAGTAAATATAAAATATTTAAATAAATTTTAAAAGCTACGTTCTTTTGCTTTCTTCATTCAATTAAATTCAAAATTGGCTTAAAATTTATGTAGTTACGAGATCTTTAGTGTACCAACTATCACTAAAACGTTTTATTAGTTTTTCACGTTTTTACCATTAATTAAAAGTAATAAAGTATTTAAAAATATAGATTTTCGGTACGGTTCCCTTTATAAAGATTAGTTCCAAATTTTTTCATCAGTAAGTTTTTGGTATTAAAGAATACAATTAGATCTAATTAAGTAAAATTGATATCGTAAGTATCAAAACCTATAGCTCAACCTTTCTTGTTTTTCAGGTCATGCATTTTAATTAATTTCTTTGAAATGCATTTATTTGTTTGAAATGCTTTAGAGGATAACAATTAAATAAAAATACACCTTAAATTATTAAAATCTATTCAATATTCCCTGAAATTTATGAAACATTGATTTATAAAAATGTTTGTTTGTATCTCAAAAACTAAAAAAGAATAATGAGGTAGACCATCAAGTTTTTTGGTGACAAAAAAAATTGTAGTTCAAAAGTTATTTAAAAAATGTATTAATCAACTTAAATTTGTAGCCATTAAAATCTTGTACATAATTTCTTTTCTCAATAGGTGATCATAAAATATATGAACACGATATTTTTATAGATAAATTTAAAGCTTGATATGAAGTATATTTTTACATCATTAACTCGAAAATCTCCTTTTTTCAGTTATGACGTTCTTGAAGTAAATGAGCGGCATGTATATCAAATTATAGAACTTTAACTATAATATCCCAATGAACATCGATGCAAACCTAGGAATATTTAAGAAACTTTCCTTTCATAAATAATATGTTTTTTAAATTTTATTCAAAGCTACATAATCAGGTATGTGATAGAAAACAATTTCGAAAACGAATCAATTTGAAATGGAATAAATGTGCGATGTATTTATTTATTTTTCGTTTGCGTTATTGATGAAAATTGGATTTAAGTAAATCACTTCTATTCTATTCGATTTTATTACATAATTTTTTATATTTCTCTCATATTATTTGTTTATTTTTCACTTGTTCTGTATATTCTAAAAGAAAAATAAAGCGATGTTGCAAAAGTTATTCTTGAAATCGATCGAAATTCATCACAACCTTTCAAAACATTTCATGATAGAAATGCGAACTCAGATTTTCATTTATCCTTTTAAAAGGACTTTAAAGTTAAAAAAATTCCAATATTGGTATCAATTGATAAAATATGATTTAAAAATTCCAGTAACATTTTTCGTTTGAATTTTTCGCTGCCTTATAATGTCAAAAATGTATTTCAAATATTTAATCCTTAAATATCCTTGAAGGATATTTAAGCTTCTTAATCCCTGATTTTGGTATTTCAGCTTTTACATTTTTTTTAAATTTTAAAAATGTCCTGTCAGTATGTATATTTTGTTTTCGAAATATATGTTTCAATTTTAAATGTTATTTAAAAATAATTTTTTGACTTATAGACGAACCCTATAGAAAATGAATGAAATCGGTCCATTATTTTACCTAACCCCAAATACAAATGTTATCCGGAAAAATTCTTCATAGGTCATAATTATTATATGCGTATTTATTGAAGTTCGAGATAGATGGGATTTTTATCGGCGTTACTCGTACTATCAAATTTCAAAAGGTTGAGTGCATAATTGACCATACTTTCCATATGAAGCCCCCTCCTGAACATTACTTTTAAGTGTATAAATACCATTAAAATGTTAGTATTGGCTAAAGTTTGGCATGAATATTTTGTATTTAAGTAGAAATTGACCACGACTCCCATACAACACCAATTCCAGGATGTAACTTTAACGCGCATAATTTGTGTATAAATAATTTATTTTGTGATTTTATTTGCAACAAACAAAATTTATATAACTACAAATTGCAACTGCCCACAATTGAATATAGTACCCATATAAAATCCGCTCCAGAAAGGACCAGCCCAAAGGATTTCTTCTATGTGATATTAAGCGAAGCCAATGGAAGTTTTTACGAATAGCAGGACTTGGATTGGATTAAAGAATTTTCTTCTGTGTGGTATTTAAAACACCGACTTTCCAAATTAAAGCAGTTTATAATTACTCCATGTGATTTTAAATTGGGAATTAAGTATTAAATTTTTTTTAACTTATTTCATTGGGTTTTTCAGTAAATTTGCTACTTATTTTTATATTATGATAAAACACCCAAATGTTGGAAACTATTTAATTTTTCCCTTTGGAAGTTCTTTCATTTTTTTAATTTAGCAGTTTTTTCATTTTCGCTAGGACTTCATTGCACGTAATTTTATTGGGACTTGGGTTTGGAGTCTGGAAATAATTATATAATTATATATATATATATATATATATATATATATATATATATATATATATATATATACATGTACTTAAACACAATTTAATTCTATTAACCATTTTAAGTTTTGAGGCTTTAACTTAAAACTTAAAACAAAAAAAAAAAAAATAGAATCAATTTTAAATATTTCCCAGAATTGTGTTTTACATTTCTAAATTAGAAAGAATTAATTGATAATGTAAGATAAAGATAAAATAGAAATAAAACGATAAAACTAATTAACCTAAAAATCTTGGATGTGCAGTTTTTAATATACAATAGGTACTTATATTATTTGTATGAAACATTTAAAATTGATTAAATCTTAAAAGATGCATCATACTTTAGTATTATTTTATTTTTTGTTAAATAATTATTAATTATTATGTTTAATATTCTTTATAAGAAATCAGTGCATTTTTCTTATAATTTTTCATTCCCGTTTCCCGGGAAAAGAAATATCACGAGAAATCCCAAACCCTAATTGGGGCTTATTTCATAGTACCACAAAACGATATTAAATATAATATAAAAATCATAGCCTACTAGCTTTTCGCAGATTAAAAAAATACATGCAATGAATTTAAAACTAAATATCCAACAAAAAATTTTTGGTTCTCGGTAATGGCAACTACTTATTAAAGTAGTTTTTGATAATGAGGCGTCATTATTATTTGCCCACTCTATATTACATTAGTAGGTACTCAATAGATCAGTTGGCTAGAGAGCTGGATTAACAACCAGAAGGTTGGTGGTTCAACCCCATTCTGATGCTGTTAGATTTTTTTTATCAAAAACACAGAGTTATTAAAATTGAATAAAATCAACAATGAGAACATAATATTGTTGTACTGATAATGCTGTAACCATGTTTTTTCTCTGCGTGTAGGTTTTAAGTACCCCTAAAGTCTAAAAATAACTACATGAATTTGTGTACAACTCGAACAAAAATAACTAACTATTCAAGGAAAAAATAAGAAGTTTATTTTTGTTTCCAATTATATCTGCTAGTTTACCAGGAAAGCAAAGTCTTTGCTGGCTAAATTGAAATATTCGACATATCGTCATTTCAATCTTAAATATATTTTAAAGTCTTCCAAATTATGTTACGATATTACACTTAAGATAAGAATTACTTGAAATTTAAATACAATGGTTTTAAAAATTGCTATATTGTAGGGATGTCAATGAGTAAAAATATAGTTATATTATATATAGTGATCGTGAAAAATATTTCATGGTGATTCATTATTATATAAAAACATATTTTTTAAGGCATTTTTGCTTTCCTTACACTTAAGTTTATAATTAATATTATAATTATAAAATGTAATTCACATTCCTACAACTTTATCTTAAAAAAAGTAATAATTTATTTCCATAAATTTTTCCCAGTGTACTTTGTGTTCTTGCAATCTCAGCAACGACTAAATGAAAGAGTGTAAGAATACATGTGAACTTAGCCAGAACAACAGTGCTATGGAATTGACATCCCTACTATATTGTTTTAGCATACTCGAAAACTCACTAAACTCAAAATTAAATTTGTAATTTTGTTTTTATGGACAATTTTTAAATCGTTGATTGCATTACAGTAATAATGTACCATAAAATTTTGGTACTTCATACTGAATATTAGCATCTTTAACATATATTATTTTGGAAATTATTTGCTGGGAACTTTGAAGGATATTAAAGAATTAAGTATTTGAATCACATTTTTTGCAACTTTTATTTAGATAATTTTAACAAAAAATAATCCTTTATAATCGCCATGTAATAGCAATTATAATGTAGCAAAATAAAAAAATTAACCTCACACTTTCTTTAAAACTTGAAAGTCCATTAAAAAGGAAAAACGAACACGAAATGAAGAATTAAAAACTTTTACGAGTGTATACATATTTTCGCCTAAAATGAAAAAGGCCGTTTATACAATTATTTAAAATTAAACTTTAAAATTGAGCAATTAAGTAAATAAATTTAATCGTTCACTTAAAGCAAAAATATATAAAGCATAAAACATGAAATTATGAAATTGATGTTACGGTCTTTTGGCTTTTGTTAATATTGATGTCATTTTTATACCGCACACCACCATAGATGGAAATTTTGGAAATAATTCAATGTAGGATTTTCATGACACAAAGATAAGGCCTACTGAAATTGGTTATGGTCGGTCCATTATTTCACATAGCCCCCATACAAATATCCTCCCGGAACAGGGGTTTAACGATCATAAATGCCTTAAATATAGCAATATTTTAAATTCAAAAGCAATATTTGATATTCGGTGAAAGGAAGTTTTGTATAATTATCAATCTTTGTGCCAAATTTCATAAAGATCGGTCCATAATTGACCATAGCTCCCATATAAAACCTCCTTCCCTATATTCGACATAAATATCTTTTATATAAGTAGAAATCACTGCGACAAATTTTATGAGGATTGCTCCATAATTTACCCTAGCATCTATATAAGCCCACTTTCGGCAATCACCCTAAAGTGCATAAATTTATATAAATGCTATTATTAACGTAATATTCTGTACTCGTATATTTTATTTTACACTTACTAAAAATATCTGTCCAAAAGTATCTGTCCACAATTGTCCACATGTCTAATATAAGACCCCTCATAAACGAATGGTATGGGGTATCATATAGTCGGGCTTGACCGACTATATCTTTCTTACTTATTTAATATATAAATATGAAATTCGAATTTTGAGTGACGATATATGGTATTCTTCTTGTGTGAGAAAAATGTTTGATTTTTATTGTACGGTGTTATACATATTTGTTAAAGAAAATATATTGAAAAAATATGATGAACAGGGCAACCAAAAATATGCTCTAAAAAAGTATTTTATGCTCTAAAAAATATTTTATGCTCTAAAAAGGTATTTTATTGTATTTTATTTTAAATTTTACATTATCTAGTAATAATGGTAAATATAACTTGATTTTTGTTATCAATTTATAACATAAAAATTATTAGTGAATCGGATTTCGAAAATAGCAAAAAAATAAAATTTTGCTAATGGCAAATTATGTGAAAAATTATATTGTGTGCAAAATATGCAGCATTTTTATATTAAGTGTAAAATATACTAAATTATGCTCTTTAGTGTAATATATGCAAAATTATGCTCTTAAGTAAAAAATATGATCTAAAGCAAGTATTTTCTGTATAAATAAATAACAGTTTAGTTCATTTGCTGCCAAGGAAAAAATATGATTTTGCATTTTATCACATTTACTTTTAGTATTTTTTATAAGTGAAAAATTAGATGTAATACGACTTTATGCGCTTAAATTAAATTAACAAAACTAAATCTAAAAATTTTAAATTTTTGCTCAAACCTATTTTGATATCTCTTATAAAACAAAAGTTATGGCCATTTCAGACCTATAGATTTTCCACAGTTTTCAAAATTAAAATGAATAAAATATATAATTGTGTATCTCCTCTTATCAAAATCTAAAGCCAAGAGTAAATATTTTTAAATTTAAAATGGATAAAAAAATTTTGTTTGAAACTTTTTTTGTATTTGAAGTTTTGCTTTAATTTTCTTTTACATTTTCTTTTGCTTTATATGTGACTGACTTTTCAGGGTAAATAAAATTAAGAACAATCTTACAAGTTATTCTCCCTTCAGCAATTGTATCATGGTTTGAACAAAAGTTTAATTTAAGTACACGTTTTGAACGTTTTGAAAATATTTGAAAATTTCTAGCAGAATTTTAAGTTATAAAAGTATTTGAAAAATGCAATTGTTAAATTAGAACCTTTTTGCCTTAGGCCTATTCCCACAGCATGTACTTGAAATTTTAAATAGTTTTCAAATGAATAAATATTTAATTTTTAAGATTCTTGCTTACTGGGATGGTACACTTATACTATATACATACGTACTTACATACATACATACGTACATACATACATACATACGTACATACATACATAGATATATATATATGTATATTATATTGTGGTGGCACCAAAATTAAATTTATTGATGTTTCCACCTTATATGAAAGTTTACTTCATTTTAAAATACCATTTCTCAAAAATGCATAACAATAAATCAATCAATCAATCAATGTTTTTGGAGCTGAATCAAACGATAATACGGTCCTCTTTTGGATTTTTTTCATATTTGTTTCAAAATAGAAAGCTTATGAAAATACGCATATCTTCATTCGCAATATTACTTAAGTTGTGATTAAAAAAAAAAAAAACATTTAGGTATAATTACATATGCATATATAAGGATTTCTCACAAGCACCAGCTTCATGATCCCTTGAAACATTACAACTCGAACACGACCCAACAACCGCTATTGTTGTGTAATAAGCAAATTTCAATAATTTTCCTTCGAATTATTCGAACAATTTATTTCGAATAATTATTCGAAGAATTTATAAATAGTATATTTCGAATAAGGAATAATTCGAATATTTTTATGTTCATTATTCGAATAAAATTAATTATTTAATTTTTTTTATGCAATTAATTTTATTAGAATATTTATAAAAAAACTAATTAAGAAAATTTGTTTTATGTTAAATTTAAATAAATGCACCTCCGAAAATTTCAGTAACGCCAACGACTATTGAAATAACTTTTCACAAATCAAATTTTATAAAAACAAAAGAAGGAAGTCGACTTAAATCCATTTTTTAAAAATTTCGACAAGTAAGCGTATTTTATACGGTTTTAGTCATGAAAGGAACCTTAGGTAGGTAGGTAGGTAGAGAAGGGTTGCACAGCACTCAGAAGAGTGCTTGTGCATCCACTCGGAGACCTAGAGGTCCATTGTGAGTCCCTTCGTAGAGAATATAGAAAGAAACTACAGACGAGACATAGAAAAGACCAGGAAGGAAAATGATAGAGAAAAACTGAAACCAAGAAAAGTATAGAAAAGAATAGAAAGAATCTGGAAAGGAAAAGTGCTACCGCCCTAAATCGTTCGCTCAAAGCCAACGACCCCCCCCCCCCCGCCAAGTAAGTCGCCTAGCTATATGAACACCAAGGTATGTGACGTGATCTGAATGGGGTATACTTATACCATTAAGTATAACAGGTGTACAGTTTCCTTTTCTTAGAGTAAACGCAACATGGCTATTTTTCAATTCATTTACTCGTGTATGGCAGTTTTTTAATCATGTCTCCACACGTCGGAGATAAAATTATGACTGAAAAATAAAAATATATCATCCGGAGAAGAAAGGGTATATATATATATATATATATATATATATATATATATATATATATATATATATATATATATATATATATATATATATATATTTATATATATTTATATATATTTATATATATATTTTATTGCCTAATTTTCTTTAAACTGATAAAAATACAATATTACAAAAATATTACTTTGATGATTTTCTTCCAAATTATCCAATTAATATTTATGGAAGATATATTCCAAATGATTATAGGGAACATTTGTTCAACAAGCAACGTTTGCTGAACAAAACACAACAACAAATTATAAGCATACATATATTTATATATTTTTGTATGTATATGCAAACAAACAATAAGTATAATACTGCTGTTATCAACTAAATTGCTTGCTTATACAAAAAAGAACAACATCAATAGTAATTGAATGTTTTACATAAATGTTGTGTGTATCAGTGTTGCCAGTTTTTATTTTTATTTTGCTTTTTATTTTGCTTTTAGCCTCAAAAATTTCGTTTTTGCTTCTAGCCTTTTTTCTGTCTTTTTTGATTCTTAAAATGTTGTGTATTTTTTTGCACAAAAAATCAAGATTGTTTACATTAAAAAAAAGTTTGTCTGCGACGCTTTATTCTTCAAATCAGAAATAACTTAAATAATTTTATGAACTTACTAAATGGATTACAAAAAAATTACACTTTTTAATTTCACTCGAAAAAATGTGGGTTGTAGATCTTCTTGAGGACATCATAATTTTCGAAAATTTCGGAACACCCCTTAACTTCGAGATATTACGAAAAAAACGTTTCAGGGTAATTTTAAGGTTTTTAAATTGACATAAAAAGTAGAAGTAATGATATATTCAAAATTTTTTAATTAAAAAGTAGAAGTAATGATATATTCAAAATTTTTTAATTTATTTTCCTTAACTTTTTCGAAATTTTGACTTTGACCAAACATTTAAATTTTAAATTTAAAAAATATGCTCACTTTTTTCTGGCCTTATTTTTTGGAGCATTTAGCCTTTCTTGACCGTTTTTGTATTCATGTGTTTGTATTTAGATACAAGCTTATACAAAAAACAGTAACACTAATAGTCACTGAAATGTTTCATATAAATGTTTATATGTATATAAGTTAACACAAAAAAAGTTATTATTCTTTTATTTTTACTTTATTCGTATTTTTTGTCTACGTAAGTTCTTTTAACCACGCGTCGCTTTCATGTTGTAGTTCCCTAAAATACTGCAACCTGGTTGCGGATCGTTTTCGTTGGAAATCTATATTTTTGTACTTAGCTAAGTAAAATTAAGTTAATCGAAAGTGTCAATAAAGAAACTGACAACTTGATAGTTGCAGTCAAGTACTCAAACCGTGTAGTAATATTTTATTTACTAACTGGCGCCCAACGTTAAAATTCGTGATCGTTGCGATTCCTATGGGACCCTCCAACGATATAACAAAATAAAAAAGGACTTAAACCTTTTAAAAAATAAAAACTAAATTCTAAAAACTTTTGCTACAAAAATTCATAAATCGAAAAAAAAAATAAAAATTTCTATTAATTTGAAAATAAACTAGATAAAGAAAATAAATTAAAATTTAAAGAAACTTTAAAATATTGGAAAAACTCATATTATTAAAAAAAAAAAAACAAAAAACAATTCTTATTAAAAAACAATACTGTTAAACAAAATTTTCAGAAAAACATAAAAACATAGTGAGAAAACAATAATCAACTAATTTAAAAACTGAGATCTTTTTAAAAGAAAATTTAAATAGAAAAACAATAATTGAGAGAATACAAAAACAAAATATTTTACAACTTACAATTTTTGAACTAAAATTATAAATTGATTTCTAAACCATACAGCATTAACAACAACGACAAAAATCGTTACATCAACAAATTTCAACAACCAATAAAAAAATTTAAAAACTTCTCAAAAATATTCTAAGTGTTACATCAACAAATTTCAACAATCACAACAACGATAGCAGTGACAACAACAAAAATCGTTACATCAACAAATTTCAACAATCACAACAACAATAGAAGTAACAGCACCTTTAACAACAGAAGAAACAACATGATAAAACAACTAATTATTATTACGTAAGAATAGAATAAGTTATATGTATTTTTAACTATTTTAAATTTATCTATTACCTTAAAAAAGGGAAAAATAAAAAAAAAACTAAAAATTGCAAATTAAAAAAAAGAAAGAAAAATTATAGTTTAAGAAAGGAAAATCATAATTAAAAAAAAGAGAAAATTGTTAATTTACAGTTTTTTTTCTGTCATGGCAAATCCTAATAATCTAATCAGGCCCCAAATTCTAAATGTTCCACCATCGCCGAACAATCACCCCAATCCCCCAGAACCAATGAATATGAATATTGCTCAGATGGAAGCAGCAATAACGGGTTTAGTTACCCGATTATGCAGAGAGCAGTGTAGAACTTTAGTAGGAAATATATTGAACCCCGATTCAGATTTCATAGTTAGGGACCAAGAAATAGAAGAACAATATAGGACAAATCTTAGCGACCTTTACAAAGTGCCAGATGTCGTATGTTGCCTAAGGGAATTTTCTGGTAATGCGTCGGAATTTAGCTCATGGAAGAAGAGCGTCGAAAGAGTCTTAAAACTTTACGAAACCCAGAGGGAAACCACGAGGTATTTTGGGATCCTGAACGTAATCAGGAACAAAATTGTAGGAACCGCTGATTCGGTGCTCGAATCTTATAATACACCCCTTAGCTGGGAGGCAATTTCACGTTGTTTAACGCTACACTACGCTGATAAGAGGGACGTGAGCACTCTGGAGTACCAAATGACTACTCTCATCCAAGGTATTTCTACGGTGCAAGATTTCTATCAGGAGGTATATTCACATTTATCTCTGATCATAAACAATATCACTTGTATGACTATCGGTAGGGAAGCTATGGACACACTTATCCAGACATACAGGAATAAAGCACTGGATACATTCATAAGAGGACTTAGGGGCGACCTTTCTAAACTCCAATTATGTCTTAAGCTCCAGAATCAGAATTTTAGAACAGACCATGCTTTAAACAAAAACCCTCGAAATCCACAAACAGTTTCCAGAAACCAGAACTATAAAAACCAGACACAATACACAAACCAGAAACCGATCCAATACCCATCCCAAAATAGAATTCAATACCCAAATCAGAACACAGTAGAGTATCCAATAAAATATCAAACCCAAAACCCAAATCATTATCCAAAGCAGTATCCAATCCAATATCAAAACCAAAACACAAATCACTACCCAAACCAATACCCAATCCAATATCAATACAATAATCCTTCGCCAAGACCAAATGCACCAAAACCACAACCAAGACCGGTGCCCATGGAAACCGTCAATTACATGAATCGATCAAAACTAAATGATCAATTTGCGGGAAAAAGACCATTGGAGCAACCAACAAATAACGCACAAAAATTCCAAAGGACCTTCAATATCGAGACTGTTGGTAACGAAATAAAAGAAGAGGCCGACTATGACACGCAATTGATATCATATCAGGAAACGGAACAGTTAGAACCACTCAACGGATACATCGCCAAAGAGTTGCCAGCCGCTGAACAAGTATTTGCCGACATACATTTTTTAGAATAAACGTCTCATCTTTGTCATATTTTGAAGCAAAGACGTCAGACAGTAGGATCCTAAAAATTTTGGTAGACACCGGATCGAACAAAAATTATATTCAAACCCAACTAGTAAAATCAGCCAAACCCTTTTACGCAAATTCCGCTGGAGGAGAAGTCTTAATATCACAACATACCTTCATTAACCTCTTTGGACTAAAGTTCACATACTTGAAATTTTTCGTTTTACCATCTCTTAAGTCTTTCCAAGCTATACTAGGAAACGATAGCCTGAAAGAACTTTCAGCCGTTATTTACACAGCGCAAAGTTTAAAGACTATTAAGGACAGTATTACAATAAAACTAAAACAGCAAATTTCCGAGAACGTGAATAATATTCTAAATAATAATATCCCAATAAGGACAGACCATATGACAAAAGACCAAAAACGTAGGATAGAAGAATTGGTAACAGAATTTCCAAACCTTT
Source organism: Protocalliphora azurea (assembly GCA_932274085.1). Lineage (NCBI taxonomy): Eukaryota > Metazoa > Arthropoda > Insecta > Diptera > Calliphoridae > Protocalliphora > Protocalliphora azurea. Next base: position 74,922,602 of record OW026519.1, read on the forward strand.
TTGCCGAACCAAACGAACGATTAACCTACACAACTACAGTAGAAGGAGAAATAAGAACAACGAGCGATAACCCTGTTTACTCTAGATGCTACCCCTATCCAACACATTTGAAACAGATAGTAGAACAACAAATCAAAGAATTGCTAGACCAAGGTATCATACGACCTTCGAAATCCCCATACAACTCACCAGTTTGGGTTGTACCCAAGAAAATGGATGCCTCAGGTATAAAGAAATATCGAGTAGTAATCGATTACAGGAAACTTAACACGATAACAATCCCGGATCGGTATCCAATACCGGAAATTAATGAAGTTCTTTCCCAATTAGGGGAAAATAATTTTGTCTCTGTGTTGGACTTGAAGAGCGGATTTCAGCAAATAAATTTAAGAGAAAGGGACATTGAGAAAACAGCATTTTTCATCAACAATGGAAAGTACGAGTTTACCAGGCTACCATTCGGATTAAGGAATGCGCCCTCAATTTTTCAAAAAACCCTGGACGACATCTTGAGAGAACATATTGGTAAAATATGTTACGTCTATATCGATGATATCATTATATCATCACATTGCGAGAATATTAGGAAAATATTTGATACCCTAGAATCGATCAATATGAAAGTGCATATCATCACATTGCGAGAATATTAGGAAAATATTTGATACCCTAGAATCGGCCAATATGAAAGTGCAACTTGACAAATGCGATTTCCTAAAACCAGAAGTAGAATTTTAAGGATTTTTAATATCCACATCGGGAATACGAGCTAATCCAAAGAAGGTAGAGGCAATAAATAATCTCCCGATACCAAGAACCTTAAAAGACTTAAGATCCTTCTTAGGCATGTCAGGATCTTATCGCCGGTTCGTTAAAGACTATGCCATCTTTTGAGAGGGGAGGAGGGACAAATGTCCAAATTTAGGTCTAGTAAGATAACAATCGACTTGGACGACAAGGCAGTGGAAGCATTTAATAAAATCAAAAGGACATTAATATCGGAAGATGTCATGCTGGCATATCCCGACTTTCGCAAAGAATTCCAACTAATTACGGATGCTTCAAAATACGCAATTGGCGCCGTGCTCGAACAGGAAGGTAGACCAATTACATTCATCTCGAGAACGCTGAACAAAGCCGAGGAACACTATGCCACGAATGAGAAGGAAATGTTGGCAATCGTGTGGGCCCTCAAGAGCTTGAGGAACTACCCCTATGGAGCAGCAAGAATAAAAATACTCACGGACCATCAACCACTGACGCACGCCTTGACAAATAGCAACACTAACAGCAAGCTCAGGCGATGGAAAGCCACATTGGAAGAATATAATTACGAGCTACAATATAAACCTGGAAGTACGAACGCAGTAGCGGATGCACTATCCAGACTCTCACAAAAAATATGTGCGATGGACTCAACAGCCGCTACTGGACTCTCCCAGAAATTCAATCCAGTATACAGAAACACCAATAAATGCGTTTAAGAACCAGATTATTATAGAAACCCATAACACATCATCATATGAGTTCCAAATAGTTTTTCCAACCTATCACAGACATATAGTGTTGGAACCGGATTTTTCTGAAGAGAAATTGGTGAAGATTTTCGAAAGATACCTCAACCCATCAGTGACAAATTGCGTGAAAACTACAGACGCGATCTTAGGAAAGGCACAGGAAATATTCTCTAATCGGTTTCATAAATACAAAGTGCTCTATACGAAGAAAATGGTCTTCGATGTTCTTAACGAATCTGAACAAGAAGTGGAGATAATAAACGGACACAACAGAGCTCATAGGAGTGCCGAGGAGAACAAAGCACAACTCTTAGAAAAATACTATTTTCCACAAATGATGGCAAAGATTAAGAAAATAACTAAATCGTGCAGAATATGTAAAGAGAACAAGTACGACCGACATCCCAACAATATATCCATACAGGAAACCCCAATACCACAGTTCATATCGACATTTATATTACATCGGGCACATCTATCTTAACGGCAATCGACAAACTGACCAAATAAGCTCAAGCAAGGATACTTAAATCACGGGCTACAGATGACATAAAGCAACCTTTACGAGAAATACACCTGAACTTTCGTATGCCTGAGATAGTTTTAATGGACAACGAGAAGTCTTTTAACTCCAAAGCCATTACGTTTATCATGGAAAACCAATTTAATGTAAAAATTTTCCGCGTACCACCATACGCTAGTACAGTCAACGGCCAAATTGAAAGGTTCCACTCAACCCTATCGGAAATTATGAGATGTTTGAAATCAGAAGGGGCTCAAAATGATCTCGCCAAAATTCTGGATAAATCCATTTATAAGTATAACAACATTATCCACTCAACATTGGGACGGAAACCATTCGAAGCGTTTTTTGGGAAAAAATTCTGTGGTAACGCTATAGAATTGGCCAACGACAGGGCACAGATGATTGACGAACTTAGAAAGAAACAGTTATCTGATCTCGACTATCATAACATGGGTAGGAAAGAACCTAAGGATTACAATGTATGAGATAAGATTTTCGTAAAGCAGAATAAAAGATTAGGGACGAAATTGTCGAAGAATTATAAACAAGAGATTGTAAAGGAAAATAGAGACACTACAGTGCTAACAGAGGAAGGGTAGTCCATAAAAACAACATTAGGAAATGAGAGGAAACTCTACTTCTACCCACCTTTTATTTATTTATTTAATTTTTTTTCATTCCTGCGATCTGTCGTCGACAGGAACTGCTTTAATAACATAGACCACAAAAACCAATGGAGAATAATTTTTTTTCCTTTTTGGTTGTAGCATATTTTTTGTACTAACTCGAGCTGAAGTACAGGTACTTGACTACTCGAACGTCCAGATCGTGACAATCGAGACAGGAATGGCGAAACTGGTGACCGGTAATTTCAAAATAATCCACGTAATAGACCTCGATCAATATGAAAGTGTGATTGACCAATTAGATACTGCAAAATGACGTGACATAGGTAGGAAGAACAACAATTACCCTTACCTAATACATCAGGTACAGGCACTTTACGAAATGCTTGGAGAATTGAGACCCAGACGCAAGACTAGGGCTATAGACGCATTAGGAACTATGTGGAAATGGGTGGCAGGCTCGCCCGATCATGAAGATTTACAGGTTATCACCGACAGGATTAATAGGCTTTTGAGAAACAATGACAAAGAGATCGTCATTAATAGAGCAGTGGAACTGAGGATACAAGAGATAACGAACATGACGAATATTATACTGAACATTACCTTACGTAAACTTAATAGAAGGTTTAGAGTTCGGTGAGGTGAAAATAGGCGTGAACCGATCAACGATCCTTTATATTATCAATTTGCCACAAACCGAAAAGGAAACTTGTAAAAGTATTTTTGTTAAACCTGTAAAAAAAGAGAACGTATCAATTAGAATCGATAATGAAAATTTTATATTGTGTAAAACTCATCATGCAGAACATTCAACGACGTAGCTGTTTGTAAAAGGGAAAATCTTGAAAATATCATCCACTTAAGTTGCTTACCGAGTTTACTGAATGGTATGCCATCCGAGTGTCCGACCTCCAACAATCAACATTTACCCATAGTGAATGAAATATTACCAGGCGTAATGCTCTTGAACGGATATAACGGAACAGTACAAATAGAAAATATTTGTACTGGCACCTACGTGATAAGATATCATAATACCACAATCATCATAGGGAAGAGATCGTATTCTAACACAGAAATGACTATGATGAAACCATTGCCAGCAATGATCAATGCGCCTAACTTAGCGGCCAATTATGAGGAAATGTTATCTTTGGAGATGCTAAAGGAGCTACACATTGATAATGCTGCTGAAATCGAGAAGTTAGCAACCAACTATAAAATCACCCTTGGTACCAGTATCGGAATTCCAGGAGCACTGGTAATCGTAACGGTGTTGGCGCTGATTCTGCATTTTGTGAAAAGAAGAAGGAGCTTTGAGGTGAAGGTTCAGGAGAGATTAGAACATCCGGTCGAAACTCCAACTACCGATCATCTCTAACATCCCAACGCGGACGCTGGAATCTAAGAGGGGAAGAGTTAACACAAAAAAAGTTATTATTCTTTTATTTTTACTTTATTCGCATTTTTTGTCTACGTAAGTTCTTTTAATCACGCGTCACTTTCATGTTGTAGTTCCTTAAAATACTGCAACCTGATTGTGGCTCGTTTTCGTTGGAAATCTATATTTTTGTAATAAACTGCTGACGCTATGTCTGCAGTACTTAGCTAAGTAAAATTAAGTTAATCGAAAGTGTCAATAAAGAATTATGACTGACAACTTGTTAGTTGCAGTCAAGTACTCAAACCGTGCAGTAACATTTTATTTACTAACTTATACAAACGACAATCACTGCTTACTTATACAAAAATTTACTACTACCCTGCCAGCAATTAGGTGATAGTTTTATCCACTATCAGAAAAATGACTCTTTCTAGTATTCTCAAGTTGTTATTTTACTGTTAGTAAACAATTTTACAAAAACAAATAACATTAATTTCGATTTTTGATCTACTTATTTTACATTTCTTACTAACTAAAATGTCGAAAAAGTCACTTAAAAGTTAGTTTTTGGATAAATATAAAGTTACCAAAAACTGTCTCCCATTAGTGTTCTCAAGATGTTATTTTCCTGATAGTAAAAAATTTTACAAAAAAAAAATAACATTAATTTCGATTTTCGACCTTCTGAAAGTAAAACAACCATTACGCAGTTTTTAAATTAAAAATAAAAAATGTAAGGAAGGCGATGGTACTTAGTTGGTGTCTTGCTTTCAAAGGCAAGCAATCGATTTTTTAAAAATTTTAAGAAAAAATTAAAAAGAAGAGTGATAAAGTGAATGTTGTTTATAATGAAGATAAAATGAAAACAAAACTGTGAAAAAAAATTTTGAAATTTTAAATTAAATTAATTAAAAAATAAATATTATTTAGTAAAACGAAGCGAAAATTCATTTTGAAGACAACAAATAAATTTGGATTTATTTCTTGCTTTTAATAATATAAAAATTCGAAATAAATTGCTTTTCGCTTATAAAAATATGTATATTTTTTTTAGTGAAAGTGAACCCATATATGCATGTTCATCAAACCTTTCAACTAAATTTTTAAAGTTGTTAGGCCCTTCGAAATCAAAAATATTCTGTTACAATTTATCAAAATATATCTATAATTTTTTTTACTAAGGTAAGTTATTTTAATTTTCCCTAACACTAACCCTAAATGACTTTATTCGTCACACAAAAAAAGCAGTCAATAGTATCATTAAAAAAGTATCCAAACTGCGATACAGTTATGCCCGAAAGATGAGTCCTCTTCGATAGGAAAATAACTTCTTTTTCTTTTACTATTTTAAAATAAATATGGATACTATTTAGTTAAAGTTTGGATAGTAATGTTGATAGTATTAAGTTAGAATTTCGGCAGAAATAGTGACTTTTTCTGCTCCTCAAAATGACTCCAATTTGACACATAAAAAAAGCACTTAATAGTGTCATTAAAAAAGTATTAGAACTGCTGCACACTTCTTCCCGCATGGTGACTCTTCTTGGATAAGAAAATGATATCATATTCGACTGTTAAAAACAACTTGAGGTTACTCTTTAGTGCAAATTTGGATAGAAAATGTTGGCAGGGTGAAAAACGTTCTACATACATAAAAAATGATTGTGTGTATGTACATATATATATACAATTAACAGCTACAGCTTACTTATACAAAAAACAATAACACTGATAGTAGTTGCAATGCTTTTTATACATGTTTGTGTATGCATATTTTTTCAGATTTTTGCCTATAACTCGGTTGTTTATGAACCGATACGATTAATTCAAAAAACTGAAAATTTATAAAAATATTTAGACCGGTCTATATATAAACAAAATCCGTAACTTAAACAAGAGCTTCAAAGAGTCAAAAATGCATTTTGCCCGATATCTTCGTTATTATTGGACCGATTAAGTACATTTCTTCAGCATAAAAATTCATACAAAAATTTCCAAATCTTCTTCTCAAAAACGTCCCTCGTCCCTAGCTTGTATAGAGGCTTTAGAAAGTCGAAAACCAGTTTAAAAAGTCGGTTTTTTTCACATAAACACCATTTCAACCGACAAACGGACGGATGGACATCCGTCTATCGACATCATTTCTAACAAGGATCCAGAAAATATAAACTTTTTCGATCTTCGATGAAAATTGTGGAAATTACAAACGGAATGACAATCTTATATGTAACTTTACACCTGTGGTGAAGGATATAAAAATAAAATTTTGCTATAAATTAAATTAATAGCAATCAAAAATAATAATCAGGTATTTAACTGAGGTTACCTTGTATAAATCCACGCTAATTTTGACGTTTGTCTTGATAAAGATTTTTCTAGTATAGACACTACGTAGTGTTAACAACAAATCAATCTTACATTCAGACAAATGGTCCGATAGATTTTCGTATCCTAGAAGTTATATTTTTAAAGGTACGTACATTTTATGTCTTCTATTTTGTTTGTTGCTATAATGTATATGTATTAATATTTTTTATTTAACTACTATGTATTAAGTACTTAATTACTAATCAATTTGGTTAATTATAAATTACAACAAAGGAATTAAATTTTTAATATTTTTTATAAATCTAGTTAAAGCACTGACGCAAAAAGACGTCTTTGTCGAGTACAATTCTGTAATAATTTGTATGTGACGTATAGACGTCGTATTATTTTTAATCCAAACTTTTTAAAATTAAGAAAATATTTTAAATAAAGAAAGACGCATCGCGTCGAAAAAAATATATTTTTTTATTTATTAAAAAGGAAAAAACTTAATTGGCGATCCTGCCAGGAGAATAATTAAATTTATTCTTCCAAGTGAGCGGACCAAAATACATCCTTGTCGCAGCAAGGACTCAACAATAATTCTTTATAAAAAGAAAAAAATTCCTTCATAAAAGGAAAACTTCGTAATAATTCGTCACTGTTCAAACTGTTCATGAATATAATTAGGAAAATACATAAATTTGACAAAACAAGATCTGTTGACAATATTACAGAAGGAAACACTACAAATATGTCAAATAACGCTGAAATCAATTTCCTAACACAACAAATGGCAACATTACAAGCCATGATCCAGGAACTCACTGTAAATCATACAGCTGAAGTAAATGCTCTGAAAGCACAGTTAGAGCAAGTCATGATAAACCCTCTGGTGACTCAACCACGGCCTATACAGTTAGAAGAAATTTCGACAACCATAACAAATATAAACGAGGTAAAATTGGATGTATATCACCAATTGGATGGATATCACCAAATACAGAGTATGGCGAGAAGATACATCACGAATGATGGATAGCATCGAACCACTGAAAAATACTAGCATCTATTCACAAGCTCTACAAATAGTGAAGACAAAAATTCAAGGAGCAGCCGCTCAAGTATTGGCAAATCACGGAACCATCTTTAATTTCGACGCTATCAGAAGCAGACTAGATTATACGTATGCTGACACACGTCCTTTTACGTTTTACAAGACAGGAAGACATTAGAAGATTTTCATGATGAAATTAATAAATGTTTAAGCCTAATAATCTCAAAAATAGCAATGTCTGGTTATGGAAAAGAAGCCGTGACAAACCAAGCAAAGCAAGACGCCATCCGTGTATTCATAACAGGAGTTAATAATACCTTCGTGCAGTCTACATTATATGCAAATACCCCAGTGGACTTGGAACATGCATATACGATTGCCAGAACAATTGAACACGACAGCAAACATCAAAATCTGAAGCTATCATATGAGACTCGACCACCATCAAACACACCAAGGATCGATACACGATTCCAGAAGCAGCAGTATCAACCACCGTCAAAATATCACCAGCACCATCAGGGTCAACAGAGATACCAACAGCGTCCAGAATGGAAACAACATACCAATCACCCAGCACAGCACAACAACCAACAAAAAGCAGAACCCATGGACATAAGCTCAGGCAATACCATTCAGCATCGGAACACACATCCAACATAACCAACAGCACAATACACCACCATGGAAACGACAAAGGGAGCCCAGCGGAAACTTCCATCAGACCAAATTTATGAGGAACAACAACATCACAACCAATGAAGACGACAACAGCAGTGTAATTGTGGAAACAGGTACTGTAAATAAATTAGTTATTAAGAATTTAAACTAAAAGACGGGTTGCCCCACCTAGAAATGTCCGATGAAGAAAAAATATATAATGTATTATTAGATACCGGAGCAACCCATAATTACATAAAAAAATACTTAAAGTTCAATGTAATTGAAAAAATAAAACCTATGGAGGTTATCTCAATACATGGAACTTCAATAGTAAATACTAAACAAAGAATTAAATTTCTCGGCAAAGACATAGACTTTTTCGAGTTAGATGACATAAAAAACTGCGATCTAATATTAGGATGGGAAGGAATAAACAAATTAGGAGCTATAATAAATATTCAGGATATGACTTTCACTATAAACAAGGAAGAAAAGATTAGTAACGTCAATTATAACATAGGTAATGACATGTATAAGGATGAAATAGATAGATTGATGAAGGACAGCAACGGCATAGGACCCTTACCCTTCACAACTACGATTGAAGCATCAATTAGGACTAAAACAGATGAACCAGTTTGGACAAAACAATACCCGTACCCCATCGTGGATAATGATTTTGTGAATAAGGAAATAAAAAATCTACTCGAAGAGGGAATTATCCAAAGAAGTAATAGCCCATATAATTCTCCTATATGGACAGTAGCAAAAAAAGGAATAGACGAACAAGGAAAACCTAAACGAAGAATGGTCATAGATTTCCAAAAATTAAACTCACAAACGATTGCAGATAGATATATTATACCTGACATCAATATGACGATACAGTATTTAGGAAAAGCCAAATATTTCACAACGCTAGATTTGAATCTGGGTTCCATCAAGTAAAGATTAAGAAAGAGGACAGGGAAAAAACAGAATTTTGTGTAAATGGAGGGAAATATAAATTCATTAGGATGCCCTTTGGTTTAAAAAATGCACCTTCAATATTTCAGAGATGTGTTGACGATATTCTAAGAGAATATATCGATAAATTTGTATACGTTTACATTGACGATATTCTCATATACTCTTCAACACCAGAGGAACATATACAACATATCAAAATTGTATTCGATGCACTAAGTCATGCAACCCTCAGAATATTCAACGAGAAATCTAAATTCTTCCAGACGGAAGTAGAATACTTAGGACATTTAATAAAACATAACCGAATTTCTACAAATCCTGAGAAAGTTGAAGCCATAAGTAAATACCCCATTCCAACAACACTAAAAGACTTAAGAGGATTCTTAGGCATGACAGGCTATTATCGCAAGTTCATGCAAGGGTACGCGAACGTAGCAAAACCACTGACACTACACTTAAGAGGACAAGTAGGTAGGAACAAAAGTAAAACAACAAACATTAACCTTGACGACGCCGCAATACAAGCATTCAATAAACTTAAAACATGTTTAAAAGAACAAGTTGAGTTATTTCAACCAGATTATAGTAAATCATTCGAATTAACTACCGACGCATCCAACATAGCTATTGGAGCAGTTCTTAGTCAAAACAAGTACAACGGAATGAAACTACAGTACCAATGAGAAAGAATTGTTAGCCATCATATGGGCATTACAAAAACTTAGTAACTATATTTATGGAACAATCGACCTTACTATATATACAGATCATCAGTCCTTCACACGTACCATATCGGATAAAAATCCAAATCCAAAATTAAAAAGATGGAAGGCCATAATAGAAGATTTCGGAGCAAAGCTTGTGTACAAACCGGGACAGCAAAATGTCGTAGCAGACGCTCTATCAAGGCAAAAAATTAATGCATCTTCCGTTGACACAACTCACTCAGCGGAAAGCTCATACATAGAAAACATTAGGCAAGTATCACGCCCACTAAATGCTTACGCTATCCAAATCGAACTTTTACCAAACAATGAAAAAGATGAAATACAGTCATCCACAGTATTCCCAAATAAAGTTAGACATACAATAAAATTTACTAGCGAACAAAATTTGATATCTGAATTAAAAAAGGTATTACAACCCAACAAAATGACAGCAATACAAACCACAAGAGAAACTATTTATGCACTCAGCCCTAAAACACATTCATCGGTGGAAAATTTTTGTACACATCGACAAAACTAGTTGATATTCTAGTTGATATTAAGAACACACATAACAGAGCACACCGAGGCTACAGAAACAACATACTGGAAATTCTAGAGACACATTATTGGCCAGAAATTAAGCAACAATGTAAAGCATTCAATAGAAAATGCACCGCATGTCTCTTTGGCAGATATGAAAGAAATCCAACGAGAGAACCATTAAAAGATTCCGAAATACCAACAGAACCAGGCACATACATACATATGTATATTTATTTCAACGAAGGCAAAACATTTTTGGTGGCTATCGACAAATTTTCAAAATATATAACTCTGAGAGAGCTCGACTCAAGAGAACGAATGAGCGAAAAATAGAAGAAATACTCACGAATAATTACCCAGAATGTAAAAGACTAATGACTGATAACGAACAATGCCTAACAACTGCAGCAGTAGAAACAATATGTAATAAGTATGGCATAAGAAAGATACAAAGTCCAGTCTATAGATCGACGTCGAACGGACAAGTCGAAAGAGCCCACAGCACAATATCGGAATTAGCTAGAATATTTAAAATCCACAATACTACAACAATTGCAGAAGAAATTTATAGAACAGTACATGAACTAAATAACACAATTCATGCGGTAACAGGATTTAAGCCCAGGGACATAATCTTTAACAAAATTAAATACGATAAAACCAGTATCTACGAAAAATTAAAAAAGGCATCGGAAAAAACACTAGAGAAATTAAACCAAGGCACCAAGCATCGAACTTTCACACCAAATGAAAAAATATTGGTAAAAATAAAAGAAATAAGAAAAAAGAACGACGCAAGATATATAAAATACATTGTGAAAGAAGACCGTGAGGACGCAGTCTTAACCACGAGGGGTAAAATAGTACACAAGGATAATATTAAAAACTACACACTCAATGAAGGCGATACATTACCTGACATTACTCGTAGTGGTCATGTCAAAAATCAAGGCAGAAAGAGAAGTAAGGAAGCTGGAGAATCAAAAATATGTTCTAACCAGAACTGATGATGTTCTGATATACAACGAATACTCATTCCTCTTTCATGTAACTAACCTTACAAAAATACTCTCACCATATAATCAAATTGTTAAAAAACAACAGAATTTCACTGCCCAAGAAACGATCTGGATAAGGAAAATTGAAATATTGGCAAACCAACTAAACGAACATAAACGCCACACAAGATCCTTAAACTTCTTAGGGTCAGCATTAAAATTTATTACCGGAAACCCAGACCATGACGATTTCATTAAAATGGAGACAGCAATAAATGTTTTAATAAACAACAACGAAAAACAACGCATAATTAATTCAAAGTACGAGAAACTAATGGAGTTATTACAAGGAAACACGGAAGAGAATCACCTCATCATAAAGCAAGTGCATGACCAATTTCTATTGCTTGTCAGAACAATAAACGCTGCAAAGAATAATGAATATTTAACCGAATCTTTAAATTTAGACGACGTAAAGGAAATAATAGAACACGAATTAATCTCAGTACCTATAATAAACATTTTAGAATATGCTGACATACACATAGTAGGTACATGAGACTTGTTTATAGCCATCTATAAGTATCCCATATTGATTAATAAATGTAAACTTTTCAAAATCACGCCTATAAGCTTCAAACATGGAAAAATTCAAACGGACGAACAAATTGCCCAATGTGACAGGAATTATGTAAGAGTAAACCATTGCAAAAATTATTTAGGACTGAACATTTGTCAGACAAACAACAAGACGGACACATGCATACTGAACAATAGGAACAGTAAATGCACAATAATACAAGAATACAATGACGAACTTCTAGTAATAGACGAAGGATTCATATTATTAGACAAAAATCACACAGTTAACAATATTATCACTAATGGTATAACCTTAGTCACATACACAGACCAAGTCACAATAGATAATAAAACCTACAGAAACATTCATGACAGAATAATCGAAGCAATACACACAAAGCATGACGAAAATTTTGAGATAGAGAAAATTCTAAATTCAAACAAATACAACGCTTTTAACAATATTGATTCCTTAAAGAAACTGATAATACCATACGAACAACATCCCATAAGATCAGGGTTTTATACAGTCATATTTGTCACAACAATGTTTGGTTTGGTCATTATCGGACTGAAAATATATAAATACATATTACAATACAGACGCCGGCAGGCAGAAGAATTAGTTAGAATTTATTACCAACAACAAGTAGTGAAATTACTTAGAGATCGGGACGCTCTCGTTTAAGTAGGGGGAGAGTTAACGACACTCTCGTGAACCATCCCTTTTTCTTTGGTATAAGATAAGATACATAAAATAAACATAATCATTAAGCCCAAAAATAAAAACCAAGGTCGGATGTTTTCATATGATAACGATTAAATTGTCATTTGTAATAAAAACAATTTAACTCTAGCTTAAGTACAATAATAATAAACAATAGGATTAAGGGAAAAACCCAAGATAAGGAAAAACCCGAACATATTGTTTGTTTAGTAATTAAGAAAAACACAAACATGTTGTTTGTTTAATGATTAAGAAAAATGTAGTATTTAAGCAAATGAAATGTAAATGGTAAGCAGTTAAAAATAAGCAACAAAGACGTATAGACGTCGTACTATTTTTAATCCAAACTTTTTAAAATTAAGAAAATATTTTAAATAAAGAAAGACGCATCGCGTCGAAAAAAAATATATTTTTTTTATTTATTAAAAAGGAAAAAACTTAATTCGCGCGTATGATTGTTTATTGATATTATACATGAATTTAATAAATTTATTGAAAAGGGTTTTTACAGTCATAAAGGTATTAAACAAGTTGCTTAAACCTACGTTTGAATAATGTGCTTTACATACAGTAGTGACCAGCATAAATCTTGGTACTCAGCAAAAATAAAACTTGTTAAAAATTTATTTAAAAAATATTTTGATAACAAGAATTTATTTAATATATCTATTTAAATAATATAAATTTATACACTAAAGAGAAACAAAAAAATATTAAATTCTTAAATAAAAAAAAGAAACCAAAATAATTTTGGAATTGGTGCCTTTTTAAAAGCTATAATACTATATAACATTTTGACTGTTTGACTTTGAAGATCGCATTGAACATTATCGCCATATTCTGTAGGTCTTTAATCATGGATGGTGTTATTGAATCATATCATATTTGTACTAATTTCCTAAGAGCTAACAACAATTATGTCATCATAATTAATTATAGTGTCAGGTGTCTCTCCCAGTACAAAATCATTTGTTTGGGAAATGGGTTGAGAGATTTAATAACATGCGAACAAATTGACTTTATCTTCTCTTCTACGGGCCCAGTTACCATCAGCTTTCCTTTAAAGACTTTGTTGCTCTACCGCTGGTATAATATCTTTCGCTGCCTTTCATATAGAAAAATTAGTGTGTTTATTATTTGCAATCCTCTTCTAGTTGAAATGCTTTTCTTAGTTTTTTAATTGCTGTGGATAGCCTCAGCTTTGCAGCTGGTGATCCTTTTTGTTTCCATTCTCTTCTAAGTTTTATTTCTTCTGGAATAAGTTTTTTAATGTCAGTATTTGAAATATGCTTATTATCTTTTTTAATAGTTTGACTAATTGAATGTTGAAGTTATTGACGCATTTGTTTATATCTTCCTCACACTGAAAATATGTAATTGTTTGGATGTAACTAGTGATGTATTTTCTATATTTTAACTAATTTGTATTCGTTGGATAAGAGAATGATCAGAAGTTAAATTATATGAAATTTCTGTAGTTAGTGTTTCTGTAGTTAGGCCAAAATCTATAGATCAGGATTTATTTTAAAGAAAATTTGAAGTCGATATCTTTTAAAGAAAATTTGAAGTCGATATCTTTTCCGAGTCCAAAAATAAAGGATTTTGAATTTGAAAATTGCAAAAATGATTTTTTTGGTCGAAAAAATGTCTACACTCCCTAAAATATAATTTTCTTTAAGAACGTATAATAATTTTATGTAGGCGATTTTAAAATTATTTACAAACATAATGCAGTTTCGGAATCTCCGATGTATTCTAAAAAATTTGCTAGCGTGATTCATGTAACATACAACAAATGTAAACTTTATTGGCAAAATTCCAAAAATTTTCTTTTATAAAATCCTTTTATAAAAATCTTCATTTTTTCATTTATCATTTTAAAAGAGAAAGTCCACAATCACCGAAAATGTCGTTAAGATATGTATTTTAACTAACAAAGATTTTATTAGAAATAAAATATTTATAGTTTATTTAAAAACTATTTTTTAATTTTACTTTAATTCCAAAAATCGAAAACAAGTATGAACTCGATTTTTTTCATCTAAATTGTGTTAGATTTTATATACAGGACTTTACTGTCTAGTAAATTTACTGGGTAAATTTAAAATGTTATTCTCAAAAATACTTGTAAACAGAAATAACCATGACAGCTAGTTTCAAACAAATAAACATAAAACGACAACAGAAATCAACGAGGTTTTTACTAAAATGTATTTTATTGAATAAAAACTAAATTTTTCCATTTGTTATAAATATATTTATTATTTTAAATATATTTTTAATAAAAGTTTAATGTAAACATTCCATTCTTTTTCATTTTTCGAAAAGTAATTGAATGAACCTAATGTTAAAGTGTTTCAAATGTGTGGACAACTATGTATAACTTTTCCAAATCTTTTTGCAGGGGTAACAAGAAATTTGACGTTCATAATTACGCATTTATCACGATTCGTGATGAAAACTTTTGTTTTGTTAGATAGATTAAAAATAAATGTAATATATCAGTTAAAATATATTTTTAAATAATTTGGATAATATGGTAATATGTCAGAGGTACCTAAACTTATGTTGCATACTGTTTGTATTTAATCTATGTGAAGAAATACAACGGCAGTTCCATACAAATTTGACATTACATTGCCATTAAACGGTAAACCGGGAAAATAATATCTATTTTATTTTCTTGACGATAATCTATGTTTTTTCCAATAAAAATTCCATTATTAAAAAAAATATATATATTATAAAAAGAAAAAGAAAACTAAACGAAGAGAGAAAATGTAAATTCTTTAAAGAAATTAAATTATACAAATGAAACATAATAATATAAGATTTATTTAAACATAATAACATAAGATTTATCCAGCATCTGTTTTTGATAGAATAAAAACCAATTTATTCTCAAATTGAAAAATATTCAAAAAAAAAAAAAAAAAAAAAACAAAAAACATTTACAAACATTTGCATGTATTAAAAAACATGAAAAAACATTTCATGTTTTTTAATACATGCAAATGTTTGTAAATGTTTTTTGTTTTTTTTTTTTTTTATTAACAAAATAAAAGCAAAATGCTATTAATATAATATATATTTGTTAATAACATTAAATTAAAATTCGTTTCAGTAAAATTTCATCTTCAACCAAAACACTAAGAAAGGTTCAAGATATTTAACTTAAAACGATAGCATGTGATCACTTAAAATGATTATCAACAGCAAATAAAAACTTTTATAAATAGATTTTTATAAAATTTTTTAACATAAATCTAAAAAATATGAATTTTAAATGTTTGCTTAACATTTTTTTACATTTATTCTTCTAAATTATCGAAGAATTTGTGTTTTTATATTTCGATTTTCTGTTTCATAACAATTATTTTATAATACTAGTATTATAAAAAAAAATATTCTGACTTTTCGCAAACATTATACATACATTTTTAAATTGTAGATATATCTAATTGTTGAGATATTTCGAAAAAAAAAAAACGTTTTAGTAATATTTGGTGCACTAAAGATCTCGTATCTACCTAAATTTTAAGCCAATTTTGAATTTAATAGAATGAGGAAACCAAAAGAATGTAGCTTTTAAAATTTATTTAAGTATTTTATATTTACTATAAATAAGAAATAATTTATTAAATTTCTTTTTAATTAACTTTTCTTTTCTATTTGAAATTAACACTAATGATTTCAGGTTTTAAATGCTAATTCATTTACAATAAAATGAGACATCAATCTTTCAAATCGTTTAAATACTTAAACAATTATTTAAACATTTCAAAACTATATCAAATTATTTTGAATATATTTTTAAAGCAAATCACTTTATGCTTTATTTGAAACATACTTGGGACAAAAATAAAAACGTATAAAAAGTTTAAGTAAATCATTCCATATAAAATCGAATAAGTTCCAAAATTTAAAAGCTACGTTCTTTGTACAATTTAAAAGAAAATAAATCTTGTTATGCTTACAAAAAAGGTCTTCAAAATCGTGGCATAGCCTTTGTAGAAAAATGTTGTTGAAAAATTTTCTTGCAATATTTGACCAATATATATATATATATATATATATATATATATATATTCTTCTTTCCAAAAAATCTTAAAAAAATAAATTAACATAATAAGTAACATAACATAACCTTTTTAATCAGTTTTTTCTTGAAAAAATACCATTTATAGGCATTTATCGCTGATAATTTATGTATAAATGTTTTTATTTAACTTCCAAAATAAAATTGTCTCAAAATAGGATAAATAATATATTATATATAAATTTAGGAAAAACTTTTTCTGTGTTGTTACTTAAGCGCTTTTTGTAAAATTTTTTGCATAAGTTTTGATTTATAAAATAAAAAATATTTTTCATTAACTGATAAAACTAGTACTTAGACAAATTATTTTTTTATCGAAAGATGCATTTTTAATTGTATGGTCCGTAAATATAAGCTTAAATCTAACGAAAATTGGAAATTTAGAATTTCAGAAACCCAGAAAAAATAAATGAAATTACAAAATTATTTACTATTAGAAGAATTTAACCTTTTACAAAAAATCATAAATATGTTATGAGAGAAATACAAATTCTTAAAAATATGTATTTCCTACATTTTATTAAACAAGCGCCAATTTTTAAAAATATGGATTTACTTAAATTTACTTGGTAAATTTCTTTTACCCCCGTGGATCCATGGACTTTTGGTTAATTATAGGTCGATTGTGATAAAATTTGGAATTACGATATTTACTTATATAAAAATTATTTGTGTCAGATATTAACTTGAAACTAACATTTGTATGGAATTTATGCATTTTAAAGTATTTTTCGGAAATGGTGTTTATATGGGAGCTATGATCTTCGTGAAATTTATCATATAGATTTTTATCTATATAAGACCTATATATGCTAAATTTCCTTCAAATATTGCTATATTTAAGGCATTTATGATTGTTAAACCCTTGTTCAAGTTACACATTTGCATGGGGGCTAGGGGAAATAGTAAGTCGATCATAACTAATTTCAATAGGTTTCGTCCCTGGACTATAAAATACATATATTTGGGTGCTACAAACATCAGCACAAACTCACAATACCCCAACCACCTATGGTGGTGTAGTTTTTTATGTAAGATATATAAAGTTTGCTACTACAATTACATTCTATTTAAAATTAGCAACATTTGAATTTAAAATCTGAATATTCAACAAATAAATATAGATGTAACAAACAATTAGTTTATATATATTTATATTTATATATATATATATATATATATATATATATATATGTATATATATTTATATTTGCAATTACAATTAACCTGTAATTATAATTGTAATTGATTATCTTCAATTAAAAGTAATTGTTGTTACAATTTTTCGATTACAATTACAGTAACTGTAATTGCAAAGTAATATCGCTTAATAATAAGCTTAAATCAACTTATTTATTCTGATTTAATTTGTAATTGTAATTGAAAATATTATATTAAAGTTTAATTTTACTTGCAAATTTTTACATGTTTATATATATAATATATTACAGCAAGCCTGCCAAATATTGGAACAAAACTATTGGCCGTCGTAACTACAGTTCATACGTTTCGGTTGACATCTTTTAAACAGAAGTATATAAGCTAACAGGTATAATAGATTCGGTCAAACTGAATGTATCATTCTTACTTGTTATTATTCTTTTCCATTGCTTCTGAAGTTCCTCCCTTAAAACATGTTTGTATAATTTTTTAATAAAAATAATATTTTAGCTTTGTTAAAATATAATAACAATACTTTTAAATTGCACACTAGCCAAAAATCCACTCTTTCTTGACATAAATTCGAAAAACATTGTTAGTGCATTTTTGAGGTTGTATCGAAGTCATTTTATATAAAATTAACAATAATGTTTATTAAAACCGATTTAAGTGTTTTTGCTTAATTTACTAGAGTAGATATATTTTTAAATATGATATTTACTTGTTTTAATTATTTTGTAAGTGTTTAGATTTTTATTGATTAGTGAAACTACCCAATAGGTTAGGAGACAATATTTTCTCCAACTTGTTTATGAAAACCAAAATATTTTCGCTCAGGTTTACCAAGATTTAACTGAAAGAAAATTTACGATTGTAAGAGTTTGCCGAAAAATACAGGCGCTATCTAAATTGTTACATAAAATAGACATTTTCCATTTTACATTCGTGCAAGTTCATGCCTAAACATACCTTTTCGTCTTTCAAAGTTATATGACCACAAAATTCAACGACAAATACACGGCTCATATAAAATTTAAAATAAAGGTCGTAATATACATCTCCTTGGCCGCAAGTTACATTACACAACATTTTTATATATTTTTTCTGGTTGGTTGGTTGGTTTACGTGGTAGCCCGTAACCTTACGGGCAATCAATTAGATTCGTTAGAATCCGTTTTGATAGGACCACACTACTCGCCAGGTGAATGAATTGGATTGAGTCCGTAGTGAAATGGAAGTGTAGGGAAGAAAAATTAGAACATAAATTAATTAGATCCAGCCTGTAGCATTGAGATATATAATAATTTCACTGAGTCTAGTGTCAGATATCTCATAGAGGTTGTCTAATTGGTGCCTTCCCAGAAATGTATGTCTGATTGCGTTCAAGGCTGGGCATTCACACAGAAGATGATATACTGTCTCCTCCTTCTCGCGATTGACACAACTACGACAGTATTCATTGTAAGAGAGACCAAGTCTGATTGCATAAATTCGCACTTCAGTGCAGAAAAAATATTTTATAAATGTAAGACAATAATAAATTAAAAAAGGGAATGGTGGAAAATTTATGTACCGATTTGACTGATTTAAAAAACCGAACTTTTAAAAAAATATTTGTGATACATAGATTTATGCAAGAATGAGGCCCATAGCATATATAGGAGCTTCAAAAAATCTAATAACGCGTTTTGGCCTCGGTTAATACTGGATCTACTTGGATCCTTGTTTCAACACTAAATTTTTAAAAAATTTCCGATTTTTTTGTGAAAGATCGTAGATTCTAGCTTACATTGGTGCTTCAAAAAGTTTTTCAAAAAATTTGCCTTAATTTATTGTTGTTGTTTTTCAGTAAATTATTCATAATGAAAATTTGAACAATTTTGCAAAAATTTTGTTAAATCTTTGATTTAGTTTCATTAGATTTAATTGCAAATGGCAAATGAAAATAGTTATACATGAAAATAATAACAACAATCTTCTGTTCTGTTCCCAAAATCATTAAAAACTTAAAATTTTCCGAAGAAAATTTCAAACATTTTTTTTTACAAAAAGAGAAAATATAAATGAAAATTTAAACAATTTTTTCAGTCCTCTTGACTTTTGATTCGTTTGAAAAGATATAAAAAGTTTTAATGCTTAAGAAATTATTCTTCGATATTATGAAGTAAAATCAATGAAAGTATATTTTTATATTTATGTACAAACTTTAATATAAATAAATAACAGATTTGCCAATAATCCGATTTGGTTGATTCAAAAAAAAAAAAAAAAAAAAACCGAAATTCAAGAAAAATATTTGTGATCGGTCTATATCAAAATCAAGTCCGTAACTAATTTAGAACTTGGATATATCTATAACTAATGGATATATATAAATGCATAACTAATGGATCGACTTCCATTTTCATTTCTTCAACGGAAAAATTCCAAAAAAATTTTCCAATTTGGTTTTACAAAAACGAAGTCTCTGGCTTATATATTGGCTTCAGAAAATCGAAACCCGTTTTTTTAAATACATATCTCCGTTATTTTCGGACTGTTTTTTTCTGAGTTTCAATGAAGGAGTTCTGGAAAAAAATTCTGATCTTTTGATATACATATCATATATCTATGTTATCGGGAGGCTTCACAAATGCCACTTCAACCAACGGATAGACATAATGTTTTATAAGGATCCAGAAAATATAATCTTTTTTTGTTTTCTGATGAAAATTGTTTAAATTACAAACGGAATGACTTACTTATATATACCCTTTAAACCTATGGTCAGGAGCGGATCCAGCCAAAGCATTTTGAACTATAATTTATTTTTTTTTTTTTGTATCACCAAAAAAATTTGATATTTCACGAATAAATGCATTTCAATGAAAATAATTAAAATGCATGACCTTAAAAACACGAAAGGTTGAGCTATGTAGGTTTTGATACTTAGAATATCAATTTTACTTAAATAGATCCAATTATATTCCTTAATATCAAAAACTTACTGATGCAAAAATTTGATTTCAGTTAATAACAGGTTTGCTCCATTACTTTTCATTACTAGTAAAAAGTAAGAAATTGTAAGAAAAATAACAAAGTTGCTAAACGCGAAAACTTAAAAACTTTTCAAAAATTCAAAATACCCCATAAATTTTGAGATATTTCGCAAAAAAAAAAAGAAAAACGTTTTGATGATAGTTGATGCACTAAAGACCTCATAGCTATCTAAATTTTAAGCCAATTTTGAATTTAATTATTTTATATTTACTACAAGTAAGAAATAATTTATTAAATTTGTTTTTAATTAACTTTTCTTCTCTGTTTCAAAATAACACTATAGATATCAAGTTTTAAATGCTATTTCATTTACAATAAAATTAAATGTTAATCTTTCAAATCGTTTAAATACTCAAAAAATTATTTAAAAATTTCAAAACATTATCAAATTGTTTTCAATATATTTTTAATCAAATCACTTTATGCTTTATTTGAAAAATACTACATTCCACACAAAAACGAATAAATTGTAAAATTTTTGTTCAATTTAAAAGAAAATAAATGCACAAGGAGGTTATTAAAGGAGCTGGGTCAGGAAGCGAAAAGACCTCAACATCGAAAAAAGCGAAGGAATCAGTGCTGCAGAACTGTGTTCAAGCTGCTGTCATTGAGAAAGTTGATCCAGATGGGAGGATTAGCATTGAGCAATGGCGACAGATTGAACACAAGCTCATTGAAGAGATCGCCCTTGTAAAAAGAAGGCCGGACGAGGTATCCTTCAAAGGCGCGGACTGGATGAAGGGAGTTAAAACTATCAACTGCGGTAATGAAAAATCTTTTGAATTTCTTAAAAACGCAGTTGCTAAGTGCAATTCTCTCCATCCGGGGACGAAACTTGAGGTGCCACTGATACAGGTGTTACTGGCGTTTGAGTTGCCCCTGCATCCAATAGTGAAGATATGGTTTCCTCCAGCCATTCCGGGGGTAGAAACCATGCTGACAATATTGGAAAATCAGAATGAAGGCCTTGTTACAGGTCAATGGAAGATTGTGAATTCAGATTCGCTGTGGATAAGTAGTCTCTGAAGAAGCTGGAGTCACTGGAGGGAGTTGTCAATTTTGATTTTGGGGTTATTAGATTTAGATATGCTAGATTGAGTAAGCCCAAAGAGTCTGTCAGTGGTGCAAATTAATTTGCATCACTTCGAAGCAGCCTCAACAGAATTGACAAAGCTCCTCATTGACTCCAAAGTGGACGTAGCCCTTATCCGGGAACCTTGGATTGACAACACCAGGGTATGTGCTTTAAGGGCCACGGGGTATAACTTGTTCATAGCATCCACATTGGAGAAGGTACGGACATGTATATTAGCTAGGAATGATCTGAAGAAGATTAATATTCTTCATTCTTTTAGCAAAGGGGACCTTACAGCTGTCCGAAGGGAAGACATTGGAGGCCGTAGGCTTATACTGACATCCGTGTACATGCCATACGAGGCGGCTGATCCACCGGGCATCATTCTGCAGCAACTGGCGGAGCAATGCAGGAAGAGAGGAGTGTACATGGTTCTTGGATGTGACGAGAATGCTCACCACTACCAATGGGGAAGCGTGACATCAACAAGAGGGGTGAGTTAGTATTTGAATTTATAACTATAACACATTCAGAACGAAAGATAAGGAAACGGTTATAGAAGTGACACTAGCGAACCGAGGGGGCGAATTTGTCAAGGATTGGCGGGTAGCTATGGATTATTCCTTTTCGGATCATAGCATGATATCCTTCAGTCTTGACGTTGTGAAACCAAGGGGAAGGCCTCGGACATATTAGAAGGACTTCCAATATGTCCAGAAGTCCTTCGGTGAGTTAGTTGATAGGGATTTAAGGGATACTGAGGGCTGGAGAAATTCAGCTGAGAGTATCGAGGGAATCGTGAATAATTTCACGGATGTACTTAGGAATAGCTTTGAGCTCAGTTGACCGGTGATTTATTCTGGCAAAAGAGGGCAGCCGAAATGGTGGCCTTTAAATTTCCCTGGCTGTGAGGATGTAGAATCTGATGGGAGGACAGGAAATGTCAGTGATAACCTACAGTCCGAACCAGAGGAGGGTGATATTGATGCGATATGGGAGATGATGACAGGGCCGGGTGTCTACTTTATGGGAACGGATATCAGACGGTCTTTTAGATTATCTGATAGTTAATAAGATCCACATTTCCTGCAAATTTCATTAAGATATCTTTATAAACAAATATGTTATTACAATTAAAAAAATTTTTATTTTCTCCAAAAACCCCAAATTGGGCTTTTGTTTGGTTTATTTCTAAATAGGGAAAGACATTTAAAAAATATGTGTTCCAAATTAAGCTTATCCCTTAGCTTATATAATTTCCGATCTTTTACAAAAAGATTCAAGTCAATATCATGCCTCATTTCAGAAATATGCGCCTTTAAACTTTTATATTTCCAATTTATTGTATATATAACTATATTTTTACAAACTTGCTACTTTTGCCTTTAGTTTTGCGTGAATAATTACTAAGAAAATTATGAATATTTCTGCATACTTTTAATAATATCTATACACGAAATATTTTTATAAAAATAATTAATAAATATTTTTATTGTAATAGGGTTGCCACATTTCCCAAATGTAAGTAAATCTTTATCCTTTTCTAAGCATTCATATATTTCTAATAATGAATTTAAAATAACAAAATAAACAAAAAATGTCTATTTTAACTTAATCAATATTATTATTTTGCACGATATGTGGATATTATTATTATATATATAAATAAAAGCGCGTTAACCAAATTTCAATCAGGGGTAGGGTTTTCCTGAATTCCCAAAAAAACTAATGAGAATTCCCAAAAATGGGATTTTTAAATTTTTTGGCTATATAATCCACATTTTTCCGAAGTCCCGTAGATTTTGTTTTAAAACTTTTAATAACATATTGAAGATTCTTAAAATATATTCCGCTTGTCGATTCGTACTTTTTCGGCTAAAAAAACAATAAAAGTCGTCTTTTTTGCAATTTTCAAATTCAAAATCGTTTATTTTTGGACTCATTAAAGATATCGACTTCAAATTTCTTTTATTCAATAGATAATTTTGTTCTTTAACTAGTTGAGAAAAAAATAATAAAATCGGTTGGAAATACTATGATATATATGAAAAAAACTGAACCAAGAACATGCAAAATTAAGGTGCTTAAAAATTCAAACGCAAATAACTCAAAAACTATAAGAGATAAATAGGATATGTAACCATGTTATTTATAGGTCTTAGCAGGGCCTACAACAAAATATAAAAATATTTGAAACAAAAATTTGGCGATTAAAATTTTTTTTTATGTCAGAGGTACCTAACTTTGAGCCCCTTGACTCTGCCCCTGAGGGGTTTGTTGTGCGCCCCTTCCAAACTTAACATTGTACACTCCTCTGCTACGTCTATACTAAATTTCAGGAAAATCCAACCAGCCGATCAGAAGTTACAGATTTATTTCCAAAAAATTTCGAGTCTGCAACACTGTGCACTGGTGTAAGAAAAAAAAGGAATAATACATATCTACAAAAATAGTAATAAGAAATAAATATATATAAATAATTAATATAAGTACAAAAAGATATCAAAAACAATAAAAGATTAATAAATTAATAAATACTATATTATAGATCTATTAAGAGTTGAATTATTAATTGGCGAAAAAAAGCAATCATTAAAACCACCCATCAATGTTACGCAGTCATCATAGGAAAAGATTTTCATAGTACCATCATTCATCACAATAGAAACATTAGGAATATCATAGTTTCGGAATCTAGTATTTAATGTATTGAAATAATTATACAGAAACATAATGTGGAACAAATTCTTCACAAAGAGTTTATCTTACAAGTTCTTTCACCCACTTGTATGCATTTTTTGACCTAATACTACAAAATAATCTCCTAATTCAGCTTTGTTCAATAAATTAATCTTTTTATTTTCTTTATTTTCTATGTAAGAATAATTTAAGATGTAAATGGTACGGTAGGACCAGGGGATCACAGTAAATAAATATTAAATATCGCATATCTTAAGAGCTATTACAGCGAAGTCTTAACACTTTGAAGGAATAACTAACATCTAAATTACAAAGGATGATAAGGAAATTATTTCCTCAATTTTGCGAAAATTTCATGAAAATCCAACCAGCCGATCAGAAGTTAAAGATTTATTTCCGAAAAATTTTCATTCTGCCCCACTGTGTATTGTTGGTCTCGGGTAAAATTCTACGATCATGCAATCTGGGCTGCGAGAACATTCCCAATGGGCAAATAGTAATGGATTAGGAGTCAACCCTGAAAAGACTAAACTAGTTCTGTTTACCAGGAGATATAAGGTTGAGACATTTAGTCTACCAGTTCTGAATCTGACGGACTCAGTTTGTCGAAGGAGGCCAAATACCTGGGCGTTTACTTGGACAGCAAATTGTCTTGGAGGAAAAATATTCAGGAAAGGGTCAGGAAGGGGCTTAATGCATACTGCGCATGCAAGAACTCTATAGGGAAGAACTGGGGTCTAAAACCGGTAGTTGTATATTGGATATACACATCGGTTGTGAGACCTATACTAACTTAACGGTATGGTGGGAGGCGTTGAGGAAAGGGACGTATAGGAACCTTCTTTCTAAAGTTCAGAGATGTGCTTCAATTGGCATTACGGGTGCCGCGAGAAGAACACCTCAGGCAGCACTGGACATCATTCTCCACCTTCTTCCAATTGAGGAATTCGTGAGAGGTATGGCTGTGCGGGGTTTATTTAGACTGAAGGAATTGAGATTAATAGGGAGCTACACAGCGGGGCATGCTACCATATTTACAGAAGTCAAATTTGATATTCGAACATTATCCTTGGCTGCTCAAACGGATTATGTCGGTCCCTAGTAGGGACCTCCGGACTGGAGCGGAGAAGCTCCATGGAGAATATGCTATCTTCACAGATGGCTCGAAGAAGAAAGTAGGCACAGGGGAGGGTGTCTAATTCTGAGGAACGGATATCAAACGGTTTTTAAGATTGTCTGCTAGATGCAGCGTTTCCTAGGCAGAAATTTTAGGCATTTACAAGGCAATAGGATTACTGGAGGAGAATGTTGAGAGGGACACTGAGGTAACTATCTATGTGTATAGTGAGGCAGCACTGACGGCAATGACAAGTTAATATGTCATGTCCAGGTTAGTGCTGGAGTGTAGGAAGGAATTTAGGAGGCTAATGGATGCCCACAGAATAAGATTTTGTTCGGTTCCTAGTCACTGCGATATTCTCGGCAATGAAATAGCCGATGAGCTAGCTCGTAAGAGCTCGGAGTTGGACAGGTCTTTTGTGGAGGTATCGGTTAGGATTCCGATTGGGTCATATTTCATAGGTAGAACGAATAATGCTTGGAGGAGTAGATCGGACTGCAGGGTATCTAGAGCGTTATGGCCTAGTCTTAAACCAGCAGATTCGAAGCATCTTATAGGAATGAGTCGTGTGAACCTAAGGATCATTGTTGGCATGATTACTGATCACCTCGCAATAGGGAATATGACCAGTAAGTGGGACACTGGCGCGTCAGATTTTTGCAGGACGTGCGATGATGTGGAGGAACTAGAGACTAGAGAAACTCTGACTGTGTAGGGCTTCAGCGAAGTAGACTGAGGTGGTTTGGGAGCCATATTCTGCAAGAACTAGAGAAGGTTGCGAGTGAAGTACTCGGCAACCTTATAGGGTTTGTAATGGGAATAAAGTGGCTTAGAAGACTCCTCCCTTTTTACCCTAACGTAAATCTTGTTATGCTTACAAAAAAGTCTTTAAAAAGATATTACGTTGTTGCATAGTCTTTTGTAGACAAGTTTATAATAAATTGAATTAGAACTTTAAAAATTTCATTTTTTTAAATGTTAAAAATTTTTTTTTTCAATATTTGACCAAAAAATATACAAATGTGTATGGATAACAAGCTTGGTTTTTCTACTTTCCAACAAATCTTAAAATTTTTAGTGATATTTAGGTGCAAAATTATGCATATTTTTTCAATTAACCTTCTTCTTAAGATTTTACTTGAAAAATTACCATTTTTAGATTTTTATTTAGGTTCCAAATTAAAATTATCTCAAAATACGTAAAATTTTCAATATGTATAATTTAATAATATCTAGGACAATTATTATATTTTGTATAAAAAAAATTGGGGAAAACTTCTGTGTTGTTACATAAGCGCTTTTTTAAGAGGTTTTGGGTAGATTTTGATCTATAAAATAAAAAATATTTTTCATTAACTGATAAAATTTGTACTTAGACAAATAATTTTTTTATTAATATTTTTTATTTTTTTTTATTGAATTTAATCGTAAAATTTAAGCTTAATTTTAAGGAAATTTTAAAATTTAGAATTTCGGAATCCCAGGAAAAATAAATGAAATTACAAAATTATTTACTATTAGAAGAATATTTTATAAAAATTCTTAAAAATGTTATGTATTTATTTAAAAAAAAAGTGAAAGAAAAATACTTAAAAATATGTGTTTCCTATAGTTTTTATTAAACAAGTGCCAGTTTTTAAAACCTATTGATTTGCTATAAAATTTACGAAAGATGCAAATTTTTGAATAGACAATGTTGCAAACTAAATTTTCCAAAATAATTTTTATTTTTTCCTTTTCCTATTGTAATTTTTTTAATTTTTCTTAATTAATTTTTTGCCAGGGAGGATTTCTTCTTTTCCCCGCCCGTGCATCCGCGCCTGCTTGTGGTGAAGGGTATAATAAGTTCATCATCTAACTTACAAGGAAATACTGATTTAGTACTTTTTTCATATTTGTTATGATCTACGTTCATGGAATATAACAATACAACATAACAATTGTGAATAATATTTTTAGTTTTGTATTAAGAATTTGCTGCATATCCACAAAAGTGATAAATGCTAAATTTATTATTTTATTTCAATTTACCTAGTTAGCGATTCTGATAAAATCTGACATATGATTAAATCCTCACTACTAAAAAAACTGACTATTGCGAGTGACACTTCATATCTGGAGAATTATGGTAGAAGGCTACGCGGCTGGCGGCTACGGGTGCAACCAACTGATCTTGTTTTCTCACGCGGACGTGTCCGTACATTGGCCTTCCACTATAGCTTTGGAAAAAAAATTAAACAAAATATGTAAAATTTGTATATCAGTTAGTTCAGTTATTTTCCACAACATACAAAAGCTTTACTATTATTTCTAAAGCCTGATCGAATAGTATAATATACTTATTTGTATACTAGATGAAAAGAAGTTTAAACAGACCATAGAATAACAAACAATTTTCAATGTTTCCTATATAAAACCCTTAATTTAATAAAAGGACTAAAAATCTTCAAATTAGTTTTATTAATTTTATTTAAAATCTTATTACAAATATATACTAGATTTAAAAAAGTATTTTAATTTATCGTAGAGAATGAAAAAAAAAATCAAATTTTGTAGGAAAATATCATCAAATCAAATTTTTGCTACGCTTGCTGGATATAAATTAAAGTCTTCATACTTAATAATATATTTCAGATATCGAAAAACGTATTAGGATTTAAAAAAGAACGTATTCGATATCTAACTCAATTTTCGCAAAAATATTCTATACGGCAAACCAGTAAAAATATGACGATATATAGATACTGAATTAAAAGTAAATTAAATACCTACACCGTTATTTATTCCGGTTACCAGAATTGTGTAAGCACACAGTGAATAAAACATTTCGAAAATTAAAATATAATTTAAATGGAATCTCATATAGATTACACAGTACAACAAGGTAAAATTGCCTCCATAATTCCAATGTTAAATGAAAGTGTCAGTGAATAACAAAACCCACTAAGAATTTTTCAAAGTTAGTTCGAATTTTGGTTTTATGTATTCTTGAAGTTACATTTTTTTCAATATTATTGGTAATAAAAAACACTTAAATTATACTATGAGACAAATTTCATCAAATATTGCTTCAATGATTCCAACGCGAAATGAAAGTATACTATCATGTTAATAAAATCTCCAAAGGGGTTTGCAAATTTAGTTCGAATTTCGATTTTATGGATTCTTAAACTTCGGATATTTTAGAACACTTTTTTTATTATGTGTGTAATTAGAAACATTTAAATTAGTAAATTTTAAGGTATTTGTGGATACTTATTGTTTTATAGAGTAAGAAGCTTCTCCTAGACATTATGTTTGATTTTTACTAAAAACCTCTACTTTTTTATGCCCACTTTTAATAACAAGATTGTATACAATATATGAGTAGTCAAATTATTTAACCGATTTAACTGCTATTTTAAACCTATATATAATGCATCCTCCGAAAGTAAATATTTGATATAAAATTAATAAAAATGCCATGAAAGTTCAAAGGAAATTTAGCACATATATCAAGTATTTTTTGGAGAAAACTTTGGGCTATAATTTGAGTTGATTGCCACACCCAGTTTTTAGCCCACTTTCAGTAAAAATATTTGTTTTTTTTACTTTCTTGATATTACTAAGACAATTTATATGTAATTTGACATACACAAGGAATAAAAAATATTGTATATTATAAAATTTAATATGTATGGGTACCACGCCTCTTTTTCACCCTCTTTTATTATACTGTGTTATTTTATTATTATTATTTTTTTTTTTTTTGCATTTCAGGTAAATGTGATCAGAATGAAAATATTTTGGAAATTAATTGGCCGATTATCATTTACTGATCTTATTGACGTTTAATTATTAAAATTCCAAATTTATTTATTTTTAGACACAGACTTATGAATTTTAGGCTCCGTCATCAACATTTAAACTCAATGTTACGTTTAAGAAAAGGCGCATTTATTTCCAAAATATTTTTATTCTACACCAATGTGTATTAGAGTGGTTAGAATTTACTTCTAGTGCGCTACATTTAAATGTACCAAAAATTATGGAATGATATATAATCAGCAAGTATACATATCTGGTTTCTGTAAAGTTTTTTTTTTAACAAATTTTAAAATTATATAATGAATTTAAATTCTTAATATATAAACAAATTTTTTTAATAAAAAAAAAACAACTATGAAATTTAATATTTTTATCAACTGTTGCATGGATTTTTTCATTAGTTAATAGTGTAAATAATGTTTTTATTAAATAACTTTATTACTAGATAATATTATTCTTATGTAAGAGAAAAGCAGTTCCCATTATACTTAAGCATTTTTAGTTAATATCTATTGTGCATTTGATTAATTACTAAATATTATATTTTATTTATAATTTTTGTGTCATTATGTTTTTGTTTTGATTCTATTGGGATTCCTCATTTGTGCAATTCGAAGGAGAGTGCTCACAAAGAGCTGGAAGTATATTATCACCAGAAAGTTGCCTGAAATTATAAAAACAAATGTTTTAAAAATGTTTCCACTAACTAACATTAAAAGAACAAAACATACCTATCAACGATCATATTATACGATCCAGGTGCTGAATTAGAACGACCCGCACGTATGAATCTTTCTAGTCGTGATCCACCACGTTGTGGTGCTCGTCCAGATATACCACGTGAAAATGGATTGCCAAATGAATGTTTCTTTAGCATTGTTTTAATCAAAATCAGTGTATCCAACTTGGGAATGCTACGCACAACGGAACTAATGTCATCATCATTAACTTGAACCAAACGACAGTTTTCTTCTTCACTAGGCAATGGATGTAGACCACCCGCTGTAACCCAGACGTGTTCCTAAAGAAAGTATTACAAAAAGAATTAAATAAAATTAACCAGTCCAATAAAAATAATCCATCGTTCAAGAAATGTTTTCATACAATATCATCAGATGTTTTAGAAATCACAAAAATTTACTCCTTTAAGCTATTTGTTTATGGGGAGATGTAAATTGGAGTGGTCCAAAATCTGTTTTTTTGTGTTTCTGGCGCTACATTTCATATACCTACAATTATAAAATGTGATAACATTTGTCGCATACTGACCAAATTTCAACATCCTAAAATAATTAGAACTCGATGCTACAAGCCCATTTATGTTAATTATATCAGGAGAAATCCGTTATATATGTCTCTTAAAGACACTTCTTACGATAACAAATTTTTATACTGATCCTTTGGCAGAAATACGAAAAAAAGTAAAAAAAAATTGATCCAGCTCGCGAAAGAATAATGCCAGGACGAAAGTTTTGAGAAACAATATCTTAACATGAAGTACACTTTCATTTGAGCCGGTAACATAGTTGTGTCGCTTTCATTTTGTACATACATATATATCTATTATTAATATTAGATTATCGATAGCGTTTTATAATAGATTTGGAGGCTAATTTCAACTTGAAAAAAAGTCAAAAAAGGCTAAATCCTCCAAAAAATAAGGCTAGAAAAAAGTTATTATTTTTATTTTTTAATTTAGAAACATATTTTTCTCGTTCTTCATTGTTTTTTAAATTTTTCTAAAAAAATTTTTATAAATTTCTAAATAACTTAATGAAAATCGCCCAAAAATTCAAATATAAATTAGAGTTATATTTAATATGAAAAATTACCCATTATTTTGAAGTGATTTTTCGTCATTTTTGAACTATAATTCCTTTTTGATTGAGCATTTTCAAATTTTTAAGTGATTTTTGTTATTAATTAGGCATTATAATTATTTTTATTATTATAATTATAAATTACTTTCATAATTAGTTTCTATTGTTGATGAAGTTAGATTATAGATTTCTAGCTAAAATATTGAAGTCTTAAGTTCGATGCTCCACTCATTTGACCTTAACGTTATTGGAAATGTTAAGGATTAGTTAACTTGTAAGATCTATAAAGTAGGAAGATTGTATGACACTAAGAATGAGCATACTGAGGACATCAAATCAGAGTGGGCCAAAATTTTTCTTGAATAATAAAAATGCCTAATGAATCAAAAAAAAAAAAAAAAAAAAAATGGAATTTTTGAATTAAATACAAAGTAATAGTAAATGCTTACACTTTTAACTTAACATTTAAATAAAATACTTTTTGTAATATAAAAATTGTACGCTAGTAAATAGTAAATGCTTACACTTTTAACTTAACATTTAAATAAAATACTTTTTGTAATATAAAAATTGTACGCTAGCTTGATTTATTAGATAATTAAAAGTTGGTTCTATCCTGATGATACAAGAAAAACCGACAAATTTTTCATATGATTACAAATAACAAGATAAAAGTACCGTTATGAAATATTAGGTCCTACTTTTTTGTATTTAAATAGTCAGCTGCAAAACGTTTTACTTATTTGAAAAGTTAGAATCATGAATGTTTCTCCGCTCAAAAATTATAGTGATTTTTTATTTAAACTGTGCTGGTTCTATCCTGATGACGAGCAGTATATTAATAACCAGGGCAACTAATATATGCTCTAAAAAGTGTTTTATGCGCATAAAAATGGCTCTTAAAATCGGAAAATATGCCAGAAAATATAAAAAAAATATGTTTTTAAAATATTAGTTTTCTGGCTAATTTTAAATTATCTACTATTAATACTTAAACTGACATGATTTTTAAAAACATTCAAAGCTAATAGGGTAAGTGTACCAATAGACGGCAGGTTAACGATTTTTCTTATTTTCAAGTTACTTATTTCCGAGAATTATTATGCCATTTGAATAACGAATAATTGTTCCACTTCATTAAAGGGTTCTCTTTCTTTCAAAAACTTTGAAAAAGGGGAAAAAATTGCTTAACTTTTTCCCTCTAAATTTTTTTTCCGCGCGTTTATACTTTTTGATCTCATTTGACCATATGTAAACTAATCTGACTTCGTTAATAAATACTACACCTTATTTGTTATTGTGCAGACTTTCAACAGTTAAATACAGGGTAGCCGAATTTTCGTGACTAAATTTTTTAATTTTTAAAATGTTTTAGTTTCTTATGCGGGGCCTGTGCGTCGGAATAAAAATATTGAAATATGGATTGACACTTGTTGTAATTATACGTATTTTGCGCTATATCTCATTAATGTGCCCAAAATAGTTAACGTGGTAGATACTCTTAAAGTTTGGAAAGCAAGAACGAAACATTTTCAAAAAGTCAGTTTTTAGCGAGGAACATTCATAGTTTCATATAGAATAGCATAGATTACTACGTGAACTTAGCTTTTTGTTATTTTACACAATAAAATCGAAGCAGCATTAAAAATAAATTTAATAAAAAGATGTTATGAACTTTTTGAAAACTACGCAAAAATTGCACTTTTTGTTTTTGTATTTTTATATAGAAAATTGTACAAATTGTACAATTTGTACAAATTTGCACAAATCTTGGATATATAGATATAATAATGGCGATGAATATAGTTGATCGAGACCATAAATTTAAGTCAAATATATTTGATAGTTGAAAACGGGACACTTTTATCAAAACACATTCTGCACATCGCACAGTGCTTTGTTTCATAGACAAAAATTAGAGCAAATAAAAATACTCCAATGTTGCAAAACGTGACATTGTTTGATTTGTACTTAAATGAAAGATTAGATGGTGAAAGGCTTTTTTATGTTTAACTAATTTTAACGGCGCTAGAGGCCTCCAAATTCAGATGAAATTTAATCTAAACCTTAATTAGAAATGTTTTTATTATACGAGTAGCTTTACGAAAAAAATTCCTACAAATACAGATTTTATTAAAATTTAACAATTTCTTCAGCATTTGATAGATGAGTATAAAAGGCGTAGACGAGGAAAATATTTTTTTTAAGTGAGAATGTAACAAATGTAGTTAAAGGAGCTCTTAAAAATTGTGAATTTTTTTTATGACACCCAAAATAATTTTAGAGAAATTGAAAAAATTAATTAATTAATTTATATATATATATATATATATATATATATATATATTTTTTTTTTTTGAAAATCGAGATACATGTATATAATCTTTATAAATTACTTAAATGGCAAGAGTTAAAATCTCTAATTTAATGCTTTATATAATTGGCTATATATTTTTTGTTTTTTAACATTTTAATGTTATTTTTGCGCTGGTTTTATTTTAAAACCTACATACTTTTATAATAACAAATTGGTTTATGTTTCCATTATTTAATACTCGATTTATAGACTCAGAAAAATATCTTATTTTATTGATAGATCATTGATAGGAGTAAATTATGTTGTTATTTTTAAAATTTGTTTAATAATTTTAGAACATTATTTGCCGTATTATAAAAATAAAAAAAGAAACACATTTTAATAAATAGTGCTGGTTTTCTAAGTTTTATAACAAAAAATTATATATTTTTCTGTTATTGTGGTTATAAAAAGAGCTATTAAGATTTTATTATACCTTATTAAAACAAAAAAATACGTATGAGTTATTTATTTATTAATAATACAAAATTTAACTATAATAAAAATTAAAAAAACATTACCAGTTACATTTGAGTAAAGAATATATATTTGAGATTTAGAACACATATGCGATTAAAAATATCGGTTATCTTTTACATTCGATTAAAAAATGAGATTAGGAGCGCATATATGATTAAAAACAATTATACGAATATGAAGATTAGATTGTCCCGTTTAGAAAAAGGGATGCGAATTGATTAGCTGAATACTGGAAAAATAATGAAAAAAATTTTAATAATTCATCTTCAATTCCCTACCAGTGATTGAAAGCAAAGGATTTAGTAACATTTTTCTAAAAAATGATTCGAAAAATTTTGTTCCTTTTATGAGTAAGATATTGAAAATTTTTCAAGGCAAATTTTGTTCAGCCCATTTCTGGCTCAATGGGTATATAAACAAACAAAATTGCTGCATTTGGGACGAAGAGCAACCTGAAGAGATTCAAGAACTGCCACTTCACCCAGAAAAAACAACGGTTTGGTGCGGTTTGTGGGCCGGTGAAATAATCGGTCCATATTTCTTTAAAAATAATGCCGGTGCGAACGTAACAGTCAATGGCGACCGTTATCGTGCCTTGAAAACCGACTATTTGAGGAGTGTACAATGTTAAGTTTGGAACGGGGCGCAACAAACCCCTCAGGGGCGGAGTTAAGGGGGCTCAAAGTTAGGTACCTCTGACATAAAAAATTTTTAATCACTTGCCAAATTTTTGTTTCTCGTCCGATTTCAAATATTTTTATATATTGTTGTAGGCCCTAATAAGACCTATAAAAGACATGCTTACATGTCACACGTTTGAATTTTTAAGCACAATAATTTTGCATGTTCTTGGTACATTTTTTTCCATATATATCCTAGTATTTCAGACCGATTTTATTAGTTTTTTTCTTAACTAGTTAAAGAACAAAATTATCTATTGAATAAAAAAATTTGAAGTCGATATCTTTATCGAGTCCAAAAATAAACGATTTTGATTTTGAAAATTGCAAAAAACGACTTTTTGTGTTTTTTAGCCGAAAAAGTATATACACTCTTTTTTATCTAAAATAAAATTTTCTTTAGCAACATATAACAATTTTGCAGTTTTCTGAAAGGTAACTTCACAGAGATGACTTTAAGATAAAAAACAAGCCCATTAACTCAATTGGTTATGGTACACACCCTCCCGAATTCGACCCCTTTTTATATGAAATTTTTGATTTTAGACCATATTTTC
This sequence comes from Protocalliphora azurea, assembly GCA_932274085.1. Taxonomy (NCBI): domain Eukaryota; kingdom Metazoa; phylum Arthropoda; class Insecta; order Diptera; family Calliphoridae; genus Protocalliphora; species Protocalliphora azurea. Next base: position 74,958,108 of record OW026519.1, read on the forward strand.
ACAAATTCCAAAGCACGCGGAATACATTTTAAGAATCTTCAATATGATGTTAAAAGTTTTAAATCAAAACCTACGGGACTTCGGAAAAATGTGGATTCTGTAGCCAAAAATGTAAAAAATCCCATTTTTGGGAATTTTGATTAGTTTTTTTGTGAATTCAGGAAACCCTAGCTCTGATTGAAATGTGGTTAACGCGCTTTTATTTATATTAATAAGATTAACATTTCCTGCAAATTTCATTGAGATATCTTTATAAACATATATGTTATTACAATTAAAAAATTTGTATTTTTATTATTTAGAAAATTATGAATATTTCCGTAAACTTTTAATAATATCTATACATAAAATATTTTTATAAAAATAATTAATAAATATTTTTTATTTTTAATAGGGTCACATTGCCACATTTGCCACATTTCCCAAATTTAAGTAAATCTTTATCCTTTTCTAAGCATTGATATATTTCTATTAATGAATTTAAAATAACAAAACAAACAAAAAAAATTTCTATTTTAACTTAATCAATAAGTATTTTATTAGTTTACACTTATGGTGTTTACCTAAATTGAACAAACTTACTTTTCTATTGGTGATGGTTAAAAATTTATATATCTATGATCTAGTGTCAATGTAAAGGTATCCTTTCCGGTAATACCTTACTGCAGCATTTATCTATTACTGATGGTTCAAAATCTATATTTTTATGAGCTAGTGACAATCCTTTCCGGTGATACCTAACAGCAACATATAATATCAACGAATTCGGTATAGGTACTTTTCCAAATTGTCTCTTTCAGATATTTTACCTAATGAAAATTCACAGAAAACCTGTAAATATATATACCTGTGCGATATATCTAATAGATATATATAAATGCGCAGCTAATCCTTATCAACATCATAACGAAGTTGATTACCATGGTGATTACATTGAAACATGAACAATTGTGTTTTCTGTGGAGTTTATCTAAAAATGATCTTAATCGTTTAGAAGCTATAGTGGAATTCATAAAAACTACCTATCATGCAAAAGTCGACGCCATTGGTAAATCTCAGATACAGAGCTTTTTAAAGTTGTATGACGTAAAAATGAAGTCCTTGAATAAGTGTACTAACAGATTAAAAATTAAACATTCCGATTGAATGGATACTGATATAGAAATATCGGCATGCAAAATATCAACTGGACCACCCAGCAAGACATATGATGATTTAAGTACAAGATCTAAGAATAAAAGACTGGCCAATAAGCTTTCTACAATTTGGAATGAAGCAGTTTTTCCGAAAGTGTACCTACTCCAACATCACAATCCAATTTTACAGAGGAAGAAGCAATTGCTTTAATGCTTGAACTGGACCTCAGCCGAAACAAATGTCAAATTTTAAGAAAAGCTCTGCTTGAAAAGGGACACTCAATTCTACCATCATACAAGGATATTCAAGAAAAAAAGCAAACTATTTTACCATCTATTTCGGTTACCGAAAAGGAAGCATGTGTAGAGCTATCTTCTTTGCTTGAGAATACAGCTACCAGGATAATTGCAGATATTTCTGCAGATCAGTTGGAAAAAGTAAATAACAGCGACGTTGTATTAATATGTAAGTGGGAATGTGACGAACTATCAGCCCTTCCTGAGTACAAGCATCCTAGTGGAAGTAAGAAAATGGCGGATTATAAAAGCGTATTTATAGCATCTTTGGTGCCATTAAGAATGCGATCTTATCCCTTAAAGCAATCTTCATCAAAGTGTAAAAGCTCATTTGAAGATATATGGCTTAACACCACTCCAGGATCAAAACATTTTTGCCGACCTATTTGGTTCGAATACACAAGGGTGTGGAAGACAACAACAAAGGATTTAGTGGAATATATAAATATGAAATAAATGATTTACAACCTCTTTCAAAGGACTAACATACTATTAATGGCAATTAATTGTAAGCACAAAATTACCTCTGCTCGATTTGGAGAATATGCAACTGAAATATCTAAACCACTTGTTTTTCTATATCCGTGGAAAGAAATGACACCAACAGTACATAAAGTATTGTGCCATGGCGAAATTATAATTGAACGAAATATTCTTCCACTTGGAAAGAGGCTCAAGAAGTAAGAAACTGAGATTTTAAGCACGTTCAATTATTCAGCTCCAGGAAATGCTACAGAACGTCACAAAACGAGGATATTTTTAATACCCTATTGTTATCATCAGACCCTGTACTATCATCAATGAGAAAACGTTGGATTTATTATGTGCCTTTATCAACTCAAAATACTGAAGACTTGAAGGACCATTATTATCTTTTAGATATGTATACACAACAGATTATTTTATAGAAAATAAGTAGTATAAGTTTAAAATATTAGAAAAATTGTCTACATAAATTTAATGTAAGTAAGTAATAAAAAATCGTATTTGAAATAGAATATTTATTAAGGAAGATGATAACTGCTAAAAAAAAATAATATTGATTAAGTTAAAATAGACATTTTTTGTTTGTTTTGTTATTTTAAATTCATTAATAGAAATATATTAATGCTTAGAAAAGGATATAGATTTACTTAAATTTGGGAAATGTGGCAACCCTATTAAAAATAAAAAATATTTATTAATTATTTTATAAAAATATTTTATGTATAGATATTCTTAAAAGTATACAGAAATATTCATAATATTCTGAGTAACTATTCACACAAAGCTAATGGCAAAAGTTGCAAGTTTGTAAAAATATAGTCATATATACAATAAATTGGAAATATAAAAGTTTAAAGGCGCATATTTCTGAAATGAGGCATGATATTGACATGAATCTGTTTTCAAAAGATCGGAAATTATATATGGTAAGGTATAAGCTTAATTTGGAATACATGTTTTAACATTTCTTTCGCCATTTAGAAATAAACCTTGGGCCTTTTGTCCCAATTTGGGGTTTTAGGAGAAAATACAAATTTTTTAAATTGTAATAACATATTTGTTTATAAAGATATCTTAATGAAATTTGCAGAAAATGTGGATCTTATTAATATAAATTAAAGCGCATTAGCCAAATTTCAATTAGGGGTAGGGTTTTCCTGAGTTCCCAAAAAACTAATCAAAATTCCTAAAAATGGGATTTTTTACATTTATGGCTATAGAATCAACATTTTTCCAAAGTCCCGTAGATTTTGAGTTAAAACTTTTAACAACATATTGAAAATTCTTGAAATATATTCCGCTTGTCGATTCGTGCTTTGGGATTTGAGAAAATATGGTCTAAAATCTTAAAGTTATCTCTGTGAAATTACCATTCAGAAAAGTGCAAAATTATTATATGTTGCTAAAGAAAATTTTATTTTAGATAAAAAAAAGTGTAGATACTTTTTTGGCTAAAAAAACACAAAAAGTCGTCTTTTTTGGAATTTTCAAATTCAAAATCGTTTATTTTTGGACTCGGTAAAGATATCGACTTCAATTTTTTTTATTCAATAGATAATTTTGTTCTTTAACTAGATAGGAAAAAAAACTAATAAAATCGGTCTGAAATACTAGGAAATATATGAAAAAAACTGGACCAAGAACATGCAAAATTATGGTGCTTAAAAATTCAAACGCAGATAACTCGAAAACTGTAAGTGACAATTGGGACATCTAAGCATATCATTTATAGGTCTTATCAGGGCCTACAACAATATGTAAAAATATTTGAAATCGGACGAGAAACAAAAATTTGGCAAGTGATTAAAAATTGTTTATGTAAGAGATACCTAACTTTGAGCCCCCTTAGCTCCGCCCTGAGGGGTTTGTTGCGCTCCCGTTCCAAACTTAACATTGTACACTCTGCTACACCTATACCAAATTTCATGAAAATCCAACCAGCCGATCAGAAGTTACAGATTTATTACCAAAAAAATTCGATTCTGCCCCACTGTGTAGTATACAAATCTATGCATGCATTTTCCCCCTTTTTTGTTCCAATAATTATTTTTATATATGTATATATATGTACATATGTATTTATGTCCTTTTTTTTCTTGAATAATTTTTTCATTAGAATACATGCCTACTTATGATGTCATTTATTGGTAATCTTAGAATTGTTGCTAGTGATAATACTTATTTTCGATCTCATTTATGTAATATAAGTCGAAATCCTAATGTTTGGTCACTTCAATTGTACAAGCTTAAATTTAAATCCAAATTCTTCTGAATTTGCTGAAATTAAATCTTTTTTTGATGGTTGTTTTTTGATATTTTTGGAGTTAGTAAAATCTGATTGAAGACAACGGTTTCTACTAATGTGATAGACATTTCTGGATAAGTTTGTCTTAGGAATGATCGGCCATGTGGTAGGTGTGGTGGTGTTGCTCTCTTTGTTTCCAGGAATCTTGAGTATAAAATGGTTTATGTTGGCAGGAATTATGGAGTTGTAGAAAGTTTGTTTGTTGAGCTTGTTTCAGGAGATATGAGACATTTAGTTTGAATAATATATCTTTCTCATGGTGACTTTGATTTATTTCAAGGTGAATTATATGATTTACTTTTTTAATAACAATATCAGAGTTATTAGGGGTGACTTTAATAACAATTTGTTTTATATGAATAAATCTTTGAGAATTCGAAATGTATGTGAAAGATTGAATATTTCTCCTTTTAACAATTCTAATGCATACACACTTTAATGCTCATCACAATTCAAATTCTTTGCTGGATATTAGAATTTCAAAGCCGGTTGCCAGACGATTTTATGAGTTTTATGACTATAATGATGTTAATATTGATTCTATTAATGCTATGGTGTCAGATTGTAATGTTGGGGATATGTATTCATGGATAATGTAAATGAGCAGTTGATGATTTTAAACAGCAATAAGCAGTTATTGTATTCTATTGTTCCTCTTAAACGGCGGTTGGTAAAAATTCATGGTGATGACTGGATCAATGCGCCTGAGATTCATAACCATTTGTCACTGAGGGATCTTGCTTATAAGACTTACTTGCGTAATAGAACTGATGTAAATTGGAGAAAATTTTGCAGGTGCAGACATAGGACAAAATCAATTATCAGAAAATTTAAGAGGAGGGCACATGGTTTGATTTTGGATGGTGAATACGGAAAGGAAATTTGGTCAGTATTTAAGAGCAATGGGGTGGTTAATAGCAGAGTCAATTTAGAGAATTACTATCCTGGTGATTTAAGTGATATTTTCTCTTCTAACCAAAGTGTTGAGCTTCCGGACTGCTTCCTGTTTTTAGTAGTGTACTTCGGGGATCTGTACTTGGACCGCTACTTTTTATTATGTTTATGAACGACCTTTTTAATAAAATATCTATTAGAATGTGTCTTCCATTTTCGTTTGCTGATGATGTGCAGCTGTTAGAGGTGATCTTTATTTTCCAGATGTTTTGCAGAATGCGATTAATTTTTCTGTTGAGTTAATTCTTGGTTGGGTTACAGATAATGGTTTATCTACAAATTCTAATAAGACTAAAGCAATGTTATTTTTAGTAACGGTTGATGGAAATTTATTTGAGTTCGTCGTTCGACTTCAGTGTCTTGGTGTGATATTTGATATAAGGTTGAATTTTGAAAGTTATGTTAATTCCATTGTATCTAGGGTTACTTTACGCAAGCTTTACATCTTGGATTCAATATTCTCTCTTCATGTTATGAAGCGTGTTCTCCATGCAATAATTATACCTTTGTTTTTATATGGAAATTCTATTTAGTTTTTCTGTCTGGTGATTTTATTGCATTTAGTTTGCAATTGAGTAATGCAGAGCATGATATCTTCATGTGTTTACCTGGTTGCTTTTTTGGATGTTTGGCAGTTTTTTGTTTTTGATTGTTTAATATGTGGTGTTTGTCTTTATTCTTCGATATCTTTAGGTTATTGTTTTTTCTTGTTGAGTCTGATTGGTTATTGGCATATACTTCTTATTTTACTTGATGTGCTATTATTGCTATGACATTTGGTTTCTTTAGATACAGCTTTGATATTTTGATGACATTTTTTGGGCTAATGGATCATCTATTTCAGCATGAATTTGTTTTTTCTACATTTTTTATTATAATTAAATTTCTTGTTAGAATAACAAAAAATATTTTCGAAAAAGACGTGCGGTATTAAATAACCCTATTTGGAAAAATATCTTTTTCATCTCCTTTAAACAAAAACGTGTGAAGTGAATAAAATTTGATGTTTTGAATACGAGTCTGGTTTCCGTTTCTTTCTACCAGGTCTGGATTTTTTCTATGAGCATGTCTAATATTTTCTTTTTAGACAGACAAGTTAGCATAACTCGGGACGAACTTAAAAGATATTGAATAAAATCATCTTCAAGTTATCTTAATATTATTTTTCTATTTGCTTAATTTTTTCGAAGTTACTTTCTCCATAAAAGATATTAAATTTAAAAAATGCGGCTTTTAACACTTTATCATAAAGCTAAGTATTTGACAAGATATATGAATAATATATCAAGAAAATCGGTTATCACAGTTTCCATTCAATATTTAGTCATTGTGTAATGGACAAAAGGCTGTGAGAATAAAAAAAAAAAATACAAAAGATCAGTATTAACCGAGTCAAAATAATACTCCAACACAATGAATGAAGAGGCCACCAACTTTCCACAAGAAAATTAAATTTATAATTTATTAAAGCATATTGACAATGATAATTTAATATATTTAATATTCATATGTACACGTATAGCACAATTTCCATGTTTAATTGCTGTATTTCCACAGAACAAAAATTAACAAATGAACAGTTTAGATGTTTCAATCTCTCACTTGGGAAATACAGAGCAGAACAAATTAACTAGAGCTATTGTCGAGTTTTATGTTTCCAAAAATATGCGTTTAAAATCAAAAAACTTTCAAAATTTTGCATCCCAAATCCACCAACTTTTTCGAAGTGAATCGGAGGAGATATATTTTGAAAAATGCTTAAAAAATATGTTTATACATATTGAAACTTCTAAATTAAAATCGTTTCATAAGTGTAACTTTTAAGATAAGGAGTTAACATCTCAACGATGGAAATAGTGTGTGCAATATCGGTTAAATGAATTACTTAATTGTAAAGATGCTAATATAAGGACTATTATTGACTATTGGCCTGCTTACGAACAGTATTTAGGTCCAGAACTTGTAAAATTAACGGTTTAAAATTTTAAAACAATTTTTAGAATTCACATTTTAATTTTCAGATTTCCATAGATTTTGAAATACTTTTCCCTGATGAAACCAAATGTTTTTATATGAATTGGATGAAATTAAATGAGATACTCATTCGTTTGCTGTTTCTCTTAGCATACAGACGTGTTGTTAAATATCAGCTGTTACTTTTCTAAATTTCTCGTGTTACAATTTTATTTTTGAATTTCTTTGAAAATGACCTCAAAGCGGAAAAAATTCTGGGGTAACAACCCCAAATACAAGAAATCTAAATCTAGTAATAGATTTCAAGTTTTATCTGACCTGGAAGATGACGACAACTCGAGTGTCGACATTGAAGAACATACCGAGGATGCTGTAAAAGTACCCCCAATTATTGTGGATAGCTGTCATAACTTAACAGCAGTAATGAAACTTCTAGGAAAAAGTTACAAGTACAAAAAAATGTCAATTGGCACTAAAATAATTCCAAATACATTGTCTGAGTACGAAGATATTATTAAAAAACTAAAATTGGAGCAAATGCAGTTTTTTACGCACCCAGTAAGGGATAATAAAAAATTTAAACTCATACTGTTTGGTTTGCCCAAAATTGATATTAAATCTATTATAGATGAATTTAAGTTTAGCTTTAACATAGAACTTGCTAATATTAAAGAAGTTCAAACATCTCGGTCAAATGATGACGACGCTTTATACATGCTGGAATTTAATAGAGAGCAAATTACTAAACGTGAAGTAGTCAAAATAAAATATGTTTATGATGTCGTAGTTCATTGGATAAATCCTCTTCGTAGATCTAGGGGACCAACCCAATGTTCAAAGTGTACAATGTATGGACATGGCTCAGCAAATTGCTATAGAGGTTCAGCTTGCCTAGGATGTGGTGGAAGCCACGATTATGCGAACTGTCAGCTAAATAAAACTTCCACAAACAGTCCTGTGATCTATAAATATTTTAACTGCATAAAAAGGAACTTAAAAAACGTAAATCATCGTGCAGATGATCCACACAGTCCCTCAAGAAAGGAGTATATTGAGATAAGAACCAAAGTCACTAACAGCAGACGTCCAAACAGGTTTGCTCAACAAAGGAATAATAGTTACTCTACATTGGAGGGAGAACCATCTCAAATAAATAATCAAAACAAAACAGGTAATTCTGGAAAAGTTTCATATGCTACAGTAGCAAGTACAAGTCACCATGTTGATGACAATAATGATATTTCTAATCAACAAATTTTAGAGATTTATTTCGAAGCCATTGATGCTTTGGAAAAATGTAAAACCAAGTATGACAAATTGAGAGTGCTTGGTAACATGCTTCGTCATGTCATATAATCAAACAATATGTTGCCTTAAGGTTATGCATTGGAATGCTCAAGGTATAACAAATTCTGCATCTATATTAGAATTAGAACATTTTTTAAATGAACAACAAGTAGACCTTATTTTAATTGATGAAACGTTCTTAAAATCAAATCATAAATTTAAAATTGCCAATTATAAAATTTATAGAGAGGATCGAATAACACATGGTGGAGGTGTTTTAATAGGCGTCAAAATTTCTATTCCTCATGAACGAATCTCAAAATACCCAACCACAGTCATAGAAAACGTTTCAATATTAATTAAAATAAACAACAAACCAATTAGATTTACGTCTGCATACTGCCCAAAACACACACCAAGCTTTATTAATGATTTAGATATTATCACTCAGGAAACGACAGAGTTCTTTATTTTCGGCGATTTTAATGCTCATCATGTAAGCTGGGGATGCATACAAAATAATTCAGCAGGTAACAACCTTTATAACCACCAGCTTGGTTCACAATACTATGTGCACTCCCCCAATTCGTTTACCAGATTCAGCCAGAACGTTACAGCCAGACAGTCATCCGTTGTAGATATTTTGCTAACAAACTTAATTTTGCAAATTTCACAAATTTACACTTTTCCAAAAATGCTGAAATCCGACCATGTTCCAATAATATGCAAAATATTTGGTACCATTAAAGAACATACAGTTGAAATCCCTCTTTACAGCAAAGCGAACTGGAATGTGATAAAGATACAAACAGCAATCTTAACGGAAACAAACATAGAATTAGTCTTATCAAAAATTACCTCTATTCTTCAAGAATCCTCAAATCTAATTCCCAAAGGCAAAAGACAGGTTTGGCAAAGGAAGCTTTCTAAAATAAGCTTGTACTTGATAGGACAAAGAAATAAATACCGAAGAAAATTGCAAAGATGTAATATATCATCGGAAAGAAATTTAATATTGAGTATCTTAAAACAGCTGACTTTGTTTATTAATTATCATATCAATAAAGACAAAAACAACATATGGCATCAGTTTCTGAAAAAGTTGCCAGCAGGCAATAAAAAATTTTGGAAACTGAATAAAGCTATGAAAGGTAAACAAAAAACGTTAGACAGTTTAACAATAGATGGCGCTGTTATACATGATAATTTTCAAAAGGCTAATATTATTGCAGATGTTTTTGAAAAAGTTTATAACACAACGGGCAATCTAACATCACCTATTGATCGTAAGGTCCAGAAATATAATGAATGGCTAGACAAAAAACCGTTTTCGACAGTATTCAACAACATACAACATGTCAAAATGAAGTGAAGTTCTTTACAAAGACGCTAAAAAATGCAAAAGCCCCAGGTCTAGATGGGATAAATGCAATTCTATTAAAAAATATGTCGGATAATTTCTTTAATTGTATTACAAAAATATTTGACTGGTGTTTGAAAAATGGATATTTTCCAAAAAATTTTAAAACTGCAAAAGTTATACCAATCGCAAAGCCAGGAAAAGATGCCAAATCACCAAATAGCTATCGCCCTATTAGTATGTTAAACGTTTTAGATAAAGTGTTTGAAAAAATAATATTAGAAAGACTAAGGGAATATACTGAAACCAATAGTATTTTACAAAATGAACAATTTGGCTTCAGAAAAGAGCATTCGACTATCTACCAGGTAAAAAGAATTGTTAATCTTGTTCAGCACAACAAAGATAACAGAAAAAGTACTGGAATGGTCTTATTAATTGTCGAAAAAGCATTTGACTCCATATGGCATAACGGACTGATTTATAAGCTTAGCAGGTTTGGCTACCCAATCTATTTGCAAAAAATAATAAGAAGCTTTTTAAATGAAAGATCTTTTGTGGTGAATGTTGACGATGTGTATTCTAGTGATCGTAAAATTTTAGCTGGTGTGCCACAGGGATCCATCTTGTCACCAACTTTATATTCAATATACATAGCCGATTTAAAATTATTAAAAAACCATACGTCAGCGTTGTATGCAGATGACACTGCGCTCATAACAACTGGTAAAGTCTCAAATGCAATCGTTAAAAATTTGGAAAAATCTTTATTACAAACTAAGAAATTCTTCTTGAAATGGAAAATTAAAATCAACGAGTTAAAAACTCAAGCAATCATATTCCCTTTTAATAAATCGCCAAAACGAATACCCAGTAGAACGCTTTCAATTCAAGGAACTGAAATACCTTTTCTAGATTCTGTTAAGTACTTGGGGATTACACTTGATAAAAAGTTGACCTTTAAACAGCATGTTTTACAAACCTGTACAAAAGCAATTAAATGTGGCAGAGCTCTATTTCCGTTATTAAATCGTAAATCAACTTTAAATCACAAAAACAAAATATTAATTTATAAAATGTGTATTAGACCGATAATGACCTATGGATGCCAAATATGGACAACAAAATGTGCAAAAACTTATTTAAAGAAACTACAAATAATACAAAATAAAAATTTAAAAATTATATATAATTTACAACGGAGGTACTCCACAATTCGTTTACATAGGAAATATAAAGAAGACTTGTTTGCAACGGTTAGTAGTAAACTAACACAAAGCTTTGAAGATCGTAACAGATATTCAAACTACGTTTTAATAAGAAATTTGCATAGCTAGCTCTTTTCCATCTTTAACTCTAAAGATGACAAAAGGGCTATCATAAGAATTTCTTTTACTTTATTTTTTTAGTAATAAGGTTTTTTCTATCTTTTTCCCTTAATTTGTAAATAATTTAATTATAAATGTATATATCATTATTTAACAAAACTTTTTAATTTGCTGCAATACTATTTAGTAATACCTCAAACACTGTAAATATATAAAGATTTTTTATATTTTTAACTTATTAATGATGATAGATAAATAAAAAAAAAATAAAAAAATGAGATACTACATATCCCTATAAACTTACGAGGGCGGATCAATAAGTTCGTGACTTTTCGAACTTCCCTCGTAGTTATATGAAATGCAACACTATTTCCATCAAGTACAACCTGTTAATAGACTACTGCCATTTTGAGTAAGTGTCGTCATTTACTTTGCGTAAAAAATAGGATTTTTCGAGGTCCTTAAAATAGGCATTTGTTTGGTCAATAATTTCTTCGTTGGAGCTGAATCTCTTTTCACCGAGCCATTTCTTTAGGTTTGGAAACAGGAAGTAGTCACTAGGGGCTAAATCCGGAGAATAATGCGGATGAGGTACCAATTCGTAGCCCAATTCATTGAGTTTTGCCATTGAGACTGCACACGTGTGCACCCGTGCATTATCTTGATGAAAAAGAACTTTTTTCTTGGCCATATTGGGTCGTTTTCTTTTTAAATTCTCATTAAATCGGTCTAATAAGTTGGCATAATATTCGCCGTTTATTGTTTTTTCCTTTTGAAGGTAATCGATGTGGATTATCCAGCGTGCATCCCAAAAAACTATTGCTTATTGGCCGAAAAACTTACCTTGGAATTCTTCGGAGCAGGTTCACCCGGAGAAACCCTTTGTTTAGACTGCTGCTCCGGAGTACATTAATGGATCCATGTTTTATCCACAGTTACAAAACGCCGCAAAAACTCATTCGGATTGCGGTTAAACAACTCCAAACAATCCTTTGAAGTTGTCACACGTTTACGTTTATGGTCAATTGAGAGCAAACGCGGCACCCATCTTGCAGACAACTTTCTTAAACCCAGCTGATCATTTAAAATCGAAACCACACTGCCATATGAAATGCTTATGGCATCAACAATCTCACGCACTTTTACTCTTCGGTCGGCCAATGCCATATCGTTGATTTTTTCGACATTTTCGGATGTACTGACCTCAATTGGCCACACAGAACGTTCAGCGTCATTTGTACTTGTGCGACCACAATGAAAGTCAGTAAACCACTTTTTTACCATTGAAGTCGATGGTGCAGAGTCCCCATAGTATTTATCGAGATTTTGCTTGGTTTGATTGACGGTTTTTTTTCGCAAAAAGTAATGTTTAATGAGCACTCGAAATTCACTTTTTTCCATTTTTAGAAAAATACACGAGGTTGTATGTTTTGAACAGCTGTTAAACGCAAAGTAAATGACACTTGCTCAAAATTTGACAGTAGTCTATTAACAGGTGGTAATTGATGGCAATTGTGTTGCATTTCATATAACTACGAGGGAAGTTCGAAAAGTCACGGACTTATTGATCCGCTCTCGTAAATTTAAAAGTTGTAAGACTTAGAATTCTGTGGATCGAAGCAATTGAGAAGTGGACTCAATTAGATCAAAGTAAGTACATTATAAAATGTTCCTTTCATGGTAAATATGAAGCAGATTTAAAGCAACTTATTTATTTATTTATTTTAATAAAGTTGTTTTACTTTTAGATTCGAAAGATGGTCTCTCAATATATATGTAATCCATGGAGTTTTAAAACCTGACAAACACTTTAAAGGTATATTTAAGCCAACAATAGCTGAATCCTAGATGTCTACAATCAAGGTTATTGAAGAAAAAATCCAGTTGGATTTGTATACTGGAGAACTAACATTTCTTCTTATTCAGAAAAGTTTGTTTTCAATTATTTCTGTATATGTCGTCCCAGACCAAATAATTTACCAAACTGATTCTGTGGCGTCAGCTTTGGCGCTATGTCTAAAAATTTATCAAGTTTTTAACCTAAACTACAGTAAAATGAGCGAAAATTTCTGGTTATTTGTACTAACAAATTTATTTGAAATTGATTTAAAATGTGATGTAGTGGCTAGTAGCTTAAAAGGAATATCTACTTTTTTTTAAAACACATAATAATTCATAAAGTATATGTTCCAATTGGTATATATTTATAACTGCATTACTTTGTTACAATTTAATTTTTTTTTTCATAAGTGAGTGGCTAATGACTCTTAGTTATTGCAAAATTAAATGTATGTGATAATTAATTTATCATTTATACCTTATTATATATGTACTATATTCTTAATCATTGTAAAATTAACTTTTGAAATCCGTTTTAAAAACAAATCAAATCAGTATTTGATGTAAAACTGTAGTTTTAACTTTTTGTGATGGTTAATTTTTCTGAGTTAAAATAAATGTTTAAATAATAATTTAACTTTTTTCAGCATGTAAATGTTATAAGTTGAAATAAATGAAGATGCAATTAATATTACTGCTTTCATGAAATATATTTTAACAGTAGAAATAAATGAAAAATTGTAATTTTGAATGATTTGGTACGTAGTTTTTTTAATGTTGAATTGTGAAAAAATCAGTTGTTTTTAGGATTTGTACATAGTTTTATGTAAATACTAAATAACTGAAAAAACATATATTTTTAATATTTTGTATTTTGGAATATTATTAGTAAAAATAACAAAAAAAGCCTTTACTTTTACATAATTCGTCAGTCGAAAAATCTACATTTAAAAATAATTCAAAATATTTGATGTTTTAAATGAAATGTAAGCAGCCCATTTTTTAAATGTAATTATATTTATTTGTAATGATTTTTCAGTTAAATTTACTGACATGATTTTTTGAGTGTAGCACCTTATTTACTTTAAATGTTTTTTGTTTAACCTTTGAAATGGAGAACTACCAGTTTTGGCAGTTTTTTTTTTACTGTTTTTCTATTTACCTTGCACAATTGTGCTTATCAGTTTTTTCCCTTTTTGTTTGGATTTAAGTTGCTTTGAATTGGTAAAATTCTTTTTTTATATTTTACTGATTATATGGCTGTTTATTATTAATTTTATTTTTTATTATATGATAAGATTTTAAATTGTTATAAAATTGTAAATATGTAATAATAATGTAATTTATTTAATTTTAAACTAACATTTTGATTCAAATTATTATGGTTAAATTTATTACTTTTCATGTCTTATTAAATCAGTTTTTATATCTTTTCAGATAAGTGATTTTAAATTGTATTATATATAATAAAGTACAAAGTTGTAATCAATTATGGCCATTATGGTTACTGACATATTGGAAATAAAATAAATAAAATAATATATATATATATATATATATATATATATATATATATATATATATATATATAAATTTCTACTTTATTATATATAATACAATTTAAAATCACTTATCTGAAAAGATATAAAAACTGATATATATATATGAAAAAACTTGTGAAATTTGAAGCCGCTATAGTGAAAATAAAAGTTTTAATCTTTAAAGCCCAATATCCCAATAGCAGAATCCTTTTATATAAAATCTTTAAAATCGGTTCAGATATAAAGAATCGGGATCGTTTTAAAAAATTTTCATACCCGATCTGCCCAACTTTGGTACTCTGTGGATCCGGCCCGGTAAGTCTATATGGTTCAAACTCAAAACTTAAACTCCACTAACACTATGTGATTTTCGTTAAAATTGGATTAGCCGTTTCGAATCTGCATAATTATTTCCATTTCATTTTTTGGATCGCAAATGCAATCTGTGCGATGGTTAACCTACCAAATACAATTTTGGCCGTTAATTAAATTTTAATTATTTTGTTATAAGCAGAGTATTGACAACTTTGTTTTGACGTTGTTTGATAAAATATTACATTTTGATTTTTGTTGGTATTTTTTACATGTTTTGTTATCACATACGTTTTCTCCTATAATTGATAAATATCAAAAATTATCTGTAATTCAGACAAAAATTTGACGTTTGTCTTAAAAATTTGTCAAAATGCAAAATAAAGTTCAAGTACTTTTTCAAATATTTTTGAATTTGAGAACAAATTTAGTAAAGTTGCTGGAAAGTGCGCGAACACAGCTATTTGAGAGCAAATTTAGTTTTATTCTATAAAATAAAGTAGCTGGAAAGTACGCGAATACAGCTATTCCAGGAACATTTCCGAAACAGTATTTCGAGTATAACTCAAAATTTTGAGGGTAAATTGGAAATTTTGAAGATTGATTTGGATGTCGCAAGAAGGTCTTTTACATGCTCTATATTATTTCTCGAGTAATTTTTAAGTGTAACACTGTATAATTAGTCTCACCTTTAATTGAGGCAACGTTATACGTTCCGCTGGATCCTTATTTAACATGTACTGAATACATTCTTTGAGTTCAGCAGAGGTTTTTGGCTCATCAGGAAACGATAGTTCTTCATTTTTTATTTTCTCATATAATATTGGTACTGAAGATGCTACGAAAGGGACATTACCATAAACCAATGCGTAAAGTGTAGCTCCCAATGCCCATATATCAGCAGCTTTCCCACAATAGATATTCTGTGAATAGAAGAATACATGAAATTACTTTACTAATAAGCACCAAATTATTTAAAAAATTTCAATCTATTTAAAGATAAATAAATCATCATAAATAATATATATATATATATATAAAGAACATGGTTATGCAAAAAAGGTTTTACATACAGTTGCAAGCATAAAAAATGCAACTATATGTGATGTGATCTTTTTTAATATTTGAGATTTTTTGCGAAAATATAACTCAAAATTATTTATTTTTAGCTAGATTTTAATGTAATTTTAGAAAAACATAACTAAAGACAAAAGATGATATCTGCAACCAAAAACATAAATTTAACCTTCAACTGAACTTGTGGTCAATATTTTTTAAACACCCTCCTTTCTTGATTATGAACGAAGTAAAAGATACTTTACTAGTTTTGCCAGGTAAGGCTATTCTAACAAAACAAAATTTATTATAGAAATCATTGCTTTGAAATCCAGATAAAAATAAATAATTTTGAGTTATGTTTTTGTTAAAAATCTCAAATATTTCAAAATTTTACGTTGACCTTCCTGTTTTTAGTCTCAAACTCGTTGAAAATTTCAGAATATCTTTTCTACAATCTGCCAAAACTTAAGTGGGAAAAAGTGCTAGAATTTTCAAAGAAAAATACTAGAAAGTGCTAAAAATAAAAAAGGTGATAAAAAATAGTGTTAAGAACAAAAACTGTTTGTATTTGTAAAAAAGGGATATATTATTTATTTTCATGGTTAAAACTAAAAGAACATTAAAGAAGATAATAAAAAATATTTGAAATTGATTCTTTGGAAATTAAACAAAATTTATGAGTGGATTTTTCAAAATTCTAATTTTATCATAAGTTGTCCAAGTTATCTGAATTGTAGTGTTAACATTTTGACGAATTAAAATCTTCTTTCTTTTACATAAAATCTCATCTATTCTTAAACACCAGGTACAGTATAAACTCGAAAATCTGGATAATTATTGCAGACCCCATCCCAGGTTGTTGAATTATCCGGATTTCGAGGCTTTTTTCAGGTCCAATTTTGTTTAAAAAAATATTAAAATATATATTTTATTTAAGACGTGAAACACTTAGAATATCAAATTCAAATTTCAAATTTGTCAAATTTGTCGTCAAATAACATTTCATTTTTTGAGTTTTTTATCTAAAAAAAAAAAAAAAACAAATTTGTTTGTACTCTTTTTACTGAAGAATTTTCGAAACAAACAGTAACTAAAAATGATGGAATTCACCTGGAATCAACTCTTACAGTATAATATTATCATTTCTTATTGTATTTCCTAAGTTATACTAAAATTTTAATAAGAAAGGAGTTTTTATTATTTAATCCGGTTTATAGAGTTATGGAATGGAAAGTTAGGTAATGCCTTCCGGATTAGCGGATAATCCGTATTATAAAGTTTATATTGTTACGTTTTTGCCTTTCAAAAAAGTTGGTTTATTTCCTTTAATTAAACCTTTGAGGATTCTTTTATTTCAATTTAATTTGCTTTTAAAATTACAAAAATACAGCTTTTATTTCACGCTTTAAAACACACAAGTTATATTAAACAATAAAACTTCAAATACTGTTAAACTTACTACACTATGACAACTTCACAACTCAAAAATAAATTCACTACTGAACTGAATATAAAATCTCATATACGCATAAATACCGTGTCATGGCTAAAAAATTATGTTGTACAATCTTCTAGTATTGTCAAGAGCCATCTATTGTCTTATTATAACAGTTTACAATAAACAAACAAAGCTTCTCAGTAACATAAATAATTTATAAAAACCTTTATAATAAAAGTATAAAAGTATTTTATAATAAAGTATCAAAAAACCCGACTTTTTTAGAAAACTGGTTTTCGGTTTAACCGGAAAATCTCGTTTTAGAAAAAATCGGTTGTCCGGTTGTGGACTCATGAAAAAAACCGGTTTTCAGTCATTTAAAATTTTTTTTAACAAGAATATATTATTATATTGTAATTTTTTAAAACATAAGCCTAAATTTATACGTACATATATGTTTCACTGTGAAAAAAAAAAAAAAAAAAATAATAAATTTTGGTATGCATAATTTCAAAATGTAAGTTTTTTATTCACGTTATAACTTTTGAGAAATTATTTTTTTTTTAATCTTGTTGCTGTTTTTTTTATTTCATTTAATTTCATTTCATTAATATTTTATTCCTATTCCTGGTATTTTAAAATAAAATTTATTTTATGATTAAAATACTTAGAAGTAATTCCGACGATGTTCCAGAAGATTTAATTGGGAAATTGCTAAATTGTTCAAAAAATTATGATAATTTGTTAAACAGAAGCAAACAACAATGCTAAATTATTTTGTAAAGAATATTCATATTTTCGTTCAAATGACAATTTATAAACAATGTTGAGTAATATAGTAAAAATAGTGCACATATTTTAAAAATGACAACTAATACCGTTAAATTTACTAAATTTTTTTTTTTAAATATCTGTATTGCATTGATTTTTTTAAATGTTTTATACAATTTCATTTTATAAAATTTCAAAGCATTTTAATATTTAGAAATGCTAAATGTAGCAACAAAGGTGCTAAAATGGCAATACTGGAGCACGCAAAAAGTGGTGAATAAATTTTTGCTTATAAAAATTATAGCAATAGATGATACTTTTAAAGAAAGTTTTAAATTTTACGTAATGATTTATTGGGTTTTAACAAAACTTGTAAGCTTTTTTGAAAAACTTTTACTGTGTAATCGGCAACTTTTTTACTGTAAGCATTTAGTACCCTTTAAATATTTTGAATTGATCCGGGTTTTGGGTAATTTTGTTGATTGGGGTCCTTTACATATACAACATGATGATTAATAATGATAAATGTATTTTATTTTCAATGTATGTGTATGTATACGTCAAACGATATTAAAGAAAAGTTTAAGGCACAATTTTTTTCTTGCGCATTCAATAGTTCTATTAATTTCAACTATTTAAAGAGAATTATCAAAGTTAAATAAGCTATCTGTCATTTTTATTGCATTTAGAAAGTTGCACGAAACTTTATGTAATTTTTGTTTATTTTTTACATTTTGAACGCATTTTCCGAGTAAAATTACATAAAAAATTAAATCAAATGCCTTTAAAAAAAAATCGGTTAACCACCTATAAGCAACTGGTTTCAAATAAAATCGAAAATTAGAAAAAAAAAACGAAATCAAAAGCCTTTGTAAAAAACCGGAAACGGGTCAGCCGGTTTTCGGTTTTGGATACTCTAATCCCATTGGTTCTAAAGGTGCGAATTTTCCCTTTAGTACTAGATATATAACTACTTAGACTAGTTACTTTTGGTGGTGCAAATGGTTGTTAAATAATCACCTTCTGCACTACATTTCGCTTGTGAAATAAGTAATAATTAGAAAATATAATTCCACAAATGAAACAGCCACCCCTATGAGAAATTTAAAAGTATTAATTCAGAAACTTCCCAGCAAAATCTTTGATTTCCTAGTAAGCTAGCTAGCATAATTGGAAATAAATATAAACTGTTTATTTCGAGTTGTCCACAAATTCATGTAGTTATTTTCCTACTTTAGGGGTACTCAAAAATATGTACCTTCGCGTTGTCCCAATGTTAAACTCAAATAAACGACAATAAAAAAATAATAAAAAACAACGAAAAAATTTTGCCATCAATGAGATTAGAACATGGGCACAAATTAACCATTCGTTTCTAAAGACAAAAGTCTTACTCAATACACCACTTACACTTAATTTACTAAGCGATAAAAAGTCTTTTAGTATAAAAATATTTTTTAGACATTTTGTTTTAAAAAAATTAACTGCATCAGACTGGGTTTGAACAGACAATCTTCTGGATGTTAATCCAGCGCTCTAGCCGACTGATCCAGGTGATTGCAGTAATACTGTCCTATTATACTATTGAATACTTATTTATATAATATAAAGTAGGCAAACAATAATGACACCTCATTACCAATAAGCTACTTAAATAAGTAGTTGCCATTACCGCGTTACATATGAATTTGTTGCTACCATTTCTTTTAGTAAATTCACTATTGAAATGTAATGCAAATGGTGGCCCTTTATCTTCAGAAATTCACATTAATGTGAATTTCTGTAACGAATAGTTGTAACGAATTCTTTAAATTCGTTACAAATATTAATTTATCAAAATCACTGTTGAAATGTAATATGGTTAATCGGCAAAAATTATTAAATTTATCTCTAAAACTTTCCTTGATTATATACGAATTCGTTACAACTATTAAATTAGTGAATGCACTATTGAAATGTAATGCAATAAGTGGCCAATAAACTTCAGAAATTTATATAAATATGTACTTATATGCGAATTCGTTACAACTGTTAATTTAGTGATTTTACTATTAAAATGAAATGCAATAAGCGGCATTCCAGAGGCTACAAAAGTACCAAGAGTATTCTTTAAATTTGTTTAAAACATGTTTGTTATTCTTGATGTAATATATTCGACCAGGGATATTTAAGGAAGATAGTCAGTTTATAGCCTACACCACCATAGGTGGTTGGGGTATTATGCGTTTGTGCTGATGTTTGTATCTCACAAAAATATTGGTCCTTGATCCATCTTTAAGTATACCCATGGTACAAAAATTTAACAATTTGAAATTGAAAAAATAATAAGAATAAATTGTAAGAAATTTGTTTCTAATGTTTTTTTTAAATTGAAATAAATTAAGTAATTCTATACAGTACTTTTCTTTATTAAAAATACAAATATCACCACCAAAAAAAAAATTGCTATTGTTTGTAAACAAACCAATACATGCAAATGTAAAAAAATTTGACATTTCGGTTAAAAAAATAAATAAATATATAAATAATAATATAAAAAATAAAAGTAAATAAAAAATAAGCAAAAAATAATTATCTAAGCTTACAATGTTACCTTGTACTGTTCATGCCATGAGTATAACAATCGACTCAGAATCACTTTCAGAGTCGATTAAACGTTGTCCGTCTCGCTAGCTGGCTGTCCATGTAAACCTTGTGGACAAAGTGGAGGTCGCAATTTTGAAAATATTTTGATGAAATTTGGTAAGAATAGTTATTTTGGCATAAGGACGGATCATACTGAAATTGGTTATAATCGGTCCATGTTTCACGTAGCCCACGGTCATAAATCCTTTAAATATTGTGTTTTTTTTATGAAATTCAGCTCAATTAAATTGAATATGAGTATAAATCTTAGAGCCAAATTTAACAAAAATATTTCCATAATTCACCATAGCTTCCACATAACCCTCCTTCCGAAAGTCACTTTAACGTGCATAAATCCCATACAAATGTTAGTATCAAGTTAATGCCGAATTTTACGAAAATCGATCAATAAGTTCAATAGCTCCCATATAAATTCATATAAGTGTAATATCAACGTAATATTTTGTATTCGTATGTTTTATTTTACTCTTAATAGAAATATTGGTTCACAATTGGACATATGACTATAAAAGAACCTCCCCGAATTTTGGTGCACATACGCAATAGTATAAGGCAAGGTTTCTCAAATGGGGGTCCATAGCAACATTCCAGGGTGTCCGCGAGAAAGACAGATAATGTGTATGGAATTATTGTACATGATAACTTGTTTTTATTTCTTGGCATATATAATTATGCCAACGTTGGATGCTACAGGTGCCTATCATTTGGATGAGAAAAAATCTATTGAAGCTTCGTACAATATATCAACGCTAATTACAAAAGCAAAGTAACCACACACAATTGATGAACTTGTAATAAAACTTTGTTTTGCTGTCACTGGCGACATAATGTTAGATAAGCCTGCAAAATAAAAAGTAAATATAAAATAATTGATGGCCTGCAGCATAATGAAACGACTGAAGTTTCAAATTTAAGCCAAATTTTATTTTATTGCAAAAAGTTAAATAAAGGAAGAAGTATTGTTTACTTTGTCTACGACTTCCATAGGTGCACATCTTACTGCGTATTCCACCGACAATTATTTGCTGCGAAAACCTTACATGATATATTTAAAAGTGCTCTTCAACCTACTAAAGTAAGTAAATTTTTTAAAAACTAGTACCTTATGAAATTGAATTCTTAAAGTCCTTGTGTCGATTTAAATGCAGAACATAAGAAAATACTGCTTCATATCAATGTCCGTTGAATTTCAAAGGGAAATATGCTGAAGAGATTATACGAATTAAATACAGAAATATTCATTTTCCTTTTATATAAAAATGAAGATCTTTATAAAGAATTTACAGAAAACAATTTTTATATATTGCTTTACTTATACCTCTAAATTTTTCGAGACGTTAAACAATTTCAACATTAAAGTACAAGGCAGACAAGTAAATATATTAAATTAATTAAAATCTTTTTATGGAAAATATGTCTTTAATAACGCCTACAAAATATTCTTCATTTCCACTATTGGATTCATCTGATGTTCAAAAAGAACATATGAAAAGTATAATAATATATGTACTTGGATTCACTTTCTGATGACTTTTCTTGATATTATCCGGAGTTTAAAACCAATTCTTACCAAACCAGTTTACTTCGTAATGAATTCAACATTGCTATTGATGACATACCCGATAATTTTTTAAGAATAACCAATAGAACTAAGAAATAATTCGTGTGCCAAAGCTGACTTTGAATCTATATTGGTTGGATATTTTTGGTTAAAATGTTACAAAGCTGACACGTTGGTTGGGAATGAAGCGTTGAAACTTTTACTACAGTTTGTATCTACATGCTAGAAGTACCTTTGAACATAGGTTCCTCAAATACATTGATCGGCATATATATTTTGACAAAAAAAAAATATGATTTTTTTAATTTATAAGATAAATTAAATATAATACTTATGTATGTAAGTATATATTTTATTAACAAAATATTCAATATTAATTAAAAATCATTTTGTAGTAGACACAGGTAATTTGATCAGTTTATTAATAATTAAAACTGTTTCTGATTTAATTATTAAAAAAAGGTGTGTAATATGTTTAATAAGTTTTTAACCTAAAATGGTAAAAAGTTGTTCTCAATACTTAGATTAGGACCCCAATAAATGTAAAGTAAAAATAATTTAAAAGTAATAGTCGATCAAGTTCGACCATATGATACCTTACACTATTATGTATAGCGTAAAAAACATTTTCTTTAAATGTCTTATATGGGAGCTATGCTCAATTATGTGCCGATTATCATAAAATTTGGCGCCATGCTTTTTGTATACATAAAACTCAATTGTTTCAAATAATATCATGATACTAATATTTATATATGATTTATGTATTGTAAAGTGATTTTGGGAAGTAGACCTTATATGGGAGCATTTGTCAGTTATGGACCGATCTTCATAAAATTTGGAATATTGATTAAGACGAAACTATTCCGGGAAGACATTTATATGGGGCTATGATAAATAATTAACCGATCATAACTCCTTCGAATAGATTTCGTCGCACAGTGGCCCAGAATCGTTTTTCATCACCCAAAACCCTGTAACTTTTCAATTGAAAAAGATATTTTAGATTTTTTTTTTTTGATGGAGAGATGTTTTCTTGAATTTTTCTCTAGTTTTGATTAATTAAATTTAAGGCTAAAGTTGATAAAAATAAAACATTTTAATAATACCGAGGATAATTTTGTGAACAGATTCCCAGTTTATCAATTCTAGAACAAGTTCCACTAGAATCAGTTGTTTTTGGAAAAAAGACGATTTTTTATTTATCTATTTACAAAATACAATATAATTATAAATTATATTCTAATCCTACGAGCGGGGGTGACGAAGACCATGTGCTTGTTGTAGTGAAATAAACCAGAGTCTCTGGAGGGAATAGAACCCACAACCCCCAGACTGACAGTCTAGCTCACTACCAACTAGGCCATCGGCGTACCCAGGACGATTTTTTAGTATTTATTTTGTTTTTTATTTAAATAACATTACGCTGTGTGGCCAGTGTGCCCTTTTAAGACTAAATCTATCCTTTTTATTTTGCTTTTAGACTCAAAATTTTCGTTTTATCTTCTTTCCTATTTTAATTCTTAAAATTGTCTTAAAAAGGCTAAAATGTTACTATTTCAACAACGAAGAAAATAATTTCTTATTATCTACTAATTTTATTTTTACAAAACCATTTATATAAGTATTTAAATTAAAGATAAAATTTTAACTTTTTCTTTGGGACATTTAGCTTTCTTTGACCTTTTTATAAAATTGAATTTAGCCTCTTTTTTTCTCGGCTGACATTAAGGATAAAAATTTTTATTTTTTATAATAACTAGAAGTTTTTTAACGTTTATTTTATTTTTTACTTAAATAACAATAAAATAAAATTATAATTATTATTCATTAGGTTGGAAAACAGCCTGCAATTATTTCTATCCTCTAGCAGCCCATTTGCTTCCTCATCTAAGTCCCAATATTCTACTTTCCATTGACTTCGAATGCTAGAGATGAGCGGATATTAAATAGATCTTCATTTGTAGAATTTCGTGATATTTTTCTGGTATTGAGCTCTCTATAAAATCTGTAATCCTTATTCATTTTTTTCTGGGCTTCCTCTGATAGACCTCCAAGTGATACTAAATGATTGCAAACGTATTTTTCCATGGATATTCGGTTGGATATATTCGCGCAGTTTCCTTCGTATAATTATCAAATTTTCTAGCATCAATCAAGTACATCGATAATTGTTTTAAATCTTAAAACAATATTTATATCAACATTTGTTGTTTTAGATGCTCTTTCGGGATCTGAAAAGTACCTTCTTGCTATGTTCCCATCATTCGTATTGTCTGATCCTTGTTTTGGTTAATCTATAATCAAGTCATATTTGAGAAATTCGTCCTGAACATATTTCTTAACTCCTTATTGATGTCGATGTTTCTTGATTGATTTATTATATAGGTTTAAAATCCAAATCATAACTGATTTTTAGCCTGACCTACTTTTTCATCTATCATCATTAGTACCTTCTAAAGATAAGTGGACAGTAAGTTGACCCTTTAACAAGTTTTCAAAGCTGGAATAAAATATTTGTTTGCTCCATTCAACTTTTTTATAGCGCTTTGTTAAATTTTTGACGAAATCAGTTATTTTATTTTCCAAGTCCAATTGTATTTCGATGCTGCATGAATACAAATTTACTTTTCTTTGAACGTAACTTAGAACATCGTCAAGCTTTTTGTTTTTAAAATACTTTTTGGATAATTAATTATAGCTGCAACTATCCATATTTTATAAAGATTTTAAAATTTGATTGTTATTGCTTAGATATATTATAGCAACTCAGTTTATATTCGAATGCTTGGCTTTTATTATTTTCTTACATTATATTATATTATGTTCCTAGGTAGCATAAATAAGTACCATAAAAAAGTAATGAAAAAACTAAAAAGGACTAAAAATAGGTAAGTACTATTACTATACGCTAAAAATAGCAATAAAATAATAAATATATAATATACTTAAGATACCTAGCACAACTTATAGGGCTTGGTGTATTTATATTTGAGTCATATGAACAGGTAAAATAAAAATAGAAAAAATTTTGGGAATAATTTCATTCAAATGGAAAAAAGTGTTCTACAGACAGGTCCAGACAAGTACAAAAATATATATGGGGTTAAAGAAAACACTTTCGCCTTTCTTCTGGTGGTAAAATTTGTTTGACCACTTTTGAGCCTTTAAAGTTCTATTTCTAAATAAAATTCAAATTTTACTAAAATATAGTACCTGAGAAAACATTTAATAACACAGCAGGTATAAACGGTACAGTGACACATCAAACCATTTCTTAAAGACTATTATCTTACCAACATAACAAAATAAAATACAGCCAACTATCGATAATAGTTTCCGAGTAATAATAATTTACTTCTGATCAAATTTACAAAAATCACATTTTTTATAATATATATATATATATATATATATATATATATATATAAAATAACATAAAATATTTGTTTTTAACAGCATGTAACGTCCACAATTACCAATATTTTTGGGCACCTAATTTTCGATATGTTTACTATTGAATGATATTAAAATTTTGGAAATCGGTGTTAACCAAAAAATTTTACTTTTCGCCAATGAACTTAATTTCTGAGCCACCATGCCAAAATAATCATATGTGCAAAAATAATCATATGTGCCAATTTCATAAAATTATCTTTAAAATTGCGACATGTACTTTGTTCACAACTTTTACATGGACATGGACTCATAAAGTTATTCTGAATCGATTTTTATGGCCAATATTTTTGTGCGTTATAAACAACAGCATAAACACATAATACCCCAATCGAATATGTTGGTATAGGGTATAATATATAAGCAGTAACAACGTAATAAAAGGAAGCAAAATTGCTCTGTTATCTGTTAAATATAATCAATACGGAGAGAAACAGAGTAACTACGGCAAAAAATAACGAATAAATTGGTTCATTAGATGTACTAAATAAAGTCGTCGAAAGACTTATGTCGACTAGTTTATTAATTAGCTATTTTAGTCTTGTGTCATACCTAATCATTAGCTTTCAAAATATCTTTTACAAATTTAGCAAAATCATACACATATATTCCGATCACTGTGTATGGAATAAATATAAAGTTTTTATTCTTAACAAAATTTTAACTTCTTTCCGTTTTTTTTTCATAAAAACCTACTATGATTATGACAACTTTACACTGAATACATTATTATATGAGCCATATATTTCGAAAGTGGTTTAAGTCCCTACATCAAAGAAATGGAGTTAGTCATAAAAATATTAAAGTTTTAAGCAATAGTTTATCCTATTTTAGTTTTCTTCTTTATTCAATTAGAAATCTTAACAAGTTTTAATATAAAAAAATTAAATAATAATAAAATAATTACTTAAAAATTTAAATATTTTTATATCTGATTTCATCATTTTTGTGGGTGGACTTTGGCCACTTTCAAAATAAACAACTCGTATCCTACTCACTAATTACTATTGAGAATTCAATAAATAGGTGTACAATGTTCAGTTTGGTTCAAAAAAAAAAAAATTTGTTTCAACGAAAAATGGATACTCCTAAAGTAAGTTATATTTTATCAAATAAAAAATGATAAAATTAATAATAAATAACAATACATATAATAAAATAGAAAATGAAGAGATATGGGAGTTATATGCTGGAATTTTAGATAAAAGCGAATGTCTATTAAATATTTTTATATTAAATTATAAATTAATATTAATTAATTTATAAAATTAAAATTTTATTTATAAAATTAAAATTCTTAACAATTTTTAATTTTATAAATAAAAAAATAATAAATTCAGAATTTATATTTAATTTATATACCAGAAAAAAATTACTTCTTAGCTTTAAAAAAAATGAAGGTAGTAACGTGAAATTAGATCCGATTTTTTGCCTTAATTGCTTATATAAAATTAAAAATGTATTATTTTTTTAAGTAAAAATCATTAAATAACTTATTTATTCTAAAAAAAAAACAATAACAAAACAGTGCAAAGAAATCAGAAAATAACTTTTGCTATAATTATATAGATCAATTTATTTAAAATCAATGATTAACATATTTTAGTTTCCATAAAATTTTATTTCGATTGATAATTTTACCAACATAATTATGTTATTTTCAGGTTTGCCATTTAATAAGAAAATACTCGAAGTACCATGTGAAGTGAACAATATTGTTACGAAATTGTACTTGAATTCAAATATAACGGTTTTAACGGCTGTTTTAAATCTTTCTCAATGCTTCCACACATTTCCGTTTATGTTAACAGCAGTTAACATAGCTGTAAAAATTATTAACATAGTTCTAAACATACAACATTGAATAAAAAGCTTTCACCATTGTTTTTAAGTATGGCAACACTAAATGTTTAAGCTGCTAACATCAACATCAAAAGCTCTAGTTTGTCCGTTAAGAACATTGCAGAAAGAAATAGAGCTTTCAAGAAACATCTAGTAGGTAATACAGTGTATATAAATTGGCCGTGAGAACACCATTGAGTCAGTCTGGTTGGAAGCGTCGTTAAGTAAAGACATATTAACTGCCTTGGCTGTATAATCTTGTACATTATTAAAGTGTGCTGTATAAAGCGTGTAATTTAAGTGTGGGTGTCTATTAAAAATAAAATAAAGAGTCGTTACAATTTTTAAACTACTAAACTGCTGTTATTTTTGCAATCAAAGTACAAGTTTATTTAAAGGAAATAAACGACCGTTTTTAAAAGGTAAAAACGTAACAATTGGTGTCAGAAGTGGGATTGCAAAATAATAAGCAGTCATGAAGTTTGAAGAGCTAAAAGTGGAGCAACTCAAGAGGGAGTTGAATAAGTTGGAGTTACCTACAGCTGGTAATAAAGCAGAATTACAAAAGAGGCTGATAGATGAATTCAAGCGGCGTAATATTGACATCGGAGCTTACGAATTCGAGTATAAAGAAGAATTGGAACTTTCTACCCGTGCAACAACAAGCAGCATGGATTTATCCACAATGTTTGCTACTATGATGGAGCAATTTAAAGAAGCTAACGAAACTTCTAAAGCTAATAACGAGAAACTTCTGGCTGAAGTTCAAGAAACTTCTAAAGCTAATAAGGAGAAACTTCTGGCTGAAGTTCAAGAAACTTCTAAAGCTAATAACGAGAAACTTCTAGCTGAAGTTCAAGAAACTTTTAAAGCAAATAACGAGAAACTTCTTGCTGAGGTTAAAGAAGAAAATAAAATAATGGAAATGAAATTTCAAGAAACTTTTAGAGCGACAGACGAAAAACTTCAGCAAATTTCGGAAGTTATAAACAGCAGAGTGGATAGCATTGAGACAAAGGTGTCCGACTTAGAGAACTGTCTAGATTTACAAGCCAAAGTCGTTGATAAAAAGCTATCCGATTTAGAGAATGAAATAGCCAAAGGTGTTGATAAAAAACTACAAGACCTAGAAGTAAAGATTAATAATCTTCAATGCCAAGATGGACAGGTGCGAATTATACCAGAATCCTCTAGTAGAATAAAGGCCCCTAGTTTTGATGGCACCACACCATTTAATGTGTTTAAGTTCCAGTTTGATACAATTGCCATTAGAAACATGTGGAATGACGAAGAAAAGGCTATAGAGTTGATATTGGCCTTAAAAGGAAATGCAGCAGTGGTTCTAGAAAGCGTACCAGCGTGTAACAGAAACAGTTACAATGACATAATGGAGGCGCTACAACGTAAGTACGGTGGTGAACATAAAAAGGAATTATACCGAATGGAATTGCGTGGTAGAGTGCAGAAGCCCAATGAGACACTACAAGACTTTGCGTTGGAAATCGAACGTTTGCTGCAGCTTACTTATCCAGGGGAAAACAGCCCGTTTTTGGACCATTTCAAGATTGAGGCATTCATTAATGGCATTCGCGATCCTGAAATAAAACACGCAGTTTGTGCCACACCTAAACCATCATTTACTGAAACCGTCTCATTCGCACTGGCACAAGAAACGGCGAAAATAATTTCAAAGCCACAAATATGCAAGGTGCGAAATATTGAAGTTGTTTCTGATAACGAGAGAAATATAGTCGACGAATTAAAAAAGGTTTTGGAGGCGTTTAATGATAAGCAAAATAAAGTCAGAGTAAAATGTTATAACTGCGGTAAATCTGGTCATATTCAGCGAAACTGCAAAGCATCAAGAAAACGAACCAGATCTGCCTCTCCTCAAAGAAGTAACCAGCAGTCGCCTCATCAATCATCACAAGAATCACCTTTAAACTAAAACGAGCTGGCACTATGGGGCAAGAGCTAGCTCCCACATCTGAGGGCCCCACCACCTCCATATCCGTAATGCAACAGAAAAATAGCAATCTTACTGCTTCGGGGTACATCAACGGTCAGAAGCACGTTTTTACTGTAGACACCGGGGCATCACAGTCTATCGTCAGGACAGATTTAGTCAAGAAAACAATTGAACCATTATGTGGGGTAAGCCTGCGCACAGCTACTGGTGAGCCGGCCACGGTCTATGGTAAAGTAAATGTGAAATTAACCATTGCCAATGTTACCGTCAATCATGTATTCATTGTTGCCGACAATGTGGACGAAGTCATCATTGGTGCTGATTTCATGATTAGCCATGGCATTACTTTGGATATGGGACAAAAAGTTATGATTTGGCGAAATCTGGAGATACCCCTTGACGTCGGATATGAAAATAGGACTCAAGTAAGAAAGCTAGTTACCGTCGAGCATCAGAAGCTACCACCACAGTCAGAAACTTTAGTATGGGCTCGCATGGAAGGAGATTGTGAGGACAACAGTTTGTGGGTAGTAGAACCAGCAGAAATAACAAGTGATCTTGTAACAGCAAAAGCCCTCGTTAAACCCTGCAACAACAAAATAGTTCCTGTAAGAATGCTTAACCTGTCCAGCTACGAAAAAGTCGTTAAGCCAAATTCTGAAATAGGTCAATGCACTTCAGCAGAGGCAGTAATCAATTGCGAGAAAAACCCGCAACCTGCCAATAAATCCACCAAAGAACACGAGCTTCTAGCGGAATATGTGGGGAAATGGGTAGAAGGATTAACGCCGCCAGACAGAAATAAGGCCAAACAGATTCTGAAGAAATATAGCTCCGTCTTCGCCTTAAAAAGTCAAGGCCATGGTAGAACGGCAATTGTAAAGCATCAAATAAATACTGGCGAAGCGAGGCCAATAAAGCAGGCGCCCAGAAGTGTTCCTCTAGCAAAACGAAGTGAAGTGAAGGAGTTGGTCAATGAAATGGAGCGGAACGGTATAATCGAACCATCTTCAAGTCCTTGGAGCTCGCCTGTTGTTTTAGTTAAGAAGAAAGACGGCAGCACTTGCGTCGATTATAGTAAACTGAATGACGTCACCAAGAAAAACAGCTGCCAAGAATTGATGACATCCTGGACACACTAGCTGGAACACAATGGTTCTCTACATTGGACTTGCAAAGTGGTTATTGGCAGGTAGAGATTTCAGAAAAAGACAAGGAAAAAACCGCCTTTAGCGCGAGTGATGGGTTATGGCAGTTTAATGTGATGCCATTTGGACTCTGCAATGCTCCAGCCACCTTCGAGCGTTTAATGGAACAGGTATTGAAAGGACTTCACGGGAAGACATGCTTGGTGTACCTCGATGACATAATTGTCATGGGTAAGACTTTTGATGAACATCTGAATAACCTTGAAGAAGTCCTTAAACGTATATCAGCGGCTGGACTCAAACTCAGTGTTAAGAAGTGTGCGTTGTTCCAGAAAGAAGTCAAATATTTGGGACATCGCGTAACAGCAGACGGAATATCAACAGATGAGGATAAGATAATTGCTGTAAAGAACTGGCCACGTCCGAGAAATCTCCACGAATTGCGTAGTTTTCTTGGCCTTTGCACATACTACAGACGATTTGTCCCGAATTTCGCCAATGTAGCCGCAAGCTTGCATGAGCTGACCAAGAAGTCACAATCATTCCAATGGTGTGAAGCACAAGAACTAGCATTTCAGAAGCTCAAGGATCTGTTATGTACCGCACCAATTTTGTCATATCCTATACCTGGAGAAACATTTGTGGTAGATAGCGATGCGAGCGGATACGGAATAGGCGGTGTACTTTCACAAGTAGTCGGTGGCACTGAAAGGGTCATTGGATACTTCAGCCGAACGCTTTCGAAGCCTGAAAGAAACTATTGCGTAACGCGACGAGAACTTTTGGCAGTATTAGAGTGTGTGAAGCATTACCACAAATATCTGTATGGCCAACACTTCCGACTGCCCTCAGGTGGTTGCTGCAATTTAAACAACCTGAAGGGCAACTGGCTCGTTGGATAGAGCGGCTTCAAAGCTATGATTTTAGCATCGAGCACCGGAAGGGTTTGAAACACGGCAATGCGGACGCGCTGTCAAGACGGCCCTGCAACGTGGAATGTAAGCATTGTACAAAAATCGAGGAAAAGGAATGTAACATCGATGTTCGACTAATGCATATAGAGTCCAGTGAAGATTGGTCTGTGGCGCAAAGAAATGACCCCATACTGGCAAAAATAATATCGGCAAAAGAAGAAGGTAGAAGGCCAGCCCGCAATGAAATATCCGCCGGAAGTCCATTAATGAAATCATATTGGGCCCTATGGAATAGTCTACAGTTGTTAAATGACTGCTTATACCACATATGGGAAAGTGCTGACGGTAAAACAGTGACAAATCTAATTGTAGTACCATCCTCTAAAATAAACGAAGTAATGAAAGAGTTCCATGACGGTCCCAGTGGTGGTCATCTTGGTGTGACAAAAACCTTAGAAAAGTTAAAACAACGTTTTTATTGGGTGGGTTGTCAGCAAGCAGTAGCCGATTGGGTAGCCAATTGTCCACAATGCATAGCAGCGAAGGGCCCAGTAAGAAGAAGTCGTGGACAACTTCAGCAGTATAACTCAGGCGCGCCATTCGAGCGGATTGCAATGGATGTAGCAGGCCCTTTTCCCGTCAGCAATGCCGGAAATCGTTACGTTCTAGTGGTTATGGATTATTTCAGCAAGTGGCCAGAGGTATATGCCATACTTGATCAAGAAGCTAAAACGGTTATAAGTGTATTTGTGAACAACTGGGTGTGCCGCTATGGTGTTCCACTGGAGTTGCATTCTGATCAGGGTAGAAATTTTGAATCTGCCGTATTCAAGGAAATATGCGATTTATACGGAATAAGAAAAACCAGAACAACGCCACTGCATCCTCAATCTGATGGCATGGTCGAAAGATTCAATCGCACTCTGGAGGAATATTTAAGAAAAGTGGTCAGTGCACATCAGAAGGACTGGGATGAACACATACCGAAATTTCTATTGGCATACAGATCAGCTGTTCATGACTCAACCTCTCGAACACCTGCAAAAATTGTCTTCGGGACAGAACTCAAGTTGCCTGGTGATTTAGAATTCGGTATTAAGCCCTCATCAACAAATAAGGAAAACACTTCCCAAGAGCAAGATGAATTCGTACGCAGACGAATATAAATGACCAGCGATAAAATGAAAGTCAGATACGATCGAGCAGCGAATTCTGCAGGATTTAACGAAGGCCAGCTTATAACCCACAATTTACGAAAGAACTGTCTCTCAAACTACAAACCATTTGGGATGGACCATACAAAGTGATTAAGCAATTAAACGACGTGGTGTACAGAATACACAAAGAAAAGAGCCCGAGAACGACTAGCTGCCTATGGGAAAAGTGAATTCGTGCCTATTCGGGACGAACAGGCTTAAGCGAGGGGCAGTGTTACGAAATTGTACTTGAATTCAAATATAACGGTTTTAACGGCTGGTTTAAATCTTTCTCAATGCTTCTAGACATTTCCGTTTATGTTAACAGAAGTTAACATATCTGTAAAAATTATTAACATAGTTCTAAACATACAACATTGAATAAAAAGCTTTCACCATTGTTTTTAAGTATGGCAACACTAAATGTTTAAGCTGCTAACATCAACATCAAAAGCTCTAGTTTGTCCGTTAAGAACATTGCAGAAAGAAATAGAGCTTTCAAGAAACATCTAGTAGGTAATACAGTGTATATAAATTGGCCGTGAGAACACCATTGAGTCAGTCTGGTTGGAAGCGTCGTTAAGTAAAGACATATTAACTGCCTTGGCTGTATAATCTTGTACATTATTAAAGTGTGCTGTATAAAGCGTGTAATTTAAGTGTGGGTGTGTATTAAAACACAAAGTGTATTGTTGTACATTTTTAAATTAAATAAAGAATCGTTACAATTTTTAAACTACTAAACTGCTGTTATTTTTGCAATCAAAGTACAAGTTTATTTAAAGGAAATAAATGACCGTTTTTAAAAGGTAAAAACGTAACAATATATTTGTAGTACTTTTTCTATGTTTATTACATTTGTATGTGTTCACCTTTTTCGGAACATATTTTTCTGTTGCTCCTTATATATATATTGTTACGAAATTGTACTTGAATTCAAATATAACGTTTTTAACGGCTGGTTTGAAATTAAATAATGCTTCTCAACCTTTCTATTTCTTTTTTTTCTTCTTTTTTGGTTTCTCTGATTTGTGTGTTTATGTTTATTAACATCGAAAGCTCTAAAATTCGAATATACTAGTTTGTTCGAAGGGTGCGAAGATAAATTCGTTAGTTAGATACGCTCTACATGTCTGTTAACTATATTCCAAACACTGTAAAGTAAGTTGAATTTATTTAATTTGACTTTTTTACGGAAAAAAACGTTTTTATTATTTTTTTTAATCAATTGTTAAATAAAACATAATTATTTAAAATTTTAAGCAAAAAATATAAAAAATATATCTCCAGAATAAAATTGTGATGCAACAAAAATACCCATATTCAGGTCACATTGCGAGCCATTTTGGACAGAACTGAATGGGGTTGTGATATATCACGTGAAAGCCCTTAAGGAGTAAAACTCAAAACTGCACAAAGTATATCCAGTTGTTTCTCAAGAGACATGCTACGAGGTGCAGAAGTTTGGCAAAATTCACGTAAGTCTAAAAAACAGGGGGCCATATTTTGATTTTGGACATATCTGAATGGGGTTGTGGTACACCAGATCAAAGATCTGGTGGAGTAGAACCCAAAACTGTTTAGACAATATTCACTTGTTTCCTAGGGAAGATACTACGAGGGTCTGATACATCGGATGATAGCCCTAAGCGAGTAGATCTCAGAACTATATAGGGTATACCCAGTTGTTTCTCAGGAGACATGATACGAGGGGTGGATTACAAAACTATATAGGGTATACCCATTTGTTTCTCAGGCGACATGCTACGAGGGGTGGAATATAATTATTCATATTTCAGATATATATACCATGTTGTGAGAGGATCATTTGTGACAAGCTTAAAATAACATATAAACTACAATGTTCCGAGAAAACGCTTTTTTGAGATTTCAATTTGGAAAGACCTTCAAATGATGCGTATTGTTAAGCTGAATAAAGAAAACATATTTAAAAAAAATTAAAATTCATCTTTACTTGTGGTTTAAAATCTCAAGGATGGCAAAATTTAATAAGAAAAATTATCCGAGTTTTTTCGCGAAATATGTCTCGAAAAACGCAATTATTTAGTTAAATAACTGAACACTTTTGTCTAACCAAAAATTATAATGGCTAGATTAAAAATTAAATAAAAATCTTCAGGCATCTCCGAAGTTAATATTGTTATTTTAGAATTTAGTTCCATATAGTAGTTTTTTTTTGGTCTTAAGTTTACAATAATTAATTCAACATCTCAGCGCCAAATTGGCATTTTAGAGGCTTGTTGGCAAAATAAAATATATTTACAAATTTTCAAAAATTATAAAATAAATTTTAATATAAAAAATGTACATTTCATATAATAAATATTCTATTTTGTATATAACATTATAATATTGCTATTATTAAAACAATTTTAATTTAAATTTGATTTAAACTGAGAAGATCTCTCAACATTTTTTATATTTTGTGGTAAGTTACCAGAATATTTAACACGTTGCTTTGTTACTTCAGATTGACAAAAGGCGACTTTCAAATTATATCAATTTCGAGTATTAAATGTATTTTGATTTTGCACCAAATTTATTGTATGGTGTCCAATATTGTGGTGGCATTTATAAAAAGGGTGTGAAGATAGCTACGAAATTTTGTTACGTTTTTTAATTTTACGTTAACTAACAATTCTCTCATTCAAAGACTGTTAGTTAACAGAATTTGATTATTTTGAATTTTTTAATAACATTTTTAAAAATGTTAATGATTTTTATTTAACAGAACAGATTTATCTGCATTTTTGTTAACATTTTTAAAAATGTTAATAGCATTTTCGTAATATTTTTTCATTAAAATTATTATAATTTAGATGTAGAAATTATAATTGAAAACTATGATTTTTAATCTATTTTATATTTCAGAAATATATGTTCAACATAAATACTTTTGAAAATTTTTATTTCTAAAAAAATCTATATAAAAGGATCCCATTGATGATCGAAAAATAGGTCAAAATTAAAAAGGTGCTCCTAGTAGACTCGAAAGCTATTTTCTTAAGGATTTCAGAACAGAAAAGATAATTTTAAGATTGATCATAGGTTTTGAGTATCAAATCTAGTTTTATATTTTTCTTTTATTTTATTTTTATAAACGAATATAGAAAGATTTAAACAATTGCAAAACAATATTCTATTATTTCATTAGATGAATACTTTGTATTATAGAATATTGTCACTATGTTAAAATACTTGTTAGTAGCAGTGTTACCTGTTACTATTAATTATCTATAAATTTCTCAGCTTTTTTTTTAAATTGAAATAAAAGAAGAATAAAAATAGAAAATAAAATTATGCCAACGGGTAACACTGATACTAACAAGTACTTTAACATAATGACAACACTCTATTATACAAAGATAATTAAGAACAAGTGAGTAATATCCCAACAAACACAATTTTTTGATATCAAATTGAGAGTGATTTGAAATTAAATTCTTTCTCAAATGTCAAACGTTTGAGAATTATTTCAAAATAACTTGAAAATAGTACCTTTCTCAACAAAAAGGGAAATTAATTGTTAATTTGAAAAATGCTATTATTATCAAATCATTGTTAAATATAATTCTCAAACTTTTTTCAAATGAGTATTGTGACCACATGTGGAACATAAATAAAAGTAGGTAATTTGCATTTTTAATTTTTTGTAAAGTTTTATCTTTCTCTCTTGTATACACTTTCGATTATGCCCTATCATTATACGTATTTATTAGTTGGAAAATACTTGTTAAATAAATTTATTTATTAATTTATTTATTTGTATATGTTTCAATTTTTTTATATATATATTGTTTCAAATATCCTTAAGAATGATTTGATAATAATAGTTGATATCAAATTGAGAAAATACCATTTTTCAAATATTTGTTAACTTTTCTCTTTAGATTTATGAATGATTTGATAATAACAATAAATATCAAATTAAGAATATACTATTTTTCCAATATTGTTAAAGTTATCTTTAGGTTTGAGAATGATTCAATAATAACATTTGATATCAAATTGAGAATGTACATATGGTTTTTCAAATGTTTTTTCTCAAATGACTCTCAATTTTAAATCAAACTTAAAATTCAAACCTCTACCTATATTTGAAACAAGTTTGAGAAACACGTTTGATATCAGACGTTAAAGTCATCATATTTTAAGCGTTTGACATCGTGTTGGATGGGATACTGCACAAATAAAAATTATTTATACTTACATACATATGTATACAGTATATGTAATTATATGCGTATTTAACGTACTCATGAACATAGAGGCCCGGGTCTGCGTTGTTAATGGGGCCGGAGAATTGCGATACAAACTGAATCGACGCAATCTAAATTACTTTTTTATATATTTATACCTTTTCCTTAAAAGCATTTCCAGGATAAAAATATTTTTCCAGAAAAGACGTTAATATTTAATAAAAAATTACTGTTTTTTGTGCAAACAGGTTAAATTAAAATACTTATATAAATTATAAAATTTGTTTTTGCAATAAAATATACTTCAAGACATACACCTATTATAATAAAACTCTTTAAAACTGTAATAAATTTTTCACATGCAGTTACTTAAGCTAATTTCATTTCTAAAAAAAATATGCTATATATAAATCGAAATCATAACGACGAAAATTGAAAGACTCAAATAGAGGCGAAAGTGTAATAAGTGAGTAAACAAGCGTGCGCGCAAGTGTAAATAAAATTCTTAACGCAGTAACCAAAACGAGCAGGAAAATTTTCAAAACGCGCTAAATTTAACTAAATTCATTAAATTTGGTTCAATTTAGCGCTATTTAGCTAGTTTTTTCAATTCGAATCTGATTTTTACAAAAAGTAACAACTTAAACAATATAAAGTCCATATTATTTATTTTTTAAATGTTTTAACTTCAGCAGAAATAGCGAATTATATTTCAAATCAAAAATTTAGAATTGGTATTTTTATTACAGAATAAGCGGTAAAATTTTTTGTACATTTAAAATTCCACATTCATAAGATCTTATCCATGAATTTAAATTCATAAAACTGTTATTTAATTAAATCACTCCATTTTTTCCCCCAAAAAATTCATTTCCTAAAAAGAATAGGAACGTGTTTGGAAGAATCTGGAAAACTGTTTATTCGATGCTTCATTCAACGGGATTTAGAAAACGGGTAGATACCCCTTTAAACAAAAGAATTGTGAAGGTATATTTTGGAATTTCGAAATGAAAAAATCGTTTTAATTTTTGTTGAGCTTTAAAATTAATAATAATAATAATAATAATAATAATGCTCTATGATATAAAATGTTTTTTTGTGGTGAGAAAAATTCTTGTTTCTCTTGTGGGAAATGAAAACTTTACAAAAATGTGTAAACAGAAAAGAACAGGAGATATTTAATGTTTTGATTGGATTTTAAATCCATTCCGAAAGCCACACTCTATTTTAGGAAAGGACATTGTGATGAAATTATAAGACATATAAATTTTAATATTGATAATATTTTGAATTTATTTTACAATATTGAATTTTTTCTCTCAATTTTAAAATGTCGAAGAAATTAGACTTTTGTTAAAAATTCTACTAGCCTTACGAGCTAGTAAAACTTTGTTCAGCTCACTTTTTTATGTAAATTAGCAAATATAATATTGAGAAAGAAAATAATGAACAAAATCTTTAGAAAAAATTGTATCACAAACCCATTCAGATCTCTCGTAAATGACCCCCCACAACATGGAATATATATGTCTGAAATATGAATAATTATATTCCACACCTCGTAGCATGTCTCTTGAGAAACAACTGAGTATACCCTATATAGCTCTGAGATCTACTCCCTTGAGCTTTCATTCGATGTATCACAACCCCATTCAGGTCTGTCCAAACTGGCCCGCAATGTGACCTGAATATAGGTATTTTAGTTGCAACATATCCTAATGCTGTATATGTTCCTTTACTTTGTTTTTGCCAAAAATGTGTTACTCTGATGTTTTTTTAATAAAATAATAGAAATTATTTTTAAAAATGTGTTTTTTTTTTTGCTTTAAAAATCATTTTTTTGAAATGCACAATGTGTGGAAATTTAGGAAAGCGTGGAACGTGTTTAACAGCATGTGGAATGTATTTAACAGAGGTGTGGAACGTATTTAACTTACGAATTTTTCTTCACACACAGGTTTGTCCGTAAAGAACATTGTAAAAAGAAATAGAGCTTTCGAGAAGCATCTAGATGGCAGTGCAGTGCATATAAATTGGCCGTGAGAACATCATTGAGTTAGTCTAATTGGAAGCATCGTTAAGTAAAGGCAAATTAACTGCCTTGGCTGTATATTTTTGTACATTATTAAAGCGTGCTGTATAAAGTGTGTAATTTAAGTGCGTGTGTATTAGAACACATAGTAACTATTTAAACTGTTATTGTTGTACATTTTTTAAATAAAATAAAGAGTCGTTACAACTTTTAAACTACTAAATTGCTTTTATTTACAATCAAAGTATATATTTAAAGGAAATAAACCACCGTTATTAAAAGGTAAAAACGTAACAATTGGTGTCAGAAGTGGGATTGCAAAATAATAAGCGGTCATGAAGTTTGAAGAGCTAAAAGTGAAGCAACTCAAGATAGAATTGAATGAGTTGGAGTTACCTACAGCAGGTAATAAAGCAGAATTACAAAAGAGGCTGATTGAAGAAATGGAAGTTTCTACTCATGCAGCAACATGGATTTAGCCATGCTGTTTATTGCAGAAGTTCAAGAAACTTCTAAAGTAAATAACAAGAAACTTCTTGCTGAAGTTAAAGAAGAAAATAAAATAATGGAAATGAAATTTCAAGAAACTTTTAGAGCGACAGACGAAAAACTTCAGCAAATTTCGGAAGTTATAAACAGCAGAGTGGATAGCATTGAGACAAAGGTGTCCGACTTAGGGAACTGTCTAGATTTACAAGCCAAAGTCGTTGATAAAAAGCTATCCGATTTAGAGAATGAAATAGCCAAAGGTGTTGATAAAAAACTACAAGACCTAGAAGTAAAGATTAATAATCTTCAATGCCAAGATGGACAGGTGCGAATTATACCAGAATCCTCTAGTAGAATAAAGGCCCCTAGTTTTGATGGCACCACACCATTTAA
This sequence comes from Protocalliphora azurea, assembly GCA_932274085.1. NCBI lineage: Eukaryota > Metazoa > Arthropoda > Insecta > Diptera > Calliphoridae > Protocalliphora > Protocalliphora azurea. Next base: position 74,998,061 of record OW026519.1, read on the forward strand.
TGTGTTTAAGTTCCAGTTTGATACAATTGCCATTAGAAACATGTGGAACGACGAAGAAAAAGCTATAGAGTTGATATTGGCCTTAAAAGCAAATGCAGCAGTAGTTCTTTAAAGCGTGCCAGCTTGTAACAGAAATAGTTATGATGACATAATAGAGGTGCTACAACGTAAGGACGGTGGTGAACATAAAAAAGAATTATACTGAATGGTATAGAGTGGTAGAGTGCAGAAGCCCAATGAGACACTACAACAATGCGTTTTGGACCATATCAAGATAGAGGCATTTGTTAATGACATTCGCGATCCTGAAATAAAACACGCGGTTTGTGCCATACTTAAACCATCATTTGCTGAAACTATCTCATATGCACTGGCACAAGAAACGGCGAAAATAATTTCAAAGCCACAAATATGCAAGGTGCGAAATGTCGAAGTTGTTGCTGATAATGAAAGAAATATAGTCGACTAATTAAAAAACGGTTTTGGAACCTTTTAATGAGAAGCGATGTAAAGTCAGGTTAAAATGTTATAACTGCAGTAAATCGGGTCAGATCTGTCTCGTCTCAAAGAAACAACCAGCAGTCAAATCATCAATCATGGGGAAAAAGCTAGCTCCCACATCTGTGCTCCATATCCGTAATGTAGCAGAAAAAATAGCAATCTTACTGTTTCTGGGTACATCAACGGTCAGAAGCACGTTTCTACTATAGACACCGGGGCTTCACAGTCTATCGTCAGGCCCGATTTAGTCAAGAAAACAATTAAACCATTATGTGGGGTTAGTCTGCGCACAGCTACTGGGGAGCCGGCCACTGTCTATGGTAAAGTAAATGCCAATGTTAGCATTAATCATGTATTCATTGTTGCCGACATTGTGAACGAAGTTATCATTGATGTTGATTTCATGATTAGCCACGGCATTACTTTGGATATGGGACAAAAAGTTATGATTTGGCGAAACGTGGAGATATCCCATGACGTCGGATATGAAAATAGGGCTCAAGTAAAAAAGCTAGTTACCATCGAGCATCAGAAGCTACCACCACAGTCAGAAACTTTAGTATGGGCCCGTTTGGAGAGAGATTGTGAGGACAACAGTTTGTGGGTGGTAAAACCAGCAGAAATACCAAGTGATGTTGTAACAGCAAAAGCCCTCGTTAAACCCTGCAACAACAAAATAGTTCCTATAAAAGTGCTTAACCTGTTCAGCTATGAAAAAGTATTTGTGCCAAATTCCGAAATAGGTCAATGCACTTCAACAGAGGAGGTAATCAATTGCGAGAAAAGCCCGGAACCTATCAATAAATCCATCAAAGGACACGAGCTACCATCGGAATATATGTGGAAAGAAACATACCTCCGTCTACGCCTTAAAAAGTCAAAGCCATGGAAGAACGGCAATTGTAAAGCATCAAATAAATACTGGCGAAGCGTGGCCAATAAAACAGACGCCCAAAAGTGTTCCTCTAGCAAAACGAAGTGAAGTGAAGGAGTTGGTCAACAAAATGGAGCGGAACGGTATTATCGAACCATCTTCAAGTCCTTAGAGCTCGCCTGTTGTTTTAGTTAAGAAGAAAGACGGCAGCACTTGCGTCGATTATAGTAAACTGAATGACGTCACCAAGAAAAACAGCTGCCAAGAATTGATGACATCCTGGACACACTAGCTGGAACACAATGGTTCTCTACATTGGCCTTGCAAAGTGGTTATTGGCAGGTAGAGATTTCAGAAAAAGACAAGGAAAAAACCGCCTTTAGCGCGAGTGATGGGTTGTGGTAGTTTAATGTGATGCTTTTTGGACTTTGCAATATTCCAGCCACATTCGAACGTTTAATGGAACATGTATTGAAAGGACTTCACGGGAAAACATGATTAGTGTACCTCGATGACATAATTGTCAAGGGTAAGACTTTCGATGAACATCTGAAAAACCTTGAAGAAGTCCTTAAACGAATATCAGCGGCTGGACTCAAACTCAGTGTAAAGAAGTGTGCATTGTTCCAGAAAGAAGTCAAATATTTGGGATATCGCGTAACAGCAAGTAAAGAACTGGCCACGTCCGAGAAATCTCCACGAATTGCGTAGTTTTCTTGACCTTTGTACATACTACAGACGATTTGTCCCGAATTTCTCCAATGAAGCCGCAAGCTGACCAAGAAGTCACAATCATTCCAATGGAGTGAAGAGCAAGAACCAGCTTTCCAGAAGCTCAAGGATCAATTATGTACGGCACCAATTTTGTCATATCCTATACCTGGAGAATCATTTGAAGCAGATAGCGATGAGAGCGGATACGGAATAGGCGGTGTACTTTCACTGCGTAACGCGACAAGAGCTTTTGGCAGTATTAGAGTGTGTGAAAATTTACCACAAGTATCTGTATGGTCAACACTTCCGACTGAGAACTGATCATTCTGCCCTCAGGTGGTTGCTGCAATTTAAACAACCTGAAGGAGAGTTAGCTCGTTGGATAGAGCGGCTTCAGAGCTATGATTTTAGCATCGAGCACGGCAATGTGGACGCGCTGTCAAGACACTCTGCAAAGTGAAATGTAAGCATTGTACAAAAGCCAAGGAAAAGGAATGTGTCATCGTTGTTCGACTAATGCATATAGAGTCTAGTGAAGGCAAAAATAATATCGGCAAAAGATGAAGGTAGAAGGCCTGCCCGCAATGAAATATCCACCGAAAGTCCACTGATGAAATCATATTGGGGCCTATGGAACAGTCTACAGTTGTTAAATGGCTGCTTATACCGCATATGGGAAAGTTCTGACGGTAAAACAGTGACAAATCTAATAGTAGTACCATCCTCTAAAATAAACGAAGTAATGAAAGGGTTCCATGACGGTCCCAGTGGTGGTCGTCTTGGTGTGACAAAAACCTTAGAAAAGTTAAAACAACGTTTATTTTGTGGGTTGTCAGCAAACAGTAGCGCTTTGGGTAGCCAATTGTCCACAATGCATAGCAGCGAAGGGCCCAGTAAGAAGAAGTCGTGGACAACTTCAGCAGTAAAACTCAGGTGCGCCATTCGACCGAATTGCAATGGATGTAGCAACCCCTTTCCCTGTCAGTGATGCCGGAAACCGTTACGTTCTAGTGTTTATGGATTATTTTAGCAAATGGCCAGAAGCAAATGCCATACCCGATCGGGAACCTGGAACGGTTATAAGCGTATTTGCGAGCAACTGGGTGTGCCGCTATGGTGTTCCACTGAAGTTGCATTCTTATCAGGGTAGAAATTTTGAATCTGTCGTATTCATAGAAATGTGCGATTTATACGGAATAAGAAAAAACAGAACAACGCCACTGCATCCTTAATCTGATGGCATGGTCGAAAGATTCAATCGCACTCTGGAGGAATATTTAAGAAACGTGGTCAGTGCACATCAGAAGGACTGGGAAATTTCTATTGGCATACAGATCGGCTGTTCATGACTCAACATCTCGAACACCTGTAAAAATTGTCTTCGGGACAGAACTCAAGTTGCCTGGTGATGTAGAATTCGGTGTTAAGCCCTCATCAACAAATAATGAAAACACTTCCCAAGAGCAAGATAACTTGAACGAACTTCATGAATTCGTACGCAAACGAATAAAAATGACCAGCGGCAAAATAAAATCCAGATATGATCGAGCAGCGCATTCTGAAGGATTTAAAGAAGTCCAGCTTGTACTGTTGTATAACCCACAACGTAAGAAAAAACTGTCTCCCAAACTGCAAACCCATTGGGATGGACCATATAACAACACAGGTGATTAAGAAATTAAACGACGTGGTGTACAGAATACAGAAAGAAAAGAGCCCGAGATCTAAAATGAAGGTCGTACATCTAGAACGACTAGCTGCCTATGGGAGAAGTGAATCTGTGCCTATTCGGACGAACAGGCTTAAGCGGGGGCAGTGTTACGAAATTGTACTTGAATTCAAATATAACGGTTTTAACGGCTGGTTTAAAATTAAATAATACTTCTCAACCTTTTTGTTTCTTTTTTTCTTTTTTTGTTTCTCTGATTTGTGTGTTTATGTTAACAGCAGTTAACATATTTGTAGAAATTATTAACACAGTTGTAAACATATAACATTGAATAAAAAGCTTTCACCATTGTTTGTAAGTATGGCAAAACTAAGTGCTGGAACTGCTAACATTAACATCAAAAGCTCTAAAATTCGAATATACTAGTTTGTCAGTTAAGAACATTAGAAAGAAATAGAGCTTTCGAGAAGCATCTAGATGGCAGCGTATACAAATTGGCCGTTGCTCCTTATATATATATATATATATATATATATATATATATATATATATATTTCGCTAAAATTTTTCCTTTAACTTTTTCCTTTTTGTATTACTGAAAATACTAGTGAACTGTTATGCTGGTAGCGCTAGTTTTTTGCATACAGTGCAATGTGTACCGACATATTATATTCCAAGTTACTAGTGAATTGTTTTGCAGATTGTACCAGTTTATTATTTTTGATACAGTTTACCAAAATCAGTAAAAAAAAATCGATTTTGGATTTTTTTTTTTTGTTAGTTAAGAAGAGTTAGTGCAGCAATTTATACCTTATATGTACTGAAAAGATTTATTGAATTTATAGATTTCAACAAAATGACCCGTGCTATATATATATATACATATATATATATATATATATATATATATATATATATATTTAATCGGTGTTGTAAAAGAATTAAAATAATTTTATTCCAGAACGCTTTTGAAATATGTAATGCATTAGGAATATACCAATACATATCAATACATGTCATGTGTTAAAAATATATGTTGTGTAGAGAATTCCATATTAAAAATTTTAGTTTTAAGGTCATTTTGCAGCCACTTATTTGTGATTTAAAAATTCTTGAAGACACCGATATTAATCTAGTTGTTAATGGATCGCGTACATGTTGTAATGGAAGATTAGTAGCAGTATTTGGCAATAATTTACGAAGCCATCAAATTAGAGTGTTCATTGAAAACTTCAATATCAGCAAATACTATTGCAGATTTTGTTTTTACGTTCGAGAATCTCTTTAGATAAATGATTTAAAGAAAGCTGAAGATAGAAATCCCCTTAATTATTCTGAATGCGTTAAAAACTTAGATAATAATCCACGTTTAAGTATGGGTATAAATAAACAAACATGTTTAAAAGAAGTTAATTATTTAATGAGTGTGAAGGTCTATCTTCTGGTTTAGCACATGATTTGTTCGAAGGTTCCTTTCGATTTATTTTTGCAAATATATATATATATATATATATATATATATATATATATATATATATATATTAACAGAAAGTCGATTTAATATATTTTATATGACGATAAGCAAATTCCAAATTATCTATCTCCTTTCCTATCCTTAAATTAAAGGTAAAGAAGAAAGGTCGATGTAATATAGAATAATTCACCCCGATATAAATAAACAAAGGCGCTATGGAAATCCAGAGACACACAATGGTTCCAAAAAGCTTTTTTTTAATAGTTCTATAACTTGTGAACCGTTGGAAATATCTCAATAAAGACAAGGTGTTTTCGAGTTGATTTGAAGGAGCACATATTGGGTATGCAATTTTCTTAAAAAATCGGCAAGAATTCATTTAATCCTTGTAAATCCCTATAAAAAATAAGCTTACTTGTGTACGTTATCTCTTTTAGTTTAAGCAGGGGTACCTGTTTTGGGGTTTTAACCCCAAATTTGGGGAATTTTTGTTGCAGGAAAGGATGAACATTTTGGCTTGGGGATTGGGAAATTTGTTGGAGATATTTAATATATTTTGGGGATTTTTTCGGGCAAATCATGTCATAATTGTATATTTTGCTTAGTTAATAAGATTGAAATTTTGGACAAAAATATATATAATTTTAAAGATGCTGCAGCTACATGTCATTATAAATAACTTGTAAATGCATTCCTTATGTTCAGTGGGCAGTCCCGTTGTGAAACCCTGAGGGATCATGTATTACTAATCCACGTGTCCATAACAGCGTTCGAATCGAACCAGCCTGACGCATATATGATAAAATTGATCCATCTGATGTTCATATCAGAGAGATCTGATAATACATTCACAAATGGACTACCAAAATTAGCAATTCTAATATCAGTGAGAGTGGGACAAGATACTCCACCGTTTCCTCCTCTTCCTACAGAAAACCCTAGAGCTCTAGTCATCTAGCTTGCGCACCAATAACCCAATACCCTGCGACGATGGCTACCATAATTCGTAACCGATGCCTTGGTGGTCCCATGATGAAGTTAGATCGAGATTCATCATAATGGAGCCATATTTGCATCGAGGTTGAGAATGTAGTTTCATTTGTCCATCTATCTTGTGTAAACCTCGATAAGTTTCGCGGAATTATTGATCTGCAGGAGTAAAGCGGTACTCCAACCAGTTGATGCACACCTTTATATCGTAGTAGGGAGCCATTTTTGGCTAGTTCATCCGCAATAAGATTACCCGTGGTGTCTGAATCAGCTCTACCACAGACCAGCTCCAGATTTAAATGTCTCGTCATCTCGTTCAGAGATGTCCGGCATTTATGTATCAGCCTGGATGTCTAAGACACCCGAGAGCGATTTAATTGCGACTTGACTGTCTATACAGGTTTGGATATCCACTCCGTATACCCTATAGTACATTAACCAGTTCAGCGCCCTCTTTATGGCCAAAATGACGTAACCACTATATAAAATATTTCCTAATTGCTCTTTTTAATAGGAAACGATTTTTTACTTATCATTAATCATAACTGATATTTTATCGAATTTTGTTTGACGCTGTTTTCTCTTACAAAACATTTTCAAGATCAAACAACGGCAAACCATATTTTTATAAAACAGTGGTCACGCAATTTTTATCAAGTATTTGCCAAATATGAACATTACTTTACATATTTTCCTACTTAATACTATTTATTAAAAATATTTGTAAAGATTCTACTTTAATTTTACAACTTTATTAAAATATAAAATTATTCCTCTCAACATTTTCTTTCAAATAGTTAACTAAAGAATTAATACTTTCAAACCTAAATGTCTATATCATTTTCCTCTAATATAACTTTAAGAACAAATCATCCATGACCATACCTAACAAAATCAAACATATCTTTTCATTAAAGTCAAAAACCTTATATAACCTTTATGCATATTAAAAAAGCAATTTTCAAAGAAAAAACTTCTTCCATCTTCATACTTAATAACATTAAAACATAAGGAAAATTACAAAAGTTTGCTAAAAATTATTCAAAATAAATACATTGATTCCGAATTTCATAAATAATACAAAAAATATTCCACTCAGCCAGCATTCAGTTTAATATACATATTAAGTATACAATAATACATAAGAATGTTATTATATACAATATGTATGTAAATTTCACAAGTTTATGAAAATATTAAATGAATTAAAAAAAACTTTGCTATTAGCATATTAACAAATTTACTTCATTTTTTTTTTAGTTTACTATGTATGAGCATATCTAACAAAATCAGGTACAAGTGTTGCCAGTTTAGCTTTTTTAAGGCTAAATATAGCCTTTTTATTTTGTCTCAGCGTCAAAACATTTGTTTTAGCTTTTAGCTTTTTGATTCTTGATATTGCCTTAAAAAAGTTAAAAGTTTAGTACTTCAACAAAGAATAAAATAATTTCTTATTTGCTTTTACTATTTTATTTCTACAGAATCACCCATTTAAGCATTTTTGTGTATTAATTCGCGCAAAAAAATCGAGATTATTTATATTTAACTAAAATTTTCGCCAGCGGTGCTTCAATCTCCAAATCAAATATAACTTATCTAGTATTATTTGTAATTATTTTTTAACGAACTTCGTAACCGCAGAAAACATTTATGAATATAATTAAAAAAAAATCAAAATCACCCAAAAATTTGGAAATAATAAATCAAAAAGGAATTATAATTAAAAAATTACGGAAAAAGAGAATACTGTCCATATAAGTTGGTCGAAGGTCAATTTATATCTTTACCATGTCTTGATTATTACACTATTTCAAATAGCATAAAGGAGCTCAAGTTTTCTTATAATTTTGGTCCTGATAGAATCCCAAGTTATATCTACTACTTCAAAAAAGACTTCGATTATATGTATGAATGGTGTAATATCAATCAAATGGGGCTAAAGTTGAATGCGGTTTTTAAGAAATACCCTATAGTCGTGAACTATTTTCTTGGTAACTACCAAGTTGAAATAGTTTAAAATTTGCAGGATTCGATATATAAAACGTTGGGCAGAAGAATTTAAAGACCCATATTTTTCGAAAACTATATATACATCTCTTGTATACCTAATTCTTGAATCTTTATGTTTAATATGGGACACTAATTATGAAACTCACTCCAATGCAATTGAATCGGTGGAAAAGCAATTCCTGTTGTTTTATTTTTATCACTTCAAAAGAAGAACTAAGTGTTTTTTGAAAGTTATTAATTCCAAAAAAGTGAAAATAAAAGTATTTTTTTAGCAGGAAAAAATATTAGTAATTTCAAAGAAAATTAAAATTTCACAAACTTCAAAGTATGTTTATCTTCTATCAATAAGGCTAAAACAGATTTTTTTTATTAAAAAATTTTATAAATATAGTTTTAAGAGAAATACTTCAAAATTAATGAACTAGAAGCATAAAAGAAGAACCAATGGCAACCATGGGTTAAAAACGAGCTTCTGCAGCTCTTTTTCATCACTAAGTACCTCCTTCCAATGACAACTCAATGTTAAAATCATGACTTTCAGTTCCTTTTTTGCTGTGTACCTACATTAGGACATGTAGGACAATGCTGAATGTGTCATTATGTTAAATGTAATCAATGGTGATATCTGCTCTGGATTTTTAATTAATGAAATTATGTTTGACATTTTTTAAATAAATATAAAAAAAAACTTTATGCAATTTTTCATATGAAATATGTATAGCCCAAATCCGTATGGAAATTTTGTTGAATTTTTTTACCAGATCATTTTGCTGGAAGCTATTCTATATTTCATCTATAAATTTATTACAATATCTTAAAATATATCAAAAACTAATGAGGACAAAAAATAAGTAAATAATTAAGTTTTTAAATAAAAAAGGGTATTTAGCCTTTTCTGATCTTTTTTAAAGTTCAATTTAGCATCTTTTTTCTGACCTTCTGACAACCCTGTTCACCAGTAAAAGTAAAAAACTTACACATTTTCCTACTTAATATTAAAACATAAAATATATACATACTTACATACATATATACATACATGCATGCATACATACATATATACAAATAAAAAATATTGAAAATCTTTCAACCCCAAATGTCTATATCATTTTCCTTCTTAATAATAATAAAAATATAACAAAAAAAAAAAAAAAAAAAAATATATATATATATATATATATATATATATTAATCTACACACACAAATAACAAAAAGTTTTATTTAAAGTCAAAAATTTATTAATTTTGAATTACATACTCGTATTTAAAATTCCATAAACAATTAAAAATCTTTTTACATAATATGCAAAAAATATTGTAGTATTCATTTAAAAGCACTCATTAAACAAACATATAATTACTATATATAAAATCCACACTTCCCTTCTTTATCTAGCTAAAGCTTGCTTCTGCTTGGTTAATATAAAAAGTTTGCGGGAACTCTCTCGCTTCTGCTAGGTGAATATCAAAAAATTAGCGGTAGCAAATATACCACGCCCATTCAGCATATTTTTGTATGCAAAAAATGGTCCTGAACATACAATTATATATTTCGGTTGGTATTTATTTCTTCTTTCAGAAGACGGAAGGGGTATGAATCCACTGAAGATATTGAAATATATAAAGTTGACAAAGTTTTATGGGTCAAAGGGATAATGACAACCGCAACGATTAGGTCGCACTCGCAAGGAATGGGTGAATCAGCACTACAGAAATGGCCCACTAGTATGATGTTTAATAGAATAGTTAAATTATATATTCTTTTCTCTTCTCTCTATTTTTTCCGAGGACTCACTATGGATCAACATCGATGGTCTTGTGGTTTACACATAGTTTTATGTGTCCTAACCTATGCATTTCATGTATCTTCATATGCAAAATTAGAGACTTTATTGTTATTATTAAAATATATCAAATATACCAAAAAACATTAAAAGACATTACTAGTAGTTGATGACATTTAGTCAATATGTATAGGAGGCAAATGTATGTATTACTTAAGTATGTACGTACGTATTTTACACATTTTATAATTTTAGATATTAGAAACGCACAGTGATCCCAAAACACTTTTTTTTGGAAATAATTCTGTTATTCGTATTATTTGAAGGAGTGCGGATCTCTAGCTGGTCAGCGGGTATTTGGTAGACCTCCAAAGTCACCTCGGGTATGTAAATTTTTATAAAGTCGGCAAATATTAATTTACTATTTGATCGTAAAAAAAATTAAACATATATAATCTTTGTAAATCTATAAAATACGCTTGCGTGTGTATTTTATCTCTTTCAGTTTAAGAGATATTTGAGTCGAAACAAATGTTTCTTTCATTTTTGGCCTCGTTTTTTTTTAATATCCAATAGATTCCATACAAAATTCTAAATAATATTGCTGCATATAAATATATTGATCCGATAGAAATTTATATTAATCTGAAGTTGAAACTTTAAAAAAATTTCACATTTTTTTTTTTTTTTTTCTAAAAAGGTGTTTATATTTTTTCAGTTCCAAAATATTGTTTGCTGTTCTGGCCTATAGCATTTTTTGTACCCACCATCAAAAAAGATAGGGAGTATATTAGGTCTGTCATTCCGTGTGAAACATATTGAAATACTCGTCTAAGATCCAATAAAGTATAAATATATGTATCAAAAGTGCATCGACTTTTGGTCATCACAAATTGGTGAAATTGTGATTTTCTTAGAAATAATTAATCTTTTTTTGTGGTTAAAAGGTATAGTTTCCAATTCCTAGACTTTTTCTGTTTCCGAGAAATGAAAAATAAATTTTGTTCTTCCCAAAAATTTCATTAAAATAGTATAATTGAAACTATATTTTTTAAGTGTAGATGAAAATAGTTTGGATTTGTTTTTACTGTAACCTCTTCACATTAATGAAATTAATATAAGGAGCAATTGCAAGGTAAGCTTACTTGAAAAGTTGATAATTTTTTATATATCATTTTTGACAATTAAAAGTTTTAAACTTTTTTGTAACGATTGTCATCTCTACTGATTGTTCCTTGTTAAATGTGTTTGTGTGCACTTTTTGGCGACATCGATGTAGGAAGACCTTCCAAACGATGAGAATTGATGAGATAAATAGCTCATCAAAATATTGAAATATTTTTAATTAATTTTGTGTTCCTTACCATTGATTCAAAATCTAAAGTCTGATAATATTTTGGCAAAAAAAAGTTTTAAGTTTATCCGCTAAATAGATCTACAATTTTCGTTATTTTAAAAACGTTAGAATAAAATATAAATAAATTTTTGGTGGAAGAAATTTTGTTCCTTCAAAGAGAATTTTTGGTACATTCTGGTGGAACTTAGATAATAAGTATGATTTGTTTTTACACTTTTGGCAAAAGAAAAAAAAAAAAACTGAAATGATGTACGTAATTTATAAATATTTTTTCAAAACGAGTTCAAAACTAATTGGTGGAGAACTGGAGATGGATTTTAAAAATTTTAAATATATTTTCTCCGTATTCAGCTCATCAAAAAGACGTAACCACTAAATGAAATAATGATAACACGAATTTATTTATTTCTTCGTAATTATCTCAAATTTATATATAATTAATAGAAATTAAATGTCTTCACAATACATATTTTTAAATTTAGCCTAAATTGTTAATAGCATTGATATCAAATTGAGAAAATATCATTATAGATTTTTTTTCCTTTCGAGAGTTAATTTATTTTTAGTACAGAATGTATCCCGAGATTCCCGGTTAATTTGCAATTTTTAATTTCCCGGAATTTTAAAAGCATTTAAATGGAAGGAAACTGTGTGAGCTTTTACAAAAAATTATATATTTTGATAACTTAAAAAAATAGCTAAAAAATCCAACAATGAACTATACCTTGTTACGGATTTCCCTTTAATTTTTCGTCAGTATTTTATCAATTTTTGTTATTTGAATTGAACTTTAACGGACAACAGATCACGTCGAGGATGGAAAAAAAATTTTATTTTTATCCATTTTCATGTACTTAGTTACCAACTTTTAGTGAAAAACAGATAACGTCCCTGATGAAAGAAATTTTTCTATCCCTTGTATCACGATTCTTCTCAGTACACATTGAAAACAAATGGTATACAAGTACCGTAAGGAAAAATGATATAAGAAAAATGAACGTCTTTTGGACAGTTGATAAAAAAGTTGGAGGGAGTCATTAGGAGGATCTGGTTGTGTACAGACATATCGATCATTAAAGCTTTCATTAATAACTAAAACTTTTGAGCAAAATATTAATTTCTAGAAAATATAATTAAATAATAGGTCTGTTCGTTTGCATAATATTTTAACTAGTTTTACTATTTTTCAAATATTTTATTCGAAAAGCGTTTCAGTGCACATAAAAATAGTAAAAGTAGTAAACATTTCAAGAGAAAATATTTTTATCTTGTGCTATATTTTACTTGAATATTTTGTACGAGTAAAACTAGTAAAAAATTATTTTTAAATTCCAATTTTACTTTGAAAAATGTTTAATTTTTTCAACATTTTTTGTTGGAACCTGTGGTTAATTTCGAATGAAGTCTTGCAAATTTTTGATTTATGATTTATACTTTATAACACTTACTTATACAAAATTGCATTTTTACGTGATTTTCGGAAAGGGATTTTATGGGAGCCGTTGACTAATCCTTTTGAAATTTAGTACATTGATTTGTATTTAAATAAGATTTGCCAATTCAGATACATTTGTCTACATGTTGACATTTTTGCCTGATCAATGCATGTTTAAGTAATTTAGAGAAGGTCCTTATATGAAATTTATGGTCAGCTATAGACCAAAACCAAAAGAATTGATGTGGCTGTTTGGGATTACAAAAGATTTTATTTGTGTTGATATCTTGCACATTTAAGAGATTTATAGGAGTCAAACCCTATTCTGGAAAGACGTTTGTATGGAAGTTAGGTGAAATAATATGCATTGTACAAGTTTAATGTATCAAATTGCGTTGAATTATCTTCCAAATCTACCTGTAGTTTACATGGATGAACGTACATACAAACTGACAAAATTTGTATATTTGAAAGAACTTTTTTTTATTAGTTTTTATCAGTATCAGTATCAGTAGGGTACAAAAATGAACAGTGCAATAATGCATTCGATTCATGTGAAGTATCCAGTTGTAAAAATTTAATTTCTTTAAAATCTTTCACAATAGGATGCTGTACATGCAGATCAAGAAACTGAACTATTGATGATATTCAACAAGGCTAAAAACCGTTAATATTTATTTTTTCACTAATTGTAACCATACATATTCTTAGATAAAAGAAATTCTATAGAAAATATGTTAAAAATTATCTGCAAAGGAACATATGATATTATTTTTTAGATGTTTTTAAGTTTCCATTTAATATAAATAATATAAATAATAATAATAATAATAATAATAATAATAATAATTATTATTATTATTATTATTATTTCATTTTTTTATTGACACTAAAATATTTTTTACTATTTTCCGTTTTCTTACTTTTTTAAGTAAAAGTTTATTTTTGAGATTTTTTTTTTAATTTCCCTTTTTTTACTAATTTTGCTGGAATTTCAAACGAACAAATCTAATAAGTTTAAAATGCGAAACCATAAAATATTTTCTATAAAACAAAAAACTGCAAAATGAAAATAGTGAAATCAAAAGAATTTACAGGAACTAAAACCAAGGAAAAAATATAAAGATTAAAATTAGTGATAGAAATATAAAAATCTTATAAAAACTAACATGTGGAATCAATCTATGTTAAAATAATATTAAAATTAGTGGAAGAAATCTGCATAACAGTTTCGCAAAAAAATAAAAATTAAAAAAATAAATATATTATGTTAGTTCTCAAGAGAATATTAAAATTAGTGGCAGTAATCTGCATTACAATTTTATAAAATTTTATTATAGAAGATTTTTATAAACTTTAAAATTCCATATAAAGCAAACACGTGAAATCTATTGTATATAAAATAAAACACAGTAAATAAGAAGTGCGAAAATGTTAATTTCCTTTTTTTATTGAAAAATTAAATTTTTGATATGCTAATAATTTAATATTACCCCAGCAAATATTACTTTTGCAAAATGCAATCGCAAGCAAACTACAAGAAATAAACATAAACTAATTGAAATAAAACAAATAAATATAATAAATGTATTAAATTGGAAATCTGTAAAAAAAATAAATTACTAACATAATAACTGTGAAATTAAACAAGAAAAGAAAAATGTAAATAAAATTTTTAACAAATATGAAGCAGAAATGTATAGCAATAGAAAAGTTAAGTTATTAACAAATATGCAAATTTTAGGAAAACAAAGATAAAAATTAAACGAAACAGAGAATGACACTTAAAACCTAACAACAATAATATCCAGCTCAAAACAACAGTCTCATCAATAAAAAAAAATCAACAGTTTCATCAAATTTAACCACTCCGAATCCAATTAGAAAACCTAACCGCAACCTTAACCACAACATTCATGTAATTTTCAATTGGAAATCTTCAGAAAATATTCTCTGTTATGTATGAGAAAGTCTGATCGAATCTATAACATTAAAGCGAGTGTTTTATAAGGGATAATGTCAGGAAATTTAATGGACAATGGACTGAAATTATGAAAGGGTTCATCATTGGAACAGGATTCCACATGGCCATTTATGTTGATATTTTTAAAACAAATCATAATTTTACCTTAATTGCCCCCCACCAATATTACCGACATATACATTAAACGATAGCTAAGGAACAATTAATTTACTTATATTTTATAATTTTTTTAAAAATAGTTGGGATAAAAATATTTTAATAAAATGTAATTTTTTTTCGTCCACTTAAACTTTTTTGGACAATTTACGAACCACGGGTTTATTTATTTAGCCATCGTTCATGTATATATCATTAATATTAAAAACAAAAAATTTCATAACAATATTCACAACATAAATGACTCACAATTTAGGTACGTTTAACTTTTGGGCGCTATAAACAAATTATTATCGTTAGAATTAAGGTTTAAATCACCCGTATGGGTTTCGGAAGAAGCGATCATCAGCCACTACTTTTAAAAATATTAATTTCTACTTTTTTATTGAATTTTTAATAAATTTAATTTTTAAAGAGATTTGCGAAACTTGTTTAAAAAATGTTTAAATAATACTATGTCTAAGTAAATATTTTGTGTTTTAATTTTTGATATCGCAACATTCTGTCGCAAAATTTGTTATAAATATGAATAACAATATTGTGTCGATACACAAAACACAAAACTATTTCATGAAATGTCTATTCATTCAAGTTGATTAATAGTAGATTAAGTAGTTGATAAAATTTCCTTTTCTAAGTACATTTACAATACGGTTTTAAATGTGCTAATGCATTAGTTGTTCAACTAATGAGCGTAACCATTAATTATAGTTTTTAATCCGGGATCATAGGAAATCGAAAAATTTTCCCGCTATTCCGCGAAATCAAAAAGTCCGACAAATTGCGATCCCTAATTTTTAGGTTTAAAATTTACAGCTTTTGATATCAAACTGAGAAAGTATCAGGTTTTTTTTAATGAATCCTAACTTAAATTTTATTCCAAAAACTATTTGAAATTCCAAAAATTTTATTCGAAATTTATTCCAAACAATTTGTAATTTTGTAAGTGTATACTTAATTTGTTGCTCCCAAATTGCGACACTTCTAACATCACAAATGATATATAAAGTAAAACTATTTTTTTTACAAAACTTTTCTTTTTTTACAAAACCTTTCAAAATCTCGCTTTTTATCCCGCTTTTCGGTAAATACCCTCTGGTCACGTTAGCCATGATGAATCAAACAATTCATAATTTTTAAATTAGTCAACACTGGCAACTAGCGTTTGGGGTTTCCCGAGATATTTCTTTCCCCGGGAAATTCAATATTTAAAAACTTATATTGTGAAAAAACATTATAAATCATAATTACTTAACAAAAAATAAAAAATATTAAAGTATGATGCATCTTTCAAAATTTAAACAATTTTAAATATTTCGCACAAACAATATATGTAAGTACTCGTACCTATTGTAAGTAAAAATTAAAAAATAAGCCTTTATCGATGGTACCATATATAAGTTTCATATATATATATATATATATATATTTATTTATTTATTTATTTATTTATTTATATATATATATATATATATATATATATGTACAGTTGTTTTTGTTAAATTTTCTTTTTGGGCTTTCACATTATCTTTTTCGTGTATAATTCGCCAAATTATATTTCTCAAAAATATTGTTAGCAATTATTGGACAATAAAATTTATATTTTTGAGCGATTTACATTGATGTAAATATCTGTAATTTGGGCTTACAAGTGCTAATCCAAATGCAACTGAAACGAACGTTTTATCATTTTAACTTTCCTGCTGATATTCCCTGGGCGGATGGTAATTATTTCAGCTGGGGACGATAAGTTGTTTAATATTGATGACAATGAATAGAGCTGAATTTGCGGTTCGGAGAAGGGCGCCAAAAAATGTTGAACCAGTGGCTACTTCGAAAAAAATTAAAACACTTGATGTGTTTTGATGTTGTTCGTATGACAAAAAAAAAAAAAAAATTAACAAGTAAATACACTTGCATTTGCTTTATTACATTTTAGAACACAAATAAAGATACAATTGCGAATATGAGCAAAAAGAAAATCAATTAAAGAGTTGTATTTTTTTGTTACTGACTTCCAAAAAGATACAATTGCGAATATGAGCAAAAAGAAAATCAATTAAAGAGTTGTATTTTTTTGTTACTGACTTCCAAAAAAACTACTAAATGAAAAATATTTTATATTAAATAAGAAATTTAAAAAAGTGCCTTAACAGCATGTATGCCAAAATGAAAAATTTAAATTTGAGCAAAAATTTTAACAATGTTTTAATTTAACATCAATTTATCTCCAGTAACGCTAAGTTTAGACAAGTATTTTTATCAAAAGCAAAAGTAAATTTTTTGTCTGTATTACATATAATTATCGTCGTCATCAATAACAGGGGAAGACGTATATTAAAATGTACCATTTAAAGTACCAACAACAAAAATTGCTTCTTTTACCAAACAACGTCAAGACAAAGTTGTCAACACTCTGCCAATTTTGTCTTGACGCTGCAATAATACTGACAAATTCAGTCCATACTAGGCAAATATTTATCCTGACGTTTCTCTTGATAAAAATTTGTCTAGTACAGACTAGACGTAAGATGTGGGTATCTGTTTTATTGTTATAAAGTAATAGCTAAATAATGACGGAATGTTTTAGAAGAAATTTTTTATAGTTAATATTTCTGTTTGTGAATTTAAAAAAAAAAATATTACTAATTGATCAAGCCAAGTACAAAAAAAAAAATACTTATATTCTGTGTTATTCGTGCTTTCAAAAAGTAGAAAAAATATACAAAATATTTAAAAGCACGATTTTTGCAAAAAATATGACTCATCGCACATTTGTATAACGAAGCATTAAAAAAATGATTGCAGAAAATATTGTGCATGTAGAAATTAACATATGTATTTCCATAAATGTCTTGAATTTTAGATATTGCCCGATATGTTTTAATAGACAACTAACTATGATTTCAGATGCCACTTTTTTACAAAAAATGAAACAGAAGAAGTTAACTTAGAAGCTTTAAATCCGGAAGAACTTTCCGACCTAATTGATAGCATTCCTTGTGATAATGATGATCATTTTGATGATGTAGATGAGAATGAACTGGATAATAAGAAAAATGAAGATGAGTTATCTAGCAGTTATTTTCAAGAGAATTGTGCCAATTGTTGAAATTCTGCCATCTACTTATTCAAAATCGTGATAATCAATTTGGAAAAATGATAATGTACAATCTACACCCAAAGGATGGATAGTATATATAGTTACAAATTCCATTTAAATTTTTTCAATATTTGTTCGACGAAAATCTTATGAATATAATTGTTAAAGAAAGTACGCTTAGAGTGTATTTAAAAATCCAGGGAACAAATGCAAATTTACAAAAACTGACGTTAGGGAGCTGTGCTCGTCCAAATCAAGTAGAAAATATCTCAGCTCTGGCCGTGTAAAATTTTATTTAGATATCTCCAACGGTTCACAAGAGACAGAATTAAAAAAAAATGTTTTCGGACTACTGTGGAGTGGTAATATATGAAGATTTTTGTTCAAATTTCTATTTCGCCCTGAGTAGTCAATATAGTTTTTCCTCTCAATGTTATTAATTTTTCTGTTACTCAAACCCACATCTTTTAGTGCGAAATTTTCTGAATTAATGTACAAAAAAATATACTAGATATTCAGATAAATATTCTGTTTTGCAAATTTTTTTAGACAAATTGCGATATTACTTACCATTTTTTTATAAAATTTTATATTATTTTTTTATTAAAAATTGCTGAAAATTTAACTAACATCATAAATTTTATAGCGAAATATTTTACAGCCGATCGCTAAGAACTATGATTCAAGAATGACACTACATTCTCTTTGTTTTAGTATTTTACATGCACAAACAAGAAAATAAATCCCCTTTTTATTTGCATAAGAAATCCTCCAGAAATTTAGTAGATTAGACAATTTTTCGAAACATTTAGTTTCGATATTTTATTTAGAAAAGTTGAATATTGCCATATCGATATTTTTTAAATTCTCGAAAATTACGCGAATATACTATAGAGAAGTTCAATGGTACGAACATTAAAAATTAGTATAATTCTAGAAATTTTCTCGAACATATTTGTTTCGAAAATTCTTCGTTTTTAGCGAACATTTGTTAATATCCAAACTCAGGTCAATCGGGTCCGCAACGCATTTTGCATTATATTTTTTAGTGTTGATCTGTGATGTTACTGAAATAAATGGATTTATTTTACAAAACGTCGTTATAGTCCCACTCCATGAGAAATTGGTGCTAACACTTTTGTGCGCATTTTAGAGAAAAATTAGTTTTGTAAAAGTTTTAATGTATAAACATAACAAGTCCGGATTTCTTTACATAGCCCGCATTATTAAATTAAACAAAAACTTAAACGGCAACGGAAAATAAACAACAATGTTATTTTTTTTTTTTCATTTCTTTTTTTACTTCAAACTTTATTCAATTTTGTTTACGTAATTCATATAAATTTTAAAAAAATATGATAATATTTTTTGTGAGAAAATAAAAGCAACAAAGAGAGAATTTAAAATAAAATTAATTTTTTTTAACCGAGCCGCATTGAGCATTTTTCATACAAATTTTTATGGAAATTTACAGATCGGGCTTGTTGTGTTTACACATTTATTGATTTTGTTTGAAGTAAAACTAGATCCGATCATCAATTTAGTTTTTAAAAATCTTCAAATAAAAAATCGAACATATGGAATCTCAAGGTTTTATTAAACAGCAGTAAATGAAAACAATTAGAAATTAAAACTTAAGAATACAGTAATATTTATAAAAATTTAAAATCGTAAACAAATAAAAAATTGATATATTTTATTTTTCTTTTTTGGTTTTTAATATTTTGCAAAGTAAATTAAAAAATAATTTCTAAAGCAATTTTTTTTTATCAATTTGAATTAAATGATTAAATATATTTTATGATTAAATATATTTAAATGATTGTAATTTTGTAAGGAATTAATACTTAAATTAATTAAATCTTTCGAAAATTTGGTTCAAGCAAACACCTTTTTTCTGTATTGAAAGATTCATTAAAATCTTTCCAGCAGTTTAGGTATGATTGCCTCACAAACTAATAAACAAAACGATTGACTTTTTAGTAGTTCTGTTCCAGTATTAATCTGAATTATGGTTTTCAGTCAGAAAGTGTTTCTATAAATTTCTAAAAATTTGTATATATTTGGTTGTTTGTGACTCGTATTTGAACAGAGCTAATATTCATAAAGTGGATTATATAAAAAATTACAGTCAATTTCTTGAATTAATTCTGTTTTTTTATTGATTTATAAAATAAATAATTCTAAATTCTTTTAAAAATTCCAAAAAAATCATCATTTTATAAAAATATAAAAATATATATTTAAGTTTTATTTTTAATGAATTTTAATTAAAAATAAATAACAAATTTAACTTTTTAATGTTATTAATAATAATGGTATATACCTGTATCTGTTAAGTTTTATTTTAAAAGACATAATTGTTACGTTCCCTGCATTTTTCATATTACTTGAAAGGGAATGACAGTAAATCACAGTTTCCATTTGATGTTTTTTTGACAATATTGATTTTATTAAAAATCTCATAAGCAAACATTTCTCAAGAACACGACATATTTTGTTTTTGTTTAATCGTTTCAGTAAATTAAAAAAAATCTCACAAAATCAAGTATTTGTTCTTTCTATTTATATAGATAATTTTTAGATTAATATTTTTACATAAATACATAAGGTGTGCGTTCAAATAAAACGTAACTGTTTTTTTTTTAAATAAAAGGTAAATGGAATAAGGATTAAAACTAAATTAAATATTTGTAGCATTTCTTCTCCAGATTTTTCTGATATATCATTTTATATAAAATTTAAATGTATTTAATATAAAAAAATTTAAATTACTTATACGAATTTTTTCTCGGTATCTCTCTATATGAATTTAAAATTAATTAAATTGAGCACTGCTGGGACCTTCTTAAACTCGCTTTTAACTTGGAACCAATTCCTTTACAATTGCCAAAATTCTGGGTAGTTTAAATAACTAATACTCTGTGGGACTACTGTACTTCTACAGTAACGATAAAATCTAAATATGGCCAGAAAATATTAAAAACATTGTTACATGTTACTAGTGTTACCAATGTCTTTATGACACTCTTTGTCATGATTGTCATATTTTACATGGCAAGAGATGAGGTGTTTTTAAGTTGATTTGGAGGAGTACAGATTCTTAGCGGCTCAAGGGTAGTGGATAGCCCTCCAAAGTTGGCCATATACGGTCTTTTATTTTATAATATCGACAAAAATGCATTTATGATATAACAGAAAAGAATTTGTATATATAAATTATTCTTTTAAATCTCTACAAAAATACGCTTATATGTCACAGTGGGGCAGAATTGAAATTTTTTGGAAATAAATCTGTAACTTCTAATCTATTGACTGAATTTACATAAAACTCCACACAAACGTAACAGAGGAGTGTAAAATTCCAAGTTTGGAAGGAGGTCCCCCACATACCTTTTTGGAGCAAAACTATTAGGGCTATAATTAGGGTACTTCTGACATAGAAACATTTTCATCGTTTGCCAAATTTTTGTTTCCTATGCGATTTCAAATATTTTTACATCGCCTTAAAGCTCTCGATAAAAAACATGCTCGCGTATGCTGTTTATCTCTCATAGTTTTCAAGTTATTTTCATTTGAAATTTCAACTACCTCAATTTTAAAAAATCTTGGTCCAGTTTTTTCAATATATATCCCAATATTTTTTTACCCAATTGGTTAAGAACAAAATCATCTATCGAATAGAAAAAACTAGAAGTCGAAATCTCTTCCGAGTCCAAAAATAAACGATTTTGACATTGAAAATGGCAAAAATTATGATGTTTTTTTTTGCCGAAAAGGTGTCTACATTCTTTTTTTTAATAAAATTTTATTTAAGAATATATAACAATTTTATACTTTTTTTGACAGGTATCTCCACAGAGATAACTTTAGAGTTAAAACGATCCCAAGCACCTAACAGGAATATGTACAGGCCCTCCCGAATTTGACATATTTCAAATCAAAATTTTTATTTTAGCCTATATGTTATAAAACCCCAAACGCTATGATCGCTGAAAATTTCGTCATGATATCTTAACAAACCCGGATTTTATTAGAGATCAAATATCTATAGTTCATAGGCCTTATTGAGAGCTTTAAGAAGATGTAAAAATATATGAAAACGGATAAGAAACAAAAATTTGGCAAGCGAAGAAAAATTTTCTGTCAGAGGTACCTTCGCTCATGAAGGATATGTGCGGCCCTCCTTCCAAAGTTAAAATTGTACACTTGTATGTGAAACTTTATGTACATCCAACCAGCCGATTAGAAGTTACAGATTTATTTCTAAAAAATTTCGATTCTGCCCCACTGTGCATGTGTAGGTTATCTCTTTTGGTTTAAGAGATATTCGGGTCGAAATAATTTTTTCTCCCATTTTTAGCCATTTTTTATTTTTTAACTTGGGCTTAATATTGACCCTAATTTTTTTAATGTTCATCAAATTTCTTACAAAATTTGGACAGATTGAAGTTTGGACAAAATGTTTCAATTATTTATTTATTATTATTTTATATACATATTTTATATTACTTTAAATATTGTATTATGTTTGAAAAATAATATAACTTTAAAAATGAAATCAGCATTTATTGGGACAAAATGAAAATGAAACAAAATAGAAAACTTTCGTTTTCGAACTATTGCAAATGATATTAACCACAACACGTTAGCAATACCGATTTTGAATAATTTTTAAAATTTTTTGATATTGAAAATTAAACACTAACGAATATTCTTACCTTTCGCTATTGATGTCGCTAAGGTTTCACTACCAACATGGTAGCCGAACCTTCGAGAACAAAAGATTTGTTGTCATAAAGTGTGCGACGTCTGAGCTCAAAGAGCTCATATTCGGATCGCCGATAGTCATTCTCGTTCTGTTAGAAAAATGTCCGTGAAATGTTCGAATTCGATATCATTATCGAAATTTATGTTTAGAATAATGTTTGTGTGTGTATATTTTTAACTGCTTTTTTCAGTTTTGGCCTATAACTCGGTTGTTTATGAATCAATTTGGTTGATTCAGAAAAACTGAAATTTTACAAAAATATTTATAACCGATCTATGTAAAAGCGAAATCCGTAGCTTAAATAGGGACTTCAAAAAGTCAAAAATGCGTTTTGGCCCATATCTCGGTTAATAATGTACCGATTTAGTTTCAATTCTTCAGGAGAAATGTTCGACCTTTTTTTTGCCAAAACGAAGTCCCTTGCTTATATAGAGGCTTCAGAAAATCGAAAACCGATTCAAAAAACGGTTTTTTAGACATATCTTCGATATTTATGAAATTCTCGATAGGATTTCTGATCGTTTGATATATATATATATATATATATATATATATATATATATATATGGCAGTTATCGGTGGGTTTCGTAAACGCCATTCCAACCGACAAACGAACATCGTCAGTGCAGTTCTTCCGATCCAGAAAATATAAACTTTTTTTGCTCTCTGTGGAAAACGGAGTGACAAACTTATATACTGCCTCTACAACTGTGGTGAAGAGTATAATTTAAAAAATGGAAGATATTTTTTAAATATTCTTGTTACAAGGACGAATATTGATTTCATTATTATTTATAATAATAAAATTGAATAAAATAGAACCGCTAACAATAAGCTGAAATTTTAAACGTTCTTTTATAGATATTCAAATTGTTTTGCTCAAAAAACATTATATATTTTCAAATTATTACTGAAATAAATGATTTTTTATACTAAATGGTTATTTTCTCAGCAACCCCTCATGGTTCCACCCCAAATTTTTTGTACTGTGTTGCCAACACTTTAGCGAAAATTTTAAAGAAAAATATAAAAATGGAAGATATGGTTTTTATATATCCTTTATACCAGGACGAATATTGATTTCAATATCCTTTTCTTTTCAAAAATAACGGTTTTGCAAAAATAGTTAAAAACTAAATTTATTAATCATCAGGTAAGGTTTATTTAAATCGGACAAATATGTTCGAAGGTATATGGATTTGAATTCTATGTATTTTGAAAATTTTTGATAAAAGTGAACTTTGAACTTAATTTAAAAATTTTGGAGAACTTTAAATTTTGTGTTGACATAGTAAGTCTGCATACCGAATTTCATCGAAATCGGAGATGGTGAGTTTTGCAGGGTGTTCAAAAATGTTTGTTTTCTCCCTTGTGCTAGATGTAGTATATAAAGTTAAATTAAAAATGTCCATTACGTCGCAATTTTATGAGACAACGTCTTTTAATTTCGATCTTTTTCTACTATTTTACTGATAAATTTTAAATATATTAGGCTTTAAAATTTGTATTTACTTTTTTTACTTTGCTGTTGGAAATAGTC
The DNA here is from genome assembly GCA_932274085.1 of Protocalliphora azurea. Taxonomy (NCBI): domain Eukaryota; kingdom Metazoa; phylum Arthropoda; class Insecta; order Diptera; family Calliphoridae; genus Protocalliphora; species Protocalliphora azurea. Next base: position 75,022,423 of record OW026519.1, read on the forward strand.
AGCCATCATAGCTGAGTTTAATTTGGCTTGATATCGTCTCTCATAAACTGTGACATAACGAAGAATCGCGCTCCATCCTGATTGGTCTTTGGTGGCATTTTTTTGGGTAAAAAGTTCTGGAATAAATAAAGTTATATCTAAGATATTTCGCATTTTATCTTATGAAAAGCTTTCGACAGTTCTTTGGTAATATGAATATTTTTTTCTTAAATTTTTCTGGTGATTGGAATGAGTATTCCTACGAAATCCATTTTCAACGAAATTTTTTTAGTTTTGACCTGTGTTATTATTTCTAAATTCCTTCGTAATTTCTAATATTTTTTCAAGAAAAATAAAAAACAACAATTTCAATTTGTTTCCAGAGCAAGACCTTATCTTTGGAGATCGACATATTTTATTTATTATTAATTCCTAATAAAAACAAATCAAAATTCGTGTAAACTTATTTTTCTGTAAAGCTCTTAAAGTACTGAACGGATCAAATTGAGATGTATTGGAGAGTTGTAGATTAGGACCTAACCACCTCGAGTAAGAAAGGTTAAAAAATCGTAACTTCTACAGTGTAAGTTTGAGAATAGAGCATCTTATGAACCTTTCAATGCTTTAACAGGGCAAGGATAGAAAATTAATTAAAACTGGACGAATCGAATTGAAATGCGCGGTAGAGTAAGACTTGAGCATCAATTTTGATGATACATGGCTTATTTTATTCACAGTAATACCAAGTTTATGATAACGGATTAAAAACTGAACATTATTGCCGGTTTTATTTCTTACAAGAAATTTTAAAGAACAATCGAACAAACCGTTCCACAGTGGGGCAGAATCGAAATTTGTTGGAAATAAATCTGTAACTTCTGATCGGCCAGTTGGATTTTCATGAAATTTGGTACAGGCGTAGCAGAGGAGTGTATAATGTTATGTTTGGAAGGGAGGCACAACAATCCACCAGGGGCGGAGCTAAGGGGGCTCAAAGTTAGGTAACTCTGACATAAAAAATTTTTAATCGCTTGCAAAATTTTTGTTTCTCGTCTGATTTCAAATATACTGTTATAGGCCCTGATAAGACCTATAAAAACATGCTTACATATCCTATTTATCTCTTATAGTTTTCGAGTTATTTGCGTTTGAATTTTTAAGCACCATAATTTTGCATGTTCTTGGTCCAGTGTTTTTCATATATATCCTAGTATTTCTGACCGATTTTATTCGTTTTTTTCTTAACTAGTTAAAGAACAAAATTATGTATTGAATAAAAAAATTTTTGTACTTGGTAAAGATATCTACTTTACCAAGTACAAAAATAAACGATTTTGAATTTGAAAATTGCAAAAAAGACGACTTTTTGTGTTTTTTTAGCCGAAAAAGTATCTACACTCTTTTTTACCTAAAATAAATTTTTCTTTAGCAACATATAATAATTTTACACTTTTATGAAAGGCAACTTCACAGAGATGACTTTAAGATAAAAAACAAGCCCAATAACTCAATTGGTCATGGTACATACCCTCCCGAATTCGACCCATTTTATATGAAAGTTTTAATTTTAGATCATATTTTCTCAAATCCCAAAGCACGAATCGACAAGCGGAATATATTTTAAGAATCTTGAATATGTTGTTAAAAGTTTTAAATCAAAATCTACGGGACTTCGGAAAATGTGGATTCTATAGTCAAAAATGTAAAAAATCCCATTTTTGGGAATTTTGATTAGTTTATTTTGGAATTCAGGAAAACCATATCGTGATTGAAATTTGGTTAACGCGCTTTCATTTATATTAATAAGATCCTACAAATTTCATTAAGACATCTTTATAAACAAATATGTTATTACAATTAAAAAATTTGTATTTTTTCTAAAAACCCCAAATTGGACCTTTTGTTTGGTTTATTTCTAAATAGCGAAAGAAATTTTATAAATCTGTATTCCAAATTAAGCTTATACTTTAGCATATATAATTTCCGATCTTTTGCAAAAAAACTCAAGTCAGTATCATGCCTCATTTTAGAAATATGCGCCTTTTAACTTTTATATTTCCCATTTATTGTATATATGACTATATTTTTACAAACTTGTAACTTGTGCCTTTAGCTTTGCGTGAATAATTACTTAGAAAATTATGAATATTTCTGTATACTTTTAATAATATATATACACAAAATATTTTATAAAAATAATTAATAAATATTTTTTATTTTTAATAGAGTCACATTTCCACATTTGCCACATTTCCTAAATTTAAGTAAATCTTTATCCTTTTCTAAGCATTCATATATTTCTATTAATGAATTTAAAATAACAAAACAAACAAAAAATGCGATTAAAAATTTTTTATGTCAGATGTACCTAACTTTGAGCCCCCTTAGCTCCGCCCCTGGGGGGATTTTTGTACGCCCCTTCGAAGCATAACATTGTACGCTCCTCTACTACGCCTATACCAAATTTCATGAAAATCCAACCGGCCGATCAGAAGTTACAGATTTATTTCCAAAAAATTTCGATTCTGCCCCACTGTGCGTTCTCAAGTTATGGTAAAATAGACTCGCGTATTCGCTTTATTAAGTGGGAGATATTAGATATGCCCATAAAAAAATCACGACCTAATGGAAAAACTAAAAGTAGATTTGTGTTTATCACGTCAAATTTCATCTAGTCCACATATCTTTTTTTTTTTTTGAAGGAGGTCGATTTGTTTTTTGCCGAACAGTGTAATCAAGAAAAACAATCTGTCATCTAGAGATACAAGGTAAATAAAAACACTAAAATTTAAATAATTAATAAAAGTTACAAACTAGAAAATTCTAAAATCGTTACTTTAAATTTATAAAAGTACATATTATAAATTTCGTAGCAATATGTACAACGTACATTAGCGTGGCTCCCTTTTATATGGAAGTCAAATTTCTCGATCTTACTCCTGAGAAATTTGCAAATAGTCCATTTTAATCTATGGTTGAAACCAAGATGAATTCCCTTAATCAACTGATTATATTTTAGTACTTAGAACTACCAAACTCCATATAAGTACAATTTTTGCTTACCCACTGAAGTATCAAGCTGGATGTATAAAGAAAGTTAATGAATTCGTCGCATTGTTATTTTTTGTAGAACTGCTGCCTCCCGTTTCATTTCGCCATGCTTAAAGCCATAGATTAAAACACATTTTTACACTCTAATTTGTTATTATTAGTGGCTGCTTTAAGGTTGTTAATTTTCTATGATTGTAGAAAACAGAAGCAGCTGGTTATATGAATGGTTTTTATTAAACAGACTTGTTGAGCTAGATTGCTCCTTTTTCTCATTCGCTCAGTTAGTTTTTAATAAAACAGCTCGTGAGTTAAATGTTTACTAAAAAACATTCGTAGCGAGCTGTCTTATTAAAAGTTAAAAGAGCGCACAGTGGTTTACATCAATACATGACAAAATACTTTTTGAATTTTTACTTTATTTATTTTCATCAAAACCATAATTTCGCTAATCTGTAGGTCGCACTTTTAAAGGTAACTATATGAAATTTGGTACTTGAGCCTATTTTGGGCTACTAACGTTAAAATTGGTTAAAATACAATCATTACTTTACTTATCCTCCATATTAATTTTTTTTCCAAAAATAGGTAAAATGTTCATAAATATCTTAAATACATCCGCATTTAAATAAAATATATCATAGATGAGTTTTGTCTAAGCAAAAATCATATTACCAAATTTCATTAGGATCGGTCCAACATTGACCGTACTTCCCATATAGAAATCACTCCCGGAATTACTTTTTCTTCATTATTCCTATATAAATGATCGCATAAATATAAAGTTTAGAAAAAATAAATCTCATTTAAATATTAATCTCACAGCCAATTTTTAGAAGGATTGGTCCATAAATGATGATAGCTTACATATAAGACCCTGTCATGTAAACGCAAATTCACAATTTCGTTTGCGAATTAAAGTGACTTAATATGGAAAAACTTGCTTTAGTGTTACTAATCTACTTGTTTTAAGTATTTTCCGAAATTCTATATAGTTCTCTCCTTAAAAAACCAAACAATTAAGATAATAAAATTTTAATCTAAATTTCTATTACATTAATTTTATTTAATGTATCCGAGCTGTAAATGAATCATTCATGGACTGAATTAGCAAGTTTTGAATTAATTCTTTTCACATAAAAAAATTAATTGAATGAAATTTGAGTCAATTCAAATGAATTTGGTAAAAATGATTTGCAATTCATTTCCAATTCAAATGAATTGCAATTCGTTTCCAATTCAAATGAATTTGTAGAATGAATTGCAATTCGTTTCTAATGCAAATGAATTTGTCAAAGTGAATTGCGATTCATTTCCAATTCATTTGAATTGAATTGATTTTGAATTAATTCAAATGAATTAGAAAAAAGAATTAGCAATTCATTTCCAACTCATTTGAATTGAATTGATTGAAATTTGAATTGGTTTTGTGCAAAATCGTTTTTTTTTTTTTTTTAGTTATGTCACTCTTTTAGTAAATGAGCGATATGTATATATGTTTAGCATATTTATGAAACACAATTGTTTATTATCATTTTTCCTGGTTTTTGTTTATTTGTGAAAGATAGTTTTATTTTTTTGAAATAAATGTAATATAAATATTACCAAAAAGTTTATCGTTGTGTGGTTGTGGTTGACAAAATTTCAAAAATTATTAATTGCTTCTTGAATATTAAATGTGTTTTGTCGTTCAGTGTATTAAAAAATAAAAATCAAACAAACTCCAAACACCATGTTTTCTTTGATCAGGCGCAGATCCATGACAAGGCTTTTCAGTTTTTGTACTGAATATTTTCATTCTGATAGGAGAAATTTCAATGTTTCATTCCCCCTAGATCGGCTCTTGAATTTGATTGCAACTCATTTTTGAATTCATTCATTTGAATTGCAATTCATTGGGAATAAATCGCAATTTACTTTAACAAATTCATTTTCAGATTCATTTGAAAAGGAATTGCAAATCATTCTACAAATTCATTTGAATTGGAAACGAATTGAAACTCTTTTCCGCCTCTGTGTCTGTGTCTTTGACGGTGCACTACACGAACATTTTTTAACAAATAATGATGCTTCTATTTTTACCTAGAATCAATTATTAAAATTTTTCAAAATATTATTTTTCAATTTTCAATTAATCGACATATTTCCCCATTTCACCCCTCTGTAGAGCGATCAATTCATTGAGATAATAAACCCAAGTCTATGCGTTGGCTACTTAATATTAAAATATACATAAATATGGTAGATTTTTACCTGTCCCACGTTTAAAGATTCTGGTGCTCTAAATGCAGGTGTACCAGCAGTTGAACCATTAGTCATTGTGGCATTCTCTCCAATGAATTCATTGCAGACCCCTAAATCGGCTATTTTAACACGGCCGCATTCGGTTAATAATAAATTTCCTGGCTTTATGTCGGCATGAATAATTCGCTGGTAATGTACTAAAAATAAAAATACATGAAATCATATATTCCTTGATTGATACAATATTTAAATATACATACATATGTTAAAAAAATATAAATTCAACAAGAGGATAATAACTTATAATTTGGATAAAAGTCATTTAAAGAAAAACTGAAGGACATAAAATATTCAAACCCATTTTACTCGAAATAATGGTTTTTGAGTTATGCCACAAATGAGCAATATGATCTCCTCTTAATATAACTTTGTCTGGGATGAGTCTCATTTTGTTCTTTACTATGTAAAATTAAGCGGTACAAAAAATGGTATATTTCACACCAAACTGTCTTTCTAACAAGATAAAAAACGCTAATATACGTACAATATAATGTGAATAAAAGCATTTAAAAAATCTGTATTATTATTTTCCAATAAACATCGATTCAAATCAGGGATAGAAAATGACTTATTTTTTATTGTACCAACCATAAAAATAAAATGTACTTTTTTTTACTAATTTTGTTAATATATTTTAACTACAAACATTTACATGGAAGTTTAATACATTGTAAACATAATTTTATTAACTAATTTTAATAAGCAGTAAAGAAATTAATTACAATTCTTTCTTTTGTTATAGTAATATTTTAGTAGGAAAATTCGCTAAAGAATGTGGAATAGAGAGAATTCATAAAATAACTCTCGATATGTTTGGAAACAAAAACTTAATTAGTCTGTTTTCATCAGCGTTACTTTAGATCATAAATAGTAGATTTTTGAGTCTTTGTTCCTTCATAAAGTCTAATACTATGTATGTAAAATATTTATTAAATCAAAATTCCTGCGACAGTTTCAGATCTAAATGACGTTCAGATTCAAATAACTGAAGATGAACTAAGATAGGCTCTGAACCGCTTTGCCCCTTTTAAATCTCCGGGCACATATGGCATCATACCTGCATTATATACTTACAGTATAATGCTGATATTATAGTTCAATGGTTGCTTCAGATATACTCTTATTTATCATGCTCTTATATTCCCGACTCATGGACTATATGTAAAGTGGCCTTTATCCCCAAAAGGAGGTAAGATCTCCCATACGACACCGAAGGACTTCAGACATATTAGTCTATTGACCTGCACCTTCGCAAAACAATCAACCCTAACCTATTGTCAGCGTCCCAACATGCCTTCATGAAAGGCAAATCAGTTAAAACGGCGTTGCTTGTAGGGTATATAGAAAATGATCTCAAGTACAAGGAATATGCATTAGTGGCCTTCCTTGACATAGAAGGAGCCTTCAATAATGTGACTCCGGATGCTATTAAAGTGGCTATGGAAAGACTGAACATATATCAGATTATTGGCATCATATGAAGACTTCTAACCAACAGAGTTATAATCTCCACTATAGGTACGGGTACCATATATAGTGTAACAAATAGAGGCACCCTCAGGGGGAGTTCTGTCTCCACTTCTTTGAAATATTGCCGTTGACACAATGCTCAGGAAATTAGATTCCCTGAGTTTCAAAACCGTCGCATACGCGGACGATGTTGCGGAACTAGTTCTCTTTTCAAGGAGACACAAAATACCACTTCCCTGACTAAATGGAGTTGAATTAAAGGTGTCGGACAGCGCGAAGTACTGGACTGCAAACTGTCCTGGCTACAGAACACCCAAGCTAGAGCGTCAAAGGCAAACATTGCCCTTTGTATGTGTAGGAAAGCCATAGGGAAATGTTGGGGATTAAATCCTAAGAATACAAAATGGCTCTTTGACATGGTGATCAAGCCTATACTTATCTATGGAGCGATAGTATCCCCCTTTTGCGCTACTAATTACATGTGTGCTTCGTACAACACCAAGGCATTATTCGTTCTGATGAATTGGATGCCAGTGAATCTAATGACCAAACAAGTCGCCATCATATCGGCGACTTTGCTCAGTACTATAGGTGAATAGAACTGTAGAAGCTATGGGCATGCGACCATTTTGGGAATCTCGGATGACATCCCTGACAATATTAATTATTGTATTCCCAAACCCTTTCTGGACAGAGGCTTCTCAGTTTCAATATCAGCCGATCCCACTATAAAAGATGGATCGATTGAGGTTTGCACTGATGGATCCAAATCTTCTGAAAGGGTTGGTGTAGGTATCTTTATTCCCGCATATATGGGGGAATATCTCCTTTAAATTGCTGGATCACTGCACTGTTCTTCAAGCGGAGATCTCAGCCATTAGTAGAACGGTAAATTGGCTAATGTACTCTATAGAGTATTCGGATATTCAAATTTGCACCTATAGTCAACCCGTGATTATATCTCTTTTGGGTGTCTATTCGACATCCAGACTGGTACATGAATGCCGAACATCTTTAAATGAAATGCCGAGACATTCAAACCTAGAGTTGATCTGGGTAAGGGGTCACTCAAGTATTATTGGGAAATATTATTGCGGATGAATTAGCCAGAACTGGTTCCCTTCTTCAAAGTGAAGAAACGGACCAACTAGTTGGCATAACGTAACCATCTACATACTACAAAAATGTAAACATTATTTTCCGAAAGTATATCCAGAGACAATAAGTGTAATAAGTTTAAAAAAATACATCAAATTTTAATTGATATTTTTGATTTTTATTTTATTGTTTAAAAAATAAAAATTTCTTTTGATTTCTATTTTATAGTTCAAAAATAAAAATTACTTTTGATTTTTTTAAATTAAAATCAAAAATATAAATCAGTTTGTGAGTTTTAAAATATAAATTAGAAATAAAAATTAAACATTGAGTTTTATGTTTCCAAATGAAAACGAAAAATATTTTAAGATTTTTTTTTTTTTAACAATATAAATATCATGTGTTCAAATTTGTATTAAAATATATGGGAAGTGAATACTTTATTAATATGTAGGCGAGGTTTTTTTTAAACAACTTCGACCATTATACGATTTATGTGATATCTTGATAAGATTTGGCATGCAGTGATTTAGATAAATCTAACGAATATTTTAAAATATTTGTGCATAGATGATTTGAAGCGAAAGATTTAATTCAGAGTTAAAATTTAAAATTTTGCAACTACAAAATATTTTCTTACATTAACTGCCTATCCTTGATATCTTTGCTTTAACGTGTATTGCCTTTTAAGCTATCATTTTAGACTTATTATACTTAGTTCCAATAAATCTTCATATATTTCTTAAAAATCTCTTTCTGACTGAAATTTTACGAATTCTCTACATACTAATTTATGTTACTTGTAGCTGTAAAAACATTACTACACTTTTCTATGAGAACATAGTCAAATGGATCATTTATGCGTTTTGCAATACTAATTTAAAGTCGCTCGAAAAGTCACCACTTTTCATTACAAAATTTAGCCTTTTTATCCATCGTTTTCAAATAAGTGACTCACACAGATTAGTTAGTACAGACAGCTGATAAACAACATATAAACATTGTGTATTTATTAATTACAATAATGTAGATAAATGCAAAAAAAAATTATTTTATGCCACAAAAAATTAAAAATCATTTTATGGTTTTTATGTCATTCCTTATCAACTGGATTAGTATAGAGTAGGCTGTGCTGTTGAGATTATTTTAATATATCTTAACATCTTCAAAGGGTCCATACCTCCTAGGTCTTCTAGATTCTGAAAGAAATAAGAATCAAAGTATCTGAAACGGAGGCGATACAATACAAGGCATTGGCATTCCCTCTTCACACCATCTCCAATTATTATCATTAAATAAGTCTATCTTTTTAAGGAAATATCTTGATTCATTGTGACCAGTAAGTAGACCTACATACATTCTAATTTAATGTTATTTCATATCCAGAACCTTCTTCAAAGTATTGTTGTTCTTCGATTTCTATAGAGCATTTGTTTGCTTGCATTAGGATGTGTTGTTCCAGTTTGTATCTGCTTCGAGTTTGAATTTACCTCTTATTTTTCTGCATATAAAATGTAGCCAGGATAGGTATCTTGTCGCGCATTGTTTAACTCCATATCTGCTCCCGCGCGTGCCAGTATATCCACACTTTCAGTGTTGCTCGTTGAGAACTTGTAGATCTCTGCGACAACGGCTTACTACCTTAAATCTAATATTTTTGTTAAAAAGTGGCTTAACAGCCTTAACAGTTCTTCAATATAGAACTATGTCTGATGTCCAGTTTTTCACACAATACTCCACAGTTTTATTTTTCTTCTTTGAGTCATCCGTGAATACTTCAATACCTTCTATATTTCGGTTATTGATCTCACAAATTTCTCTCGGTGATATGATAGCTTTAATTTATTTTAATTTCAGTTGCTAAGTATCACGGATTACTTCCCAGTGGTTTCATTCCCAGTACCCTATACATTGCCTCAGTGGCTGTGGATATACGTGCTCCCGTTACGAGTCAGGGCTACAACCCTATTAATACGTTAAAAAAATGAAGCGTGTGATTTGGTATTTCGTAATTGCCACCAAACAAGTGCATCATGTGTTGATAAGTGTATACCCAACCCGCAATAGATGGTCCATGTGTTCAATACTTTCAAAGTATCTTCCATAACTTCTGAAAGTGTGCTTGGAAATTTACTCCTTGTTATTAGGACAACATCATCCATGTACGCTACAGTCCCAATACCTAATCTACTAAATTTTACTCAAATTTCATTCAAGGCTTTTGGCGTTCCTATCCCACTAAATTATTTGTCATGTTGTGTAGATTTTCTTATTTTTTGATATCCTGGCTATAGTTTTAAAAGTTATTTTGGAAGTTTGCACTATTTTTCGAATTATTTTTTAAATTAAAAAAAATTTCTATTTTATAGACCCCTTTTTGATCCGCTCTACCGGAGATAAAAATTTCTCAGAATTCCATTTTTTTTCTTAATTTATTTAGTCAACATTCCAAACTGAATATACATGTACAAAACATTATCATTAATTTTGTATTAAATTAGTTACAGTATAGGTAAAGTTACTGATGTGAAAACGCAACAGTGGCCGGAAATGGGTTAATATGCTAATATGCAGTTCCTACAATATTGTTATGACCAAAGCACCTGCTCATAACTCTGTGTATTGGTCGTTGAAAACTTGAAGATCTCTAGTACTACCTTACATCCAATATTTTTATTGTAAAGTGCCTTAATGGAAGATTGAATATCTATGTATATTGTGATATCGCTACGAAATATCGGCCTTATATATATATATATATATATATATATATATATATAAGTCTTGCAGCTTTAGGCACTGAAAATATTTCAGCCTGTTCAATCTAGAACTATGTCTGATACCTAGTTTTTCACAGAATACTCCACAGTTCCATTTCCTTCTTCGAGCCATCCGTGTGTACTTCAATACTTTCTATGTTTCGGTTATTGGAGAATAGATAGATAGAGATGATGCACAAGCAGATTATCAAATGCAAAGTGCTAATTTTCCAAATGCTTCCTTCAATTTGTAACATATTTCAAAAGGAATAAATATTTGTTTATACATTATAAGAAATTATTTGGAAAGGGTAGAGGTCGGAAATCTGCTTGTACATGTTCTTTATAATGATATGTTTGTGCAGCATCTTTAAGATTGTGTACATATATGCTTTTGAGCAAACTTCTAATTTTATTAACTGAATAAAATAATTTCCCCGAAAGATCAAAAAAAAAAATTTCTTATATCCTCAACAAATTCTCCAATCATCCAACTAAAATTTTCATCCTTTTCTGCAACAAAATAACTCCCCAAATTTGGGGTCCGAACTCCACTCTCAAATAGACGTAGCAGAGGAGTGTACAATTTTAAGTTTGGAAGGGAGACACTACAGACCCTTCGTTATTAATATGTTGCGTACACGTTGTCTTCACAATACACAGTGGGGCAGAATCGAAATTTTTTAGAAATAAATCTGTAACTTCTGATCGGCCGGTTGGATTTTCAAGAAATTTGGTATAGGCGTAACAGAGGAGCGTACAATGTTATGCTTTTAAGGGCGGCACAACAATCCCCTCAGGGGCGGAGCTAAGGAGGCTCAAAGTTTGGTACCTCTGACATAAAAAATTTTTAATCGCTTGCAAAATTTTTGTTTTTCGTCCGATTTCAAATATATATATTCAAATATATATTGTTGTAGGCCCTGATAAGACCTATAAAAAACATGCGTACATGTCCTATTTATCTCTTATAGTTTTCGAGTTATTTGCGTTTGAATTTTTAAGCACCATAATTTTGCATGTTCTTGGTCCAGTTTTTTTCATATATATCCTAATATTTCCGACCGATTTTATTATTTTTTTTCTCACCTAGTTAAAGAACAAAATTATCTATTAAATAAAAAAAATTGAAGTCGATATCTTTACCGAGACCAAAAATAAACGATTTTGAGTTTGAAAATTGCAAAAAAGACGACTTTTTGTGTTTTTTTTTTTTAGCCGAAAAAGTATCTACAATTTTTTTTATCTAAAATAAAATTTTCTTTAGCAACATATAATTGTTTTGCACTTTTCTGAAAGGTAACTTCACAGAGATGACTCTAGGATAAAAGACAAGCCCAATAACTCAATTGGTCATGGTACATACCCTCCCGAATTCGACCCATTTTATATAAAAGTTTTAATTTTAGATTATATTTTCTCAAATCCCAAAGCACGAATCGACAAGCGGAATATATTTTAAGAATCTTGAATATGTTGTTAAAAGTTTTAAATCAGAATCTACGGGACTTCGGAAAATGTGGATTCTATAGTCAAAAATGTAAAAAATCCCATTTTTGGGAATTTTCATTAGTTTTTTTGGGAATTCAAGAAAACCCTACCTGATTGAAACTTGTTAAACGCGCTTTTATTTATAGTAATAAGATACACATTTCCTGAAAATTTCATTAAGATATCTTTATAAACAAATATGTTATTACAATTAAAAAATTTGTATTTTCTCCAAAAACCCCAAATTGGGCCTTTTGTTATGTATTATTATATGAATTCCAAATTAAGCTTATCCTTTAGCATATATAATTTCCGATCTTTTCAAAAAGATTCAAGTCAATATCATGCCTCATTTCAGAAATATGCGCCTTTAAACTTTTATATTTCCAATTTATTGTATATATGACTATATTTTTACAAACTTGTAACTTTTGCCTTTAGTTTTGCGTCAATAATTACTTAGAAAATTATGAATATTTCTGTATACTTTTACTAATATTTATACACAAAATATTTTTATAAAAATAATTAATAAATATTTTTTATTTTTAATAGGGTTGCCACATTTCCCAAATTTAAGTAAATCTTTATCCTTTTCTAAGCATTCATTCATATTAATGAATTTAAAATAACAAAACAAACAAAAAATGTATATTTTAATTTAATAAATAAGTATTTTATTAGTTTACATTTATGGTGTTTGCCTAAAGTTAACAAATGTATTTATCTATTGTTGATGGTTAAAAATGTATATATTTATGATCTAGTGGCAATGTACAGGTAATATCCTTTCCGGTGATACCTAACAGCAACATATAATATCAATGAGTTCGGTATAGGTGCTCTCCAAAATTGACTCTTTCAGATATTTTACCTGATGAAAATTCACAGAATATTTGTAAATATTGTACGATATATCTAATAGATATATACAAATGCACAGCTAATCCTTATCAACATCATGTCGAAGTTTATTACCATGGTGATTACATTGAAACATGAACAATTGTGTTTTCTGTGGAGTTTATCTAAAAATTATCTTAATCGTTTAGAAGCTATAGTGGAATTCATAAAAACTACATATCATGCAAAAGTCGACGTCATTGGTAAATCTCAGATAGAGAGCTTCTTAAAGTTGTATGACGTAAAATGGATCAGCGTACTAACAGATTAAAAATTAAACATTCCGATTGGATGGATACTGATATAGAAATATCGGCGTGCAAAATATCAACTGGACCACCCTACAAGACATATGATGATTTAAGTACAAGACTGGCCCATAAGCTTTCTATAATTTCGAATGAAGAAGTTTCTGATACATTTTAAGAAATGTTAAAAAATGAGAAGCAACCTAAGAGTGCAATTAATATTGCTGAAATACTGCCAACTACATCACCAAAACGTTTTAAATGGATTGCCGAAAGTGTACCTACTCCAACATCAGAATCCAATTTTACAGAGGAAGAATCAATTGCTTTAATAATTGAACTGGACCTCAGCCGAAACAAATGTCAAATTTTAAGAAAAGCTCTGCTTGAAAAGGGACGCTCAATTCTACCATCATACAAGGATATTCAAGAAAAAAGCAAACTATTTTACCATCTATTTCGGTTACAGAAAAGAAAGCATGTGTAGAGCTATCTTCTTTGCTTGAGAATACAGCTACCAGGATAGTTGCAGATTTTTCTGCAGATCAGTTGGAAATCTGTAAGTGGGGATGTGACGGACTATCAGCTCTTCCTGAATACAAGCATGCTAGTGGAAGTCAGAAAATGGCGGATTATAAAAGCGTATTTATAGCATCTTTGGTGCCATTAAGAATGCGATCTTATTCCTTAAAACAATCTTCATCAAAGTGTAAAAGCTCATTTGAAGATATATGGCTTAACACCGCTTCAGGTTCAGAACATTTTTGCACAGTATTTGGTTCCAATACACAACAACAAAGGATTTAGTGGAATATATTAAAGATGAAATAAATTATTTACAATCTCTTTCAATAACCATAAATCAATACACATTCGATATATCCTTTCAACTTAGTCTAACAATGATTGATGGAAAGGTTAGTAATGCCATTACGGAAACATCTTCTTTTTGGAAATGCTCACTATGTGATGAGACGAAATCACAATTTTCGGATATTGGTAAAGCAATGAGTATTAATGAAGAATTTCTGTCTTTAGGAATATCTCCACTTTATGCCAGAATACGGTTCATGGGGCATTTTCTGCACATAGGATATGATTTAAAGTATAGAAGTGTGCCAGAAAAAAACGAGGATTTAAAAACACTTAGAATATCTGAGAAAAGTAGAATCCAGGATGAAGTCAGAGAAGAGAAATGACACCAACAGTACATAAAGTGTTGTGCCATGGCGAAATTATAATTGAACGAAATACTCTTCCACTTGGAGAGCTTACAGAAGAGGCTCACGAAGCAAGAAACAGAGATTTTAAGCACGTTCAATTATTCAGCTCCAGGAAATGCTCCAGAACGTCACAAAACGAGGATATTTTTAATAGCCTATTGTTATCATCAGAACCTGTACTATCGTCAATGAGAAAATTCAAAATGCTGAAGACTTGAAGGAGCTTTATTATCTTTTAGATATTTATACAGATACAACAGATTATTTTATAGAAAATAAGTAGTATAAGTAGTATAAGTTTAAAATATTAGAAAAATTGTCTACATAAATTTAATGTAAGTAAGTAATAAAAAGTCGTATTAGAAATAGAATATTTATTAAGGAAGATGATAACTACTAAAAAAAATAATATTGATTAAGTTAAAATAGACATTTTTTGTTTGTTTTGTTATTTTAAATTCATTAATAGAAATATATTAATGCTTAGAAAAGGATAAAGATTTACTTAAATTTAGGAAATGTGGCAACCCGATTAAAAATAAAAAATATTTATTAATTATTTTATAAAAATATTTTGTGTACAGATATTATTAAAAGTATACAGAAATATTCATAATTTTCTAAGTAATTATTCACGCAAAGCTAAAGGTAAAAGTTGCAAGTTTGTAAAAATATAGTCATATATACAATAAATTGGAAATATAAAAGATTAAAGGCGGCATGATATTGACTTGAATCTTTTTGCAAAAGATTGGAAATTATATATGCTAAAGGATAAGCTTAATTTGGAATGCATATAATAATACCTAACAAAAGGCCCAATTTGGGATTTTTGGAGAAAATACAAATTTTTTAATTGTAATAACATATTTGTTTATAAAGATATCTTAATGAAATTTGCAGGAAATGTGGATCTTATTAATATAAATAAAAGCGCGTTAACCAAATTTCAATCAGGGTAGGGTGTTCCCGAATTCCCAAAAAACTAATGAAAATTCCCAAAAATGGGATTTTTTACATTTTTGACTATAGAATCCACATATTTCCGAAGTACCGTAGATTTTGATTTAAAACTTTTAACAACATATTGAAGATTCTTAAAATATATTCGGCTTGTCGATTCGTGCTTTGGGATTTGAGGAAGTATGCTCTAAAATCAAAACTTTCATATAAAATGGGTCGAATTCGAGAGGGTGTGTACCATGACCAATTGAGGCGTAGGGCTTGTTTTTTATCTTAAAGTTATCTCTGTAAAGTTAGCTTTTAGAAAAGTGCAAAATTATTATATGTTGCTAAAGAAAATTTTATTTTAGATAAAAAAGAGTGTAGATAATTTTTCGGCTAAAAAAACACAAAAAGTCGTTTCTTTTGCAATTTTCAAACTCAAAATCGTTTATTTTTGGTCTCGGTAAAGATATCGACTTCAATTTTTTTTATTTAATAGATAATTTTGTTCTTTAACTAGGTGAGAAAAAAAATAATGAAATCGGTCGGAAATATTAGGATATATATGAAAAAAACTGGACCAAGAACATGCAAAATTATGGTGCTTAAAAATTCAAACGCAAATAACTCGAAAACTATAAGAGATAAATTGGATACGTAAGCATGTTTTTTATAGGTCTTGTTAGCGCCTACAACAATTTATAAAAATATTTGAAATCGGACGAGAAACAAAAATTTGGCAAGCGATTAAAAATTTCTTATGTCAGAGGTACCTAACTTTGAACCCCCTTAGCTCCGCCCTTGATGGGTTTGTTTTACCCTCACTTCCAAACTTAACATTGTATGCTCCTCTGCTACATCTATGCCAAATTTCATGAAAATCCTACCAGCCTATCAGAAGTTACAGATTTATTTCCAAAAAATTTCTATTCCGCCAAACTGTGGATTGGCAGATAAGGGATTAACATTCGCGGCCGTATGCAAAAAACTTAACTTAAGTGTCTGCATTAGACAATTTTTTATCAAGACAAACGTCATAATTAACCCGAATTTATGGGAGTTAGCAATAGTTGCACAAAGAAAACAAGCGAATTCATGAACGTTTTTTATATATGCGGTTTGACAGCTGCAACATCCAAAAATAATAACTGTTTAACTGAGGTTAACTGAGGTTACCGCTGATTGTGACGTTTGTGTTGATAACATTTTGTCTAGTGTAGACAAAAAAGCATTGTTAAGCTAAATTCCTTAAAATTGTGTGAAAAAATGATTATTAACTTAAAATATTTTAAAATAGGGATAAGCCCACTTTAAGTGACATTATGCCTAATTTCTATTTTTTGTTCATGTTTTGCAACTAATACTTGCTTGATGCCCCAGTTTTCCTTGTTTTGTAGATCATTATTTTTATTTATTATAGTTATACACTTAAATATTTGTCTATATGTATTCATTAATTAAAATATGGAAATACTAATAATTTTGTGTAAATGAAAGTGTAAATAAAATATTAATAAATTAAATTAAAATTTATTTTCAAATCTGTTTGCAATAAAAATGTGATGGACCTTAAAGAATATTAATATAGTTTTATTTAAAACAGTAATATAGTTAATATAGTTCTATTTAAAAGTAACCACTTACTTTTCTGGGTTCTCGCGAGATAACGGTTTTCTTTTATAGCCTATACTATACCCCGTGTTAAAACACATCTATGACGGAAATTTCATTTAAATCGCTTCAGCGGTTTAGGTATGATTGAGTCACAAACAAACACTTATTTTTATAATATTAATACAGATGGATTGAACTCAGAAAATTAAAATTTCTATTTACGTACAAGCTTTTTCTGTATATTTACATTTTTTTTTTATAAAAAATATTATAATATTATTTTGAAAATTGAAAAATTGTGTTATATTTGTTCAAGTAATCAATAATAATCTGAATTTAGCAAAATGAACTGTTGAGCAAGAAACTATAATTAAGATATTATTATATTATGATATAGAAATAGCTTTCGCAGATCTTTATTTTTATGTTTAAAGAGTATCCAATATAATTATATTTTGATTAAAATTTTACAATGCAATATAGGATCAAAATAGTTTACACATGTGTTTTTAAATAATTTTTTTATAAATGGAGTTTGACGCCTCAGACCAGTGATGTCAGATAGAATTTAGGAAAATCCCCCTGTTTTGTAAAAAAAATCGCTTTTTTCCTAGGTGACCAACTATGGAGGTTCACCCACTGCCCCTCTGACCCGCTAGGGTACTTTGCTCCTCCAAATCAACTCAAAAACACCTTAGCTCTGGCCATGTCAAATTTTATTCAGATATTTTTAACGGATCACTAGTTACAAAATTATTAAAAAAAGGCGAATAGTTAATATTTACATCAAAATTCTTCTTTCCTTAAGAATTCACTGTTTGATTTAAAATATTTACGAAAATTAAAAAAATATTAACACAAAATTGTAAAAAACATAAGTAATTTTTTACAAAAAAGTTGTTTTTGTGCTTGTGCGATTTAACTTTAAATATTAAATAAATATTATTTTACCTGATATTTTACTAATTTCATTAGAATCATGAAGCTCTTTCAAGCGCTGGCGGGAACAACAAGCAATTTATCACGTTTTTTATTGTTTTATAATCAACGGACATTTTCAGTATATTAATTTGTCACATTTTTCAATCCTTTTTGTCTTTTTAAAAAGCGCATGTACAGCTTTAATGCTATTTATTTTTTAACAGTATTTTTGCAATTTTCGTAAATATTTAGATTCAAACGGGTAGATCTTATTAAAAGAAGAATTTTGATTCAAACTATATTTATGAAAAATTTTATATTAGATCGACTGTCTAATAAATCGAGAAGTTGCAAGAAAATTAAAATAACAAAGAGGAAAAAAATATGGTCGGTCAAGAACGACTATATGATACCCTACACCATTGTGTACGAGCATAAAAACTCGGGAAGGGGACTTATATTACACCTGTGGCCAATTTTTCTAAATGTAAAACAAAATACAAATACAGAATAAAGCGTTGATGCTAACGTCTAGATGATTTTATGCACTTTAGGGCGATTTCTGGAAGTGAGTTTATATGGGAGCTTTGCTAAATTATGCACCGATTCTCATAAAATTTGGCAATGTTGTTTCTACTTAAAACTTATTTGTTTCTAAAATTAACTTGACAAAGATTGATACTTGTGCATAACTTCTTTGCATCGTATTTCATAAAAATATTCTTACTTTTAAGGAATTTTTGAGTGTTTAAACTAAATTGAAATAATGGACCGATCACAACCAATTTCAATAGGCTTCGTTCTTGCGTTTAGAAGTCCCACGTGCCAAATTTCATTGAATTATCTTTAAAATTGCGACCCGTACCTTGTGCACAAGGTTTACATGGACAGCTAGCCGTCCAGCCAGACGGACGGACATCGTATGATCGATTTAAAAAATGGTTGTTAGATAACTTTTTCTATGTGTTACAAACATCAGCAAAAACGTATAATACGACAACCACCTATGGTGGTTTAGGGGGTGGGGAAGGGAAATATATTTATGTACTAGTTTTATCAATTAATGAAAAATATTTTTTATTTTATAAATCAAAATCTATCCAAAACTTTTTAGAAAAAGCGCTTAAGTAACATCACAGAAAAAGTTTTCCCCAAATTTTTTCATACAAAATATAATATTTATCCCAGATATTATTGAATTATACATATTGAAAATTTTGCGTATTTTGAGACAATTTTATTTGTAAGCTAAATAAAAATATTTACGACAAATGTTTAAAAATAGTAATTTTTCAAGTAAAATCTTAAGAAAAAGGTTGTTTAAAAATATGCATAATTTTGTAAATAAAAATCATTAAAAATTTTGAATTATGCTCAAAAACAGTTTCTGGTAAGTTGTTGGATAAATTCTGTTATTGTTTTATTAATTTCTTCTTTTTAAGATTTTTTGGAAAGTAGAAGAATAAAGCTTTTTATCCATATACATTTGTATATATTTTGGTGAAATATTCAAAGAAAATTTTTAAACAACATTTAATAAATTTAAATTTTTTAAGTTCTAATTTTCTACAAATTTATTATAAAATTTTCTTCAAAAGCCTTCGCAACTATGTAATATTTTTTACAGACTTTTTTTTTGTAAGCATAACAAGATTTATTTTATTTTAAATTGAACACAAATTTTAGAACTTATTCGATTTTATACTTAAACTTTATATACGTTTCTATTTTTGCCCCAAGTATGTTTCAAATAAAGCATAAAGTGATTTGCTTTAAAAATAATTTGATAAAGTTTTGAAATTTTTAAATAATTGTTTAAGTATTCAAACGATTTGAAATATTGACGTTTCATTTCACTGTAAATTAAATAATATTTAAAATTTGATACCATTAGTGTTATTTTGAAATAGAAAATCAAATTTAATTAAAAAATTAATAAATTATTTCTTATTTGTAGTAAATATAAAAGATTTAAGCACGTTCTTTTGCTTTCTTCATTCAATTAAATTCAAAATTGACTTAAAATTTAGGTAGCTACGAGATCTTTAGTGCACCAACTATCATCGAAATTTACAGGGTAATTAGAATTTTTGAAAATTTTTTAGTTTTTCGCGTTTGACAACTTTGTTGTTTTTCTTATAATTTCTTACTTTTTACAAGTATCAATGAAATAAGAAGAAACGTATTTATTCTATTAAAAAAATAAAAATATATAGATTTTTTCATCAGTAAGTTTTTGATATTAAGGAATATAATTAGATCTATTTAAATAAAATTGATATTCTAAGTATCAAAACTTACATAACTCAACCCTTCGTGTTTTTCAAATCATGCATCTTAATTAATTTCATTGAAATGCATTTACTTGTTTGAAATGCTTTAGAGGATAACAATTGAATGAAAACACACCTTAAATTATTAAAATTTATTCAATACTCCCCGAAATTTAGGAACTATAGATTCATAATTTGAATTTTTTTTTTATTTCAAAAACTAAAAAAAATTATACTTGAAAAGTTATTTATAAGAATATTGTATACGCCCAGCAAAAACTTTGCTTTCCTGGTAAGCTAGCAGGTATAATTGGAAACAAAAATAAACTACTTATTTTTTGCCTGAATAACTAGTTATTTTTGTTCGACTTGCCCACAAATTCATGTAGTTATTTTTTGACTCTAGGGGTACTCAAAAATATGTAACTAAACGAAAACAAAAATAAAAAAAAACAAAAAAATTTTGCAGTCAGTGAGACTCGAACTTGGACACACATTAACCATTCGTTTTTACTGACTAACGTCTTACTCAGTACACCATCTCGCACATATCATCCTAAGCGACAAAAACTCTATTTAGTTCAAAATATTTTTTTAGACATTTTGTTATAAAAAACTAACAGCTTCAGAATGGGGTTGAACCAACAACCTTCTCTCTAGCCAACTCATCCACGTGATTGCAGTATTACTGTGCTATTATACTATTGAGTACTTATTAATGTAATACAGAGTAGGCAAATAATAATGACGCCTCATTACCAAGAAACTACTTTAATAAGTAGTTGTCATTACCGAAAACCAAAAAGCTTTTGCTGGGCGATTTAATCGCCACTTTATTAATTAAATTTTTAGCCTTAAAGTCTTGTACATAATTTTGAATTTTTCAAAAAAAAAAAAAAAAAAATTGTGTATATTAAATATCACAGATATTTAAAACTAAGACTATAGTTAACAAATATTTTATAATAAATATTGAATTTAACTTAAAATGAAATAACACATTTTTTTAAAAAGAATGTTAAGTGTTCAAAGTGAAATATATTAATATATTAGGAGTTTGATCATATAAGGGACAGTTAAAATTTAAGATATGTACACTGTCGATGGCATTAGGTAGGGTAAATTGTACCCCTGTGTGCTGCAACTACCGTTGCACATAATATATATATATATATATATATATATATATATATATATATATATATATTTATATTTATATTTATATATATTTTTTTTTTTTTCGTCGAACATTGAATCATTTGTAGTAATTTTGCGAAGAGAATTTCTTTTTATTTTATCTAGACTATGGTTTTAGAACGGCATGTAGAGTCTAGTTTATTGTTTGCGTGCAGAGAATAAGGGTCAAGAAACTTACACCTGAAGTAGCTAGCCAGGAAAAATCATCTTTATTTATTTATTTATGTCAGAACTGATCATTTTACTATTTTATCAGTAGCCTTTTATATTGCCAAAATTTAGCTAGAAAATTAAACAGAGAGTAAAAATCTTAATGACAATTTTATTAGTAAGCTTTTATGTATAGTTCATTACATGTTCTAAATGGCGTGAATTCAATTAATAAAATGTCAGGACTAAAAACCAGCAAGTGAAAAATTATAACTGATTGAAGGAATCTTGTATATTTTAAATATACATACGTATAAATTTGTCAGTAGTAAAGAGCACATGCAGAATTTGTCTCATAGAAATTAGACAAAATATTAGGAAATTAAAAAAAAAAAAAAAAATATTAAGTATTTTGCTTTTTAATTTTTGATATATCAACGTTCTTTTGCAAAATTTGTTATAAATAAGAATAACCATATTGTGCCGATATCCACAAAACTCTTTCATGACATGTCTATTCATTCAAGTTGATTGATCAGTAGATTAAGTTGTTAAAATTTCCTTTTCTAATGATAATTACAGTTTTTAATCCGGGATCCCGGGAACTCGAAAAATTTTTCCCGATATCCCGGGATATCATAAAGTCCGGGAAATTATGATCTTTATTTTTTAGGTTTAAGAATTACAACTTTTCATATCAAATTGAAAAAGTATCAAATTTTTTTAACGAATCCTATTCCAAAAAATTTGTAAGTTCATAAGTGTATTCTTGATTTGTTGCTCCAAAATTGCGGTAGGCCGTTCTCAAATTTACCATTTTAACTCTCCTGCTGATATTCCCCGGGCGGATGGTAATTATTTCAGCTGGGGACGATAAGTTGTTTAATATGGATGACAATGAATAGAGCTGAATTTGCGGTTCGGAGAAGGCTGATGATACACTGCATGGGTCGGGCCCCACATTGGGCGCCAAAAAATGTAGAACCAGTGGCTACTTCGAAAAAAATTAAAGCACTTGATGTGTTTTGATGTTGTTCGTATGACAAAAAAAAAAAAAAAATTAACAAGTAAATACACTTGCATTTGCTTTATTACATTTTAGAACACAAATAAAGATACAATTGCGAATATGAGCAAAAAGAAAATCAATTAAAGAGTTGTATTTTTTTGTTACTGACTTCCTACTAAATGAAAAATATTTTATATTAAATAAGGAATTTAAAAAAGTGCCTTAACAGCATGTATGCCAAAATGAAAAATTTTAATTTGAGCAAAAATTTTAACAATGTTTTAATTTAACATCAATTTATCTCCAGTAACGCTAAGTTTAGACAAGTATTTTTTATCAAAAACAAAAGTAAATTTTTTGTCTGTATTACATATAATTTAGCGTCTTCATCAAAAACAAGGGAAGACGTATATTAAAATGTACCATTTAAAAGTACCAACAACAAAAATTGCGTCTTTTACCAAACAACGTCAAGACAAAGTTGTCAACACTCTGACAACTTTGTCTTGACGCTGCAATAATACTGACAAATTCAGTCCATACTAGGCAAATATTTATCCTGACGTTTCTCTTGATAAAAATTTGTCTAGTACAGACTAGACGTAAGATGTGGGTATCTGTTTTATTGTTATAAAGTAATAGCTAAATAATGACGGAATGTTTTAGAAGAAATTTTTTATAGTTAATATTTCTGTTTGTGAATTTAAAAAAAAAAATATTACTAATTGATCAAGCCAAGTACAAAAAAAAAAATACTTATATTCTGTGTTATTCGTGCTTTCAAAAAGTAGAAAAAATATACAAAATATTTAAAAGCACGATTTTTGCAAAAAATATGACTCATCGCACATTTGTATAACGAAGCATTAAAAAAATGATTGCAGAAAATATTGTGCATGTAGAAATTAACATATGTATTTCCATAAATGTCTTGAATTTTAGATATTGCCCGATATGTTTTAATAGACAACTAACTATGATTTCAGATGCCACTTTTTTACAAAAAATGAAACAGAAGAAGTTAACTTAGAAGCTTTAAATCCGGAAGAACTTTCCGACCTAATTGATAGCATTCCTTGTGATAATGATGATCATTTTGATGATGTAGATGAGAATGAACTGGATAATAAGAAAAATGAAGATGAGTTATCTAGCAGTTATTTTCAAGAGAATTGTGCCAATTGTTGAAATTCTGCCATCTACTTATTCAAAATCGTGATAATCAATTTGGAAAAATGATAATGTACAATCTACATCCAAAGGATGGATAGTATGTATAGTTACAAATTCAATCTCAATTTTTTAAATATTTGTTCGACGAAAATCTTATGAATAAAAATCCAGGGAGCAAATGCAAATTTACAAAAACTGACGTTAGGGAGCTGTGCTCGTCCAAATCAAGTAGAAAATATCTCAGCTCTGGCCGTGTAAAATTTTATTTAGATATCTCCAACGGTTCACAAGAGACAGAATTAAAAAAAATGTTTTCGGACTACTGTGGAGTGGTAATATATGAAGATTTTTGTTCAAATTTCTATTTCGCCCTGAGTAGTCAATATAGTTTTTCCTCTCAATGTTATTAATTTTTCTGTTACTCAAACCCACATTTTTTAGTGCGAAATTTTCTGAATTAATGTGCAAAAAAATATACTAGATATTCAGATAAATATTCTGTTTTGCAAATTTTTTTAGACAAATTGCGATATTACTTAGCATTTTTTTCTAAAATTTTATATTATTTTTTTATTAAAAATTGCTGAAAATTTAACTAACATCATAAATTTTATAGCGAAATATTTTACAGCCGATCGCTAAGAACTATGATTCAAGAATGACACTACATTCTCTTTGTTTTAGTATTTTACATGCACAAACAAGAAAATAAATCCCCTTTTTATTTGCATAAGAAATCCTCCAGAAATTTAGTAGATTAGACAATTTTTCGAAACATTTAGTTTCGATATTTTATTTAGAAAAGTTGAATATTGCCATATCGATATTTTTTAAATTCTCGAAAATTACGCGAATATACTATAGAGAAGTTCAATGGTACGAACATTAAAAATTAGTATAATTCTAGAAATTTTCTCGAACATATTTGTTTCGAAAATTCTTCGTTTTTAGCGAACATTTGTTAATATCCAAACTCAGGTCAATCGGGTCCGCAACGCATTTTGCATTATATTTTTTAGTGTTGATCTGTGATGTTACTGAAATAAATGGATTTATTTTACAAAACGTCGTTATAGTCCCACTCCATGAGAAATTGGTGCTAACACTTTTGTGCGCATTTTAGAGAAAAATTAGTTTTGTAAAAGTTTTAATGTATAAACATAACAAGTCCGGATTTCTTTACATAGCCCGCATTATTAAATTAAACAAAAACTTAAACGGCAACGGAAAATAAACAACAATGTTATTTATTTTCTTTTCATTTCTTTTTTTACTTCAAACTTTATTCAATTTTGTTTACGTAATTCATATAAATTTTAAAAAAATATGATAATATTTTTTGTGAGAAAATAAAAGCAACAAAGAGAGAATTTAAAATAAAATTAATTTTTTTTAACCAAGCCGCATTGAGCATTTTTCATACAAATTTTTATGGAAATTTACAGATCGGGCTTGTTGTGTTTACACATTTATTGATTTTGTTTGAAGTAAAACTAGATCCGATCATCAATTTAGTTTTTAAAAATCTTCAAATAAAAAATCGAACATATGGAATCTCAAGGTTTTATTAAACAGCAGTGAATGAAAACAATTAGAAATTAAAACTTAAGAATACAATAATATGTATAAAAATTTAAAATCGTAAACAAATAAAAAATTGATATATTTTATTTTTCATTTTTGGTTTTTAATATTTTGCAAAGTAAATTAAAAAATAATTTCTAAAGCGATTTTTTTTTATCAATTTGAATTAAATGATTAAATATATTTTATTAAGCTTGAATTATTTAAATGATTGTAATTTTGTAAGGAATTAATACTTAAATTAATTAAATCTTTCGAAAATTTGGTTCAAGCAAACACCTTTTTTCTGTATTGAAAGATTCATTAAAATCTTTCCAGCAGTTTAGGTATGATTGCCTCACAAACTAATAAACAAAAAAATTGACTTTTTATTAGTTCTGTTCCAGTATTAATCTGAATTATGGTTTTCAGTCAGAAAGTGTTTCTATAAATTTCTAAAAATTTGTATATATTTGGTTGTTTGTGACTCGTATTTGAACAGAGCTAATATTCATAAAGTGGATTATATAAAAAATTACAGTCAATTTCTTGAATTAATTCTGTTTTTTTATTGATTTATAAAATAAATAATTCTAAATTCTTTTAAAAATTCCAAAAAAATCATCATTTTATAAAAATATAAAAATATATATTTAAGTTTTATTTTTAATGAATTTTAATTAAAAATAAATAACAAATTTAACTTTTTAATGTTATTAATAATAATGGTATATACCTGTATCTGTTAAGTTTTATTTTAAAAGACATAATTGTTACGTTCCCTGCATTTTTCATATTACTTGAAAGGGAATGACAGTAAATCACAGTTTCCATTTGATGTTTTTTTTACAATATTGATTTTATTAAAAATCTCATAAGCAAACATTTCTCAAGAACACGACATATTTTGTTTTTGTTTAATCGTTTCAGTAAATTAAAAAAAATCTCACAAAATCAAGTATTTGTTCTTTCTATTTATATAGATAATTTTTAGATTAATATTTTTACATAAATACATAAGGTGTGCGTTCAAATAAAACGTAACTGTTTTTTTTTTAAATAAAAGGTAAATGGAATAAGGATTAAAACTAAATTAAATATTTGTAGCATTTCTTCTCCAGATTTTTCTGATATATCATTTTATATAAAATTTAAATGTATTTAATATAAAAAAATTTAAATTACTTATACGAATTTTTTCTCGGTATCTCTCTATATGAATTTAAAATTAATTAAATTGAGCACTGCTGGGACCTTCTTAAACTCGCTTTTAACTTGGAACCAATTCCTTTACAATTGCCAAAATTCTGGGTAGTTTAAATAACTAATACTCTGTGGGACTACTGTACTTCTACAGTAACGATAAAATCTAAATATGGCCAGAAAATATTAAAAACATTGTTACATGTTACTAGTGTTACCAATGTCTTTATGACACTCTTTGTCATGATTGTCATATTTTACATGGCAAGAGATGAGGTGTTTTTAAGTTGATTTGGAGGAGTACAGATTCTTAGCGGCTCAAGGGTAGTGGATAGCCCTCCAAAGTTGGCCATATACGGTCTTTTATTTTATAATATCGACAAAAATTCATTTATGATATAACAGAAAAGAATTTGTATATATAAATTATTCTTTTAAATCTCTACAAAAATACGCTTATATGTCACAGTGGGGCAGAATTGAAATTTTTTGGAAATAAATCTGTAACTTCTAATCTATTGACTGAATTTACATAAAACTCCACACAAACGTAACAGAGGAGTGTAAAATTCCAAGTTTGGAAGGAGGTCCCCCACATACCTTTTTGGAGCAAAACTATTAGGGCTATAATTAGGGTACTTCTGACATAGAAACATTTTCATCGTTTGCCAAATTTTTGTTTCCTATGCGATTTCAAATATTTTTACATCGCCTTAAAGCTCTCGATAAAAAACATGCTCGCGTATGCTGTTTATCTCTCATAGTTTTCAAGTTATTTTCATTTGAAATTTCAACTACCTCAATTTTAAAAAATCTTGATCCAGATTTTTCAATATATATCCCAATATTTTTTTACTCAATTGGTTAAGAACAAAAAAATAAACGATTTTGATATTGAAAATGGCAAAAATTATGATGTTTTTTTGCCGAAAAGGTGTCTACATTATTTTTTTTTTAAATAAAATTTTATTTAAGAATATATAACAATTTTATACTTTTTTTGAAAGGTATCTCCACAGAGATAACTTTAGAGTTAAAACGAGGCCAAGCACCCAACAGGAATATGTACAGACACAAATTTGATCTAGTTTAAATCAAAATTTTCACTTTAGCCTATATGTTCTGCAACTCCAAAAGCTAGTTCTACAAACCAAATATAGTTTCGACAACTTTCATGTATTGCAAAGAGTTTGCCAATGTGTTTTTCCAAACCTGCAATAAATGTGGACTTTGTGGGCAAAACCAGGATTTTATTAGAGATAAAATCGAGAGCTTTAAGAAGATGTAAAAATATTTGAAACTTTAAAAAATTCATATTCTTTAGGTTTTTTCCCAAAAACGTGGCAATATTTATTCACTTACAAAAAAAATTTTTTTTTGTTCTGGGCCTTACCATTTTTTAATGTTTTCAAAAGAAATCTTATCGATAATGCGTGTAAAGTAAATCCAGACTAGAATGAGGCAAAGATCTCCCCACAAGTCCTATCCAAACTTTGTCAATTTTGATAAATTTAAAAAAAAATTTGTTAAATTCTCAAATCGCAAAGCTGGGATCGACATAAAATTATTTTAATTAAATACCTCCATATGTAAGGTAGGTAGGTAGGTAGAGAAGGGTTGCACAGTACTCAGAAGAGTGCTTGTGCATCCACTCGGAGACCTAGAGGTCCATTGTGAGTCCCTTCGTAGAGAATATAGAGAGAATTTGTAGAAATTATAGAGAAGACCAGGAAAGGAAAATTATAGAGAAAAGCTGAGACCGAGAAAAGTATAGAAAATAATAGACAAAAAAAAAAATGGAAAGGAAAAGTACTACCGTCCTATATAGTTCGCTCTAAGCCAACGACCCCCTCTTAGCCAGCCTATTCCCATGACGAATCCTATTAATCTATCGAGATCTATCCTCGATATACTGTCCAATTCGTCAACGAATCGACTGCCTAACCATTTCTGCCTACTTAGTTGTAGACATGTTCCACCGTCTCTAGCTCCTCATTATCTTCGCACATCCTGCAAAGACCGGAGGAACCTCTATCCCAATTCCCTGTCATTCCCCTATGGAACAACGACCCGTCAGAATACCTATCATAGACTTCACGTTTTCCCTTTTCATGCCTAAAAGTAGATTTGTATGTGCTATATCAAGTTTAGGCCGTAGGACCCTTGATAATCTGCAGTCTGTTCTACGATTCCATGCATGATTGGTTTTATCCCGAATCCACTCTCTAATTAACCTGAAGTAAAAGCCCAGAGGTGGTCTCACACCACTTTCACTTAGAGCCCTATCCAAAGCTGAGCCGTTCCTAGCTAATTCATCAGCTACCTCATTGCCAGTTATCTCGCAATGACCCAGTAACCAGCAGAGTCTGATATGATAATTTCGCATCAATCTCCTAAGAGCCTTCTTACAGTCGCTAATTAGCCTAGACTTGACAAAATGTCCTTTCAAGACCTTCAGCGCCGCTTGGCTATCTACATACAGAGTTACCTCTGTATTCTCTTCAATGTTCCCTGCTATCAATTCCGTGGCCCTAAGAATACCTAGAATTTCCGCTTGGAACACACTGCAACTATCCGAGAGTCTATACGCTTTTCTGATGTTCTCCTCAACCAGATACACACCAGCACCAGTGCCTGTATCCATTTTGGATCCATCAGTGAAAACCGATACTCCACTGAATAGATTCTCCCTGCCTGACCATTGGTCCCTACTCTGGATAATCAGTATAGGATTTTCCCCGAAATCGACCTCCGTGCATATATAGTCCGTGGATCCAGAGGGAACCAGGGCATGTCCACCGAGATTGACCTCGTTTAGAAGTTTGGAATGTCCTATTCTGGTTGATCCTGTAAGTCCTAGTTCACTAAGTCTAAACAGGCTCCTTGCAGCCATTCCCATCACGAACTCCTCAATGAGTAGGAGATGCAGAATGAAGTCAAGTGCCGCCTGAGGTGTGCTTCTTACGGCACCTGTGTTACGAATCGAAGCACATCTCTGGGCTTTAGACAAAAGATTCCTACGACTCATTGCCTCCCACCAGACCAGACATCCATACATCAGAATTGGTGTCACCACCAATCCAATTTACTACCATCGGTTTGAGTCCCCAATTCTTACCTATGGAGTTCCTGCATGTGTAGTAGACGTTGAGACCTCTTTTAAGCCTTTCCTGAGTGTTCCTCTTCCAGGATAGTTTACTATCAAGAAACACTCCAAAGTATTTTCTGATGGATGCCTCTTATAATGACAGAGTGACGATATCATTGATAGAAGTTCGATTTTGGGCATTTTGGTATAAATTCTTTAATTTTAAGACAAGTTTATCTATATTATGTCAAAATTTCAATAGGATATCTTTGTTCGTTTAAATTGTATTTTAATTTAAATATTAACATTATTAAAAAAAAGCTTAAAATCTTAATTTCTTAATTTTCATCTCTGGCCATGTGAAATGTGATTGAGATATCTCCAACGATTCACAAGTTACAGAATTATTTCTAAAAAAAAGAAACGTTTTGAAACCATTGTGTGCTGACATGTCTCTAGAAGATATTGTTAGCACGAAAGATATTTAAAATTACGAAAACTTTGTGTTATGTAATAGGTAAGGAAACATTTATCATATATTTAAGAAATTGTCAAGTGACATGTTTTTTGTTCTTTTTCTGAAAGAGTGAAAATTTACGATCAGCTTTTTGATATTGTCATTAATATATCCTCCAAATTTTTATTACTTTGAAATTCCTGTGTGACACTTGATTAAATAGGAAAGTAAAAAGCTGCAACTCTTTAAACATCAAAAATAATCAGGTACAGCGGGTATTAATGAGTTAAGATGACTCCAAAAGTTCATACTACATACTATCTCGTAGTTTGGCTTTTGTTAAACTCGTAATCGAAAATACGCATTCTACACATGTGTTGTTTTAGGGATCGTTTGGATTGAACAATTTCATTAATGACATGTAGCTACAATTTTATTAACTAAACAAAAGATGATAAAAATTCCCCAATCCCCAAAATAATATTTTCATCCCTTTCTTCAACAAAAATTCCTCAAATTTAGGGTCAAAACCTAAATTTAAAATACCGTTACCAAAATAAATTGAATACCGATACCATTACCGATACTGTCATTCGTTTCGGTTTCGAACCAGGACTGTCAGATGTTGTGACGATTTTTAATTGCTTTTGGCAGCTAAATCTTCCGTTTGGCGTCATGGCGAATTTTTTGGCGGTATATAAACAAGGTGACGATTTACTTCGCTAATTTTAAAAAATTTTTAAGTAGGTATTTGTGGAGAAACCGACAAAAAAGCGAGACTTAATTTATAAATAGGTTCAACTTAGATTTAGTAATAACACCCACAAAAATATACTTTACAATATTTATATTATAAATGTTTAACAATTTATTTGTCATCATCTTTAAAATATACTAAGAATTTCAACGATTTTATCGGTCACAATAAAATGAAAATTTAATGAAACAAATGATGTTGTTCAATGTTAGAATTATTATTTTTTAAATAAATGTTAATAAATTTTTAAAGTTGTTGCCCTAAAATGGAGATATATGTATATCTGACAGAAAACTGTATTTTAATTTATAATTTAACTTTTTATTCAATTACCATTACCCAGCAAAAACTTTGCTTTCCTGGTAAACTAGCAGGTATAATTGGAAACAAAAATAAACTACTTATTTTTTGTCTGAATATCTAGTTATTTTTGTTCGTGTTGTTCACAAATTCATGTAGTTATTTTTAGACTCTAGGGGTACTCAAAAATATGTAATAAAAGAATAAAAGAAAATAAAAAAAAACAAACAGATTTTGCCGTCAGTGAAATTTGAACTTGGGAAACAAATTAGCCGTTCGTTTTTAATGATTAAAGTTTTACTCAGTACAGCATCTCGCACTTAAATTTCTAAGCGACAAAAACTTTTTTTGTATAAAATATTTTTTTAGAGATTTTGTTAACAAAAATAACAGCATCAGAATGAGGTTGAACCAATAACCTTCTGGTTGTTAATCCAGCGCTCTTGCCAACTGATCCACGTGATTGTAATATTACTGTCTATTGAGTACTCATTTGTGTAATATAGAGTAGGCGAATAATAATGACGTCTCATTACCAAAAAACTACTTTAATAAGTAGTTGCCACTACCGAGAACCACAAAGGTTTTTGCTGGGTATGTAAATAAACTCGTATTATATATATTCCTTCTTTACTATAGATATACATATAACTAAATTTGTAACGGCACGTTACAAACCGCTATAACTTGCTTACCCCCTGCACGAAATGATTAAATGATTTTTTTTGGCTTATATATATATATATATATATATATATATATATATATATATATATATATATATATGTATGTATATATATATATATATATATATATATATATATATGAATTTCTTCAAACCTATGTTTTTAAATTTATATTTATGTTTTATTTATTAAATACAATTATCTGAGCAATAAAAAATAATTTTGGAATTAACCTACATTGAAATCTGAAAATTGGAAGAGGTTTTTTGGGAGAAACCCCATATTTCTATGCGGATAATAAATAAGTGTGATTATAAAGATTTTAAAATTATAAAATAATTTCCTATTTTTCAAAATAAATATTTATAAAATGTCAATAATACCAAGGTAAAGTATAATTACTTTTTGACTTTCCTTTATTATCCTTCCTATAGCGAAGATATACAGCCCAAAAGTCCTAGGATATTATTATTAAACATTTATTATTAAACATTTTTTATTATAAAATATTTTTTAATTTTTTCTTACTAATTTCTTCTGAAATAATTATTTTAAGATTATTTAACAACTTTTGCCAGAATTTTAATCATAGGAATAATTTATTTATTCAGAAACTTTCAGATCGTACTTTAAGACCGACTCCCCCATCATACTAAAATTATACTCGATTCAATTATGTACGCTTTTGTTATAAAATGGCGAATAAACACTTTACAAAAGGCCAAAATTCAGTTGCAATTTTATAAAAGCTTCAATTTCATAATCAAGACATTATTATCCAAGACATTAATTATCAAAACATTTTTGAGAAATTCATTTAAAAATAAATTTCGTGTATCGTCGATGGGCTTACAAAAAGGCCTATGCGATTTTTTTTTAATTTTTCAAGAGACGAGGTAAACAACTTATTTCATGTTTGGAAGTCATATAAAATTATACATTCATCATTTTTATGCATGTATCATCAGAGTTAATAGATACTACTTGACTTTCTTATATTATTTTATTGTAAAAATAAGAATGTGTCTAATGAACCGAATTTTTTCCAATAGAATTTTGTTGGTTGGGTGTACTATCTCAAAATTCGATTTTAATAATATAATGAAAATGGTACACGTAACTGTTTTTTGAAAACAATTCGATACCAAGATATGTAAGTAATAGTGACTATTGTGAATTATAACCACATTAAAACGTTATTATTATATTTATTTTAATTTTATTTAATATTATGTTCACACATTAGTTTTTGACAGTTTTTTGAAAAACTCAATGAGCATCACTGAACATCACTGTTCACATATTGTTTTATTGAGTTTTTCCCTTTGACCTGTTTTTCGTATTTTTTGTATATTCAAATTAAATTTTTTTTATTTAAATCATAATTTCGCACACAAACACTTTCTCTTTTAAAAAGCATAAACAAATATAAATTTCATTCATCATCTTTAATTTTTTGTTTTTAAACTGTTTGAAAATTTTCACAAAATTCTTTTTTCAACAAACTACTATGTATTAAAAATACCAAACATTTCTTCTGTGCATGGAAATCTAGTATGTTTTTTGTGTGCTAAATAATTAAACAACTTGAATCGAGATGTTTTTGGCTTCGAAATATATCAAAAAAACAAATCAATTTGTATATGTTTTTCAGAAAACTCGTTTTTCGAAAAAACTCTACATGTGAACATACTGTAATTTTAAAAATTAAAAGAAAACATGATATGTAATAAATATTCTTAACTTTGATCCAAGTCTATTCACTTTTCTGGTTATAAAAACATCTGAAATCAGTCAGGTAATAAGTAACTCTTCCAAATGGACACAACAAGCGTATAAACAAAAAAAAAAAAAAAAAAAATGTTACTACAATTTCTTTTAGCTTTGCTACCGACTTATATATTTCACATATTTTTATCTTTCCATGGATGGGTTACAATTTTACATTAATTTTTGCCGACAATGGTCGGCATTTACACCTTTTTAGAATCACATACTAGAAATTAATATTCGTAACAATTGGTGGGGTCTTATCAACACAAATTTTTTCTTGATTCAGTAAACTTGAAGAATGGAAATCATCATTTCTAAAAGCAGGTTTATTATTTATATAATGTCGAAAACCTTCAACAATGAAATTCTAAACTATGAACAAGCATTCAGCAGAACATTCTTGTATTTCCAATTGGCTGCCATATCTGAGTAGTACTAGTGCTATCAGAAAACCACCGATGTCTTCCTGGTTGATTAGAGAGTATTTGCGGGTCTACTGAATAATCTGTTTCTTCTTTATTATGCAATTTTCTGAAAAAATTCAAAGATGAATTATGAGAAAAAGCCACTGTTTTATGTGTGTAACACTTACCCTAATTGTATAATGTGCATAAGTTTTGCATTTTAAATTTTCAATTAATACTTTTTTGATGCTTTTACAATACTTATTTCATAAATAATAGATATTTAATATTTATTTTCACAAATTGTCAAATATTTTTAGTCAATATAAATTTCAGTCGGTTTTCATCACCGAATTAGTTTCATTAAACCGAATTTATAAGAACACTTATTAGTTACTATAACTGATAATATATTAAAAATTTAAATTAATTTAAATTAATTTAAATTTTTGTAAAATATATTTTAACTTTATACAAAAGCATCAAGGTAACCAAAATTTTTATTGTAGGATACCCGATTTAGTTACAATTATAATTTAACGGTACAATATATGAGAGCCTTTTGTCGGGATGGTTATGTCCGAAACATTTTAATAAAAAGAAAAATGTGAAGTTTTTATGCTAAGCTTTATTGAAAATAATCGTTGGACCCTAATATTCCACTTTATAGAGAGTTTGACTTGAATCGTTCATCAAGTCTGATGGGAATGTGGCCCTGGGAACATAATATGGAAATTTTAAAATAATCAAGTACATCCCATAATATAAATTTTACCTAAAATCCTTGAATAGATCTAAATCAATTACCAAATTCATAAAATATGTCATTTGAGTTATTGTGTTATATGTTATTTAACATATTTGATATTTTTTTTTTTTTTTTAATTTATACGGAAATTTAAAATAACATTATAACATTGTGAAACCTATGTTTATTAATTCTGTTAAAAATTATTTTATTTAAAAATTTGTTGATTTCTTACAAAAAATTTAATTTTTTATTCAACACTTTTTTTGTACAAAATTTTCTACCAAAATTCAAATTTTCACAAAAACCTTATTAACTACTAGAAATTCTATTTTTCACAAAAAATTCGAAATTTAATTTTTCACAAAAATTCCGATTATTCACGAAAATTCACATTCACTAAAACTGATTATTCACTAAAAATTCGATTTTTCACCAAAAATCCGATTATCCAATAAAAATTTGATTTGTAAAAAACTGCGTGCCATATTTTGATTTTGGACACACCTGACTGGGTTTATGGTTCACCAGATTAAAGGTCTGGTGGAGTATAACCCAAAACTGTTTAGACAACAAGAAACAAGTGAATATTTGTTTCCGGTTTCCTGTTGTTTGGACAGACCTGAATTAGGTGGTGATATATCAGACGAAAGCTCTAAAGGAGTAGATCTCAGAACTATATAGGGTATGCCTAATTGTTTCTCAGGAGACATGCTACGAGAAGTGGAATATAATCTTTCATATTTCATAGATTTATATTCCAATTTGTTGGAGGGCCATTTCGAACAGACATGAATGGGATTGTGATACATCCGATGAAAGCTCTAAGGGAGTAGATCTCAAAACTATATAGGGTATTCCCAGTTGTTTCTCAGAATATATGCTACAAAGGGTGGAATATAATTATTCATATTTCAGAGATATATATTCAAAGTTGAGGTAGAGCCATTTAGGACAGACCTGAATGGGGTTGTAATATATCGGATGGAAGCTCTAAGGAAATAGATTTAAAACTATATAGGGTATAATTCCTCAAATTCCAAAGCTGGAATTTAAAAATTTTATATTTTTCATGCTTCAATGTATTTTTAATTTTTTGGTAATAGAAATTTTTGCTCCTCTATATCGGTTGGGAAGATATGGAAAAAAAGTAAAAAATTCCATTTTTGGAAATTTTTAAAAGTTTTTTTTTGAGAATTGCGAGATTCTCAATCCTTTTTCGATATATTTTTGCAAAATGTGTTCAAGAAATTTTCGTATTATAAAAATGTTTATTTATATATTTGAAAAGAAGACAAAATTTCCTAAAAAATTGTATATAATTTGGGTTTCTTATCCCTCTGACGGATCTAACTAAAGCATATGAATTTAGCAATATGCTAAAAAAAGAAAATCTTCAGGTTTATTAAAATATTTCTGGTTACGGCATTATCACGAACGGCTTTACCAATCATATACAAATAAAGCAAAATTAACCAAATTACTTGAAATTATTAAATTTGTATCCTTTAATTGCACACGCAAAAATGATAAATACACTAATATTTAGAATTGTTTTTCTTTTTTTGAAGTATATATATACAAACTTTTATAATAGAAGAATTTGAATTTGAAGAATTTTTGCAAAAATATATCGAAAAAGAAATTGAGTCGAGATTTTGTGCTATTATTAATTTTTAATTATGCAATAAAAATTTTATTAATATATATTTTTTAATAAAATTTTACAGTTGTATAGATTTTTGACACTTAATGCAAAACTAATTTATTTTTTTTAGATTTATCAACCGGAATCCCGCAATTCTAAAAAATTACAAACACATTGAACTATGTAAAAAATATACTTTTTTAATTCCAGCTTTGCGATTTGAGAAATTAGGGTAAATATTGGAAAAACAGGATTAAAGTTTTTAAAATTTTTTTTCCTTCACAGAATTTTCTATAAGAATAGTATAAATACTATATATGTTACTTAAGAAAAATTTTTTATAACTAAAAAAGAATATAAAATTCAAATGCATATAACTTTTGAATCCGTAGATTTAAAAAAAAAAAAAAAAAATAAAATCACAAATTTGTTAATTAAGAAAATAAAAAAAGTATATCAGAAAAATCGGGGGAAAAAAGTATTTCGGAAAAATCGCTGTAGCGAAAAAATTTCACCAAGGTAGGTCAAAAAGTAAACTTTGAAGCCCAATATCTCTTAAACTAAAAGAGGAGACCTACACAAATAACGATTTTTTTTGTAGATCTCGACCAGCAGGATCCTATATAAAAATCATTCAAATCGGTTCAGATATAAGGAATCAGAATCGTTTTAAAAAATTTTATACCCGAAGTGTCCAACTTTGGGATCCGCCCCCTGTAGGTCTATATGGTTCAAGATCAAAACTTAAACTCGTCTAGTACTCTACTATCACTATGTGAATTTTCATTAAAATCGGAACAGCTGTTCCGACCATTTTTTTAATTGCACACTGTGTTCTCATTCTCGCAGAACTAAAGCTTTTAGCTTTTCCTTCACACAATTTTTTATAAAGTTGTCTTTCAGAAAAGTATAAATACTATATGTGGTACTTAAGAAAAATTTTTATATAACTTTTGATATAGTAAAGATTTTTTAATTTTTTTTACACAATTTTGTAATTTGTTGTTAATAAAACAAAATATATTTTAAAAAAATCGAGTGAAATTTGAACCCGCTATAGAATGCTAGTTGATCTGGACTAGCAGAATCTACTCATATAAAAATATTTTAAATCTATTAAGATATAACGAATCAGGATCGTTTTTAATATTATTAATACCGAGGCGTCCAACTTTAGGACCCTGTGGTCCCGCCCTCGTTATGTCTATATCGTCCAAACTCGAAACCTAAACTCGTCCGCGTGAAATTTCGTTGAAATCGAACCAGCCGTTTGGGAATTCCAAATTTATTTCCATTTCATTTTTTTAATGGGACACTGTGCGCTGGTAGAGAACTGAAGATGAATCTAATTAAAATTTTAAATATTTTTTCCGTATTTAGCTCATCAATATGTATCGTTTGAGGGATCTTTTTACATCGGAATCGCAAACAATCTCTTCCTCAAATGAAAATTTACTTTATGCTAAGATACCGTTTCTCAAAAGTTTCGTCCTGTCATTATCCCTTCGTTAATTTTTCGAAATACGCTAATTATACATATGAGCGGTTTATTTTGAAGTGACCTAAATCCATTTATCTATAAGTTTTCTACGACCTCAAATGGACTTAGACTCCTATCAAAATTACTAAAACAAATTTGCTAATTTTGAAAGAAAACTAAGTCCAATACATACCAAAAATTTCGTGTTATTCTCAAACAACTGTTTTTCAACCGTATGCATTCGTTGATTTTTGGTCAAATATTAAAAGCTAATTTTAAAACAACGTATAGAAAATATTAAATGTTTAAATTTTTTTTTAAAGTTTAACTGCGATTAAAATTTTTTCTATAAAAGCCTATGCAACGTCGAAAAAAAAATATATATATATATAAAAATAATAATTTTCCTTAAAATATATAAAGAATTTTTTAACAAATTTTTAATGACTTTTTGAGTTTTTAATCGATTTTATATATACAGATATATCTCGTTTTATTCTAAGCAAATCCTACAAGCAAAATAATACGAAAGTGATTCGAATTCGTATTACTTAAAATAAAAATTTTGTTGCCGCAATAATCATATTCGTATTATGGAAGTTTCACCCATCGGGAGAGAGTGTTCGTCACAGGCGATACATCTATGCAATGAGAAATCAATACGCCTGGAAGAAAAATAGGCAATATTGCTAGATAATCACGTAGGTGAAAAAGAGAAGATACCGCCGCATAATCTTCTGGAAGATGTAACAAATATATGGAAAAATTATCTCTAAATAAATTTTGAATTAATATAATAAAAAATCTTTTACATCTTGTAAAGCTTAACATCCTAAAGCACAAAAACTGAAACGCTCACACAAAATATCCAATTTTTTTTTGCTAAAAGACAAATACATTTTTTTAATATTTTTTCATTTTTGAACAATTTTTCGATAAGTGAAAAAAATTGTGACTGAAAAATAAAAGTTTGCATTAATTTCTTCCGGATGATCTAAATAGGATATGATCAATATATTGCGGAGGTGATAATAACCTTACTGAAAAAAGGACGATACTTTGAGGATAAAAATAATAAAAAAAATTTTAAATTTTATGTATTTTTTTTGTTTGCTTCCTAATTTTCTTTAAACTGTTAAAAATGCAATGTTAGAAAAATATAAGTATTGCGTAAATTTCTTCCAGGAAAATAACTTCCAAATACTTATAGGGAAATATCATATAAAATTTTATATATAAATGTAATATAACTACGTTTCCACTGAATTCAAAATAACGAGTAAAAAAAAAATCAAAAAATCAAACACCAAATTTTGAAAAAAGAATGAAAATAACTTTAAAATTGCGAATAAATCATTACTTAATTTTAGTGTGTATAAAAGATTATTATATCGTAAAAAGTTATATTCTTATGTTTTCTAAATCAATTTAAAAATCTTAAAATGATTTAAAATTTATGAGGCGACGAGGTCTATAGTACAGGAACTACCCTGAAAACGGATTTTTTCGCAATATCTTTCAATTTAGGGTTGTTTCGAAACTTCTGAAAATTGTTTTGTGATGTCCTCACGAAGGACACATCAGATCGTTTTCCGAGTGAAAATAAAAAGTACCATTTTGTAGCAGCGTGTAATCGATTGAAACTAAAATATTATTGTCCTTCAGTTTGCTTATGCAAAAGAGATTTAAAATAATAATGACGTGGAGATAGATGTACCTTAGGAATATAAATTTGACACATTTTTAACCAAATTTAGGCCTCATTACTCTTTAGAAAACACAAATGTAAAGAGTTCTGTGTAAACGGGGTACTATTTCGTAAATATAAACATAAATGTAACGTACCGAACTAATAAAACAGGCCTGTCTACTTTTTTACGTATCAGCTGTAATAAATTACGTTTTGTTTTCATATTCGGTTTTTACATTAATGTTTACGAAGCTTTTGCCGAAATAAAATATTGCATCATTATATTGTTCTTTATATACAAACAATTATTTTCCGTAACACCATTTTTACAACTTTGAAGTCTACCTACATATTAGGCATATATGACGCATCCAACTCTCTTAAAATGAGACTTAAGTCATTTTGAAAATCAAATATTTACTCGTTCTGTTAACTGATGAATTTTCATTTTGGAAAATCATTGTAATTTTTTATGAGAAAAAATTGAACTTCCTATGTGCACCTATAGAGTTATTTATTTTCTTTAAAAATAGACATTTCATATGCAAATCTTTTTTATAGCTTTTATGATTATTAAGCTTTAAAAGTCAGATAAAAATATAATTCTTATGTATATTTTGTGGCAACAATTAAATGATTTTTAAAATTTTCATAGAAAATATATGTGGACCACAAAAATTTAATAAAAATTATTTTTTAAATAACGCTAATTTTCAATATTTATGATTAATATTAGTTATTCTAATCTATTGTTACCAGATGCACCCGTCGTGGAACAGATTCGACCTATTTCCTTAAAATATATATATGTCAAAATTGTGATATACTTATACAAAATCATTTTAAGCCGCCTAGTATTGTCATACAGTTCAGAATCTAAATACAGCTTAGCAGGATTCTACTGAAATCCTTTATGTCATAAAGGTACTGGTCGCGGCAACAGTAGAATATTTTACGACCCAAAAAACACTTTTGGGGACCGACACATTGTTTTGTTGGAGAATCTAGTAAAATTATGTTGTTCTGTAAATTCATTTTGCAAGGTCCAGTAAATATTTCTAACTTCTCTCTACATCAAACTTAACGCGAATTTGTGGAAGGTGGCAACAGTTGCACAAAAACAACAATATAGCGTATTTATTATTGTTTTTTATATATGCAGTTTGATAACTGTAACAACCAAAATAATAATCAACTATTTAACTAAGGTTACCTTGTATATATTCACACTGATTTTGACGTTTGTTTTGATATAAATTTGCCTAATGTAGACACTAGGTAAGTCCCGCTAATCAGCAGTTGATTATGGGTTACCACTCTTAGAAAGGTTGCCAAGTAGAAGTAGCCAAGGACTAGTAGATTCCAGAAATGTATGTTCTATGTCCAGATTCCATCTGGGATCAGAGATATGTAATTTTGAAAAATGTGTTTTTTCACTATGATCATATGGAAAAATGTGGAATTTTCAAGTGGATCCAGTGGACATAAGGAGCAGACATGAATCGGGTAAGCGCATGCACGGATCCAGGGGGAAAAAGGGAAATTTGCCCCCCAAAATGATGGATAAATTCTGTTATTGTTTTGTTAACTTATTCTTTTTAAGATTGTTATTCATATACATTTGTATATATTTTGGTAAAATATTGAAAGAAGTTTTTTTAAATAACATTTAAAAAAATGAAAATTTTCAA
This sequence comes from Protocalliphora azurea, assembly GCA_932274085.1. Lineage (NCBI taxonomy): Eukaryota > Metazoa > Arthropoda > Insecta > Diptera > Calliphoridae > Protocalliphora > Protocalliphora azurea. The sequence continues at coordinate 75,063,716 of OW026519.1, forward strand.
GTTCAAACGCAATTTATTATACATTTTTCTTAAAAGGGTATGCAATGATGTAATGTTTTTTGAAGACTTTTTTTGTAAGCATAACAAGACTTATTTTCTTTTAAATTGGACAAAAATTTTAGAACTCGTTCGGTTTTATATAGAATGATTTATTTAAATTTTTATACGTTTTTATTTTTGCCCCAAGTATGTTTCAAATAAAGCCTAAAAATATATTAAAAATAATTTGATAAAGTTTTGAAATTCTTATATAATTGCTTGAGTATTTCAACGATTTGAAAGATTGACGTCTCATTTTGTTGTAAATGAAATAGCTTGATATCTTTAGTGTTATTTTGAAATAGAAAAGCAAATTTAATTAAAAAAATTAATAAATTATTTCTTATTTGTAGTAAATATAAAAGATTTAAATAAAGTTTAAAAGCTAAAGTTCTTTTGCTTTCTTCATTCAATTAAATTCATAATTGACTTAAAATTTAAGCAGCTAGTAAATCTTTAGTGCACCAACTATCATCAAAACATTTTTTTGCGAAATTTCTCAAAATTTGCAGGATATTACGAATTTTGTTGTTTTTCTTACAATTTCTTACTTTTTGGAAATAATAAGAAGTAAAGGAGCAAAGTTATTATTACTGATATCAAATTAAAAAAATATAGTATTTATTTTATTTTTGTAAAAAAATAACGATTTTCGGAAATGTTCTCTTTATCAGATTAGATCCATATTTTTGCGTCAATAAGTTTTTGATATTAAGGGATATAATTAGAACTATTTAAGTAAAATTGATATTCTAAGTATCAAAACCTACACAGCTCAACCTTCCGTGTTTTTCAGGTCATGAATTTTAATTAATTTCATTGAAATGCTTTTATTTGCTTGAAATGCTTTAGAGGATAACAATTAAAAAAACCACACCTTAAATTATTAAAATCTATTCAATATTCCCTGAAATTTACGAACCATAGATTCTTATATATGTTTGACCCCAGATGAAATCTGGAAATAGAACATATATTTCTGGAATCTACTAGTCCAAGGCTTTAGAGCTTTCACCCGATGTGCCACAACCCCATTCAGGTCTGTCGTAAGTGCCCCCCACACAACATGGAATATATGTGTATGAAATATGAATAATTATATTCCACCCCTCATAGCATGTTCCCTGAGAAACAACTGGGTATACCCTATATAGTTCTGAGATCTACTCCTTTAGAGCTTTCACCCGATGTGCCACAACCCCATTCAGGTCTGTCGTAAGTGCCCCCCACACAACATGGAATATATGTGTTTGAAATATGAATGATTGTATTCCACCCCTCATAGCATGTTCCCTGAGAAACAACTGGGTATACCCTATATAGTTCTGAGATCTACTCCTTTAGAGCTTTCACCGGATGTGTCACAACCCCATTCAGGTCTGTCGTAAATGCCCCCCACACAACGTGGAATATATGTGTATGAAATATGAATAATTATATTCCACCCCTCATAGCATGTTCCCTGAGAAACAACTGGGTATACCCTATATAGTTTTGAAATCTACTCCCTTAGAGCTTTCATTCGATGTATCACAACCCCATTCAGGCCTGTCGTAAATGCCCCCCCCCCCCCTACACAATATGGAATATATGTGTATGAAATATGAATAATTATATTCCACCCCTCGTAGCATGTTCCCTGAGAAACAACTGGGTATACCCTATATAGTTTTGAAATCTACTCCCTTAGAGCTTTCAACCGATGTATCACAACCCCATTCAGGTCTGTCCAAAAAGCCCCCCATTCAGGTTTGAATTTTTAAGAATTTGCGCAAAGTTCCGACCCTCGTAGAATCTTCCCTAGGAAATAAATGAATATTGTCTAAACAGTTTTGGGTTCTACTAAACCAGACCTTTAATTTGATGTACCATAACCCCATTCAGGTATGGCCAAAATCAAAATATGGCCCCCTGTTTCTTAGACTTATTGAATTTTGCCAAACTTCAGCACCTCGTAGCATGTCTCCTGAGAAACAACTGGATATACCCTGTGCAGTTTTGAGTTCTACTCCTCTAGAGCTTTCGCGTGATATATCACAACCCCATTCAGGTCTGTCCGAACTGGCCCGCAAGGTGGCCTAAATATGGGTGTTTTTGTTACACCACAATTTTATTCTGGAGACATATTTTTTAATATTTTTTGTTTAAAATTTTAAACAGTTATGTTTTATTTAATAAAACATTAAAATGTATTTTTATAAACGCTTTTTTCCGTAAAAAAAGTCATATTAAATAAACTCAACTTTCTTTACAGTGTTTGGAATATATTTAACAGACATGTGGGACGTATCTAACTGACGAATTTATCTTCACACCCTTCACATATTACTATTATTGTGGTCTCTATGGACATCCAACGAGTTGAAACGAGTTTCAATTCTAGTAAATATTTTAATCGTATTCGATAGAGAACATCTTAGCTATTGGGAAAATATAAAGTGTGTCTAATTTGTTAATAGTAATAATATAATGAAACTTCAAGTTTGAATTTTTTTAAGAGATTTTAATAAAATTACTCATCTTTAAAAGGTTATAAGTTTTGATTGAAATAGTCTTTTCTTACAATTCTTTTTTTTTCATTTTAAAGTATAACTTCTTCACTTTTAATACCATATAAATTCGTTTCTAGACCTTCGAAAACATTTCTAGTGCGATATGATAAAATAGAATAACTTTTTTCGGGAAATTACTAGAGCAAAATAATTTCTAAGATATATCCAAATCAGTTTCAAATTAAAGGCTAAGGTACCTACTTTAATGTACAAATTAAATTGTTTGCCGATTTTGTAAAAAAATCTATAATGATTACATAACCTCATACCATGAATTAAACCAATTCGATCAAGTTTTTCCTTAGACCTGGAAAATGTTTTGTTTTTTAAATCATGTTTTTATTAAGAAATGTACATTTTATTAAAGTAGCGCTACGATGGTTTCAATTAAATGTAATATAAATAAAGTTTTCTGAAAAAAATGAATGTATTTATACAATTCCCATTGTCATAAATTTTTACGGGTTTTAGAAGTTGTATGGGAGGTGAGCGCGGGAATTAGTCAATTCCATCCAGTTTTCAACTAAAGCTTCATATAAGTCTAGTAATACTTTATGCCAAAATGCACAGGTATTTCACCATTTAATATTGCCTTCCTAAAATGCTGAAATTCGCACTATGCGTCGGTGTTTTATGAGACCTTTAATTTTTATTTTTTTTTGCTGTCCGAACATTTTTTGCAGTACAACTATAATTGTTTTGTAAATTTCTCAGCACCCTCTCTTTGCTTCGAATTATTTCAACTTTAAAACCTCCAACGGGCTAAATAAGGGAAGATAGGAAGCACTATTTCTCCTCTACAAAACATAATTGACATATTTACTCTTGCTCTTACCAAGACATTAAAATTTTTTGGAAAGCATAATTCCTTGATGAAATGAAACTAATTTTTTTCTGGTGGAATAAGTAATCTTACGAAATCCACGACACATTTTCCACGATATTTTTTAGTGTTGACCTGTATTATTTATCGGTTTTGGACAACTTCAAGTATTTTGCAATCGATTTGTTACAGCATATTTTTGCATATTTTGGGCTTATTGGCATATTTAAGTTTCTTAAATTTAGAATTAAACATAATTTGTTTACATAAATAAAACTAAACATATTTTTTCATACTTTACTTTTAAATTAATATTTAATCATATTTTATGGAAAATCCGTCTTTAAAACATATTTTATCATTTTATATTATACTTAAGAGCATAATGTTGTATATTTTACAATGAATTTTACATGTCTTACTATTTGAGAAAATTTTTGCATGTTTTGTCTTAGAACATTTTTCTTTTTACTACCAAAATCCTACTCTCCAATGTTTTTAATTTTATAAATTGACAGACATTTTCTAATTTTCTGATACATTGCATGTTTTTAATGCAAAAAAAAAAAAATAATAATTTTTTTAAGTCGTTTTTTCAAGGAATAGTTAACAAAAAAAAAAAAAAAAAAAAAAACATTTTGAGAGCTTATTTTTAAATTTTAAGTACATATTCTCTGATATGATATATTTATAAATATATATTTAAAACATATTTTAGGTTGCTATGGCAATAAAATAATTGCACACATATAAGTGAAATGTCTTCATGATTTTTCTTTAATTAAAGTACGAAGTGCATAGCTTAACTGTTAGCTTATTATAAATAAGTTTTCTCTAAAAAAAAAATGTTTTTACTTTTAAATCAATCAGGAACTTACCAAATATTTCGTCAGTTGTCATATGAAAAGTCCTATGTATTTTTGAAAGGACTTTTCGTCAGTACTCCGTCGATATATATAGTGATGTGTCACGGTATTAGGTGGTGAGATTTTGGACTTAAGTAAAATTTTTACATAATTTTTAAGACAAAAAAAAAAAACATAAAAAAGTAACTTGAATTTTTTTTACGTGATTGAAAATTTTAATGTTTAATTAGAAAAATGCGAGTGAGTTAAATATAGTGGCTGAATTTCATTTAACTTCCTTTAACTTTCATTGTACTGAATCGATTTTGTTAACTCGCGCAAGTAGCTTGAACGTGAGCACGGAAAAACATAGCTTAGTCGACTTTCATATGAATGAGGAATATATATTGCTCATCTGCTGCAACAATGTCATAACTCAAAACTTATAACACGAGTTAACATTACTAGTGCATAGTAAATAATGTTTTTTAACTGACAAAGTCTTGTGCATGCTTGCATGTTATTGTATAGTCAACATCGTAAAGTTTCGAATTTTTAAATATATATATATATATATATATATGCTACAGCAAATGAGCTATATATACTATCGCCAACCTATTCGGTTCGTTATTAATACACATGATAAAAATAATATTAAAGTTTCCTAAAAAGTTTCAACAGTTAATAAGTAAATTAACTTAACTATTTGTTTTTGCTAAAAATATAGATGTACTATATATTAAAAATTCTTAATTTCTATTTTTACATGTGGGATGAGGTAATATATGTATGAATATAATTATGTACTTACGATATTCTAAACCCAACAGGGTATCACGAAAAACACTCCAAGCTCTTTCTTCACTCAGAGGATTTTTCGTAGGTACACTCAATACTTCGCCTTGTTTAACCAATTCAAAAACCATGTATAGAGAGTCTTCCAGTGGATCATCAAGCACTTCAACAAGTTTGACCACATTCGGATGATCTAATTTCTTTAAGACGGCAATCTCCCGATATACTCTATCTAGCGGCGATGTACTCTTTTTTGGACCCCGTTTCATAAGACCAGCTTGACGTAGTAACCGACGTTTTGAAAGTATTTTCATGGCATAGTGGGTTGAATCTTCTTCTGAGTAAGCTAATTTAACAAGACCATATGAACCCTGTAATATAAATATGAATATTTAGTATTGTACTATATTTTAAATAAATAATTTTAAAACATATATTTAAAACGTTATCAACATTTTAGATACATTTTAAATTATTTTTCCTTTCTGGTATTCTTTAATTATCATTTAAAGATACTTAATATTAATTTGAATTTTGAAACACTGAATACATTTAAACGTGTTAAAAAATAAGAACTAATCGAAAACTAAAGTAGAATCTAGGAGGACTGTAGTTCCTACCTCAAACTTTTTTGGTAATAATATAAACTTGTACGTAATGGCGAATTCATGTTAACACGGAAAACATTTACAAGTTTAAATTATTAAAATCAAAATAAACTTTTTTTAGTTACACCCATAATGTGACTCAGCGCAGTTTGTGGGTAAGATTATTGCAATCGTTTAGCTGAGGTGCAATATAGGTTTGCCAGACGGCCTTGAATGAACTTGATTGTCAAGATATTTTAGAAGTTGTCAAGTTGCAAGTTCAAATTTATACACAATTTGTAATTATAATTATAAAAAGTTGAATGAAATCTATATCTGATTAAATAATAAAATAAATAATAAAATAAATTTTAAATAATCTTATATACATAAGCTATATGAATCGTTTTACAAAAGGGGACTGTTTTAAATTTAAACAAATATTTTTGAGAGCAAACTGATTAGGATATGTTATATGTCGACCAATGTTTCTGGATGTACTAATTTTTTTAATGCCGTGAAAAAATATTCAAAAGCAATATTATTGGATGTTGAAATATTTGTATTAAATCAATATAAAGAAGGTGTTCCATACGTTTTATATATATATATATATATATATATATATATATTTTTTTTTTTTTTTTTTTTAATAACAACTGAAAAAATCTAATATCGCATATCCGCTAAACCGATATGATATGTAAACTTTATTTTAGCAAACAATTTAAAAGCTATACACTTGTACCGACATATTTATATATGTACTTCCATATAGGTTTCATATAAAAATAAAAGATTTTTGGCGGAAGTCGATTGTCGTTTTTTTTTTTTTTTTTTGGATATGAAGCTCGTTAGATCGTTAACCAGTGTTGCCAGTAAATGAGAAAAAAATAGGCGAAACTGAACTTTAGAAAAGGTCAAAGTAGACTAAAGTCCACAAGCTATAAGGCCAGAAAAAAGTTCCTTTTTTTTTTGTTAATTGGAAACTTATTTTTTCTCGTTATCATTAGCTTTTGAAATTTTTCTAAAAAAATTGTAATAAATTTAAAAATAACACCAGCAAAATTACTCAATAAAAAATTGCCTAAAATTATTGTTATTTTATTTTATATGAAAAATTACCCAATGTGATTTTTCCAAATTTTTGGGTGATTTTTCTTATAAAATCTTTTTAAATTATTTTTATAAATAGTTTCTATTGTCGATGAAGTATATTAAAAATAATTTTAGTTATCGATTTAGTAACTCGACAAAATTAGTTAATAAGTCACTTTTATTTAAAGAATGAAGAAGGAGAAATTTTTTTATTAAATATAAATAATCTTGATTTTTTGTGCGAATAAATACTCAAAATTGGATGATTCTGTAAATATAAAATTAGTTTCTTCTTTATTGAAATGCTAAAATTTTAGCCCTTTTAAAGCAATTTTAAAAATTGAAAAAGGGTAGAAAAAAGCTAGAAGCTAAAAGGAAAATTTTGAGACTAAAAGCAAAATAAAAAGACTAGATTTAACCTTAAAAAGACTAAACTTGCAACGTGAGTGCTACCATTAGATTGCACCAAAATTAATTGACTTTTGACCATATTTAGATTAGGGATTTCAATAACTAAAAAAGTAGTTGTGTTAGTGACCATGAAAAAATGCACTCAAACAAAAATATACTTGGTGCTTTATTATATAAAACATATTTTTTATTATATTTTTGCTTTCTTTACAATTAAATTTATTAATATTGCCATAAAAAATATAATTCATATTCCCCCAACTTTATCTTATTATTAAGGAACAAGAATATTAAAGAATTTGATGGTTATTAATTACCTTACAATTTATTTTCATAAATTTTTTCCTGCACATTTGTGCTATGAATTTGACATCCCTAATTGAGGTGTCATTGTGTGAAATCGGATATCGTTAATCCGTGCCGTATCGGACACGAACTTTGTAAAGTGTATTTATATGGGAAAAATTTGGCCTTTTACAGTTTTTAAAACAATTAGCAATTAGATACTTTCTATTGCAACTGAATATTAAAAAAGTTGTAGTTTACATATAATTATCTATTAAAGATATAAAAGTAAGACATAAAAAGTAAAAATCTGTTAAAATACTAAAGTTATTACGAATTTTCCAGACCATTAAAGTGTTTTCAAAACTCCAACTTAAAATTTTTTAAATTTTTGTTAAAGATATTTCCAAAAAGTTCGAATAAAACTGTGCAACACCTCAAGAAATAAAATTAAAAAATAAACTTTATCAATAACTGATATATATAAACTATTTGAATTCTGCGGATTTCGATAAAATGGTATTTTTTGCAGTTTTTACTTATTAAATAATTCTTTTGTACTGATATTCAGAATAAAGAAAATTATTATCATAAATCAAAAATAGTTTTAAGTTGATTTGTTGTTTTCCATATAAAATATCGAAACTAATTTTTTGTTCGACATCGTGGGATATGCAGTAGATAACACTAGGTTAGTAATTATTGTATTACAAATAATACTAAATAAAATATAATACATTTCTATGGTATTGTGCTGATGTATAATGCAGCGAACAAATCTTTGGTCCCCTACCTTAAAGCAGTGTTTAAAAGCAGTGACTTCCTAAAACTTTTTAAAATTGGCTTTTGCTACTACTTCTACAATTATAAAATTTTTCTAACAGTAGCTCCAGTCTTGCTTTTAATTTTGTGCAAAAAATCCAATCATTTTTTTTAAGTATTATATTTTTGGACACATGTTTTTAAGCAACTAGCCGTAAAAATAAATAGCCACGTAAAAAGCAATAGCACAAAAATATTTTTCGTGCTTTTGCTTTTTTATTTTGCTAGAAGTAATAAAAGTAAAAAAATGTGAAAGGATCAACGAATTTTTGAAGAATGAGTGATTAAGAATATTTAGAAACTGATATGATGAACAAATTTGAATATTACTAGCATCGGAGAAATAAATTCCCTAAAAAACATGTTAAAATAAAAAACTGCAATGCTAGTGTTTGGACTCTATCCAAATATCTTAAGAAAAATAGCACTATTATGACAAAAACCGAAGGACTTAAATTAGCCATAAGAAAAAATTTAGTGAACCTTGTGAATTTCCAAAAAATGTATACATAAATCTTGAACCGTGGAAAACCGGAAATGAGTTTAGTCGGTAGAAGAGACAAACGCAAAAATATTTCTGTCTGAATATAACATTTTAATTTGGGTTCAAATGGGAATTGCCTCCCAGTATTACTAGGCTAAGAAAACTATGATACAATATTAAGGTTTTCTAATAGTTTAGCGAAGTTTTCCATAATTACGTGTTGGTCCGATGTTACTTATGTGCTAACAAAATTACCTTGAACTATTCACGACAATGTTACTAGTTTCTTAGAGTGTAATGTTGAAAACATTGTACTACAGCATAATATTGATCCCAAACTCATGTCTAAACACAAGTCCCTACTTATTCAAACTTGCCGAAAACTCCTAATTTTTTATAGATAGATCCAAAAAAACTCCAGATTCAAACTCGTGTAAAAGTGTGTGATTCGCAATAAAAGTGAAATTGCGAAGCATGGCACAGCAGCCAGTGAATATAGATACAATGCACAGTGGGACAGAATCGAATTTTTTTGGAAATAAATCTGTAACTTCTGATCGGCTGGTTTGATTTTCATGAAATTTGGTATAGGCATAGCAGAGCAGTGTACAATGTTAAGTTTAAAAGGGGGCACAACAAATCCCTCAGGGGCGGAGCTAAGGGGGCTCAAAGTTAGGTACCTATGACATAAAAAATTTGTAATCACTTGCCAAATATTTCTTTCTCTTCGGATTTCAAATATATATTATTGTAGGCCCTGATAAGACCCATAAAAACATGCTTACATGTCCTATTTATCTCTTATAGTTTTCGAGTTATTTCCGTTTGAATTTTTAAGCACCATAATATTACATGTTCTTGGTCCAGTTTTTTCATATATATCCTAGTATTTCCGACCGATTTTATTAGTTTTTTTCTTAACTATTTAAAGAACAAAATTATATATTGAATAAAAAAATTGAAGTCGATATCTTTACCGAGTCCAAAAATAAACGATTTTGAATTTGAAAATTGCAAAAAAGACGACTTTTTGTGTTTTTTTTTTTTTTTTTTTTAAAACAAGTTCAATAACTCAATTCCCGAATCCGACCCATTTTATATGAAAGTTTTGATTTTAGACCATACTCTCTGAAATCCTAAAGCACGAATAAGCAAGTGGAGTATATTTTAAGAATCTCCAATATGTTGTTAAAAGTTTTAAATCAAAATCTATGGGACTTCGGAAAAATGTGGATTCTATAGCTAAAAATGTAAAAAATCCCATTTTTGGGAATTTTCATTAGTTTTTTTGGGAATTCAGGAAAACCCTACCCATGATTGAAATTTGGGTACCGCGCTTTTATTTATGTTAATAAGATCCACATTTCCTAAAAATTTCATTAAGATATCTTTATAAACAAATATGTTATAACAATTAAAAAATGTTTATTTTCTCCAAAAACACTAAATTGTTTGGTTTATTTCTAAATAGCGGTAGAAATTTTAAAAATATGTATTCCAAATTAAGCTTATCCTATAGCATATATAATTTCCGATCTTTTGCAAAAAGATTCAAGTCAATATCATGCCTCATGATGCGTCTTTAAACTTTTATATTTCCAATTTATTGTGTATATTACTATATTTTTACAAACTTACAACTTTTGCCTTTAGCTTTGCGTGAATAATTACTTCGAAAATTATGAATATTTCTGTATACTATTTATTATATCTATACATAAAATATTTTTATAAAAATAATTAATAAATATTTTTTATTTTTAATAGGGTTGCCACATTTCCCAAATTTAAATAAATCTTTATCCTTTTCTAAGCATTCATATATTTCTATTAATGAATTTGAAAACACAAAACAAACAAAAAATGTCTATTTAACTTATTTTATTAGTTTACATTTATGGTGTTTACCTAAATTTAACAAATGTATTTATCTGTTGGTGATGGTTCAAAATTTATATTTTTCTGAGCTAGTGACAATGTGCAGGTAATATCCTTTCCGGTGATACCTAGCTGCAGTATTTATCTATTACTGATGGTTCAAAATCTATATTTTTATGAGCTCCGGTGATACCTAACAGCAACATATAATATCATTTTTTTAAATATATTATTAATGAATTCGGTATAGGTACCCTTCCAAATTGACTCTTTCAGATATTTTACCTAATGAAAATTCACAGAATACCTGTAAGTATATATACCTGTGCGATATATCTAATAGATATATATAAATGCTCAGCTAATCCTTATCAACATCATAACGAAGTTGTTTACCATGGTGATTACATTGAAACATGAACAATGGTGTTGTGTTCTGTGGAGTTTATCTAAAAATGATCTTAATCGTTTAGAAGCTATAGTGGAATTCATAAAAACTACATATCATGCAAAAGTCGAAGTCATTGGTAAATCTCAGATATAGAGCTTTTTAAAGTTGTATGACGTAAAAATGAAGTCCTTGAATCAGCATACTAATAGATTAAAAATTAAACATTCCGATTGGATGGATATTGATATAGAAATATCGGCGTGCAAAATATCAACTCGACCACCCTGCAAGACATATAATGATTTAAGTACAAGACTGGCCCATAAGCTTTCTATAATTTCGAATGAAGAAGTTTCTGATACATTCAAAGAAATGTTAAAAAATGAGAAGCAACCTAAGAGTGCAATTAATATTGCTAAAATACTGCCAACTACATCACCAAAACGTCTTAAATGGATTGCCGAAAGTGTACCTACTCCAACATCACAATCCAATTTTACAGAGGAAGAAGCAATTGCTTTAATGCTTGAACTGGACCTTAGCCGAAACAAAAGTCAAATTTTAACAAAAGCTCTGCTTGAAAAGGGACGCTCAATTCTACCATCATACAAGGATATTCAAGAAAAAAGCAAACTATTTTACCATCTATTCCGGTTACCGAAAAGGAAGCATGTGTAGAACTATCTTCTTTGCTTGAGAATACAGCTACCAGGATAATTGCAGATTTTTCTGCAGATCAGTTGGAAAAATTAAATAACAGCGACGTTGTATTAATCTGTAAGTGGGGATATGACGGACTATCAGCCCTTCCTGAATACAAGCATGCTAGTGGAAGTAAGAAAAATGGCGGATTATTAAAGCATATTTATAACATCTTTGGTGCCATTAAGAATGCGATCTTATTCCTTAAAACAATCTTCATCAAAGAGTAAAAACTCATTTGAAGATATATGGCTTAACACCGCTTCAGGTTCAAAACATTTTTGCACAGTATTTGGTTCCAATACACAGCAATAAAGGATTTAGTGGAATATATTAAAGATGAAATAAATTATTTACAACCTCTTTCAATAACCATAAACTAATACACATTCGACATATCCTTTCAAAAATTGTCTACATAAATTTAATGTAAATAAGTAATAAAAAATCGTATTAGAAAAAGAATATTTATTAAGGAAGATGATAAATACCAAAAATAATAATATTGATTAAGTTAAAATAGAAATTTTTTGTTTGTTTTGTTATTTTAAATTCATTAATAGAAATATATGAATGCTTAGAAAAGGATATAGATTTACTTAAATTTGGGAAATGTGGCAACCCTATTAAAAATAAAAAATATTTATTAATTATTTTTATAAAAATATTTTATGTATAGATATAATTAAAAGTATACAGAAATATTCATAATTTTCTAAGTAATTATTCACGCAAATCTAAAGGCAAAAGTTGCAAGTTTGTAAAAATATAGTCATATATACAATAAATTGGAAATATAAAAGTTTAAAGGCGCATATTTCTAAAATGAGGCATGATACTGACTTGAGTCTTTTTGCAAAAGATTGGAAATTATATACGCTAAAGTATATGCTTAATTTGGAATACATATTTTTAAAATTTCTTTCGCTATTTAGAAATAAACCAAACAAAAGGCCCAATTTGAGGTTTTTGGAGAAAATACAAATTTTTTAATTGTAATAACATATTTGTTTATAAAGATATCTTAATGAAATTTGCAGGAAATGTGGACCTTAATTAATGTAAATAAAAGCGCGTTAACCAAATTTCAATAAGGGTAGAGTTTTCCTGAATTCCCAAAAATAGTAATGAAGATTCCCAAAAATGGGATTTTTTACATTTTTGGCTATAGAATCCACATTTTTCCGAAGTCCCGTAGATTTTGATTTAGAACTTTTAACAACATATTGAAGATTCTTAAAATATATTCCGCTTGTCGATTCGTGCTTTGGGATTTGAGAAAATTGGTCGAATTCGGGAAGGCGTGTACTATGACCAATTGAGTGATTGGGCTCGTTTTTTATCCTAAAGTCATCTCTGTGAAGTTACCTTTCAGAAAAGTGCAAAATTTTTATATGTTGCTAAAGAAAATTTTATTTTAGATAAAAAAGAGTGTAGATACTATTTCGGCTAAAAAAAATACAAAAGGTCGTCTTTTTTGCAATTTTCAAATTCAAAATCGTTTATTTTTGGACTCGGTAAAGATATCGACTTCAATTTTTTTCATTCAATAGATAATTTTGTTCCTTAACTAGTTAAGTAAAAAACTAATAAAATCGGTCGGAAATACTAGGATATATATGAAAAAACTGGACCAAGAACATGCAAAATTATGGTGCTTAAAAATTCAAACGCAAATAACTCAAAAACTATAAGAGATAAATAGGACATGTAAGCATGTCTTATCAGGGCCTACAACAATATATAAAAATATTTGAAATCGGACGAGAAACAAAAATTTGGCAAGTGATTAAAAATTTTTTATGTCAGAGGTACCTAACTCTGAGCCCCTTAGCTCCGCCCGTGAGTGATCTGTTGTGTCCCCCTTCCAAACTTAACGCTCCTCTAATACACCTATACCAAATTTCATGAAAATCAAACCAGCCGATCAGAAGTTACAGATTTATTTCCAAAAAATTTCGATTCTGCCCCACTGTGCAATGGAATGAAATTGCTTTTATATATGTATATATATAGGTACTTAAAGTGAAATGATTTTAAAAATATAATAAAAACAGGCTATTTTCCTTATCCCTGATCGAATATATTTCAACAAGAATAACAAAATTGTTTTAAACAAAGGTTCTTTTGTAATCTTTGGCAGGCCACTTCTTGCATTACATTTCAATAGCAAAATCATTAAATTAACAGTTGTAACGAATTTGTATATAGTCCAAGGAATTTCTAGAGACAAATTTAGTAATTTTCTGAATTCATGAAATTAATAATTGCAATGATTCTCATATATTTAAGTAAAATTCTGAAGTCTATTAGCCACTTATTGCATTACATTTCAATAGTGCATTCACAAATTTAATAGTTGTTACGAATTCGTATATAGTAAAAAAATTTCTAGAAACAAACTTAATAATTCTTTGCCGATTGGCAACTAACTGTATTTCCAATAGTGAATTCACTAATTTAATAGTTGTAACGAATTAATGTGAATTTCGTAAGCCGACCAGCCACCAACTACACTACATTTCAATAGTGAAATTATTAAAAGAAATAGTTGAAAAAAATTCATATATAACACGAGAGAAAATTTCCGTATTGATACTTTTAAAACTGTAAACGACAATTCTATGAATGACATGTAAACATAGAAGCAACCACTTGCACTACCAAAAGTAACTAGTGAATCGTCTAAGTAGTTATATGTCTAGTGCTAAAGGGCAAATTGGCACCTTTAGAACCGCTGGGTATTTACACATTTATTTATGTATGTTTAAAAGTTGTTTAGTTGGCAACATAGGCAATGCAATGACTATCAGTGTTGTTGTTGTTTTTTGTATATGCAAGCAATGATTGCTTGTTTATGATTTCACTATTGAAATGTAGTGCAGTTGGTGCCCGAAAAGCCACAAAATTCTAAGAAAATTACCGAAAGAAATTAAGGGTCTAAAATGAAAACTTAGCTCCCGTCGAGACACATGAAGATTTTAGTTTAAGGTATTTAAAAAAAAACTGCATAGATTTAATGGAAAACAACATGTTATCACTAAATCCAAACATAATGTACTATTAATTTGGGCTTGTAGAGCAAATTTTATCAGCTTTAAGAATCTGCTTTTATTTTTCTTTAAATTTTGATTACTATCCCGTGAAGAAAAATAAAAAAACAACACTCGTATGCAAGATTTTCTCCGATAATTGCAAACAAAATAATTGAAATATGGGAAAAAAATTATATTGCACTGATAAATAGAAAAAACATTTTAAAAAAACTAAATACATTTCTCAACAAATACTATAAAGAGATAAAAAACATATCAAGAAGTAATACATTTGAAGTATTTGAGACATCGTTGAATGATGTGCTTTATATCGGTAAATGCAGTTACAAGAAATAATGCCATTCTCCTGTGGATTAATTTGTGATCCTCTCAAAGCATTAATGATTGACCAACACACCAACAGAAAGAATACAATTCCTGAATAGTTGTCCAACGAACTTCCTAGCTAACTTAGATCCTTCGTATGGGTTCGACTCTTCACAAATAGACGTCGCATCTGAAATCGAATTTGCAATGCCAGCTGCAAGGGCACCTTACGCTAAGATATACGACAAAATTTTGCTATGATGTGTGATAGATTCGGCATTTCAGACAGAGTTGCCTCGTGTTTAGCTACAGCTTTATTTAAAGACATTGGCTTAACCGATGAAAATGTGAAACAATTATTATGGATAAATCCAAAGTAGGTCGTGAAAAAATGAAAAGCAGGGAGTCTGTTCGTCGTATGCAAAACAATGATTCAGCCTTACTAGCTTATTCTTTTGATGGGAGAAAAAATGATACACTGACACGGGAAGAAATTAGAAAAAAACGTTTAGAAAAGTGTATTTTGGTACCAGTGCCTTAAAGAAAAAAAGAGATATTTTTTCTAAGAAAAAAACACCGTTTTTTCCTACTACTTTATTTCCATTAATATCTCAGGAACCAATCAATTTTAACTTAAGTAGTATCGAAGGAAATCTGTATTAACATACGTTTTTACAAAATTTTTAAAATAGCGTTTTTTGAGATGTAGCTTTCTAAAAATTAAGCTTTAACCAACGACCTTTGACCTTTATTTAAAAAAAATGTGGAATACCATTTTGAAGGTGCTCTCATTACCTATTATTTGAAACCTAACTGAGATCTGTATATATATATATATATATATATATATATGTATATATATATATATATATATATATATATATATATATATATATATATATATAAACATAAATATATAAAAATATACGTATATAAAGTAAAAAATACACAAGTTAGACAATTACACCCCTATTTTTGTGGATTTCTGGAAATATAAAATTTTTAGAATAATGAAAATTGGCAATATGAAAAAGCAATTAACATAAAAAATCCTTATCCTTATTTATATTATAAAAATGTGGTGAAAGTTTGTTTATCAATCATGTCTAAACGGCTGAATCGATTTTCACTAAATTTTGCACAGTTAGTATAAGTGCCGTATGTCACGCCTACATTTTACGGCTACTTTTTATGAATATTCTTATTAATTTAATACAAATTGCAATAGATATTCAGCACGGGTATTCTGTAATTGAGTGCTACATGATCTGAAAATAATATGCCACTTTGATCAAACAGTGAGCGCGCGTTGTATTAAATGTTTATGAATTTGATAGTTAAGTACATACCTGTCCTATTTGGTCCATTAATTTGTATTGATTCAATTGAAGAAAACTGCCGCTTTGCTCAATTGAAATACGCCTTGATTCTCGCAATGGTGGTCTTCGTCTATTTGACCTGGGACTACTATACGGACTAGCATATGGACTATATGGAACATTCGGATATATAGGTCGAGATTCTAAGGATTGTGATTTTAAAGCTACTCCAGTCTTTTGTGATGATAATGACAATGATCTAGTAATCGTTACACCATCGTCATCAATTCTTTCTTCTCCATTATTAGATGTTTGACCAACGTCATCAGTATTTGTTGTTCTTGTTCGAGTATCGAGATCATCTTTAAAATTTGATAATTGTGGTCCTATTTGTGGATGCTCTTTGGAATGATTACTGTCTTTCTGATGTTGGTTACATTGAAGATCATTCTCATCAATTTCTGGCAGTTGAAAAAATATATGCTCATCATCGTCTGTTTCATGGTACGAGTATAGAATGGATGGTGAATCTTGTACAATTTCAAGCGATTGGGATTTTAAAAATGAGGACTGTCTTTTACTTTGGCTTTTTGAGGCTGAATTAGTGCAATAGGATGTTTTATTTGTTATTTGAAAAAGCAATCGAGAGGATAAAGCATTGGTTAATTCGTTAGCAAAATTTTCACTTTCAAGTTCAGATTGGTACATATGGTTGTGATGGTGGTGGATATGGAGGTGGTTTTGGTTGTGGTTTTGGTTGTGGTTTTGGTTGTGGTTGTGATGAGAATGGTTAAATGTATTGCAAGCATGCAATGGTTGTACTGTTATATATGGGGATTGACATGCATGTTTTAATGTCATTTGATTATTGATTACCGCCGTACTAGTACTAGAAATAGACACATGAACGGCATCTGTGCTAATATTAGTTATACATTGTGCTATACTTTTACCTCGTATTGTTCTTCCTTCACCTCCTACGCATTGCGATGCTGTGCTTTCATGCTTAATGCTTGGATCTTTTTTGTTGTCTTTTTCAAATTTCCATTTATAGGTATCTGTTGCTTTGGTAGTGTTTTGGCCAGCTAAAGAAATCACAGCAGATGAAGTAGTTGTTGCTGATGTGCAATTTGTTCTGTACGTAGTCGTTGATAAATTAACAGAATCTTTATTGTTTGTTTTAGACTTCAAAGGTACATTTTCTTTTAAAATTTCATCCGATATCTGATTTAAACTAATTGTTTCTAGTTGCCCAGGCAGAATATAAATGTCTTGATTTTGTTCACATGAAATTTTATCACAACCATTTCGTAACTGTCCCACTACAACATCCTTTTCATCATCACCATCACGTTCAACGTGGACTGATATATCGTCACCATCTATGCTGTATACATGCTTACATCTCATGTTGTTTAAATCGAAGGATTCAGGTGATCTTAAGGTCGGATTGTCTCCCACATTTAACTTTTGTTGATCTTGACTTGATTCTAATTGATGCGTGCATTTCTTATCAACGACGCTCAAATTAGACACGACTAACTTTGATGATCTCATTCTATTGCCAACAGTTTCATAAATTGTTTGTGAACCGTCGTGATGGTGCAAATCTTCTATTTGCCCATTTTGGTCATGCAAATGATCTTCCATTGTTTTTTAAAGAATAAATAATAACAATATTTTTTACATGATGGATGTGTACTAAAAATAAAATAGAAACAAAATAAGAGTTTAATTTATTAATCACAAGTATGTATGAGCCGAGTTACTCATAAAAATAGTTAAATTTTTACGTAATAGTTTTATCCTAATTTAAGTTTTGTTTTTCGTTCATTCAGAAATCTTTAATATAAAAGAACATAATTAAATAAGAATCAAATAATTAAAATTTAAATATTTTCACACCTACTTTCATTATTTTGTTGATGGACATAGGCCACTTTCAAAATAAACGGCTCATATATTCTTTTCTTTCTAACATCTGTGTTCTAAAGAATAATATAAAAAGGATTTAATAAAAATAGGATTAAAAAACTTCGTATGAACATTTACTAATAAGGTAAAAAAATATTACGAATTTCAAAAAATTTAAAAAAAAAATATTTTCAAAATGTTTTTCTTCTGACACAAACGTTGATTTGTGGTTTTATTAAAGAATATTATATGCTCTGTTCTGTAGAGGTTTAAAGTTGAAACTTTCGAAAAAATCTTAAAAATAGAGGTTTTAAATGAAAACCAAAACACCGCGATTTTGAAAAATGTTTAGTGCTATTAGCACATGTCAAAACTATTACTAAATTTTTAATATTTATCGAAGTACACTGAAAAGAAGAAATTTTGATTTTATTTTTTTCACAATTCTAAAAATAGTGGATAATAATACATACTTTGGCATATGTAAAAAGCGCGATTTTATTATTATTATTATTTTTTTTTTAAGTGAATTTTCGCAATAGTTAAAATTCGAAATATGAGGAGCTGATTTTTGAGGTTAAGTACATATTTTTTGGTCGATACAATTATAAGTCCTTAAAATATTTTGACACCCCCTGAATTTTAAGGGTGTGAAGATAAATTCGTCAGTTAAATACGTCCCACACAAATGTTAAATACGCTCCACACGCTGTGAATCGATTTGTTAAAATGAACAAAATTATTTTTTAATAAAAAAACTATATCAAAATTAAATTTTAAATAAAAAAATTAAAATTTATTTATAAAACACATTAAAATATAAAATTGTAAAAAAAATTCAAATATATCACTCTATACATAAAATTTCTTTGAACAAAAATCGAAAATTTTAAGTGGTCCTAATGGCCATAAGGAGCAGACATGAATCGGGTAAGCGGAAGAGTGGAAGTAGCCTATGACTAGTAGATTCCAGAAATGTATGTTCTACGTCCAGATTCCATCTGTGATCAGAGATATATAATTTTGAAAAATGTGTTTTTTCACTATGGTCATATGGAAAAATGTGGAATTTTCAAGTGGTTCCAGTGGACATAAGGAGTAGACATGAATCGGGTAAGCGGAAGAACAGAAGTAGCCTAGGACTAGCAGATTCCAGAAATGTATGTGCATTTCCTACATTTTTTTTAACAAATAAGTGCCAATTTTTAAAACCTACTGATTTACTTTAAAATTTTCGAAAGAGGATGCAAATTTTTGGATCGACAATATTAAAGATAAATTCATTATTCTTGTTTCTACTTATGACAAACTAATTTTTTCCAAAATTATTTTTATATTTTTTTTCCATTTTCTGTTACAAATTTTTATTCGTGTTTAATTTTCATAGTGGGAAAATTAATTTTGGGAGGCAGATTTCCCTTTCCTCCCCGTGGACCTGTGCCTGCGCTTAGCTCCTTATGTCCACTGGAGCCACTTGAAAATTCCACATTTTTCCATATGACCATAGTGAAAAAACACATTTTTAAAAATTATATATATCTGATCACAGATGGAATCTGGACGTAGAACATACATTTCTGGAATCTACTAGTCCTAGGCTACTTCCACTCTTCCGCTTACCCGATTCAAAATTATATATCTCTGATCACAGATGGAATCTGGACGTAAAACATACATTTCTGGAATCTACTAGTCCTAGGCTACTTCCACTCTTCCGCTTACCCGATTCATGTCTGCTCCTTATGTCCACTGGAGCCACTTGAAAATTCCACATTTTTCCATATGACCATAGTGAAAAAACACATTTTTCAAAATTATATATCTCTGATCACAGATGGAATCTGGACGTAGAACATACATTTCTGGAATCTACTAGTCCTAGGCTACTTCCACTCTTCCGCTTACCCGATTCAAAATTATATATCTCTGATCACAGATGGAATCTGGACGTAGAACATACATTTCTGGAATCTACTAGTCCTAGGCTACTTCCACTCTTCCGCTTACCCGATTCATGTCTGCTCCTTATGTCCACTGGAGCCACTTGAAAATTCCACATTTTTCCATATGACCATAGTGAAAAAACACATTTTTCAAAATTATATATCTCTGATCACAGATGGAATCTGGACGTAGAACATACATTTCTGGAATTTAATAGTCCTAGGCTACTTCCACTCTTCCGCTTACCCGATTTATGTCTGCTCCTTATGGCCATTAGGACCACTTAAAATTTTCGATTTTTGTTCAAAGAAATTTTATATTTTAATGTGTTTTATAAATATATTTTGCTTTTTTTATTTAAAATTTAATTTTGATATAATTTTTTTATTAAAAAGTAATTTTGTTCATTTTAACAAATCAATTCACGGCGTGTGGAGCGTATTTAACATTTGTGTGGGACGTATTTAACTGACGAATTTATCTTCACACCCTTCTGAATTTTAGTATTAAGCAAATAGAATGCTACATTTGACATCAATATTAACATAATTTATATTTCGAGGTAGTTATCAGCAAGCGAAAGCTGTAGCCGATATAAATAATGTATTTTAATTTTTTTTTTTAAACATTATAGTCATATCTGGTTTTAAAAAAATGCAGAACAAAATTTAAAAATTTGGTGAAAATTTAAAATTATGCATAAAGTTTTTGCCTTTTATTAAACACATTTGCACCAATTATATGCAAGTTTGTAATGATAACTAAAATTAAAAATTTCAACTCAGTTTTTCTTAATACTTTTTAGCTTTAAAGACCCGTCGCTCCGTGAGATTTTTCGCAAAACACATACAATTTTGGATTTCTCAGTTATTTTGTAGGGTCTACCAATATCCATCAACACTTTTCATATCTTTAGAACATACTTTAGAAATACAAAACACATAAAGTCGGTTTCAGAGTTTCGAAAATTTTTGAAATTCCTCATATATATTTAGGCACTTTAATATAAATATAATATTTTCCAGCTGATATTTTTATAGGAATTTTATTAGAAAGTTACATCATATAATGTTTAAACTAATTTTGAATAGTCAACTAGAGATTCTCTCTGCATGATTACTCGCATCTGTCCTTAACGGTACATTTTAATTAGAATACGTTTATCTATTTTTTTATGATTGAATAAGTATTGCACAAATTACAAAGAACTATTTTTTTATATTTATAACCACTCAGTGCATCTAATAGTGACAATTTGTCTTTCGTGCTAGCCGTATTACTACTTATTCGATTCTTTTGTTACATTTGGTAGTGCATTTCGCTATCGAAATAAGTAATACACACTGTTTAATGTTTTGTTGAGAAAATATAATATAGTCATAAATGAAACTGTCACTTCTATGCATACATGTAATGCAAGAAATTGCCGTTGAGGGTTTTAAAAGTATTAATTTAGACCACTGCACAGTGGGGCAGAATCGGAATTTTTTGGAAATAAATCTGTAACTTCTGATCGGCTGGTTGGATTTTCATGAAATTTTGTACAGGTGTATTAGAGGAGCGTACAATGTTAATTTTGGAAGGGGGCACAACAAAGGGGCGGAGCTAAGGGGCTCAAAGTTAGGTACCTCTAACATAAACAATGTTTAATCGTTTGCCAAATTTTTTGTTTCTCGTCAGATTTCAAATATTTTTATATATTGTTGTAGGCCCTGATAAGACCTATAAAAAACCATTTATTCCTTATAATTTTCGAGTTATTTGCGTTCGAATTTTTAAGCACCATAATTTTGCATGCTCTTGGTCCAGTTTTTTCATATATATCCTAATATTTCCGACCGATTTTATTAGTTTTTTCCTTAACTAGTTAAAGAACAAAATTATCTATTGAATAAAAAAATTTTAAGTCGATATCTTTACCGAGTCCAAAAATAAACGATTTTGAATTTGAAAATTGCAAAAAAGACGACTTTTTGTGCTTTTTTAGCCGAAAAAGTATCTACACTCTTTTTTATCCAAAATAAAATTTTCTTTAGCAACATATAATAATTTTGCACTCTTCTGAAAGGTAACTTCACAGAGATGATTTTAAGGTAAAAAATGAGTCAAAACACTCAATCGATCATGGTACACATCTTCCCGAATTCGACCCATTTTATATGAAAGTTTTGATTTTAGACCATATTTTCTCAAACCCCAAAGCACGAATCGACAAGCGGAATATATTTTAAGAATCTTCAATATATTGTTAAACGTTTTAAATCAAAATCTACGGGACTTCGGAAAAATGTGGATTCTATAGCCAAAAATAAAAAAAATCCCATTTTTTGGAATTTTCATTAGTTTTTTTCGGAATTCAGGAAAACCCTACCCCTGATTGAAATTTGGTTAACGCGCTTTTATTTATATTAATAAGATCCACATTTCCTGCAAATTTCATTAAGATATGCGCCTTTAAACTTTTATATTTCCAATTTATTGTATATATGTATGACTATATTTTTACAAACTTGCAACTTTTGCCTTTAGCTTTGCGTGAATAATTACTTAGAAAATTATGAATATTTCTGTATACTTTTAATTATATCTATACATAAAATAATTTTATAAAAATAATTAATAAATATTTTTTATTTTTAATAGGGTTACCACATTTCCAAATTTAAGTAAATCTTTATCCTTTTCTAAGCATTCATATATTTTTTTATTAATGAATTTAAAATAACAAAACAAACAAAAAATGTCTATTTTAACTTAATCAATATTATTATTTTTGGTATTTATCATCTTTCTTAATAAATATTATATTTCTAATACGATTTATTATTACTTATTTACATTAAATTTATTTTTCTAATATTTTAAACTTATACTACTTATTTTCTATAAAATAATCTGTTGTATCTGTAAGTCTTCAGTATTTTGAGTTGATAAAGGCTCATAATAAATCCAACATTTTCTCATTGATGATAGTACAGGGTCTGATGATAACAATAGGCTATTAAAAATATCCTCGTTTTGTGACGTTCTGGAGCATTTCCTGGAGCTGAATAATTGAACGTGCTTAAAATCTCTGTTTCTTGCTTCTTGAGCCTCTTCTGTAAGCTCTCCAAGAGAAAGAATATTTCGTTCAATTATAATTTCGCCATGGCACAATCCTTTATGTACTGTTGGTGTCATTTCATTCCATGGATATAGAGAAACAAGTAGTTTAGATATTTCTGTTGCATATTCTCCAAATCGAGCAGAGATCATTTTGTGCTTACTATTAATTGCCATTAATAGTATGTTAATCCTTTCAAGTAACTCTTTATTAATACCAGTTATTTTAGATGTAGCTTCGAAATTTCCGAAAAACCTTCTTCCTTTGTTTCCATCATTTGTACTACCACCAGTCGGCAGAGGTTTGTCGATGTTTAATTCCGGCTCTACTCTGAATTCATCCTGGATTCTACTTTTCTCAGCTATTCTAAGTGTTTTTAAATCTTCATTGTTTCTGGTAGGTTTTGTTAAATTTTCTGGCACACTTCTACACTTTAAATCATATGCTATGTGCAGAAAATGCTCAATGAACCGTATTCTGGCGTGAAGTAGAGATATTCCGAAAGAAAGAAATTCTTCATTAATACTCCTTGCTTTACGAATATTCGAAAATTGTGATTTCGTCTCATCACATATTGAGCATTTCCAAAAATGCTCAATATGTGATGAGATCCATTTCGTAATGGCATTACTAACCTTTCCATCAATCATTGTTAGACTAAGTTGAAAGGATATGTCGAATGTGTATTGGTTTATGGTTATTGAAAGAGGTTGTAAATCATTTATTTCATCTTTAATATGTTCCACTAAATCTTTTGTTGTTGTCTTCGACTCCCTTGTGTATTCGAACCAAATCAATCCGTTTAAGACGTTTTGGTGATGCAGTTGGCAGTATTTCAGCAATATTAATTGCACCCTTAGGTTGCTTCTCATTTTTTAACATTTCTTTGAATGTATCAGAAATTTCTTCATTCGAAATTATAGAAAGCTTATGGGCCAGTCTTTTCTTCTTATATTTTGTACTTAAATCATCATATGTCTCGCAGTGTGCTTCAGTTGATATTTTGCACGCCGATATTTCTATATCAGTATCCATCCAATCGGAATGTTTAATTTTCAATTCAAAGACTTCAATTTTACGTCATACAACTTTAAAAAGCTCTTTATCTGAGATTTACCAATGACGTCGACTTTTGCATGATATGAAGTTTTTATGAATTCCACTATAGCTTCTAAAGGATTAAGATCATTTTTAGATAAACTCCACAGAACACAACACAATTGTTCATGTTTCAATGCAATCACCATGGTAATCAACTTCGTTATGATGTTGATATATCGCACAGGAATATATATTTACAGGTATTCTGTGAATTTTCATTAGATAAAATATCTGAAAGAGTCAATTTGGAAGAGTACCTATACCTAATTCATTGATATAATATGTTGCTGTTAGGTATCACCGGAAAGGATATTACCTGTGCATTGTCACAAGCTCACAAAAATATAGATTTTGAACCATCAGTAATAGATAAATGCTGCAGCTAAGTATCACCGGAAAGGATACCTGTACATTGCCACTAGATCATAAATATATAAATTATTAACCATCACCAACAGATAAATACATTTGTTAAATTTAGGTAAACACCATAAATGTAAACTAATAAAATACCTATTGATTAAGTTAAAATAGACATTGCTGTTTGTTATTTTAAATATATGAATGCTTAAAAAATGATAAAAATTTACTTAAATTTGGGAAATGTGGCAAATGTGGAAATGTGACTCTATTAAAAATAAAAAATATTTATTAATTATTTTTATAAAATATTTTGTGTATATATATTATCAAAAGTATACAGAAATATTCATAATTTTCTAAGTAATTATTCACGCAAAGCTAAAGGCAAAAATTGTAAGTTTGTAAAAGTATAGTCATATATACAATAAATTGGAAATATAAAAGTTTAAGGGCGCATATTTCTGAAATAAGGCATTATATTGACTTGAGTCTTTTTGCAAAAGATCGGAAATTATATATGCAAAAGATAAGCATAATTTGGAATACATATTTTTAAAATTTCTTTCGCTATTTAGAAATAAACCAAACAAAAGTCCCAATTTGGGGTTTTTGGGGAAAATACAATTTTTTTAATTGTAATAACATATTTGTTTATAAAGATGTCTTAATGAAATTTGCAGGATCTTATTAAGATAAATGAAAGCGCGTTAACCAAATTTCAATCAGGAGTAGCGCTTTCCTCAACTCCCAAATAAACTAATCAAAATTCCCAAAAATGGGATTTTTTAAATTTTTGGCTATAGAATCCACATTTTTCCGAACTCGCGTAGATTTTGATTTAAAACTTTTAACAATATATTGAAGATTCTTAAAATATATTCCGCTTGTCGATTCGTGCTTTGGGATTTGAGAAAATATGGTCTAAAATCGAAACTTTCATATAAAATGGGTCGAATTCAGGAAGATGTGTACCATGACCAATTGAGTTATTGGGCTTGTTTTTTATCTTAAAGACATCTCTGTGAAGTTGCCTTTCAGAAAAGTGTAAAATTATTATATGTTGCTAAGGAAGATTTTATTGTAGATAAAAAAGAGTGTAGTTACTTTTTCCGATAAAAAAACACAAAAAGTCGTCGTTTTTGCAATTTTCAAATTCAAAATCGTTTATTTTTAGACTCGGTGAAGATATCGACTTCAAATTTTTTTTATTCTTTCTTTAACTAGTTAAGAAAAAAACTAATAAAATTGGTTTGAAATTCTAGGATATATATAAAAAAAAACTGGACCAAGAACATGCAAAAATATGGTGATTAAAAATTTAAATGCAAATAAATCGAAAACTACAAGAGATAAAAAGGACACGTAAGCATGTTTTTTATAGGTCTTATCAGGGCCTACAACAATATATTTTTTGCAAGCGATTAAAAATTTTTTATGTCAGAGGTACCTAACTTACCTACCTAACTCCCCTTAGCTCCGCCCCTGAGGGGATTGTTGTGCCCCCCTTCCAAACATAACATTGTACGCTCCTCTGCTACGCATATACCAATTTTCATGAAAATCCAACTGGCCGATCAGAAGTTACAGATTTATTTCCAACAAATTTCGATTCTGCCCCACTGTGCAGTGTAAGACAACAAACGCTACTTTACATTTGCGATTGCGTGTGGAGTTGTAAAAAACGAATTTGAATGAACGCTGTTTAGTTTTATTTTAAACTTTAAATCATTTGTTTTCCTGACTATAACAAATATTCATTCAGATGATGAAAAAACAAAAATAAATAGATAATAAATAGAAATTGAAAAATAAAAAAATGTATAAAAAAAAGAAACAATATGAGATAGAAAGTAACAGCAGTAATGCTTTATAAAACAGACAAACATTATGCTTAACTACCAATATTTTCTAAATAAAAAGAAAGCAGTTTCCCATTTTTTATCAAACCGTTTGCTTAGTGTATTTTTTAAGTTGCGTAGCGAGATCTTGCTTCAACAAGTGCAAAACTATAACTGACTTAATTTGCTTTGATGAAATTGAGAAAGTCATTCGCAGGGCTTCCAGATGTAGCGATTTTTCGTCAAACGTGGCGATTTTTAATTGCTTTTGGCGACTAAATTTTTCGTTTGGCGATGTGGCCAGTTTTCTGGCGATTTTTAAAGAAGGTGGCGATTTATTTGGCTAATTTAAAAGCAAGAAAAACGATTACGTTTTCGAATTAATTGATACTACATATTACTGCTAGATATCACCGGAAAGGATATTATCTGCAATTATTTCAAGATCACAAAATTTTGATTCTAAGATCATAAGTAAAGGATTAATTTGAAAATTTCAGAATATAGGTAAAAACAAACGATAAAATTTTTATTGTTTAATATAGTACAATAATTTTGGTTACGAATTTTGAATTCATTGATTAGAATATGAAAATAACAAAATAGTAAATTAGTTTTTCAACAAATAACTAAAAATCCCAAAAATTTAAATTTATAAAATTTTGGACATAAAAGTGTATTAAATACGTATCATGGTATACGTATATGGTATTGCTCTCAAATTGAAAATTTCAGCTATGCGATTTCAGAAAAAATTTAATATTTTCTGAATTTTTATATGAAATAACCATAGTTTGGAAGGGATTTTGGGCAACAATATTGATTTTTTTTTATCTAATAACATTTTTATTAAAAAAATGTAAAAACATTTTTATTAAAAAAATGTAAAAACATTTTTATTAAAAAAATGTAAAAACATTTATAATTTTCTAATTAATTTTTCACCTAAAGCACAATACACAATAAATTGAAACTATTAAGGTTTGACGCCATATATTTTCGAAATTGAAAAAAATACTGACTTTTTTTAATAGTTGGAAACTATGTGTGTTATATAAAAGATATTTATTTCAAACAATGATTTTCAAAATTGATTCTGCTATTTTGAAATAAGCAAAATTTTAGGTCCAAACTCCACTTTTTGGAGAAACTAAAAATTTTAGAATTGTTATAAAATATTTATTACTAAAGATATCTTAATAAAATTTTCAGAAAATATGGGCCCTTTTATTTGAAATAAAAAAGCAACAACGAAATTACAATTTAAATAAGGATTTCCCTAAAATCTTTAAAACATATCGAAGAATCTTAAACTTCATTCGGTTTTCCGAATTAGCCTTTAAGATTTTAGAACATATAGGCTAAAGTCAAAGTTTTCATTTAAAGTAGGTCAAATTGCGGAGGATCTGTATTTAATCCTATTCGGTGAAGTGACTCGTATTTAATTTTGAAGATGCCTTTTTTTGCAAAAAGTAGTGTGGACAAAAACCTTTTCATAATTTTTTGAATTTTCAATTTCAAAATCGTTTATTTTTAACTCAAAAAAGATTCTGACCTCATTTTTTTATTCGATAGATAATTTTGTACTCGAACTAAAAAAATTATTAAATCGGCCAAAAATATTGGACTTTATATTAGAAAAACTGGACCAAGATCTTGCAAAATTGAGAAAGTTGAAATTTCAACTGCAAATAACTCGAAAACTATAAGAGATAAATAGTTTTTATCAAGGCCTACAAGAATATATAAAAATATTTGAAATCGGAAGAGAAACGAAAAATTGGCAAGCGATTAAAAATTTTTATTTGTCGGAGGTATCATACTTTGAGCCCCCTTAACTCCACCATGAGGGGTCTGTTGGGGAACCCAAACTTAACATACTCCTCTGATACTTTAAACTTTAAATCATTTGTTTTCCTGACTATAACAAATATTCATTCAGATGATGAAAAAACAAAAATAAATAGATAATAAATAGAAATTGAAAAATAAAAAAATGTATAAAAAAAAAGAAACAATATGAGATAGAAAGTAACAGCAGTAATGCTTTATAAAACAGACAAACATTATGCTTAACTACCAATATTTTCTAAATAAAAAGAAAGCAGTTTCCCATTTTTTATCAAACCGTTTGCTTAGTGTATTTTTTAAGTTGCGTAGCGAGATCTTGCTTCAACAAGTGCAAAACTATAACTGACTTAATTTGCTTTGATGAAATTGAGAAAGTCATTCGCAGGGCTTCCAGATGGAGCGATTTTTCGTCAAACGTGGCGATTTTTAATTGCTTTTGGCGACTAAATTTTTCGTTTGGCGATGTGGCCAGTTTTCTGGCGATTTTTAAAGAAGGTGGCGATTTATTTGGCTAATTTAAAAGCAAGAAAAACGATTACGTTTTCGAATTAATTGATACTACATATTACTGCTAGATATCACCGGAAAGGATATTATCTGCAATTATTTCAAGATCACAAAATTTTGATTCTAAGATCATAAGTAAAGGATTAATTTGAAAATTTCAGAATATAGGTAAAAACAAACGATAAAATTTTTATTGTTTAATATAGTACAATAATTTTGGTTACGAATTTTGAATTCATTGATTAGAATATGAAAATAACAAAATAGTAAATTAGTTTTTCAACAAATAACTAAAAATCCCAAAAATTTAAATTTATAAAATTTTGGACATAAAAGTGTATTAAATACGTATCATGGTATACGTATATGGTATTGCTCTCAAATTGAAAATTTCAGCTATGCGATTTCAGAAAAAATTTAATATTTTCTGAATTTTTATATGAAATAACCATAGTTTGGAAGGGATTTTGGGCAACAATATTGATTTTTTTTTATCTAATAACATTTTTATTAAAAAAATGTAAAAACATTTTTATTAAAAAAATGTAAAAACATTTATAATTTTCTAATTAATTTTTCACCTAAAGCACAATACACAATAAATTGAAACTATTAAGGTTTGACGCCATATATTTTCGAAATTGAAAAAAATACTGACTTTTTTTAATAGTTGGAAACTATGTGTGTTATATAAAAGATATTTATTTCAAACAATGATTTTCAAAATTGATTCTGCTATTTTGAAATAAGCAAAATTTTAGGTCCAAACTCCACTTTTTGGAGAAACTAAAAATTTTAGAATTGTTATAAAATATTTATTACTAAAGATATCTTAATAAAATTTTCAGAAAATATGGGCCCTTTTATTTGAAATAAAAAAGCAACAACGAAATTACAATTTAAATAAGGATTTCCCTAAAATCTTTAAAACATATCGAAGAATCTTAAACTTCATTCGGTTTTCCGAATTAGCCTTTAAGATTTTAGAACATATAGGCTAAAGTCAAAGTTTTCATTTAAAGTAGGTCAAATTGCGGAGGATCTGTATTTAATCCTATTCGGTGAAGTGACTCGTATTTAATTTTGAAGATGCCTTTTTTTGCAAAAAGTAGTGTGGACAAAAACCTTTTCATAATTTTTTGAATTTTCAATTTCAAAATCGTTTATTTTTAACTCAAAAAAGATTCTGACCTCATTTTTTTATTCGATAGATAATTTTGTACTCGAACTAAAAAAATTATTAAATCGGCCAAAAATATTGGACTTTATATTAGAAAAACTGGACCAAGATCTTGCAAAATTGAGAAAGTTGAAATTTCAACTGCAAATAACTCGAAAACTATAAGAGATAAATAGTTTTTATCAAGGCCTACAAGAATATATAAAAATATTTGAAATCGGAAGAGAAACGAAAAATTGGCAAGCGATTAAAAATTTTTATTTGTCGGAGGTATCATACTTTGAGCCCCCTTAACTCCACCATGAGGGGTCTGTTGGGGAACCCAAACTTAACATACTCCTCTGATACGCCTATACTAAATTTCATGAAAATCCAACCAGCCGATTGGAAGTTAAAGATTTATTTCGAAAAATTTTCGATTCTGCCCTACTGTGGAATGTTTAATAATAAAACCATTATTTTAAATTCCTGTTCACATGCGTGCTCTGATTGGAATATTTTATTTATAATGGCTAAGTTGTTCGTCGTTTGTGTTTATTTAGACAAATGACTACTTTGACCAACCTAATTGAATTTTTTTTTTGTTTTTGCTAAATCTGCATAACTAATAATATATAATACAAAAAGTTATAAAATATGTTTGATTATATGTTTGATTTATAACATCGATGTTAAAATTTATAATATATATATATAATATATATATATATATATATATATATATATATATATATCCTGTAATTTTTAAGAAAAATAAAAGCAAACTCTATATCGTTTTTCTAAAAAAATTCTCGTTCTATGCGACAAATAATCATATGACAAAACAAACAAGCAAGTCCTTCAAAAAAAAAATGATATTTTCACTACTTCAAAGGTAGAACTGGGTGCATATTTACACGTTTTTGGATGTTATTAAAATTACTTCTAAAAAAGTGAAAATGTATGTATTTTAAGCAGGAAAAGAAGTCTATATAATTACAATTTTATCAATTCACACTGGTCAAAAATCCTATTTTTTTTTTTTTTTTTGTTTTTGCAGAATTTCAAAAATAATAATTTAAGAATTTATCAAAAGTGAATGTGTTTTATAAATGGTAACATAACAAGCAAGGCAATTTTTTTAGTACTTAGAACTGTCAAATTCCATATAAACACAATTTTGGCTTACCCGCTGGAGTGTCGAATTTAATGTATAAAAAAATATGAATTCGCTGTATTGTTACTTTTGCAGAACTTGTTTCATTTCGCCATAAGACGAATTAATCAAGAACATATATTAAAAAATAGAATGTTCCAACGTAGACAGCCTGAGGAGTATAATGTAACTTGTAGCCTAGGATAAGTATGTTATTTATTTTAAATTTTATATAGTCGTGTATTTGTCGTTAATTTTGAGTTTTGTGGTCGTATGGGTTGTTTATCAACATAACCTATAACTTTGAAAGACGAAAAGTTATGTTTGGGCATGAACTTCCTTATTAAGGTAACCTATAACTTTGAAAGACGAAAAGGTATGTTTAGGCATGAACTTACTGTCTTTTTATGTCCATTTTATGTAACAATTTAGATAGCGCCAGTATTTTCGGCAAACTCTTACAATCGTCAATTTTCTTTCAGTTTAATTTTGCTAAACTTAAGCAAAAAGTTCTTGGTTTTCACAAATAAGTTGGAGGAAATATTATGTTCTAACCTATTGCTAATCAATAAAAATCTAAAAATTTGCAAAATAATTAAAATAAAAGCAAAAACAAACAATTAAATATCACATTTAAAAAATATATCTAATGAACTAAAATTAAATATTATAGAGGTTTAAACAAAAAATACTTAAAATCAGTATTAATAAATATTAGTGTTAATTTTAGATAAAATGCTTCGACATAACCTCAAAATGGCACTTACAATGCTTTTTGAATTTATGCTAGAAAAAATGGATTTTTGACTAGTGTGCAATGTTAGAATTATTATTTTTTAAATAAATGTCAATAAATTTTTAAAGTTGTCGCACTAAAAACGAGATATAGTATGTATGTCAAAAAATGTGTTTTAAATTATAATTTAATTTTTTATTTAATTACTATTGCAATTGCAATTATCATTGGCTTTGTTGATGCTATATAAATTATAAATTTTATATATATTATAAATTATATATTATAATTATATATAAATTATAAATTTTATAAATTATACGAAATTTTTATCACTAAAAATTATGCGACACGTTAAACATAGTTAATTTTTAATTTTTTCTTTAAAAACCAAATCAAATTTAAATTTGACGATTTTTTGCGATTTTTGATTAACAATTTGGCGACAGGATCTCAAAAAAATCTGACAACCAGAGTTGCCAAAATGATGATTTTGTCATATTTTTGATGATTTTTTATGCTAAATATGATATGATGATTTTTTCTTACAAAATATGATTTTTACTTGAATTACATAAGCCATCTTTTTTTAAGAAACCCAATGATTTCGTAATAAATTTTAACCAAAACTAATAGAACTAATTTTTAAATATATAATGTTTGAGTGTGGTTTGTATTCTTTTGACCTATGTATATTTTGTTGTATGTACGTATTTGACGTATGAAATAAGTATATTGACGTATATATTGATATGGAATCATGGAAAAATTTTTATCCGTTGTTTGTTTTATGTAGCTTTTCTCCAGTGCCAAAAATAGAGTGCTCTTCACTGGGCCATATATTAAGTAGATAGTTCGGTGAAGCGGAAACAGCATATAGGCCAATTGTCAATTGTCAACGGAAAATAATTTAATGCAAGAATTAAATATTTAAAATTTTTTATGACCATAATCTGTAATCGAATAGATATGGTATTTCTTCATACATTGGTATTGTTCATTTATGAATATGGTGAAAACAGAGGGTTGATATATTTTTGTTTTTATTACGTTTTGGCCAAAGTTGATTTAAAAGGAGTCTTCCCAAAGACCGCTCCACAGAAAGAATGTTTTAATCTATAAACAGGGTTTAATTCCAACACGTAAAAAAATCTCAAATTTGTACGATTTATACATTGAAATAGTTTTGATTCATTCGATATACACAACAATTTCTCAGATGATGGGTGTCAAAACTTATCAGAATCAGTTGAAGTTAAAAATAATAATTTTGATGATTTTTAAAACAAATTTTTATTTTCTTTTAATTTCACTCACTTAATCAAAGATAAAAAAATATATATATAATAAATAAATATATATATATATATATATATATATATATATATATATATATATAATTGTCAATTTGCAACGGAAAATAGTTCACTACAACTATCTTCCAATAATGATCATAATTTGCAATCTAAAGGATTTATTTATTTAATACTTAGACCTCAGAGACTTTGAATGTTGAAAATTTGATTTACTTATAAATCTACTCGTCCAACAGATCCTAACGGAGCTAGAGTTTTAAATTTCTATCAGGGAACGGATATATTTATATATGTAATTTCCTAAGCATTTTTTCTCTTTCCAGAGATTTTAGAAGCTCCCAGATGATATAGAAAATTAAAATTCGGTTTACTTATAAAACTATTCGTCCTACAAATTCTAACGGAGCCAGATTTGCAAAAAATAGCTATCAGGGAGCGGAGATACACATATTTATTATTTTTATTCCATGTAATGTTATTTAAAATCATTTTTAGGTTTAAGATGTTGTTTGTTTTCCAAATCCTATCAAAAAATGATTTTGTATTTCGATCAGAGAGCTGATTGAATTATTTTTTTTTTACTTTTAAAATATTGCTAATTTAAATTCTAACGGCTTCAAGTCTTTTAACTTCGATTAGGAAAAGCGTTGAAATGTTATTCATATATTTTTTTAAAAGATTTTCGGATTTGTTTGTGCATATTTTTATTATTATAATATTTATCTTGCCCTTGACAGGCTTATACGCTAGTTTTATATACTTGTTTAAACTGTTTCTTTTTTTTGTCAAACTTAACTTTGTAATGTTAAAATATTATCGAACAATTCTTTGAACTCTAGGAGATCTATCATTATGTTTGCGTGTAAAAATGTTTTCATATTTAAAGAGGTTGTAGTTCGAATTTATTACAAATATTTTTAACTTATTTGATTTAAACATTAAAGTTCAAAAAAAGTTTTCTTTATTGTAGATGTAAACATTAATTCTCCAGATTTGGCCAATCTAGAAAAATAAAAGTCGGCAATTCTAGTATAGAATAGAGGACATCTTACCGATTAGGAAAATGAAAAAAATTTGTCTAATTTATTAACTGTAACAAGATAACGGTTCTTCAAACTCAAATGTTATTGAGTTTACTAAAAATAACTGCTTAAAATTATCCAGGCCATATCTTTTGATTGGAATCACCTTTTTTACAATTCTTTCCCCATTTTTAATACCAGATAAGTGCGTCCTTCAAAAATATTTGCAGTGCGATCTGATTAAAAAATATAACTTGTTTCTGGAAATTACTGAAGCAAAATAAATTTCTATAATATATAATCCAGTAAAAAATGGAGCCTCAAACGAATCAAGTTTGTAATGCTAAAAAAGAAGAGACTGTTTTAATTATAGTAAGCATATAGATTAGCTTGACGTATATGATATTTATTTTAGTTATACTCATATATATTATTTTCTCCCTTACAAGTTAATAAGAGTGGCCTTTCTTTGCAAAATGTCACCTCAGTGCTTCCAAAAAATTCGAGAATTTTTTTGGAGCAGGATTTATCATGGTCCTGCTCCATATTAGTTTCAAGTATTATATTCAAGTAAGGTATCCACTTTAAAGTACATATTAAATTGTTTGCCGATTTTGTAAAAAATCTATAATGAATGATATAACCTCATAACATAAACTAGATCAACTCGATCAAGAATATCCTTAGCCCTGGAATATTTTTTTGCTTTTCAAATTGTTTTTAATAAGAAATTCATATTTTATAAAAGTACTTAACACACGCCTATAAAATTTTTCTTTGTTCAAATGATGAATTTTTTTAAGAGTTTCTAGCAACGCTGCGTGTGACACAACGTTGCATAAGCAGCATTTTGTAGCATATACCCACGAGATACAAAATTTTCAAATAACCCAAACTGATTCAGAACTTTACTCTCGTATTATATACGAATTTGTTTCAACCCTTTTTTCTTTTAGTGATTTTACTTTTGAAATGTAATACAATTAATGGTTAATCAGCTTAAAGAATTCACATGAATATATGCGATTTCGTTATATCTATTATGTTAGTGAACACACTGTTAAAATGTAGTGCAATTAGCGGCCTATCGGAAAAAATAATAAATTCGACTTCAAAAATTCCCTTGATTATAATCTAATTCGTTACAGCTAATATATTAGTAAATACACTAATGAAATGTGATACAATTAAAGGCTAATCGACTTCAGAATATTATATGAACATATGGGAATGCATTACAACTTTTAAAAATAAGATTTTCACCAACACTTTTCATTAAAAACCTAAAAAAAAAAAAATAAAATAAAAATACCCAGCGAAAACTTGGCAATAACATATAGTCATTATCTAGTCAACAGATAACTTTTCTTTACATTACATGTAACTAGTGGTGTAAATATTGTGCAGATTAATATGGACTTATATTAAAGTAATTAATTGTAATTAATTATTTAAGACCCTATTTGAAAGCATATATGGTAACTAGTTGCCTCTAATGACATCACTGTGTTAAAATAATAAGTTAGGTTTAGTGTATTGTTATTATAATAACGTTTTAAGTTAGGTTTAATTGTGCATTTATATATCAGCTGTATTTTGTTTATATTTAAAAATTATTAATAACAGCGATGTAAAAAATTATAGTTGAGTTAATTATAATAAAATCGTTGCATGTATCTTTGATTTCAATAAAATTTTTCAATTATTTATAATGATTTTTTATTTTCTTACCCTTAATATTGCACAATATATGCACAATTGCACACACAGGAAACTTAAGCGTTTAAATGATTATTATATTTTTAAAATGTTATTTTTCTTCATATAATACTTTAACAAGTTACACATTAATGAAATTGTAAATTGGGTAATTAAAACCTAAAAAAATGTAGTATTACCCAACTGATCTTTTTTATAGTCTAATAAGGCGCTTCCTTTACGAATGGCATGAATTAAGTATGGAGAGTTCCACCCATTATGGAAGGAAAATCCATCCACATTTGGATGTTTGTTTCGACTTTGAAGGAAATGACCTGTTTCGAAGTAAATAATTTATGGCACATTCGTTATAAAAAATTTTTGGTCGAAAGAAAAAAATTTCGAGGTAATAAAATGTTCGCCTTTTTTCGCGATAAGGGTGAATGCACAAAAAGTGCTCCTTTCAATGCTAAAAAAGAAACGAATGTTTTACTTATAGTAAGCATGTAGATTAGCTTCGCGCCTAGCTTTTTACTCATACAAATGTATAGTATTTTCTCCCTTACAATTTTGAAGAGCATAACAGCGAGCTTTCATTGCAAAATGTCACTTGAAAACATTTTATTGGAAAGTATCTTATAAGAAAACTATTTTTAAACATTCAACTAGAGTTTTTAACCGTATAATGAGTACTTAACCATATTTTTTAATTAGTATACGTTGACACATTGTTTTATGATTAAATCTATATTGCACAAACTACAAAGAAATATTTTTTTTTTTTTATATTTATAACCACAAAATCATGCAATTACACATTTAAATATACATAGTTTTTATTGCGATATTATTCTTTAACAGTACCCACTCATAATTAATACGTTGGAAGCGGCAAATTACATTGCTTATATTATAGCCACCAATGTATACATGTGCGCGTTGAATTTATATTTGCATCATTTTAGTGTATTGTTTACTTTGAGCAGCACTAAATAAAAGATTTTTCCTACTAGAGGCCAGACAAAGAGACCACCGAGTAAACACAAAATAAACAACTAAAAGAAAACAAGTCTAATTTTAGAACACGAATTTCGAAAAGCATTAGTTTGGGCAACATATTGATAAATATCATTTTAATGGTCGTCAGTGTGAATAAAAAAACAAAAAGTTCTCAGTTTGACTTTTGTCACCAAATAGTAAAACTGTGGAAATTAGTAAGAATTATTTCCTTTGTCTTTGAAACATATTGATTACACAGTGATGCTTCAAAAACAATTAAAATTTAATTCTTTGTTATTAATTATTTTTATTATACAAATCCACGGAGAAAATATTTCTTCCTACTCTATAAGGCCACAGATACGTTTAGGTGCACCAACACATGTGATAAGGGGTGAACATATTTCATTAGAATTCTATGCCGCTGTCGAATCGGGGGATTGTGCCAAAAATGACTTGCAGTCTTTACTTAACAATTTTTTTGAAAATTTGCAAAGAAATCTCTCCACATCATCAATACTCAATACTGTGGAGGCCAAACTAGTAGACATTGAAATGCATCGATATCAATTGGGAAAACTAAATGATCTGGCAGATTACTTCCAATATTCATCGGAAACAGCGGGGCGATTTGCACAAAAAGCAGAGCAATTTTTCGAGATTTCCAAAAATGAGAGTTACTCATTATTACTCAAATTAAGACAAGTTCCTTCAGTACAACGTTTCCTGCCCACCGCTGTTAAAATGCATTTGACGGATTATTTTGCGGAAATGGAGTTTTTTCACGTCATGCTTTCTGAAATAATGGATGAGGCTCTCGAGTACATTGTAGATACTTTGCGATCGATTCAGAGAACTTTTATACGCTATGCTGACATTCAGAGAGATGTTTTGCGCACATGGAATTTTAAATCGGACGAATGGTGCTGTAATACCTATATGGATTTTTTGCAACACTGGTCGGCTCAAATTTTCAAGTGTGCTGCCAGTAGAGATCTTCAAGTAGCATACGACGTTTATGCCACCACTGAAACATCCACAAAATACATCATGCGGCAATTGGAGTTTCGTATTCAACGTCTATACAATTGTTTCATATTCGGCAACTACGAAATGAGATGTAAATTTTTACGGAAACCTGAACAGGATTTTGAAAAACTTTTCGCAAAACTTGACGAATTGCAACAATATTTTGATATTAAAATTAAACGTGGTCTAGTGACAATTAATCGTTCCAATCGACGTCGCCGCCAGCAAGATGACACCAACTACAATGCTATGTATGACAAATGCA
Source organism: Protocalliphora azurea (assembly GCA_932274085.1). Taxonomy (NCBI): domain Eukaryota; kingdom Metazoa; phylum Arthropoda; class Insecta; order Diptera; family Calliphoridae; genus Protocalliphora; species Protocalliphora azurea. Next base: position 75,102,113 of record OW026519.1, read on the forward strand.
TGCCGTATGGATTTCCAGATGTTCAAATGATGAGCAGCCTAAAAACATGTTTTTATTTTACCAATTCAAATCAAGTTTGACCGACATACAATAAACAAATTAAACAAATAAAATCCATTTCTAAAGGGGTATATCAAACAAAAAAAAAAAAAAAAAACCAAAATACTGTGTACTTTTGACAAAAAAATCTTAAGACGAGATAAGACAATTTTCAAATTGTTTAATTAACATGTTAAAGACGCATCGTTTACACTATTTGGTATTTTCCTACTACTATTATTTTGGAGATATAGTTGATAAAAAATTCATACTTTCATAGAAATTAATTAATTTTTTAACCATTTTTTAGCTCTATTAAAAAATTTGAAAATTTCAGTTAAGTTGTATTAAATAATTTTTCCTTAATTGTATATATGTATTGAATATTGTTTGAATATACATATGTATAATAAATTTTAAATTCAACACTACATAATTTTGTAATAAATAAAATGATCATCTAAATCATCAAGCTAAATTTATTTACCTTGTTATTCAGTTTTTTCTTTATTATTTTATTTAGAAAATTTAGTCAATTTTCGGTTTGTAAGTTAATAAGTAACAATATTTTACTTAAGGGTCATTAGACTTTCAAATATATCTATCGATAAGTTTGTCGACTAAAAGCTGTTTCAAAATACACATTCAGATATGTCTGATGACTTGACGAATATTTTTATTTATAAATAATAAATAAATCCTTTTAAATTATTTTTGTAAATACCTTAACGATTGTGTTTATCGAAAAAATTACGTTTAAAATTAATTATTTTGTACTAAGATTGTACAATTTGTCGTTAAAACCATAGAAAACAACTAGGAGTCCAACTTGCTCAAAAAAAAAAAAAAAAATCGTAACTCAGCTGTCAAAAAAGAAAATCGAACTCTTAGTATGTGTTAGTAGAATTTTCTTCAGAACAAATTTATGTGTGTGAAGAGAGTTTTTTGTTTTTTTTTTTTTTTTTTTAAATCAAAACTTTTTATCTTCTTTACACAGTTGCACATTTTTTTTTTTTTTTTTTTTTTTTTTTTGAGACTACGCCTATGTCTGCCCTTCAGTTTATGTGTTAATTCGATAAACCCCAATAAACCAAAGAACGATATGACAGCGAAAACAATTTCATCTTAAGTGCCGATTATAATATAAAATTTATTGACTTCCCGGGAAACATGGGACAATTGTTATCACTACTCTAATTAGTTCAACAGCTGAGACCCAAATATGATATGAATCTTACATTAGCAGATATAAAACAGAATTGTAAATGTAATGAGAAAAAATTACTAAAAAATGTAGGATTTAATAGTTTTAAAAGTAGTGACTCATGATACTTTTTCCTAAACCCTTCAAGGTGATGCAAACGTGAGTTCAAGCAATATTAAATTGTTTGTGACTTCAATAGGGTATCGCACATTAAAAAAAAATTTGGTCAAATTTCAACTTCATACGATGACTGGGACAGAGTGTTACTCAATCATTTATGTTATTATTTTTATGAAATTTTTTGTCATCAATAAGATAAAAATAAATAAACCCGCATTTCATAAATTTTCCAAAAAAATTTTATGTGCATAAACAAATTTACATTTTATAATATTTTTATTTCAACATATTTTTTTTATACGTTTTTTAATGACATTTTATCCTAACTATTTTTAAAAATTATACAATATGGGTATATTCATTATTCTTTGATGTATATATCTTTAATATTGATGGAGAAAATTTAAGATTTGTTTTTCATCCTGTACCAATTGTCGTAGAAAATTGAAATTTGGTCAAGACTAGTGTTTACAAAAAACCTACTTTTTCAAAAACCGGTGATTCGGTTAAGCGTCTACCTAAAAACCGGTTAACCCACATTTTAATAATTGTTTAATTTGAAGAAAATTCGCGGTTTTATTCACGATTCTAATTCAATAGAAAATCAAAATATTTCACAAAATTGTATTTTTAATTATCCATTAATGAAACGTTCGATTCCATTAATCATAATAATAGAAAACTTATTTTTTAAGAAAAATGCATTTCCAAATGTTACATTTTCGAATAACTTGGTTTAAAGTGTGTAAAAGCACTGTTTAAAGTTTTTAAAGCAATAAAATCGGACATCTACGTATTAAGTTATATAAGTTTATAGTTGCACACTTTTTGCGTAAAACGTAGAAAAGCTTATATGGGAAAAAGTGACGGTATTTTATACTAAAATAAGTAAACATTTGCGTCACAAAAAACCTAATTTGAATTGTTGAACCAATAAATCACTTTTAAAGATGAAATGAAACAATAAAAATCGAAGTGGGAGATCGTTTTCAAAAACGATAATTTTTTCTCATTTACTTTTTATTTCGAATAACAACTTAAAAAAATACGAATATTAAAACCTAAATTGTACTGTAATTTTGACAATTTTCTATAAACAAAAATTTAGAAAAATAAAAATGTAGATATTAATTTTATTCTCTAGCGTAAAATTTCAAAAGTATTAATATAAAAACAAAAAATAAGTACAGAGAGTGTAAAAAATATACGTTACTTTTTTATATAAAATTTTTTTGTGATTTGATTTCGTGTGATTCAACTTTATTTGCTATACATATAGCCTAAACATGAATTATTTAAAAAGTCATAAATACTTTTCTACCTAGTATTTGATAATTTTCTTTAGAATCATTGAGCGCACAGTGGGGTCAAACGCAAATTTTTTGGTAATAAATCTGAATCTCCTAAACTACTGGTCGGATCAAATTGAAATGTATGGAAGAGTTGTAGAGGAGGACCTAAGCTTTCAGAAAAATCATCTTGTAGGCACCCTGTGATAACACGAGATAAGCTACAGGGTGTCAAAGTTGACTACCTCGAGTATGTAAAAGTTAAAAAAAATCGTAACTTGTACAAATGAAGTCCGATTTTAAAGATTTTTATATTTGTGGAAAGTGCTTGGCAAGATAAAGAAAAAATAAGCTTACTCATCTAAGTTATCTCTTACAGTTAAAAAGATATTTACGCTTGAATTTTGAATTTTTGATTTTTTGGCTCGACTTTCTTTCGTTTTTTGGGAATAAGTCTGGAGATATATGAGGTAAAAATTTTTTAAAAATATTCTGTAATTTGCCACATATTTCAAAATAATATGCTGAAAGAATTTTTGGATTATCTCAATTTGTCTAGACGTGAAAAATAGTCAAAGTCAGCACTCTGAAATTGGCATGAAAAATGGCTATTTTTTTTACAAAAATATAGTACAATTCATTCACTTTTTTCTCAAAGTTCCGTTAATAAAAAAAATTTTTTCCTTATTAATTTGAAAAGAAAAGGCGTCATAAATGGTTAATAAAGAAATTTTGAATTGATTTAATTTTGCACCCTACATCCAGCATTGGCCGAAAATTGTCATTTTTAAAAAATAGTTTCATTTTTATCGATTAATAAAAAAAAATGTCACGCGAGCTTTTTTAAATTTGGTACCCATATTTTTTATAGAAATAGATTTAGAATGATTTAACACTAAACTGCTTCCCGCCCGGCCAAAAACGAATGCAGGAGTGGAGATTTTATGTTAAAAGTCAGTTTTTTAACGACTATTTTTAAAAGCATATTAAAAGCATATTAGCATAATAATTTTAATATTATTTCTTATGTAATGTATAAAACACAAATCAAGCTTCCATTCCTAAAAAAATCAAAAAAAAGCTCCAATAACCTATTTTTTTTTTAAATAGCTGAAAATCCAAAAAAATTTAATTTTTTTAATACAACTAAACTAATTTTGCAAATACTTTAAAAATGTTAAAAGAATATAAAAATAGACTTATTTACCAATTCAACGATATATAAAATGTTGATATAGGTCATTTAATAATAGTAATATAATGGCCTCAAAACTACCAAGTCACGTCAAAAGTTGCAAAATTCACTATTTTGTTCCGTATTTCCATATGTGTGTATACGTAACACTCAACTGCATTGCTTATTTTTGTTACGAGATAATAATATTTATTAATGAATTTATTTAAAGTGTTCATAATTTTTTTTCTACTGAAAAGGTTTTTAAAATTACCTAAGTACATAAATAAGTATATTTTCCTTCGTTTTTTATTACATTTTTTTAAGTTTTTAAATAATTTACTTAGCTACTTAATTAATGTATTATAACAAAAATGATTTTTTTACAATCGCATAGGTACATTTTTTGACGTACCTGTTTAACACTACAGGTCATAAAAATAACTGAATGAAATTGGGGGTTTTGAGCATTTTTGCCTGTCACCATTTACCTGATATAAATATTCTTTTTCTATATATAAGTATCCTTATAAATATGCAGATTTATTAGTGAATTTGCCATTATGGAGATTACATTAAAACACTTTTCTATTTGCAAAGTAATCTGGGATAATCTATCTGATATTATAAATCGTCCAGAAAAAATAAGAAAACTCATTGATACAGTAGTATCTTTTGGTTTAACTCTTACTGCAGAAGACAGTTTAAAGCTCGAAAATTTTTATAAATCATACGAAAAAAGGATGCAAGTTTCAGATTGGTCAATACCAAAGTTCAAGAAGAAAAATGAAGAGTGGTTGGAGGGAGAAATACCAATTTTCATCGGAAAGCAGAAAAAGGGTCGACCAAAAAAAAGCTAAGAACAAAGAGGACCAAACAGGAATCTATTATAAATTCACATACGAATGCCGAAATAAAAGATACATTTAAAGCTTTAGTAACACGTACGCAACCAAAGGAAGTAGAAAAAGTTATAGATGTGTTACCAACAGCTTCTCCCAATCGATTACATCGGATAATCCAAAGCATAGTGACACTGAAATCAACACCGTCCTTTACCTCTGAAGATGCTTTAGCTCTAATATTGAATTTAGTATTATCAAGAAACCAATACGAGATTTTGAGGAAATCTGTTAGCGAAAAAGGATATGATATCTTTCCTAGTAGCAAATCAGTGAGAGAAGCGAAAAGTAATATTTTACAACCTATGAAGCACCCGGTTAATGCTTCTGTTAAAAGTGCTAAAGTTAATATATTGCAATTACTTGAAAATACTGCCTCTAGAATTATATCTACCTTCAGCAATGATAACATTGAAAAATGCAAAGACTCTGAACTTATTTTAATATTCAAATGGGGCTGCGATGGAACATCAGGATTTTCGGAATACAAACAACTGGATGGAAGTAATTCTGGAAATAATTATTCCTCGCTGTTTATAGCGTCTCTGGTACCACTTCGAATGCGCTTAAATAAGCCTTCCTCATCGACAAGAAATGACTCGCTTTTTGATGATATATGGATAAATTGAACTCCAGGTTCCAAATTTTTGTGCCGTCCAATTCTTATTGATTACACAAAAGAAACCACGGTTACAATAAACAGCATTGTCAACCAATTGGAAGAAGAAATTAAAGTATTGCCCCCAATATATGTAAAAGTATCAAACAGAACTATTAAAGTTACATTTCAATAACAATTAACGATGATTGATGGAAAAATTGCAAACGCTATAACAGATACAACATCTACATGGAAATGTAATATATGTGGAAAAATAAGTTCACAATTTCAGGATAATTCTGAAGTCCTTGTTAATAAAAATTCTTTAAAATTTGGAATATCACCACTCCACGCAAGGATAAGATTTTTGAAGTTCTGCTTACATCTTGCATATGATATGAAGTACAGAAATATTCCCGGGCAGGAAAATGCTACAGTAAAAAACAATTTGAAACTTCACGAATTACGAAAAGAGGAGAAGAAAAGAATTCAATTAGAATTCAAAGAACAACTCGGATTAATAATTGATAAACCTCTACATGGCTATGGAAGCTCAAATGATGGAAATACAGCAAGACGTTTCTTTGAAAATCCGGAACTCACATCTTCAATCACAGGCATTGACTTAAATATTTTGAAGCGTTTTAAGATTATATTGGCAGCCATTAATAGCAAAAAACAAATTAATGCGGACAAATTTAAAATTTTTGCTTACGAAACTAAACAACTACTTAACACTACATACCCCTGGAAATCAATGACTCCAATAATTCACAAAGTATTGGCTCATGGTAGAGAAATAATAGAAAATATTATTTTGCCATTGGGAGAGCTAATAGAGGAAGCACAGGAAGCCAGAAATACCCGAAAATGTTCGAAAATAGCGCAAAATATGGACTTAATGGAATATTTATTAATATCATCAGATCCAGTTATATATTCTATAAGAACACGATGGCTACCAAAAATCACTCTTGAAATAGAAAAAGAGGATTCCGAAGCTAAGGAAGTTATAAATTTGCTAACGTTTGATGTTTCTGATTATTTTCAAGAAAATCTCTAATAATATCTTCGATAATATATTCTTAATAAAATAAATATACGGGATATATGTATAATAAGTATGTAAATCTGTAGAACAAATTAAATAAACATTACTCAAATAAAGAATTAACTACTTTATAATAACAAATATATACCTACATAATACATTAGAAAACTAAAATGTTACGTATACACACATATAGAAATACGGAACAAAATAGTGAATTTTGCAACTTTTGACGTGACTTGGTAGTTTTGAGGCCATTATATTACTATTATTAAATGACCTATATCAACATTTTATATATCGTTGAATTGGCAAATAAGTCTATTTTTATATTCTTTTAACACTTTCAAGTATTTGCAAAATTAGTGGAGTTGTATTAAAAAATTAAATTTTTTTGGATTTTCAGCTATTTTTAAAAAAAAAATTTATTTTTGAAAAATTACCAAAAATAGGTTATTGGAGCTATTTTATTGAATTTTTTAGGAATGAAAGCTTGATTTTTGTTTTATACATTACATAAGAAATAATATTAAAAATATTATGCTAATATGCTTTTAATATGCTTTTAAAAATAGTCGTTAAAAAAACTGACTTTTAACATAAAATCTCCACTTCTGCATTCGTTTTTGGCCGGGCGGGAAGCAGTTTAGTGTTAAATCATTCTAAATCTATTTCTATAAAAAATATGGGTACCAAATTTAAAAAAGCTCGCGTGACATTTTTTTTATTAATCGATAAAAATGAAACTATTTTTTAAAATTGACAATTTTCGGCCAATGCTGGATGTAGGGTGCAAACTTAAATCAATTCAAAATTTCTTTATTAACCATTTATGAAGCCTTATCTTTTGAAATTAATAAGGAAAAAATTTTTTTATTAACGGAACTTTGAGAAAAAAGTGAATGAATTGTACTATATTTTTGTAAAAAAATAGCCATTTTTCATGCCAATTTCAGAGTGCTGACTTTGAATAATTTTCACGTCTAGACGAATTGAGATAATCCAAAAATTCTTTCAGCATATTATTTTGAAATATGTAGCAAATTACAGAATATTTTTAAAAAATTTTTACCTCATATATCTCCGGACTTATTCCCGAAAAACGAAAGAAAGTCGAGCCAAAAAATCAAAAATTCAAAATTCAAGCGTAAATATCTTTTTAACTGCAAGAGATAACTTAGATGAGTAAGCTTATTTTTTCTTTATGCATTCTTTGCAAAGCACTTTCCAGAAATATAAAAATCTTTAAAATCGGACTTCATTTGTACAAGTTACGATTTTTTTTAACTTTTACATACTCGAGGTAGTCAACTTTGACACCCTGTAGCTTATCTCGTGTTATCACAGGGTGACTACAAGATGATTTTTCTGAAAGCTTAGGTCCTCCTCTACAACTCTTCTATACATTTCAATTTGATCCGACTAGTAGTTTAGGAGATTCAGATTTATTACCAAAAAATTTGCGTTTGACCCCACTGTGGAGCGTTTTAAGCGCTGCTGCACATTGGGGTAAAAGGGTTCGAAAATGGCGCTTAATTCAGGAAAAGGAGACCTCAATATTTCAATGTATACATTTTGTTTTTATATTGAGAAATAGGTAACAAAATGCATTTTTGGAATTTTCAGATTTTTTTCTGAGAGAATTCTGATGTCTGTCCTTCTGTTTGTTAATTTTAATTTTAAAATTTACTTTTTATATTAAACCATAAAGTGGCGTAGTTTTGGTTCTATAAACGATATTGACTTAGATCTTTTTGTATACAATTAATAATTACGTCAGAAAGATTTTTGGAATTAAGGTACATTTTTGTATTAAATTGGTTTTTGGATAAAGTATAAGTATTTTATCAGTAATAAAATCTTTGTTAGTTAAGGTATCCCAATGAAATTTTCGGTGATTATTGACTTTATAATTTAAAATAATAAGGTACACAAAAATTTAAGATTTTGGTAAAAATAATTCCGAAATTCCCAAAAAACCGGCAAAAATTCCAATAATTACATATTTGTTGTTGTAAAAGAAGCCATTGGCAAACTCTTTAGAACACATCTAACTTTCTGAGACTGCATTCTGTTTGCAGATCTGTGCTTTGGGACTTTATAACATATAGACCAAATTCAAAATTTCGATACAAAATAGGTCAAATTTAGCGGGATCTGTACTTAGTCCTATTGGGTAATTGGGCTCGTTTTTAATATTGAAATTATATCCTTGAAGATACCTCTCAGGAAAGTATAAAATAATTGTATGTTCTTCAGAAAAAAATTATTTTAAAGAAAAAAAGTATACACACTTTTTCGGCAAAAAAATCATAATTTTTGCAATTTTCAAATTCAAAACATCGAGCTATATATATGTACGATTCTTTTCAGAATATTAAAAAAGACAATATGTAAGAAAAATATCACAACAAACAACCAGTAACATTTTAAGTTCCATTTGATCACAGTTCGAAATGGCTGTATTTTATTAAATTTTGACAAAAGTATTAAAAATGTTTGAAAAAACTAAATTTTCAAATACTTGAGGAAAAATACATCTAAAATCAAAATTTTAAAATGGAACCATCAACTTTCCATTTTAAAATATGGATTTAAGAAACTTTTTATTAAAAAACAAAGGTGTCCGTTATGTGGGCGGATCATGCCCATTTTTGGTTTCCCAGTTAACATCGATCCTCGAAATATATATACAAAATTTCGTTGTCGTACATGCTTTTGTTTAAGTTTTATCGGCGGAAATATATAAACTGCAGTTACAACGGCAGTATTTCTAATATTTGATCCATAAATTTATTGTTTATGAACTGATTTTTCCTATTTTCAATACCCAACAAACCTTATATAAGACAAATATTTGAAGCAAATTCTGAATTTTATCACATTGCACAGCGTGCCATTCAAGAAATGAAATGGATATCAAACTGCAGTTTCCGAACGGCTATTCCGATTTCAATGAAATTTCATAGGTGAGCTTAAGTTGTGAATTTGGACTATATAGACGTAACGGGGCGGGTCCACAGGACTCCAAATTTGGACACCTCGGGTATGACAAATATTTTAAACGATCCTAATTCGTTATATCTAAACCGATTTGAAAGATTGGTTGTTTGTAAGTCTTTGTCTAGTCCACGCAAGCTATCACTGCACGAGATGGTCCTTTCCTTTACTGGCATACTCGTGGGACAAAATAGACAATTCCAATTTTAAAAATCAAAACCGATAAGGCGGACAGATGCAGGATGACAGGAATTGAGGGACATTCTAAAGAACGACACTGATGATGGAATGATAGGGGTTCAACAGGACATCTTACTACAGAAGGATATATATATACATATATATGTATATATATATATATATATATATATATATATATATATATATATATATATATATATATATATATATATATATATATATATATATATATTTCTAATATTTTTTTTATTATAAATAAATTTATATTAAATGTTACGTGTAGAAATCCATTTCGCAATAAATGTTTAAACTCTAAGCTGAGCAAAAATGTTTAACAATTGCTGTCAAATTTATTGTTTTCTTATAAAATTTTGTCCTTTTTAGCAAAAAGAAAAGTGCAAAATAATTAATTTTGTTTTGAAAAAGCAAATAAAGAATAAAAATTCGAAATAAAATTTTCGATAAAAAAAAGTACAATTTAACATATAAATTTCTCATATACGTTTTCTCCACCCCTTAACAAAAAGTTGGAAATAAAATTGTTTTTCTCGTTATTCTGCCGACGATATTTCTAATGTCTTCGTGTAGTACAAATTTATTCACCTCATACTATTCAAACATACTTTTCTATCCTTTCTCACAGGCCCTATGCCGAAAAAAAGAAAATGTTTAGCATTATTGAAATACTTCTTGTTGCGGCATTATCAGAAACGGCATTAGCAATCATATAAAAATTAAGCAAAATTAACAAAATTACTTGAAATTATTAACTTTGAATCATTTAATTGCACACGCAAAAATGACGATAAAGACGTGTTATACACCAATGTTTAGGAAAATTCATTGAAAATTTTTTGCAAAACGATACCGAAAAAGGATTGATTTGAGATTTTGTTCATATTATTCGTTTTTAATAATGCAATAAAATTTGTGTTAGGAGATATTTTTTAAAGAAATTTTACAGTTGAGCAGATTTTTAAGTGTTATTCACCTTTTAAGATTTGTCAACAGAAATTCCGCCTCCAATACGTATTATAACTATCATGGAACCATTTGTATGAAATTGTGTTGGGTACATGCTTTTGTTTCCTTTTTATGGTTTGTAACTTTATAAAATTGATCCGGTCCACATCGGACGACAAATTTTTATCCCAAATTTTTTTATACTAACAGTTTTTTTCATTATCGGCAGATGTATTTCTAATTAACAAAAAATCATTGTGCCAAATTTCAGCTTTCTAAAATTATCCGTTCATAAGATATGATTAGTGCGAAATATGAAATGGAGTTACGGCGGACATCGATATTTTCTGATTTTTGGCTCATAACTTTTTTATTTATGCCCATTTTCAATACCAAACAAACCTTATCGAAGGTTAATATTTGAGTCCCACTAATAAATCCGTCCCGATCACTTTCTTATTTTCAACAGACTGACGGATCACTGTGTTTCGTTCCATATAACGATGGGACAAGAACAGAAAATAATTGATACTTGGTAAGCTGGTGCTATTTAAGTGAAATTTCACATAGTGATATTAGAGATGTAGGCGAGTTTAAGTTTTTAGTTTGGATCAAATAGACTCCTCGGGCAAGAACATTTTTTAACACGATCCTGATTCGTTATATCTGAACCAATTTGAAAGATTTTTAATAAAGGAAATTTGCTGGACAGGATCTACAAAAAACCATCCTATTTTATTTCTTTTAGTTTACGAGATATTGGATTTCAAAGACTAAAATTTTTACTTTTTAACGTATCCGATTTTTTGAGATTTCTATATTTTATTAACAACAAATAACAAAACGTGCACAAAAAGAATTTTGAAAAAATCTTTATAGAATCAAAAATTATATGCATTGGAATTTGAACTTAAAAAAGTCGATTTTTTCCGTTTTTTTGCCAAAAAACAGTAACATGTACAGTACTTATATTTTTTTTCAATACAAAATATTTCATAAGTAACATACACGGTATTTATATTTTTTTCAAGGATAACTAAATACAAAATCCTTTAAAGAAAAAAAAATTAAGAAAATTGATTCCCTCGAGGACCAAGGTCTACCAAACTGAAGCTATTTTTTGCATAAATTTCTAATGCTCGCCTTAATTTCTGAAATCGCAAAGCCAGCATAGAAAAGTATATTTTTTATAAGATGTAATATGTTTTTAATTTTCTGATAATAGAAATTGTGCTCCCGATATCGGTTGGGAAGATATAGCAAAAAAATTATAAACTGCCACTTTTGGAAATTCTTGAAAGTTTTTAGGAGGTACGGGATTTATCTTGCACGGATTCTATTTGTGCACGATTTTGTTATTTGTTGTTAATAAAATAAAAAAAAATAAAAAAATCGGATAAAATTTGGGCCCGTTATAGCAAAAACAAACTTCACTAAGATACGTTAAAAAATAAAAATGTTAATTTATGAAGCTCAATATCTCGTAAACTAACAACGATGGTTTCTATAGATCTTATCCAGCTGAACTCCTTCATATAAAAATCTTTCAAATCGGTTTAGGTATAACGAATCAGGATCGTTTTAACAAATTTTCAAATTTGGGACTCTATGTATCCGCCCCCGGTGGGTCTATATGGTCTAATCTCAAAACTTAAACTCGGCTACACCTCTAATATCAATATGTAAAATTTCATTTAAATCGGACCAGCCGATCCGAAACCGCATAATTATTTTCATTTAATTTTTTGGATCGCACACTGTGTTTCAATATAAAGTTTTAAGTTCTTCAAAATTTTTAAACTCATTGTAGTGAAGTTCAAAGTTAACTGTCAAAGAAATCTGTTTAAAATAACTGAAAGTTAAATCCACATATCTTCGGACCTATTTTCTGATTTAAACAAACTGGCTCAAACTGATGCCGAATAAATCTACATCCTTTGATCAAGGATATTTAAAAAAGCATATCTTCCATTTTTATATCCACTATCAAAAAGATGGAATATATTGAGTTTGTCATTAATCATTTAGGACCCCATAAAGTATATATATTCTGTGTCTTGGTAAGACTCTGAATCGATCTAGCTATGTCCGTCCGTCTGTCTGTTGAAAGCAGGATAGAGCTCGGTGGGACTCAAATATTTTTCTTACACAAGGTTTGTTTGGTATTGAACATGAGCAAAATCGGTTAATAAACAAAAAGTTATGGGCCAAATACTAGTAACATAGTGTGTTCGTTGAAGCTCATACTTTTCGGCTGATATCTCTTAAACAAAAGAATGTACGACAACGAAATTTTGTACAGGTAGTTCGAGGATCGATATAACCTCGGTAACCAAAAATGGACGTGATCCGCCCACTTCCCATATAACGTGAAACATCAACGAAATTTTGTACAAATTGTTCAAAGATCAATGTAAAGTCGGAAACAAAAAAATGGTCGTGGTCCGCCCACTTTACCACCGACCTCCCATATGAGAAGAAATTTTAAAAATTTACAGATGGTGGATATATAGATTCGGCTAAGCCAAATATAACATTCTCACTTGTTATAATTTTTCTTTGAAACGTTAGTAGTATAGATATGTAGGTTTAGGTGCTTTCTTTTCCTCCTTATGGGATTCCCATAAAGAGTTTTTATTTTAGATTTTGTTCTCAATGTAATTTTTACATACGGAGAGTTCTATTTTTATAATTTTTACTTGTATATAAATAATTGAAGTTTGAGAAAACGTGAATGTTTGGTTGGTTTTAGTTTCTGTTCGCAATGTATTTTTTCCATAAGGAGAGTTTTTTTATAATCTTTTATTTTATATAAATAATTGTAATATGTGAAAATGTGCATTTTTTTTTTTTTTTTTTTTTTTGTTGGATTTAGTTTTTGTTCCCAATATATTTTTTCCATAAGGAGTGATTTTATTTATTTATTTATTTTTTTCATAATCTGTAATTCAATTTATCAAAATCGAAATGAGGGTCGTCATTTATATAGCTCCCAATAAAATTCAAATTGAAAATAGCTTGTATTAATGTACATAATTAAGACGAGTTTTGTTTCATATGGGCCATATTATTGACAATTGTTTAAAATTAATCCGGAGTGCTATAAAGTAAATTTCGGCGGAAATTATTAATATAAATGGCAACTATTTAAATTTTAAGGGGTTATGCTTTCCACAAAAAATCAATGATATTCCCATGTTTGAGAATAACAATCCAAATATCAATATTAATGTTTTTCGCTGTGATTCTAAAATGGATTTAATTGTTAGTCCTTACTATAAAACAACATGTAAAAAATTAAAGCATATCAACTTTCTATTCCTACAAAAAAATATTTGAGAGAGAATATCATATCACATTATGTATGAATCCAATGTATTTCAAAGTAAGTGAACAAAATCTTGAACATTTTTAATTTTATTTAAATAACGATTATTTACAAATATATTTATTTTTACAGAATTTCTACATCACAGTTAAAAAGAAATGAAAAATCTATTAATCTATGTGAATACTGTTTACGGCATTTTTGAAATAATGAGAGAGACTGCAGAAAGAAGGTTACTTATGTTCCTGTTACAGATAAGTCAATTTTAGAATTTAAGAATTACGATATTTGAAAATATTCAAACACGCATTCCTAAAGGGGATGTTTCTTTGACAACATTAGTTGATAGACATATTCTCTATGCATTTTTTTTATTAAATATAGCTTTGATAACAGTTTGAATAACTTACGTATTTTTAAGGATTTGGATTCACCTAGACTTTTTATAGAAAGTCTAGATAAATATATTAAATTTTAATATTAAAATTTTTTAACAAAAATTGTGCCAATGGCGCCCTTAACCGAAGTAGAAAAAATTTGATTTTTCTTGCAATGATAAATGCCATATTTATTCCAAAATTATTATAGGTGAGACTAAAGTTAGACACCACTGTCATTTAAGTGGTACATATAGAGGTACGACGCATGATTCATGTCATATTAGTTTTAAAATTCCTAAATTTTTCCCAGTATTTTTCTATAATTTCTCGGCTTATGATAGTCATTTAATCAAACTTAATCAAATTAACGATGCTTAATCTAATAATAAGAAATAAAAGGAATAAGAAATTATATATATATATATATATCCCTTTCAAAAGCCATTAAGGCTGATAATGGAGATAATATTGAAATTAGATCTCTTGATTAAGATTTATGTCATCCAGTTTCGATAGTTTAGTCAAGAATTTATCTAAAAATGATTTAAAAATAGTAAAATCATTGTATAGTGATGAATGAAAGTATGTTTAATTTGTTCATAAGGAAAGGTGTCTGTCCAAATAATTATTTGAATTAAGTTGAAAAACTTATGGAAACAAATTTACTTAATATTGAAGGTTTTTATAATAAATTAACAGACATTAAATGTTCAATAGAAGATTAAAGTCATGCAAAGATGTCTGGAGAATATTTGATTGCACAACTTTAGAAAATTATTTAATGCTATATTTATAAACATGTTTTATTACTAACAGCTCCTGGAGTTTCATGGAATGCTATGCTAAAAATAACAAATATCAAATTTGATTTAGATATGATCTGATATATTCAAAAGAGGACTAGAGGAGGGATAGTGCAATTTTACAAAAAAACATTAATTATAAATCATTAATAAATGTCTGATTATAATAGTATTTAATGTACTTAGATGCAAATAACTTATAAGGTTGGGCAATGTCAGAAGCTTTGCCTATGGTAATTTTGAGTAGGTAGAAGATATTGATAGTTTTTTCTTAGATTCAGTTGCAGATGATGCTAATTGTGATTATATACTCGTATTAGAAGTTTATTTAATAACCCAAAGGAACTCCACGATATTCATAACAATCTTCACAGAATATTAAAATTCAGACGGTCCTATTGGTTAAAAAAATACATTCCATAGAACTAATGCAAAAAATTCTTCTGAAAAAAAAAATGTTTAATTATTAAACAACGCATAGTGGGCTTTTTTTTTAAATAATTCTGTAACTTGTGTACCGTTGGAGATATCAATATAAAATTTCACAAGATCAGAGCTGAGGTATTTTCCAGTTGATTTGAAGGAGCACAGATTACAAGCGCGTCACGGGGATGGAGGATAAACCTCCAAATTTGGTAATTTCGGGTATGCAATTTTGAAAAAAATTCACCAAAATTATTTTATGACTTGAATATAAAAATATTTTACAGATATTTAGGACGAATCAAATTTTACCCTCATTTTTAGCTCAGTTTCTTTAAGCTTTTTTTAACTTAGGGCCTTTATGCTCCTAGCGGCTTTTTTTAAGCATTACCCATGATTTTTTAAAATTTTATTATTTATATGAGGTGTAAATGTCATAAAATATTTTTTTCTGTCGAGGATTAAAATTTTTACCTTTTTTCAGAAATTTCGAAAATTCTGAATTTTACCATTTTTTTTTTTAATTTTTGTTTTTTTCATTATTTTAAATATTTTACAGTACGTACTATGTATCGTCATTCCAAAACCTAACATTAAATCAAAATAAAAGCAAAAATACAACCTACCAGAGATATTCCCAAAAATGAAAAAGTTACACAAAGTTTACACTTCGTCGTTTCGATGATGCATCCCTTAAAAAAACATTTCAAATTAAGCTGTGCCAACACATATAGAAACATCTCCACGAATATGTGGTGGTCAATCGACCGGCCCAAAACGTGAAATTATGTACTCACCGAAGTGTTCTCTCAATAAATCCATTGATTGATACGATGTGTGGGAAGTGGCGTTGTCTTGCTGAAACCAAATGTCGCCGAGATCACGAGCTTCAATTTCAGGCATCGGTTATCATGGCACGATAAGGGTCACCACTGACGGTTACGTTCGCACCGGCATCATTTTTAAAGAAATATGGGCCGATGATTCCACCCACCCACAAACCACACCAAACCGTTGTTTTTTCTAGATGAAGTGGCAGTTCTTGAATCTCTTCAGGTTGCTCTTCATCCCAAATGCGGCAATTTTGTTTGTTTACATACCCATTGAGCCAGAAATGGGCCTCATTGCTGAACAAAATTTGCCTCGAAAACGTCGGATCTTTTTGGAACTTTTCAAATTTTCGATGTCGCTTGCGAAGGTCGAGCGGCTTCAGTTGTTTCACAAGCTGTATTTTGTATGCTTTCAATTTAAGATCTCGACGTAAAATGCGCTAAGTCGTTCCATACGTCAGTCCGAGTTGCTGCGAACGGCGCCGAATCGACTCTCCACGGTCTTCGTGTACACTCTCAGCTACGGCCGCTATATTTTCGTCACAGCGTGCTGGACGAAATAGTACGCTCAGTAGGCCGATTATGTTGACTATTAGTTGAGCGAAGTGCACGAAACACATTCCTCACAGAATGTGAATTTTCGTAATAAAGTTTAACAATTTGTAAACATTGTTCATGCGTAAGTCTTTCCATTATGAAATGCCAAACAATACTAAACAAAACTAACATGACAGCATGACACGATTCACACGTGATTTGTATCTCTACTTGAATCACCCATTATTATATCACCATTAATCTCAGTTGTAAACCAGGGGTTCAAATGAATTAAAATATTATATATGTCAATTTTTTATTATTTTATTTATTTATTCTTTTGCTTTTTCTAAATACTTATGTTTTTAATGAAAAATATTGAAGAAAATCTTATTTTTTGTTAAATTCTGATATTAATATATTGTAACGTCCACCTTAAAGTATAATAATAGACTCAGAATCACTCTCTGAATTAATTAAAAGAAGTCCGTCAGTCCATATATAAGTCGTAATTTTAAAGATAATTTGATAAAATTGGGAACATATGACTATTTTGATATAACGACACAGCCTAATGAAATTGGTTATTATAGCTTTATTATTATTATTATTTCACCTAGCTCCCATACAAATTCTCCCCCGCAATGCTCATAAATGCCTCATTATGTCACTATTTCAATAAAATTTGGTACAAATAAATTTTATATAAGAGTGAATCAGAATACTAAATTTCATGGATCCATAATTAAGCATAGCTCCCATATTAACTCCGAAAATCACTTAAAACTCTCATAAATACCACATAAATGACAGTATCAAGATAAATACTGTCAGGCATGACCAACTATAAATTTTTCACTTGTTATTATTGATAAATCGATTTTTTTTTTTTGTTAATTTTTGATGAAAAATTCGATTTTTAATGTAAAATCAGATTTCAAGTGAAGGATCAAATTTCTAGTGAAAAATCCAATTTTTAGTTAATAATCGGTTTTTAGCAAATTTTTGGATTTTTGTTGAAAATTTCGATTTTTTTGTGAATAATTGGATTTTATTGAAAAATCGAATTTTTAGTTAATAATCGGTTTTTAAAGAATTTGAATTTTTAGTAAATAATCGGATTTTTAATGAAAAATTCAATTTCGGAATCTTTGTTAAAAATCGTATTTCTTCGTTTTTTTATGAAAATTTTAATTTTTGGTCAAAATTCGAAATTTGGTGGAAAATTTTGTAAAAAGGATGTAAAAAAAAATTAAATTTTTTGTAAGAAATCAAATTTTTTAAACAAAATAATTTTTAACAGAATTAATAAACATAGGTTTCACAATGTTATTTTAAATTTGAATATAAATTATCAAAAAATGTTAAATGTGTTATTTTAAATATAGCTTAATTACTTATATAAATATTATATAGATCCTATTTTTTAATAATAAAACAATAGTAATTATTTTTAATTATTAAACATGTTTTATTTCTAAATATTTTGCCGTTATACATTTTCAGTTTCATAATCTAACTTTTTGCGATTTCTAGTTATTCGAGGAGAATACTGATATGGTAAGGTTTTGATTGCTTCAAATTTATATATTTTTCTTCCCTTGACAATATTCTTACTATTGGTGTTCCATTAGCTAATGAAGATACAGAAGTAGGATTAAGTTCTTGTACTGTTGTATCCATATCAATTTCATCATAATTAACGTTAGTATAAATGTCCTCAGTAAATTTGTTCTAGATTGTGTTCCTGTACTATTTGACTCTGAATGCATTGTTTAAGTTTCAATATGTTTCTTATATATTTTTCTTGTTTGTGTTTCATTACCACGTAAGTTATTCAAATTAAAATTTTTAATTTGATGAAAAGATGGCTTTTGGGTTTCAATTAAATATTTGGCTAATACTGGTTTATATAATACCATCTTGGTAGCAATTTTCAATGAAGAAAATCAGAATCAGAATATTTAACATTAAATTTGTAAGTTGATGGATTAAGAACTGTTAATTTGGATAAATTATTTGACATTTTCTAAAATTATGCCAATAACTCCACTTAAAACCAATGAAATAATATTTAGTAGAAATCCTCCTTTTTTAACAAAATATCTCCTCTTTTGTTTCTACAGGTTTCTGGTAAACAAACTTTTCTAATTGTATTTTTTATGATTTAATTTTGTCATGAACTGATTTATTGATTTTGTGGTTCACATTAATTATATTGAAAAGTATTTCATTTATTGTTTTAGTAATAACATTATCAATTTGTTTAGGAATGCGATTTCGTAGTTTAGGATCTGTTTTCTTAAGAACATAAAAAAACATGTTTGTTCTCCTTCAACAGTTTTTGGTTTTAGACCATTTGCAAATATTAAATAGTGACTTTTATCGAAAATATCCGTTCTGAATCTTAATGCGTTGTGTATTTGTTGAATAAGATCAATTAATAAATAACTATGGTCTCGTTGCATACAGTTATAATATACATCAACCAGAGCTTTTGAGTTTTCCGGGTATACTTGGCGCGATAAATATTGAATTTGCAACTTATCTCTTGGATGTTTAAACATAACTATACATTTAGAGTTTAAAGAAATATCTCTAGAATAAGCACCTTTATGAAAAATGTTTTGTGTCACTAAAATCGCAGGTAAATTTCTATGATGAGATCCCTTAGCAGAAAGTTCACACACTTTTTTATTAGATGATTCTCGGAAGAAAATTTTTTCAGCAAAACACCATATAACCCGATCTAAGTTCTTAGATATTAAATGTTGATTTTTAACAAATTTATAATAAATGTAGATTTCCCACAACCAGAGGGACTTCAAATCATCACAGTGAATGGGTATATAAATTGTTGAAATATGTTTACATTTTAGTACACGACTTCATTTAAATGAAGTGAAGCATTATTATTATTATTAATGAACTACATCGCGAGAAAGAACTTTCAGCTGGCACGATTTTTTCAAAAGGGTATTTTAGATAAATGGCAGGTTGAATTAATGGAAATGATACCGTATGCAAAATTTAATAAAGGTTTTAAATATATGCTAAATGTAATTGATGTATTTTAAAGTATGCATACGCATTACCATTAAAAACTAAAAAAGGAAACAAAGGCAAATCTCCCAAAAATATCCATTCTGATCAAGGAAAAATATTAATATGAAATAATTTAAAATTAACCATTATCACACTTTTTCAAGTATGAAGGCATAAATAGTTGAACGCTTTAACAGAATTTTAAAAAATAAAATGTGGAAACAATTTAGTATGCAATGATATTATAAGTGAATATATATATATATATATATATATATATATATATATATATATATATATATATATATATATATATATATATATATGCTATAACCTATCAACTTAGAAGTAAAACTAAAGGTGAATTTTAGAAAGAGAAATTGTTAAAAACAAATGTTCCGAAATTTTTAAAGTGAAAAAGAGAAAAAATATTTGTAAAATGGCTTGGTATCGGAAGAGAATATAATTCATAGATTTATCGGAATAATATTAGTAAATAATATATTTATAACAAGCAACATCCTAAATTAATCATTTATTTTAAAAATGGCTTCAAGTACACAAGAACAAAATAATTATATTATTTTATTAACTAATAATTCAAAAGATATTTATAAAATCACTCTAAATGCTTTTACAAATTTGCTAATACAATCTCTAAACTTGGATGAAATTGTTAGTTAGATTATCAGATATATCATTTTTGTTATTGGATAAACAGAGTAGAAATAATGAAAATATTATTAAACGTTAAAACCTAAACATTTCAAATGTCTATATACAATCTATGGAATATGGAATATGGAATAAAAAAGTTGTCGAAAAAGAGTACAAATAGTGAATATGATGATATTAAATTTAAATTTCAAGAACTTTTAGAAACGTTTGATGAAACGATGTTCACAAAATCTAAATTGACTAATAAAACGACAAAACTTCTGAATAAATTAAATGAGACTCCTCAAACAAATGTATTCATGGAAATAAAGATAATCAACTGATAAAGCTTTAAAGCTTATGAATAAGTTAAATGATGATACTCCAATAAAAAATTTAGTTGCAAAGGAGAAAAATAGAATATATATAGATATATCTAACAACGAAGTTATTCCTCATATTAGCAGACATGAATTCAAAAGCGTTAAAAAAGATTCCATTCTAACAACAAATCATATTTTACACAAATCTTTAAATGAATTTTCAGAAAATATGGCTCATTATTTTACCAAAGCTTCTTCACCAGACAGATTTATTTACACTGATATAATTAAACCATAATATGTAGGGAACAAGAAAATTTTTAAAATGTTTAAAGGAATTTTTAATATCATCGTTAAAAACCGTAGTCATTTTAATAGAATAGAATATTTTCATATTGAATCTTATAACATTAATGATATACATATTTATAAT
This sequence comes from Protocalliphora azurea, assembly GCA_932274085.1. Taxonomy (NCBI): domain Eukaryota; kingdom Metazoa; phylum Arthropoda; class Insecta; order Diptera; family Calliphoridae; genus Protocalliphora; species Protocalliphora azurea. The sequence goes on from OW026519.1 coordinate 75,123,416, forward strand.
GATTAGAAATGATAAAGAACAAATAATAAAATAGAATGAATTAAAACCAGTTTATTATACTCTACACTTTAAAAAAATGTTTAAAATGATTGTTTAGTAAAATGATAAATCATTTTTATTATAAATATGTATTGCATGCAAATTGTTGTAATAACACTATGCGACAGTCAAAATCGGGATGGGATGAAACCAACGGGAAATGTTATATCGGTAAAAAAAGAAGTTATACGTGTCCCGGTGTTTCGCTGGGTCACGTCTAGGAATCGAGATATATCGATTTGAAGTTAGTAACTATCATATAGAGGAAATTGTAACCTTTGGTGGTCTTTTTTTTGACATAACTCGAGAACCACCAGTCCGATTTTGCTGAAACAAATTTAAAAAAATTAGGAATTACAATTCCTTTAATCTGTTCATACAACGTTTCGCTACATAAGCAACAGTTTCGCAGTTATAAATAAATGTATGAAGAAAAAAACTATTTTTTGCCTAAAAAATTGAATTTTTTTTATTTTTAATTCATAAAAAATCCAAAACGGTAAAAAAAGTGTCAAGTCCTATTACTTTCACGTAAAGTCACATAACCTTTAAACAAACTGAGACATGAAAATCGATGGACGCATTTCGCTTTTATTCACAATTAAGTGAAGGTATGAATTTCAAAAATTTGCTCGAGATATGCTCAAAATTCCTTGGAAAAAACATTGATGACTTTTTTTATGATTGTCAGAATTAAAAAAAAAGTAATATACAAAAGGTTATTTGATTTTTATGGTAGCGGTAACAAACTAAAAAACGGTCATAAATGTGCGTGAACAATTAAAAGGAAAAAAGGAAAGTGCACTTTTTAATTATTTGGGTTCTTTCCGTTGGCTACCTGCATGATTTTTTTACACAAATTGCACCCACATTTATGAGTGGTCATGTTTTAGAACGTTTCGAAAAATTTAAAACGCACACGAATCAGGTTTATAGCCACCCTTAAAAGATGCGCGAATTCATTCATAAGTAAAATATTGAAACTTACGTAGTATTTATAGGTGTTCACTGATCGATTTTTGTCATTCAACAAGTGTCTCCGAACGCGTAAAGTACGGTTTTTTTAAAGTGACGAAAAAGTAATAAAAGTATAAAACCGAAATGAGTGCAAATTGTCCAGAAAATATCAATTTATTTTGTTACGTTTGTGGCAAAAGAGCTTTTTCAACAAACGCTGTATTACTCACTGAGCAAGTGGAGCGCGCTTTTAAACTTTATTTTGATTGCGAAATAATTCGCTGCATTTCGTGGGTCCCAGACAAAATTTGTAAAACGTGCTACAATGGTCTTAACATGTGGATCCAAGGGAAACGCAGTTCACTTCGTTTTGGTCTACCAATGATTTGGACTGATCCAGGAGAGCACAATTCCGACAACTGTTACGCTTGCGCAAACAAAATATGTGGAGTAAATCGTAAAGGCCTTAAACGAAGAGTTTACATATCTGTTAAAAGTGCACAAATACGTCTACCGCATTCGGATGAAATACCAATACCACCGCTTCCAAGTATTGACAGAGAAACTTCTTTTTCTATTGAAACAATGGATCAATCGGATTTCACCTATAAACCAACACCAGAAGCCGGCCCATCGAACAAAATAATTCCAATATCACAAGCAAGAATGGAGAAGATTTTTGCAGAATTAAACCTTTCTCCACGTGAAGAAGAAAAACTTTCCCAGCTTTTGAAAGAAGGCAACAATTTGGAGCCTAATGTCAAAGTCACCGGATATCAAAGACGACAATTGCTATTCCAATGGTACTACACACTCAACGAAGGGAACACATTTGTTTACTGCCACGATATAAAGGGACTGATGGAGGCGATGGCCATTAATTATGTCGCAGCTGATTGACGAATGTTTATCGATTCTTCGAAATCAAGCCTGAAAGTCGTTTTGCTACATAAATATAATAAAAAACCAAGCATTCCCATTGGCTACAGCATAGACATGAGCGAAACATACGATTCCATGAACATAATTTTGGATAAAGTTTGCTACACTGATCACATGTGGCGGATCAGTTGTGATCTGAAAGTCGTGGCGATGCTAAGAGGTCTCCAAGGAGGCTATACGAAAAACATGTGTTTCTTGTGCCTTTGGGATACACGATTTAAAGGAAACCAATACGAAACGCATGAGTGGCTTGCTCGAGATCCAACGGAGAAAGGACACAACTGCGTAAATGATCCGCTGGTGCCAATGGAGAACGTCCTCATGCCCCCTCTCCATATCAAACTGGGAATCGTAAAAAATTTCATCAAGGCCATTGTGAAGCAACCGAAAATTCTTGATTGTTTCGAAAATATTTTCCCACGAATCAGCCGGATATACGAAAGCTCATGAAATCAAAGGAATTTAAAGGTACTTTAGACGGTAATGATTACTTTGCGTGGAGGGCAGTGAAGAAAGTCATACGATATTTTTTGGGAAGTACGCGAGCACACAATTACCCCGCTCTTGTGACCAAGATGTTGCACTACTTCCAGAAAATTGGAGTGAATATGTCCCTCAAAACTCACTTCTTGCATCACCATCTCGAATACTTCAGCAAGCAACTAGCCTTAGAGTCGGATGAACATGGCGAGCGCTTCCATCAAGTGGCAATGCCAATGGAAACGCGACATGAAGGCAAAAGGCTCGATTCGCTGGTGGCTGAAATTTGTTGGTGGTCGCAAAAGACGTACGATCCCGACAATGAAGATGAAGAAGAAGAATATACAATGGGAGTTTCCTCCGAGGGTAAGTCACAAAAATGAAGTTAACTGACTGATTAAAAATAATTGATTTTTTCCAGATGAAGACAGATCCTCATCCGATACAGACTCTGAACAAGTGGGCGAACCACCACATAAGAAAGTAAAGGGCGCAAACAAACGAAAATAAATTTTGCGTTCATCGATTTTTATAACCTATGTATCTATGTAATAACCTAATAATTACCTGTAATAATTTTTAATTTTACGTGTTAATAATTATAATAAATAATATATAATAAATATTATCCAAATTCATTGAAATATAAAATCAATATTCTTGTCAAAATGAGATACCTTCACTTAATTGTGAATAAAAGCGAAACGCGTCCATCGATTTTCATGATCTATGTCTCATTTTGTTTAAAGGTTATGTGACTTTACGTGAAAGTAATAGGACTTGACACTTTTTTTTACCGTTTTGGATTTTTTATGAATTAAAAATAAAAAAATTAAATTTTTTAGGCAAAAAATAGTTTTTTTCTTTATACATTTATTTATAACTGCGAAACTGTTGCTTATGTAGCGAAACGTTGTATGAACAGATTAAAGGAATTGTAATTCCTAATTTTTTTAAATTTGTTTCAGCAAAATTGGACTGGTGGTTCTCGAGTTATGTCAAAAAAAAAACCACCAAAGGTCACAATTTCCCCTATATGATAGTTACTAACTTCAAATCGCTATATCTCGATTCCTAGACGTGACCCAGCGAAACGCCGGGACACGTATAACTTCTTTTTTACCGATATAACTTTCCCCGGTAGTTTGAACCCTTCCCGATCACTGACCCCTACCATTTGTCGCACAGTGTAATCAGTCTGGAAATAATGTTCAAAATATTGGTGAATGCACCACCATTTGTACAATATGGACGTGGTATTGGATCACTGTTTTCATCTTTATTCTCACATCTGAAGCTATTCTTGAGGATGGGGTTAAATTACTAAAAAAAAAAGATAAATCATTAGCTATTGGAAAGGAAATTTTAGAATAAATTGGTACAAAATCAGTCAGAGATATTCATTCTATTTAATCAAGGACAAAAAATTGTGAATAATTTTAAAGAAGCTATTATTGCTAAAATTAAAACAATGCAGAAAGGTAAAGGAAAGAATATAAAACTTAAACGTTTAATACAAAAGCCGCATAATTAATCAAAACTTTGTAGAGGGAAGAAGTTTAAAGATATTTTTGGAAATTTAAAATGTCAGGATTTGTAGAATGTATGAAAAGTGAATTGAATTTATTCAAATCTCCTCCAATTCAAACTATTATAATTAAAACAGAAGAAATATGCTATAATCCAATTGCTTCATTTGGAAAGAAGTGGAAAGAGTGCTCATTAAACATTATTTTTTGCGAAAAAAAAAACTGTCAACCAAACCAAGCAAAAGCTCGATAAATACTATAGGGACTCTGCACCATCGATTTCAATGGTAAAAAAGTGGTTTACTGACTTTCGTTGTGGTCGCACAAATACAAATGACGCTGAACGTTCTGGACGGCCAATTGTGGTCAGTACACCCGAAAATGTCGAAAAAATCCATGATATGGTGTTGGCCGACCGAAGAGTAAAAGTGCGTGAGATTGTTGATGCCATATGGCAGTGTGGTTTCGATTTTAAATGATCAGCTGGGTTTAAGAAAGTTGTCTGCAAGATGGGTGCCGCGTTTGCTCTCAATTGACCATAAACGTAAACGTGTGACAACTTCAAAGGATTGTTTGGAGTTGTTTAACCGCAATCCGAATGAGTTTTTGCGGCGTTTTGTAACTGTGGATAAAACATGGATCCATTAATGTACTCCGGAGCAGCAGTCTAAACAAAGGGTTTCTCCGGGTGAACCTGCTCCGAAGAATTCCAAGGTAAGTTTTTCGGCCAATAAGCAATAGTTTTTTGGGATGCACGCTGGATAATCCACATCGATTACCTTCAAAAGGAAAAAACAATAAACGGCGAATATTATGCCAACTTATTAGACCGATTTAATGAGAATTTAAAAAGAAAACGACCCAATATGGCCAAGAAAAAAGTTCTTTTTCATCAAGATAATGCACGGGTGCACACGTGTGCAGTCTCAATGGCAAAACTCAATGAATTGGGCTACGAATTGGTACCTCATCCGCATTATTCTCCGGATTTAGCCCCTAGTGACTACTTCCTGTTTCCAAACCTAAAGAAATGGCTCGGTGAAAAGAGATTCAGCTCCAACGAAGAAATTATTAACCAAACAAATGCCTATTTTAAGGACCTCGAAAAATCCTGTTTTTTACGCAAAGTAAATGACGATACTTGCTCAAAATGACATTAGTCTATTAACAGGTTGTACTTGATGGAAATAGTGTTGCATTTCATATAACTAAGAGGGAAGTTCGAAAAGTCACCTACTTATTGATCCGCCCTCGTACATATAGAAATCTTAATAGTATTTATCTAATACTTGAATTTAAAGGAACTGGAGGTGTTGTTAATAACATGTTACATTCCATATTTAGGAATTGCACTGACAACAAATATCACTATAGAGCATATATGAAAATATTATTAAACTATGTAAATGACACCAGATTTACCCATCTTAGTTAGGCTACTGATGTAAATAAAAATAATTCGTTAATCGATAAAGAAAGTTCCGGATTAGATAAAAAAAAAACATATTTAAGGATGGAAAAAAGTGGAGCTTTTTTTAACACTTCATATAGATGTATTTAATCAACAAAAGTACTTACCTAATAATGTCGATCTAAAGGCTACATTAAATTTAGAGAATACAGTATTTTATATTTTAGGAGGTGGGGATAAAAATGTATCTCATTCAAAATACATGAAGCCAATTTATACGTAAATCATTTAACCATCAATAGCAACATATTAATGGAACACCATAATGTATTACAAAGCAAAAATACAATTTATCCACATAAGAAAGTAGAACTTGTGACATTTACTATATATCCAGGAGACAATTCATTATCTAAATACAATTACCAAAGCTTATACTGGAGGTAGAAAAGAAAATCCACATAACTTTCAACATTTAATTTGGTTGTTAATGGAGTACAATTTCCAGTACAGCCAATAGTATTTAATAGAATTTTAATTTAATATAATTTTAAGCACTTAATGCAATCAAACACTATTTAAAGGTACCGGAATCCATGATTTTGATAAAGTCATCAAATTACAAAAGATTTTGATTATTACCTGTGCAGTATATTGTGAATTTGACAGTGTAATAGAAATTTATAAATCTCGCAATATTATATAAACACGATGAATTCAATCAATATTATGAGTACTTTAAATTTAAATACTTTAAATTTATATATATATATATATATATATATATATATATTGCTCTTTTCAAATTTGCTTAAAAATTAACAACTATCCAATTTTTATTTATTAAATTAAACTAATTTTCTTCTTTATTTATTTTAAACGTTCTGATAATAGATAACATCTCATTATAAAATTATATATTTTGGTTTTGAGTTATTTAATGTCTTACACAACAAGTATTGAGACCCACGGTTGCTTTATCATTTGACCGTAATCAGTTTTATTCTAGGTGAAATAATGGACCGATCACATCCAATTTCATTAGGCTTCGTCCTTGTGTCATAAAAGTCCCACGTGCCTAATTTCATTAAATTATCCGGTCATCGTTACATCGATTTAAAAAGTGATTCTGAGTCGAATCGAATACTTTAAGGTGGGTGTTGGATAACTCTTTCTAATAAACTTACATTTTCACTTATTATAATTATCTATATATATAATTATCTATATACAATTAATTAATTATGGAAAAGCGCTTCCTATGGAAAAAATACATAGGGAACAGAAATATTCACATTTTCTGAAATTTTATTTATTTATATACAATTAAAAATCACATTGGGAGCAAAAACTAAAATAAAAAAGCACCAGAACATACATATTTATACTACTAATGCTCCTTAAAGTATATAAAATATTTTAGTGTGGGAAATTTACAAAATATTAATTTTCTCAGCATTCCAGTATTTTCTTCTAAAATACTGGTCAAAGCATTATAAAAATTTAAAAATGAAAGTGTCATAATATTTCAGGAAAAAATGTCATAAAGTCATTTGAATGTATGCTATGCAGAAAATCCATAATTCAGCGAAGCCGGTGTCTGAAATACTTACACCTGAGTTCAGGACATTTGTTTAATGAAAACGAGAATCGTACCCAAGACAGAACCATTTTCGTCCTGAAGAAGGCTTATTATATTCAGAAATTTTATCACATATTGCAATAATTTTTGTAACAGAAAGTGTCAAGGCCCTTTCAAAAGTATTTTAATATCAAGACACCTTTTAGTGTACCAAAACGTCCATGGACATTATAACATTGGACATTATGAGTTCGAAAATTACATTACACAAATATTGCATCAATGAATCCAATGAGAAATGAAAGTATACCATAAGATTAATTAAATCTCCCAAAGGGTTTTTCAAAGTTAGCTGAAATTTCGATATTTTGAACTCTTAGACTTCTGATATTTTGGAGCACTTTTTTCATTATGTGTGTAAATAAAAATCATTGAAATTCGCATAAAATTTGACGTACACAAGGAATAAAAAATTTATTATATTGTGATCTTTTTTTACCAAAAATAATTTCATCAAATGTTTATAAAATTATATGTGCTAGTAGTTTAGACATAAGGTCAAGACTAATAATGTAAACAATATTAAGACAAAAATGAGCGTATAAAGAGCAAAAATCCAGTATAACAATGCTAATAGTCAATAAAACAATAACAACGTATAATAATATTTGAATTAAATAACTTAAATGATTTTTATTTGTAATGATATTGGAAAAAAGGGGCTTCGAAAAATACTCACTAAAAAGGAAACAAAACGAAAATTCGAGCTAACTTTGAAAACCCCTTTGGGGGTTTTGTTAGACTACTGGTACACTTTCATTTTGCGTTGAAATCATTGAGACAATTTTTTCTTGTTGCATTATGTTATAAACAATTATATGAAATCCATATTTTGTAAACATAGCGTATTTTATTATTATTATTATGATTATTATTATAATTTTCAATTCAGCACGTTATAAACCAAAAAAGTACTTGCTTGTAATGATTACCGAGTGAAATGTTATTTTAAAATTTTATTAATTAGAAAATAAATTAGATTCAATGGAATTTCGTCGAGCATTCATATCAACCATAACAATAGCAAAACAGCTTCGAGTATAAATAATTTTCAAAGGGAGCATGCTATTTACTTGGTGTGAAATCTGCGCTGCTCGAAATACTAAATTACTTATTTCATTATATGCCAAATGTATACACGGCAACATGAAATCGAAATAAGAACTCTTTTCCTCCAAACAAGTTTGCATTCTGTCAATTGCATCAACAACAGTGTGAAGGGCTTCGGTGATCAATGAACTGGCAGATTTACATAATGAACGCATTGGCTTCATGGTAATTTTACAACAATTGTGTAGTTCTTTGGTGCTATTGGTTATGAACTCGTCAATGGCTCTACATCCCTCTTGGTATAGTTTTGTATCGTTGAAGGTGCGCAATTTGTTCTTAATATTTGTTGTCCACCAATCATATTCTTCAGTATTGTTTATAAGTGTCTGATTGAGTTGTGCTACTGCCCAATTAAAGTGCTCATCAACACTGATGGCTAAATTTCGAAATTCAATCCGCACGTACTCTAGCTGACGTTCAATATTATAAAACATTTCGTTGAGTAGATCATTACCCTCATTTAGGATTTTATTACTAAATTCATTCAAAGCGTCTATTGTGTGATTAGAAAATTTTGCTAGAAAAATTTCTGTGCTTCGAGTTATTTTTGGTACATTTTTAGCTACAATATCTATAATATTTTCGAATAGTGTCTCAAATTCGTTGAAAGTTCGTCTCAGTGTATCTGCCAAAGTATAAGTTGGGATGTCAGCTTCTACCGTCGAATTATCCATTTGAGTATGCGCAGTTATCGCATTTGATATAAATGTACTTTTTCCATCGTCATCCTTTAAAACTGCAAATATTGGTAACAGAATTACTATTAATATATATAAATGAAACGAATACAAATTTCCGTTTAACATGTTCAAGTTATTTTACACGATCTGTTTGCGAAAAATAATGCACATTGACTGATAATTGAACAACTTGCAATTATTGTTGATTCGTATAAAGCTGTTATCAACAATAATAATTATTCATATATGTGCATATAAATGTAACAAATGCACATAAAATTATCAGAAAGTAATTAACCCATTACTAAAATATTTCATACAACTACATATTTTGAATACCATATTTAAAATTGCACTAAGAAATGAAAGTTTTAATAAAAATATATTGCTAACATACATAAATACTTACATGCAAATTTAAATAAATTTCAGGTTTAACAATTAATATTTTCTAGGATAACGACCTGAAAACTGAGGTTGAATATAAAAGTTTATTTATTATAGAAAACCATAGATCATTTCTCCCTCAATAAAACTTAAATCTTTATATGTATTAGTAGAATTTTCATTGAACGTATTAGTCAAAGTATATAAAGTAATCCGACTCTCAATTTTTCTAACTTTTCTCTCACATGTACAGATAACGTGTGAACTGAGAGAACTGTAAATATGCACAGAATTATAAACTTAATTTATTACATTTTTTATAACAATTATTATTTATAAATTTAAATAATTTGTAATAAGTTCTATTTGTAAATGTTTAATTTAAATCTGTTTTTTTCCTTCCGCAAGAGCTAAAATATATTTTATTTCATATTTTTTCATTAACCAAAAAGCAATTATGATCATTATTTTTCAATAAAAAATACGAACAGAAAGTCAAAAATATTAAATTTTTACTAAAAAGAATTTGTTTTGTTTGCTAAGAAGTTATAATTTAATATGTTGTTTCTTTTAAAATGTGGGTTCAAATTTTTATTATTATTATTATTTTTTTCCAGAAAATATTAAATTGTAAAAATTTCAAATTTTATGCTTACATTTTTCTCATTTCTCTTATTTTCACACAGAACTTAAGTGTGTGAAGAATGTAAAATTTGTTTTTGAGCGAACAAAAAGAGTTGGACTTCTAATCAATTTTCTATGTACAAAATATCAAATTTATTAGAGAATCTAGTATCTGATGAAATATGTGCTCATTAAAAATGTAACATTGTAACAGAAACATTGAAAACTAATGGCAACTCTTTCCGATAACATCTTGAATGTTCTGTCTACGATAATAATTGTTTATATTTTTACTGCAACATCAGGTGGTCAATAAAATGTGGTGAAATTTTTTGTACTAATTATCACAAAATACTGATTAGCGTTTTTTTTTTTTTTTTAATTTTCATTTCTGGGTAAAGCGGTAAGCAATTTTGAATTTCCTGGAATAACCTTATTTAATTTCATAAAGCGTGCTAATAACAAGTATGGAGTACTACTTCCAGAAGCAACTAAATTAGGATTTGATAAAAATTCCAAACCAAATAATTGTTATTATTTTATATATTATCACTGCAAAAACTTTTCATACATAGGGCTTATACCAGTTTTTCCGTTAGGTTATACTTGCTACATTTTTCGCATTTTTCTAAAAATTCACGTAATATTTATAAGTTTTTGTTTTAGACCTTACTATGAGTAGAAGAAATATTTATTTTTGTATTTCAGACATAGATTATATATGTCTGAAATACAAACATGTATTTCGCGAAGATACACGCCCTTGCACATAATTGCGGAAGAATGTCATAAATTGGAATTCTTTTGCACAAAAACTAAAGCCGTTTTTTACAGGACGAAAAAGGATTTTAAGATTAAAATTAGTCTGAAATTAGAGTAGCTGATTGGAAAAATCAATGCACCATTATAAATAACTTAAAATCTTATCACTAAATAAAACGCACTATAAAATAACTTCATGGTGTAAATAATGAAATGAAGAATTAATAAAAAAAATACATTTTTTGGAGGAAGTTCAGAAGCTCAAAAACATTTTGCAATGATGTACACATGTATTTTTAAAATATTTAAATAAGTAAACCAATTGTTTTAATCAGAATTTATTAAAATATTTATTAAATAAATCGTCTTATTTAAATTATTTTATTGAAAAAGAGGTTTTACACAAGGAATGGAATTAACATGCACTTCTCGATCACAAAACATTGGAACTATATTGATGTCCTGAAGATATTGGAAAAAAGTTTTCGATCAGAGAAATGCTTCGAACCATTATTCAATAATGTGCGAGAAAATATTTAACCAATTCAAACTTATAAAACACCATTATTGTATTATACGAAGTATACATCCCAATATTTCTCGTCGCGTGATTCTATTGAAAATGTTTAATTTTCAATAGATTGAGGCAACATAAATAAATAAAATTTCAAGAATATAATTTTTTAAACTATTTTTAGAACACCCCGAATTTCTTCCGAAAATTCACAATAAGCATGTTGAAATTTCCTCTGAAATTTTTCATAGTACAATGTATAATACAGCGTATAGGCTTACTTCCATTTCCTATATGTTTGATCTCTTGATACTGACTGTGTTCCAAGTTATACATAGTAGAATCTATAATTTCTATGTGTAAGATGGAGGAACATAGATTCTCGGAAAAAAATATTTTGTATATAAATATGAAAATAATAATGCATAGTTTAAGGCACTATTTTTATTACTTGTTGGCAAAGTGGTAGAGGGTACAAAAGATTCGGCGCAGCTAGGGTTTGGGGTCTCCCGCAATATTTCTTTCCCGAGAAACGGGAACAAAAAAAATCAATTTCCCGGGAATTTTTTTAAACTTTAGTTATAAGAAAAAAGGCCATGGTTTCTTATAAAGAAAATTATTTTTTTTTTTATTAAATAAAAGAAATCGAAAGATTATAAATCATACTGAATGAACGAAAAATGAAATATTATAAAAGTATAACGCCATTTCTAAGATCAACAGTGCTATTCTCGACCAAGTGACAAACAAATTTATTGTGATAGTAAAAAAAAAAAATTGTATATACAATTTTTGTGACAGTTGTCATATTCACAAAAACACATAACAAGAACTAGTGGCAGTGTAAAATTTTAAACATTTTATATAAATAAAATTAGTACCTTTCGTAACTTGTGTTTAAAAACTGCGTAAAAAACGTTATTGTGTTTTCGATGCTAAAACTTTTTAGAATTATACAGCAATCTATTGGATAAATTTAATTACATATAATTTATCGTTTATTTCCACTTTATTTCTCTAACTTCCATTATTTTTTTTACTATTCTTTCTAAATTAAACATAAATCTGGAAAATACTAAAAATTGGTTCGCAATAATGTTTTGTGGATCAATCACAGTATTCAGAAATGTGATAAAAATAATCTCATATATGTATGAATGCAACGTGAGATTAGTTTTTTTTATAAGTATTTTGAAGTTATAACATTTGCATCTAACATTTACAGATCCATTGCTTGGATAAGAGTGTTGTTTCAAAAGAAAATGTTGTGTTAGAATGAAAAATCTCCCAACTCAGTATTTTTTTATAATAGTGAGTACGTTCGAAGTTCAACTTATTTAATATTAATTTCCACAAATCTATATAAAAATAAAGTATCTAAAATTTGAACGTGATAAAAATAAAGTTGATTTAAAATTTCATATGAAACAACTTGTAAGTAAATTCGTTAAACTATAAATAAACAAATACATAGATATCTGATAGAAAAAAAACATAATTCAACAATCAAAACCTAATTCATGCAACATTAGCGTTCCTCTCAGATAACGTTCTAGTTTTATAATATGCGCTAAACTCTTGCAAGTACTATGTTTAGAGTAACATCAATCTTTCATTGATATAAGGTGTTAAAAGTAGCAAAATGTTTGCTATAGAATTTAAAGACTACGAAAATATGTAATTTAAACATTTTTTAAAAATTCCCAGGAATTTCCGAAAGTATTTTGACGAGAAATCCTTGGATTTCCCGCCCGGGAATTCCCGGACCCCAAACCTTAGGCACAGCAGAATAAAGCCATCTATCTTGTTTTTTTTTTCATTTTTCCAAATTTGCTATTCTCTTGTCAAATCTGGGAATTTTTAAACGCATTTTGCTTTTTTTGCCAACTTCTTGTTATCCCGTTAATAAAATGTTGTACAGCATATATTAAAAAATAATATAATATTTGAAATAAAGTGCGCGTATTTTAATAGTAAGAGGCCGAAACTAAATCGTCCCTTTATCAAAATCTTTTAAATTATTTTAAGGTATAAAAAATAAATCACACGGAATAAGTGTTATAATAAGATTTTTGTTTTCATGGTACAATATAAGCTTTACCTCGGTTGCCAGATTTATCGTCATTTGACGATTTTTTGTCCCAAAAATAACAAAGTTAGGATTTGACGATTTTTCTTTCAAAATTTACCTTTTTCAAATTTTTAAAATATGGCAAATTAAGAATTAAAGTCAATTTAAAATAAAATTACTTTAATAAATTAATGTTTGGTAATGAGTATTAGCTCTCTTCAAGTACTAGTCAGATTTACAGGTTTTAGTCAGAATCTGCCAGAATAACAGCAAAATATAAAGAAATTTTAAGTACAGAAACACTTTCTGACAATAGACTGCTAAAACTACTGAAACGATTTTAGGAAAACTTTCAATATAGAGAAAAAATTTATAAGTTTGAACCAAAATTTCGAAAGACTTATTTATTTAATTTTTCAAAATCTAACACAATTTAATATTATGAATATAAAGAATTAATTCCTTAGAAAATTTACAACCAATTGAATAATTCAAACTTAACAAAATATAATTAATAATATATGCAATTCATTAATCAAAATTTATTACAAGTTAGCTTTAGAAATGATGTATTTCTTAATTTATTTTGCAAAAATCAAAAATAAAATTTTAAAATTTTTTATTATTCATCCAGGACTAAATTTTTAAGAAATGTTATTGTAATCTTAAGTATTGAAATTTTTAAATAATGTTATTATTTATGTTTTCGTTCATTGCAGCTTAATAAAAACTTGAGATATTATATGACCGATTTTATATATCCACATTTTGTTTTTTTAGTGAAGAAAAGATTTTACAATTAAACAAATGTAAATTAATATCCATATGATGTCCAATATATTTAATTTTAAATTCATATATTTTTTAAAACACGCAAATATATGCTAATAGCTGTCTTTATTTAACAATTTCAACAAATTGTTAAAAACAACTCACTGAAAACTTTTTCATCCTACCACAATTTTCTAAAAAATCTACGATTGAAACCTGCCAAAATTTAATATTGGAGAAAAGATTGTAGGAAATCCACTACGAAATGTATGACTTGAAAATATTAATGAAAACTGAAATTCGTTCTTTGCACCTTACCAGTGATAGAAAATTATAGACCTAGTAGATTTTTCATGAATATGTAGCTTTGTTAAACTTGTTAAAATATTAACAAAAATTCCAAAAGAGAAACTTTTTAGGAAACATTTGCTACATAAATTTGAAAATATTAAATTGAAAGTCGAATTTAGATTTTATTTTATTAAGAAACATAATTTAATATTTCAATATTTAGCTTCAATAACTTTTTTGTGCTCAATACAATGCCTGAAACATCAATGTGACAATTTTCAGTCTAAAATCTACTTCAGTATCATTCTTAATTATAACCTGTAAAATATATAATTTTTTTTAATAAAGATATGCTAAATGTAACTCTCCTGATTTTGGCTCATTGATATTATTAATCAGGAATAATATTCATATAAAGGAATAAAAGAATCACTTTTTTGGAAGCAGAATATAAGATACAGTTGCAAGACATCCACTTGACAGACATCTAATTTTAGGAAGTATTTTTGAAATTCTTTTAGTTGACTTATTGTTTTGGACGTACTCGATTAGACATCTCTAATAAAGCGACAAATTTATCCTCAAAATAATTGTCAGTTAACATAATTCTTCCATAATTAGAGAAAACCTTTTTTCTGTTTAATAAACAAATTTCTTTTAAAGTGTAACATTTTTTGTAATTATTATTAATTATATATTTTTTTTTAATTTTAAAAATCAATCACATTGTACCAAAGGAAAAAATCTTACTAAATTTGGTAGAAAAAGCCCAAAACGTATATATGTAAATGCCGCAAAAATATAAGTGAACCACTTATTTATTTTCCATCTCTGTTAATAAGCATTCTCTTTATAGCTATCCAGCAAAAACTTTGCTTACCTAGTTATTTAGCAAGTAATATTGGGTACAAATAAACACTAGTTACTTTTTGACCGATTAACTACTTATTTTTGTTCGCGTTGTCTAGAAACTCAAGATTCTCGCTTACAAGATAACAGAAAGTAAGTAATTTTTTCATGGATTGTTGTATATGTTAAAAAAAATAACAAAAACAACAACAAAATTTTGCCGTCAGTGGGATCTTTTAAAGACTAACGTCTTGCTTACGACACTATCTCACACTTACTTTAATAAGAAAAAAAAATCGTTTATTATAAAAATATGTTTTTGCACATTTTGTAAAAAAAACTAGTTCTTAATTCGAAGCTCAATCCAACTTATCCTAGTGAACGCTAATTTACAGCGTTATTTACAGATGAATACTTATTTATGTAGAGTCATTACCAAATAACTACTGAAAAAAGTAGTTCCCATTACCGAAAACCAAAAATATTTTGCTGCGTACATTCTTAGTTTGAATTATGTGCATATATATGTGCATATTTTAGTTAACTTACATTATTGCTTTGAAAGTGTATAACATTGCTTTAGTAAAAATTAAAAGAAAGAATATTTCATAAAAAACCGAATGAGTGAAGTTTCAATTTAAGTAATTCTATACCACATATGTGTAATAGTTTAAATAAATATTATATATAGTATTAAATATTGATATTGTGGTTTAATTTTGCCTCTCATAAAAATTTTTTTTTGTTTAAATAGAGAAATTCAATTCTTTCTGATCTGTTTTAGAAAATTTGGGTTATAACGTGAAATTGGTGGCAATTCAGAAATAGTATCGGTTCCTCAGTACCAGATGAGGGCCAAATGATACCTTACCGCTCACGAAAGTTCCAGTGTAGAACCAGTTGCCACAACCCCGCTCACTAAATATCAGTTGAAATGAGGCAATTTCTAGCATGCTTGTTAAATGCGTAATAAGCAACACGCGCTCAATAACAATCTGTGGCGGAGTGGTTAGCATGCAAGACTATAAAACTAGAGCTGGCTTGTTCATGAACGAACATATTCAATTGAACATTTCAATTATATGAGCAATGTGAAGTTGTTTAGTATTCCTGTTCCTTTTTGTTCTTTTTGATCGCTTTGTTCTTTCAAATCATTTAATACACTTAAGTCGTTTATTAATATTTAAATAACTAATATATTATATTGGTCTATTTGGTCTAAATATAGAACAGGTACATTTAGACTAGTCCTGTGGCAGGTCCAACAGTATTATTTATAGGATAAACGGCTTTAATTAGCCACCTCCAATGACAACCCCATGAAAACGTGACAGATTCCTCTCATATAAAGTTCTGGAACTAGAACCGGTCACAAACCTGAAGGACCTGTCACTTGACTATAGTTTTTAACCAGTTCTCTTTCCTCTAGGGTATTATTGTTATTTATTTATTATTATTTGTAATATTTTAGCAAAATTTAAATTTTTTATAATAATGTATGTATGTTGTTGATCCCAGAAAAAAATCGTCAAAAAATGGTCTATCCAATGCAACAGTTAAAGAGAAGTTAATAAACCCGTATTTCGCAATTTTTCAAAAAAAAACCGTTTAATAAAAATTAATTTATAGGAAAAAGGTTTCATATAGGTAACTTTCTTGCAGCATTTTATATATAGTGTCACATTTTAGTATTGATGAATGTTACAATAAGACGGGGAGATTTTTAAATGCATTCTGGTGAAACTTGCCAAAACGCATCTAAATTTCTGCAAACATATTTTCCAGTATTTTATTCACAAAAGGATAATATGTATGATTTTTTTTTATATTTTTACCAAAAAATATTGAATTTCTGCGAAAGTAAATATATTGTTATTTTTTATAACTAGCTCAAGACTACTTGGTAGAGAACTGTAGATAAATTGTAGAAATTTTAAATATATTTTCCCCGTATTCAGCTAATCAAAAAGAGGTAACTACTAAATCAATTCACTAGCCGCTGAAATAATGATAACATGGATTTATTTCTTCGTTCTTTTATCAAGTTTAGAATTATTTGAAATCATATAGATGTCTTCCCAATATTATAAAATTTAGCCTGATTTATCAATAGCATTTGATGTCAAATTAAGAAAATACAATTTTTTTCTTCTTTCGAGTATTAATTTATTTTTAGGTTTAAAAACTATTTAAAAACAACTTTTGATATCAAATTGATAAAGTATCATATTTTTGAATGAATCCCAATTAGAATTCAAAATTGAAATTTAAATTTGGATGTTTTTGAAAATATTTCCAAAAACACGTAAAACTATCATATTTTAATTTTTGCGTTTGTAAGGATATATATAATTTGTTGCTCCGGTAAGTCGTTCTCAAGTTATAATGTTTCTAGTGGGTCGTGAAACAAGAACTTGTGAAAACAGCTGATATAGATTTATATTTGAAATATAAAAAAAAAATCCCTCCGACTAAAAATTTGGTAAGTTAACAGCCCTAAACATTGTTAAGAATGTTTGTTTCTTTCCAGAGCTTCCTGGAATGTTCAAAATCGGCCTACTTAACAAAATAATCCTCCTTTAAATCCTAACAAAGTTTTTTTATATTCATATAAAATTCCTATGTATATGGACTATTATCAAAAATTTTTGATTTTAATCCTTATGATTTTCTTTTTTTTTTTTTTTTTTTTGATGGCACATTAAAATTCATTTGCATGTAGAATCATTTCGCGTTAATCATTTCGTGCAGGGGGCGCGAAAGTTATAGTGGATTTAAGTTAAACATATGCAACTTTTTACAAACTTGAAGTTTATGTATAATTGTGGTAAAAATTACGTGTAGCATAAAAACTTACAGAGTTATTCAAATAAAATTTATGATATTTTCAATGTTTGATGGTATTAGTGTAACATATTTAAGGGTTTCCTAGTAAAATTAAAAAAAAAATCTTTATAAATCTTTAAAAATTTTTGCGAAAATGGGGATCGAATCTAAGTTATTTCTCCATATACTATACGAAAATATAATTTATTAGAGTTTATTATAAATAAATGCTATTTAATATTGTGATGTATTTTGGCACAAGAAAGTTTTTTTTTCGAAACTTTTTGATGCGCCTCTACATTTCCTATCCATGTGATGTGCCTTATCAAAATCTGTTTTGACAAAAATGTACCATTTTCAATTATCAGAGACATTTGACTTAAATTTATGATCCTGATCAATTATATTTATCTTATATCTATATATCCATGATTTATACAAATTGCAATTTGCTATATAAAAATACAAAAACAGAAAGCGCAATTTTTGCGTAATTTTCAAAAAGTACATACATTTTTTTATTAAATTTATTTTTAATGCTCCTTCGATTTTATTGTGCAAAATCATAAAAAAGTAAGTTGACGCAAGCAAGCATGAAAAACTGATTTTTTTTTTTTAATATTCGTTCCTGTTTTCGAAACGTTAAGACTACCTACTACTTTGTCATCAAAATTTTACTACCCTATATGTACTGTTGAAAGTCTGCAGAACAACAAGGTAGATGTAAAATTTATTCATAAAGTCCCATTGGTTTATATAAGATCGAATGAAATCAAAAGGTATAAATGCGCAAACAAAAAATGTAGAATAATTTATAAATGTTAAGTAATTTTTAGCCCTTTTTCTAAGATTTTTAACTTTGGACAACAATCATGATTAGAAAATTAAACCTAAGGCGCTAAAATTTTGCACTCTATTAGTTTCTAGTCTTGTAAGTTCAGATCTGTGACCCATTTGTTTAAAATAGTAGTACCACAAAACGTATTAAAGGTTAAAGTCAGTTTCAGTCAGGTTAAAAATGTTTAATAATGGCCCATATACAAATTTAAAAGTCTCATGAATACGCGTATTTTGATACCAATATTATGTAGATATGTACTATGTTTTGATAACATACAGTTTGTTTTGTACCAAGAAACTATACGTCAAAATTTAAAAAATATATGTAGTTGTTGTTTAGAAGTATTAGCTATATATATACATAAAGTTAGAGTTTGTTAAAATTATATTAAAAATTTTACAGTGCTATTTTCCTCAATAAACTCGTCACTAACAGGTTAAATATTTACGAAATACATACTTATGTAAATATTTAATAAACATGACTACAAAGAATGGAAAGAAGTACTCTTTCGTACTACAACTTTTCTTCCTCTTCACATACAAGTTCTGTGTGAATTCAACACACTTTTGAGAGAGAAAAACAATACAAAAAAAACTTTCCTTTAAAATTTAAGGAAATTAGACTCGCAACACATTTTTTCACTTGCACACAATATTTTTATTTTTTCAAGCACAATTATTGCACTTTAACTCCCGTAACACGAATATTTTCCACAAACCGAAAAAAAATATTTTTTCTATAATTTTGACATTCCTTTTTTGTATGCTAAAATTTAAATTGCACAAGAAAGTTGCTACTTTTTGTGTTAGAAATAAAACAGATTTTAAAATAATTTTAAGTTATTTTTATATTCATCAAAAAAAAAAATTTTACTCGTATTTCTATTTGTGGATGTAATCAGCATTAAAAGATGAAAATTTATGAAAATCTGGGATATAATTGTAATGAATTAATTCAATAATTTTTGAATACTCTTTTATGAAACTATGTGTGATAAAAGTGCTCGGCAAACACAAATGATTTATATCAAATTTAGACTGATTTGAAAGCAAGTCCTTTCTCAAATGTCAAACGTTAGAAAATTATTTGAAAATAACTTGAAAATAATAGCTTTCTCAACAAAAAGGGGAATTAATTGTCAAATTGAGAAATAATATTATTATCAAATCATTGCTAAATGTAATTCTCAAACTTTTTCAATTGTGGATTGTGACCACATGTGGAACATAAATAAAAGTAATTTGCATTTTCAATTTTTTTGTAAAGTTTTCTTTTGTATAGATTTGTAATTTTGTCCTATCAATATACTTACTCATTAATTGGAAAGTATTTAATTAAATAATTTCAATTATTAATTTATTTATTTGTATATAATATTTCAAATATTTTGTTTTAAATATATTGTTTCAAATATCTTTAAGAATGATTTGGTAATAATATTTGTTATCAAATTGAGAAAATACTATTTTTCAAATATTTGTTAATTTGTCTCTTTAAATTTATGAATGATTTGATAATAACATTATATATCAAATTAAGAATATACTATTTTTCAAATATTTTTAAAGTTATCTTTAGGTTTGAGAATGATTGAATAATAACATTTGATAAGAATTTGAGAATATACAGTTTTTCAAAGGTTTTTTCAAATGATCAAATTGAGAATCATTTGAAATCAAATCTCTACCTACATTTGAAACAAGTTTGAGAAACACGTTAGACAACTTGTTTATTGGCTGGTTTCAGCACTAATACATATAAATAAAATTTGACTAACATAATCTTAAAGTTAAATTTGACAAAGCTTCCATTCATTGTGTTCTTTAGTACGTACTGTTATGTACATAATATTTTTAATGTTAAAAAACATTCACATATATATGTATATACTTACGTAAAAATGTTTATATGTATGTTTGTAATTTCATATACATATGAAATGCGATGCGATAAAGTCTCACTTGAATAGGGCTTATCAAATATACTGACTGACCTTTAGAACAATTATTATCAGCGTCAGTAAAATTGAAGCTCAATATTTGTTTATTTTCTTTGATTTCTATATAATATGGAATATGAGAAGGCTTCTTGCAAAAAACACTCATGCAATTAAACAAATGAATTCATTTTAATAACAAAAGTGTTGTTAAACGTGATGGAGTCTGTTTAGATCCAATGACTTTATATATTTTTGTATTTTTTTCTATAGGAAATATAATGATTTACTTCTTAATCTAAATAAATATATACGAGTATGTACATAAGTTTGTTTGTATGAATACGCGTCTAAATAGAAATATCATAAACATACGCTATGCTATTTTGAGGTAAAAAATAGTTATAATGAATACATAAAATTTCTATGTAGATTTATTTCCAATAGACAGTATATAATTATTTTTGCTTTATGAAAATTTAAGGTTTTAAATAATAAAAAGGTGTTATGGTGTCTTTTCGTATTTATTATTCATATTTTCTGAACAAATAAACATAGAATAAATATATATTCGATACTTTATTGAAATTTTATTATATTTCAGAACTTTATAGGACACAAAGTGTTTAAAAAAGCAAAAAAAAGAAATACTCTAAAAAAATAATGTTTTCACGACATCAAAAGTAAAACTATGTGCATATTTTGCACTTTTTTAGAAGTTGTTAATAATTATTTCGATAAAATTGAAAATAAATGTGTTCTTAGGAAGAAAAAAGGTTAATTGTTATTTACTTGCCTATTGCTCCACATAACTCTAGTTTTCGAGGTAAACATTTATATAGAAAATTAATAAGGTTGCATCACATATTGCAACATTTCTTGAAAACGATATGTCTGATGTGGTTTAGTAAAATAACAAAAATTCTAAAAAAAAAAAAAATACAAATAATATATCTTCCATATTTCACTCTAGTCTTCTTACAAAGTTTAAACCTTAAGAGAAAAAGGAAAAATGCGTTTTCCTCTAAAGCGATCGGCCTGTAATTGACCATAGCTCCCAAGTAAGGAATCCCTTAAGCGTGTATAAATCCCATATATACATGACTTGACAACAATAAGTCCATAATTAACGTTAAGGCACGTGCAATGGTGTAAAATATCAGATGGTCGAAATATACCGACAATAATTATCTTATTTGCTTGTATGTTTTAAAAAACTATAAGTGTAGAAACACAACAACGCTGGCAACGGGTCGGTTTGCCTCCTATTGAGAAAAAATTAACATAATAACAACAGAAGCGGACGGCAAGATGATTGCCAAAGTTTTATGTAAAATATAAATTATCAATCTATTTTTTATTATTTGCTATAATTATCATTTGTAATATATATAAATATTAAGGGTGTGAAGATAAATTCGTCAGTTAAATACGTCCCACACAAATGTTAAATACGCTCCACACGCTGTGAATCGATTTGTTAAAATGAACAAAATTACTTTTTAATAAAAAAACAATATCAAAATTAAATTTTAAATAAAAAAATGCAAAATATGTTTATAAAACACATTAAAATATAAAATTGTAAAAAAAAAATTTCAAATATATCACTCTATACATAAAATATTTTTGAACAAAAATCGAAAACTTTAAGTGGTCCTAATGGCCATAAGGAGCAGCCATGAATCGGGTGAGCGGAAGAGTGGAAGTAGCCTAGGACTAGTAGATTCCAGAAATGTATGTTCTACGTCCAGATTCCATCTGTGATCAGAGATATATAATTTTGAAAAATGTGTTTTTTCACTATGGTCATATGAAAAAATGTGGAATTTTCAAGTGGCTCCAGTGGACATAAGGAGCAAACATGAATCGGGTAAGCGGAAGAGTGGAAGTAGCCTAGGACTAGTATATTCCAGAAATGTATGTTCTACGTCCAGATTCCATCTGTGATCAGAGATATATAATTTTGATTTTTTTTATTTCGAAATTATGTACAAGACTTTAGAAGCTAAAAATTTAAGTTGATAAGTGGTGTAAAATTTTATACAAAATTTTTATAATAACTTCTGAACTATATATATATATATATATATATATATATATTTTTTTTTGTGTCACCGAAAATGTTTTTATTTTACTTCATTATTCCTTTTTAGTTTATGTCATAAAAGTGCATTACCTGAAAAACACGAAAGGTTGAGCTATGTAGGTTTTGATACTTAGAATATCAATTTTACTTAAATAGATCAAATTATATCCCTTTATATCATGAACTTACTGATACAAATATTTGGTAGTAATCTAACAAAGTGAACAGTACCGAAAATCTATATTTTTTTACAAAAATAAAATAAATATTTTACTTTATTATTTTATTTTTAATTCGATTTCACTAATAATGGCTTTGCTCCCTTACTTTTCATTACTTCTAAAAAGTAAGAAATTGTAAGAAAAACAACAAAATTCGAAATATACTGTAAATTTTCAGATATTTCGCAAAAAAAAAACGTTTTAATGATAATTAGTGCACTAAAGATCTCGTTGCTGCTTAAATTTTAAGTCAATTTTGAATTTAGTTGAATGAAAAAAGCAAAAGAATTTAGCTTTTAAACTATATTTAAATTTTTTATATTTACTATAAAAAAGAAATAATTTATTATATTTTTTTTAATTAAATTTGTTTCCTATTTCAAAATAATACTAAAGATATAAAATTTTAAGCGCTATTTCATTTACAATAAAATGAGACGTCAATCTTTCTCAAACAATTATTTAAAAATTTCAAAACATTGTAAAATTATTTTTAATATATTTATAATTTACTTGGGGAAAAATAATAACGTCTAAAAATTTAAGCAAAAATAAAAATAAGTAAAAATCGAATAAGTTCTAGAATTTTTTTTCCAATTTAAAAGATAATAAATCTTTTTATGCATACAAAGAGTCTTTAAAAAATAGAACTTAAAACTTGAAAATTTTCATTTTTGTTAAATGTTGTTTAAAAATTTTCTTTCAATATTTCACCAAAACATATATATACAAATGTATTTGAGTAATAAGCTTGATTCTTCTACTTTCCAAAAAATCTTAAAAAGAAGAAATTAACAAAACCATAACAGAATTTATCTAGGAAGTTACCAAAAAAACTGTATTTTTTTTTGAGCATAATACAAAATTTTTAAGGATTTTCAGTTAAAAAATTACCTTTTTTTAAATTTTGCTTGAAAAATTATAATTTTTAAAAATTTGTCGTTGACAATTTATATGTAAATAATATTTTTATTTAGCTTCCAAATAAAATTGTCTCAAAATGGGCAAAATTTTCTATATCTATAATTTAATAACATCTAGAATAAATATAATATTGTGTATGCAAAAATTTGCAGAAAACCTTTTCTGTGTTGCTACTTAAGCGCTTTTCGTAAAAAGTTTTTGATAACTTTTGATTTATAAAATATTTTTCATTAACTTAAGCCCAATTTGAACCAAATTAGGAAATTTAGAATTTCGGGAACCCAGGAAAAATAAATGAAATTATAAAATTATTTATTGTTATAAGTATTTAATATTTTACTAAAATTTTATTATGTAGTTATTTAAATAAAAGTACTTAAAAATGTGCATTTCCTACATTTTTTTTTTTTATCAAATAAGTGCCAATTTTTAAAACCTACTGATTTACTTTAAAATTTTCGAAAGAGGATGCAAATTTTTGGATCCACAATATTAAAGATAAATTCATTATTCTTGTTTCTACTTATGACAAACTAATTTTTTCCAAAATAATTTTTGTATTTTTTTTTCCATTTCCTGTTACAAATTTTTATTCGTGTTTAATTTTCATAGTGGGAAAATTAATTTTGGGAGGCAGATTTCCCTTTCCTCCCCGTGGACCTGCGCCTGCGCTTAGCCGATTTATGTCTGCTCCTTATGTCCACTGGAGCCACTTGAAAATTCCACATTTTTTCATATGACCATAGTGAAAAAACACATTTTTCAAAATTATATATCTCTGATCACAGATGGAATCTGGACGTAAAACATACATTTCTGGAATCTACTAGTCCTAGGCTACTTCCACTCTTCCGCTTACCCGATTCATGTCTGCTCCTTATGGCCATTAAGACCACTTAAAATTTTCGATTTTTGTTCAAAGAAATTTTATGTATAGAGTGATATATTTGAAAATTTTTTTTACAATTTTATATTTTAATGTGTTTTATAAATATATTTTGCTTTTTTTATTTAAAATTTAATTTTGATATATTTTTTTTATTAAAAAGTAATTTTGTTCATTTTAACAAATCAATTCACGGCGTGTGGAGCGTATTTAACATTTGTGTGGGACGTATTTAACTGACGAATTTATCTTCACACCCTTATAAATATTTATATATTTTATTTGTTTAATTTAATTTCATAAAGAATTTACATTTGCTCTCTTCATATAGTTTTATTTGCTTTTTTATAATAAATTTTTTTCATAAATGATGCAATCTAACATCTACACTAAATATGTAATTATAAATAATTTTGTAAAGTAATTTCGAAAACTTGGTAATTCATTAAGGCAAGCACTGACTGTCAACAATAATTAAAAAACAACTATATTGAGCTAGACTTTATAATACCCCCTGCACCGTTACGTGGGCGTGTTAAAGTTATATTCGGGAGATTCCCTTATATAAGAACAATGTTTAATTATTCACCGATCATTGTAAAAAAAAATAAATAAATAAACAAGTAAATAAATAAATTACACGATGATTTAAAGATAAAATACCAGCTATTTTCGTTATTATATCCAAACTATGATTCATTTCGCTGATAGGCTTTACTTGGTCTATTGATGAATTACATTCTTTAACTAGTGTTGACAGATTCAAATTTTGGACTAACTTGACACTTCGGAAAATTCAGCTTGATTTTGAAAAAAGTTGGCATCGCCCCTCCGCCAAAAAACAAAATGTCTCTATTTTACATATATCAAACTTATACAAAAGTGCACATACATATACATAAGTATGTACTTTAAAGAGATACCTTTCTGCATTTTTCCTAAAATTTAAATTTAAGTGGTATAGCCGTATAGGCCATATGGTGCAACTTGTTGTGACGTTATGTGAACTTTTTGACTTGTTTTTCTAGTAACACAAATTATATTAAAATTTTAATTTTGAATTCGAAAATTGTTTATTTTGGAGTTAATATCAACTAATTTTAATGTATTACAGAAAATATTTAGTAGATTTTTAACACTATCGTGGCAAATACGCAAAAATTAAATTTTAATATGTATTTTAATAAATCGAAAATGTTTAAACCAAAATATTCTTGATCGGTTTTAGAAATTGTGTTTGATTCGAAAAGTTTCATTTAGTTGACATTTAAGTTATTTAAAATACTAAATACAGAGCTAATCTATTTTCGAGTTGACTTGGAGGAGCACATGCCCCTAGCAGGTCACGAAGGTAGAGAGTAGACCTCCAAAATTGGTTACTTCGGGTATGTATTTTTTTTATTTTTTTTTTAATTCGCCAAAAATTAATTTATGACTTGAATGTTAAAAAATGTTTACATATAGGTAGTCCTCTATAAAACAACAAGCTTACATGTGTAAGTTATATATTTTAGTTTATTTTAGTTTAGAAGATATTTAGATCGAAGCAAATTATATTCCCATTTTTGGCCTCGTTTTTTCAAGCTTTTTAAATTTTTGCGCTTTAATTTGTGCCTTAATTTTTTTTTAAACATCCACTAGATTTCCTACAAAATTCTAAATAATATTGCTGCAAGAATCATATAAATACCCGATAAAAAGTTATATCAATCTGAATTTGAAATTTTGAAAAATAATTCACATTTTTGGGGTTATTTTCCAAAAATGTGGTAATATTCTCTCACTTCTAATGTATATCTATATATATATATATTGTGCAGGCCTATTAAATTTTTGTAATGGATTCAAAAGAAATCTTAACGCAAATGCGTGTAAAGAAAAATCGGAGGAGCTCTGAGCAACGGTTATTCCCAAAAGTCTGTTAACATTTTTGGTAAAAATCAACAAAAAAATAATATTTTGGCTATGTTCCCCGATATGTTGGTAAAATACAAAAAAATATTTCCAGAGCCACGCCTTTTACAACGGCTGGGTGATAATTTTAATGAAAAATTCAATTTTTGAAACAATTTTTGGAATTTCGGGTATTCTGATACAAAAATATGGGAGTATTTTTAATTCCCTGATTTTAAAACAAGTTTATCTATATTGTGCTATAAATTTTATTTAAGTCCAAACATTAACATTATTTCTCAAAAATATGTTTAAAATCCAAATTTTACCTATATAAATTACTTTACCTATATAAATATATATAGGCAATCTCTTTTAGCTTACGAGATATTGGGCTTTGAATTTTAAAATTATTCTTTCTGACATAACCTAGCTAATATTTTCGCTATACGGTGTCCTAATTTTCACAATATTATTTTAAATATTTACTTATTTAGTTAGCAGCAAATTCTAAAAATGTTTAAAAAAGAAATGATGAAGAAATCTTTACGAAATCATAAGAATTTCAATTTTGAATTTAAAAAAACTAAATTATTTTGAAACCCGAAGATCCAAATAAACGTTCAAAAAATTATACATTGTAAAACTTTACATTACAAATAATTGAAAGCATATTATTCGCGCATCATCATCATCATCGACGTTTGAAAATTTACTTTCTTGTGTTTGGTGACGTAAAGCATTCGCGGATGTTTCGAAAGCATTATATAGTCATTTCATACACATTTGTTAACGAAAGTTTTCGAAAAATATATACACAATATTATAGAATAGTGAATTTAGTGAACATGAATTGTAGGTTTTGGGGCCATTATATTATCTTTTTTAAAACGACCTATATAGATATATTATATATCAATGTATTGGTAAATAAGACTATTTTTATATTCTTTCAATATTTTACAAGTTTTTGGGAACTAAATGGAGTTTTGCTTGAAAAAATAAAGGGTGTGAAGATAAATTCGTTAGTTAGATACGTCCCACATGTCTGTTACTTATTCTCCAAACACTGTAAAGTAAGTTGAATTTATTTAATTTGACCTTTTTATGGAAAAAATGCATTTTTTAACTTTTTTTTAATGTTTTATTAAATAAAACATATCTATTTAAAATTTTAAGCAAAAAATATAAAAAATATATCTCCGGAATAAAATTGTGTTGTAACAAAAATATCCATATTCAAGTAACATTACGTGGAAGTTTGGACAGACCTAAATGGGATTATATTTTTAAATGATTTAAATTCAAGTTGTGGGAGGGCCATTTAGGACAGATCTGAATGGGGTTGTGACACATCGGATGCAAGACCTAAAGGAGTAAATCTCAGAACTATATAGAGTATACCCAACAGTTTCTCAGGAGACAAGGTACGGGGGTGGAATATTATATATTCACTTTTCAATTATTTATATTCCAAGTTGTGGGAGGGCCATTGAGAACAGACCTGGATGGGGTTATAATACATCGGATGAAAACCCTAAAGGAGTAGATCTCAGAACTATAATGGGTATACCCAGCTTTTTCTCATGAGACATACTACGAGGGGTGGAACATAATTATTCATATTTCAAAGATTTATATTCCAAGTTGTGAGATGGCCATTTAGGGCAGACCTAAATGGGGTAGTGATACATTAAATGAAATCTCTGGATGAGTAGATCTCAAAACTATATACTTGTTTCTCAGGAGACATGCTATGAGGGGTGGAATATAATATCAATATTTTTAAATGATTAATATTCCAAGTTGTTGGAGGGCCATTGAGGTGAGACCTGAATGGGTTTGAGATACATCGGATGAAAGCCCTAAGGGAGTAGATCTCAGAACTTTATAGGGTATACCCAGTTGTTTCTCAGGAGACATGCTACAAGGGATGGAATATAATTATTCATATTTAAGAGAGTTATATTAAAAGTTGAGAGAGGGCCATTTAGGACAGACCTGAAAGGAGTTGTGATACATCGGATGAGAGACCTAAGGGAGTAGATCTCAAAACTATTGTTTCTCAGGAGACATACCACGAGGGCTGGAATATAATATCAATATTTTAAAATCATTTATATTCGAAGCTATGGGAGGCCATTTAGGACAAACCTGAGAGGGGTTGTGATACATCGGATGAAAGCCCTAAGAGAGTAGATCTCCAAACTAATGTGGCACCAAAAATAAATAAAAAAAACAACAATTTAAAAAAATTTATATATATATATATATATATATATATATATAAAGTATTTTATTAGATTTTGTATTTTTCTTTGTTTTTGCTTATTTTCAATAAATATTTTTTAAGACGTCAAATAATTTTCATACTTAGGAAAAACTTAAGGGATGGAAGAATAATACTTAAGCCATGAAACTTATGCAAGAGAAAAACAACGAAATAGATGTAGTCACATATATTTTGTTTTTGTATTTTGAAAAAAATTTGTAATTTTTTTGAAAATTTAGTTCGAAGTTCCTCTCATACAAACTTCTAGATGTATTCTATGACTTAAGTTTTCAATCATAAAACTACTGCCATTAAGTGAGCAGTAAAATACCTGGGTTATAAAAGTATAACGCCATTTCTAAGATTAAAAAAAAATTAAATATTTAATACAAATGAAATTAGTAACTTTCGTATTTTGTGTGTCTCAGATTTTTACATTATTGCGTTTTTGATGCTAAAACCTTTTAAAAATATACAATAAACTATTGAATAAATTTCATTATAAATACGAGCAGCTTGCCGTTTATGAAACGTAAATCTAGAAAATACTAAAAATTGGTTCGCAGCAATGTTTTTCGGATCAATCATAGTGTTCAGAAATCTGATGAAAATAATCTCATATACCTATGAATACAACATGAGTTTGTTTTTTTTTTTATAAGTATTTTAAAGTTATAACATTTACACCTAACATTTACATATCCATTGTTTGGATAAGAGTGCTGTTTCAAAAGAAAATGTTATGTGAGAATGAAAAATCTCCCAACCAAGTTATTTTTTTATAATAGTATTTTCGAAGTTCAACTTATTTAATATTCATTTCCGCAAATCTATAATAAAACTAAAGTATCAAAAATTTTAAAATGACAAAAAAAAAGTTGATTTAAAATTTCATGTTGAAACAACTTGTAAGTAAATTCGTTAAAAAATAGATAAACAAATACATAGATAGCTGATAGAAAAAAACATAATTCAATAGCCGAAAACCTAATTCATGCAACATTAAAGTTCCTCTCAGATAACGATCTCGTTGTATTATATGTGTAAAATCTTGTAAGTACCATATTTAGAGTAACGTCAATCCTTCATTGTTAAAAATAGCAAAATGTTTGCTATAGACTTTTAAAACTAGAGAATATTTAATTTACAGTTTTCCCGGGAAAATTAAAAAAAAATTACCAGGAATTCGTGAGAGTGTTTTGATGGAAAATGCCGAGATTTGTGTTGTTGTTTCGAAAATATAAAAAAATATAATCGAAGACGTAAACATTTTCATAAAATGCATAAAAAAACTGCAATTGCATTATGAGTGCATTTTCAAAATAAACTATTTAATTTTGAACTGTTGCCTTTAAAAAAATCTCACATAGTCTTCATTACAGGCATTAATTATTAAAATCCCTTTACATCGTAAAGTTTAATTTCAGTACTTTGTCGAATTTTTTTAACATTCATACAAATTTATATCATAAAAAAATGCGATTTTCTGTAAATTTTCAAAAATAATAATAAGAAAGTAAATAGTGAATAAAATCTGATGACCTTTAGAAAAAAAATGTCAATTTTTAAAATGTCTTGCGAAATGAACGATATACAGTTGCGAGCATAAAAAATGCTATGCGATGTGATTTTTGTTCGTACATATTTTACTTAAGCGAAACCCCATGTAACAGTAATGAAAATTAAATTTTCATCCTTCATGATTATTGGACTGTTGCACTTTTTTACTATTGGAAATTAATATTTAAGAAAATATATCTACCTAGACAGTCTAAATTTAAAGTCAAATTAATTCAAGTTGTCTTAATAGGATCTCATTTCCTTTAAACAGTACTCGTTACAATAATAAATGACCTGCCTCCAAAAGAAAAGATGCTAAACATTAGGTTGTATGCTAGAAGTATTTCCCGTTGCTATACTAACATCATTAAATTAACGATTGGTAGCAGTAGTAGCTTTAAATCTCCACATGTGTTCATTCAAGTAATATAAAATATTTACTGTTACATGACTTGTATCAATTTTTTAGAATCCTCATAAACATCGGTGTTATTTCAGTACCGTCATCATAATGTTATTCTAAAATATTCTTAAATTTTTAAAAAGAATGGAGAAAGAGTACTTTTTTAATATTAGCAAAGGTTATTGTAGTTAAAATGACCATAAATTTATGTGCATTGGTAGTAGTTGATGGTAATGCAATGAGATTATAGTTTTCAACATTTTTCAATAATTATTTATAGCAAAATTTTAAAAATCCGTTGATTTTTTATGTTACATTTTTTTGGTGACATAAATTTACAACTATTTTAACCAAAATTTTTAATAAATATTCTTATGTGTAACAATTTGGAACAAAATGACATACAATAATTGGCTAAAACCACAAAGAATAAAATCACAACAGAATTGACTAATTTAATAACTTGTTAGCCCTAATAAATACAATCGAACATCATATGGCCAAGCGTTAAATTTTTTATACTCGCAACTGTATGTATATGATATTATGAATGAACTTTCGTATCACGTATTTATAGAAACAAATGGGTATACCTTATATAGTTTTGAGATTTGTTCTCTTAGAGCTTTCATCCGAAGTATCACAACCCCATTCAGGTCTGTCCTCAATGGCTATCACATAACTTGGAATATAAATAATTGAAAAATTAATATATTATATTCCACCCGTCGTAGCATGTCTCCTGAGAAACAACTGGGTGTACTCTATATAGTTCAGAGATCTATTTCTTTAGGGCTTTCATTTGATGTATCACAACTCCATTCACGTATGTCCTAAATGGCCCTCCCGCAACTTGGAATATAAATCATTTAAAAATATTGATATTATATTCCACCCTTCGTATCATGTCTCCTGAGAAACAACTGGATATACCCTATATAGTTCTGAGATCTACTCCTCTAGAGCTTTCAACTGATTTATCATGACCTCATTCAGGTCTGTCCAAAAAGCCCCCCATTCACGTGTGAATTTATAAGAATTTGCGCAAAGTTCAGACCCTCGTAGTATCTACCCTAGGAAGCAAGTGAATATTGCCTAAACAGTTTTTAGTTCTACCAGACTTTAATCTGGTGTACCACAACCCCATTCAGGTGTGTCCCAAATCAAAATATGGCCTCTGCTTCTTAGACTAACGTGAATTTTGCCAAACTTCAACACCTCGTCACACGTCTCCTGAGAAACAACTGAATATACCCTTTACAGTTTTGAGTTTTACTTCTTTACAGCTTTCACGTGATATATCAGATCTCCATTCAGGTCCTGAATATGGGTATTTTTGTTGCATCATATTCTAATGACGTATATGTATCTTTATTTACTTTTTTCCAAAAATATTTAATTGTGATGTTTTTTTAATAAAAGAATAAAAATAAATCCAAAAAAATGTGTTTTTTACTTTGAAAATCAATTTTTTAATGCACAATATATTGAACGTATTTAACAGAGCTGTGGAACATAATTAACAGAGGTGTGGATCGTATTTAACTTACGAATTTATCTCCACACACGTTTCTTTAGTTATTTACTGTTTTAAAATATTATTTATTTTTGGAATATTTAAAAAATTGGTTGTGATTTTTTGCAATAAGTTATCTACCTTGTCTCTTGACAGTAATGGAAAAACACATAACCGTTTTGTAAGGCCATCGGTGATATACGAAATTTAATTTTGAATGAATTCATTAAAAATGTCTTGATTATGAAATTAAAAATTTTTTATAAAAATTGCAAAAGGGTTTTGGCCTTTTGTAAAGTGTTTCTTCGCCATTTCATAATAAAAGCGTAAATAATTGAATCGAATATAATATTGTATTGGTTCCCATAAATCGTTTCCATAAATTAATCATTTACATTGACAAATTTAAGAAGATTTTTATTTTAATTGTCAATATTTATATACTTTTACTTTTAAAGAAAAATATATATGCTAAAAATAGTTTTGAATCTCTGTTTTTTGAACAAAAAATCGAAGAGTGGGGTCAACCGCAAATTCTATGGTAATAAATCTGTATCTTCTAAACAACTTGACGGATCGAATTGAAATGTATGGAAAAGTTGCAGAGAAGGACCTAAGCTTTGATTTTTTAATAAAGAAATTTTTAATTTATTTAGATTTGCACCCTACATCCAGCATTGGTAAAAAAATCATGTTTATCAATTAATGAAAAGAAAAGAATTCACGCGAGTTTTTTTCAATTTATTAACGCCGTTTGATTAAAAACATATATTTAAACTGTTTCCTGCCCAACCAAAAATGAATGCAGGAGTGCAGATGTTATTAAAAAAGGAAACTTTTAAATTTATTTTTTTTTAGTTGCACATGTTATCATTATATTATTTCTAAAATTTATTATGTATTATATAAAATAAACATATGCCTTTCATTCTTAAAAAAAAATCATTTAAATAGCTTCAACAACCAATTTTTTTGCAATTTTCCAAAAATGTATTTTTTCAAGCAAAACTCTGTTTACTTTCCAAAAACTTGAAAATTATTAAGAGAATATAAAAATAATCTAATTTAAAAATTCATTGATATATAATATATATAATATATATAATATATATAATATATATAATATATATAATATATATAATATATATATTATATAATATATCTATACAGGTCGTTCGTGTTAAAACTCACTAAATTCACTATTTTATAATATTTTATTGTGTATTTCCATGTGTGCGGTATATATTTTCGAAAACTTTCGTTAAGATATGTGTATGAAATCACTATATAATGTTTTCGAAACATCCGCAGACGCTTTACGTCACCAAACACAAATCTGTAAATTTTTAAACGCTTTTTATAGTTTCCGGCTGCAAGATTTTACTCATATATTAATCTTTTAGATCGCACAGTGGGGTCAAACGCAAATTTTTTGGTAATAAATCTGAATCTCCTAAACTACTGGTCGGATCAAATTGAAATGTATAGAAGAGTTGTAGAGGAGGACCTAAGCTTTTAGAAAAATCATTTTGTAGTCACCCTGTGATAACACGAGATAAGATACAGGGTGTCAAAGTTGACTACCTGGAGTATGTAAAAGTTAAAAAAATCGTAACTTGTACAAATGAAGTCCGATTTTAAAGATTTTTTATATTTCTGGAAAGTGCTTGGCAAGATAAAGAAAAAATTAGCTTACTCATCCAAGTTATCTCTTACAGTTATAAAGATATTTACGCTTGAATTTTGAATTTTTGATTTTTTGGCTCGACTTTCTTTCGTTTTTCGGGAATAAGTCCGGAGATATATGAGGTAAAAATTTTTTAAAAATATTCTGTAATTTGCTACATATTTCAAAATAATATGCTGAAAGAATTTTTGGATTATTTCAATTCGTCTAGACGTGAAAAATATTCAAAATCAGCACTCTGAAATTGGCATGAAAAATGGCTATTTTTTTACAAAAATATAGTACAATTCATTCACTTTTTTCTCAAAGTTCCGTTAATAAAAAAATTTTTTCCTTATTAATTTCAAAAGATAAGGCTTCATAAATGGTTAATAAAGAAATTTTGAATTGATTTAAGTTTGCACCCTACATCCAGCATTGGCCGAAAATTGTCAATTTTAAAAAATAGTTTCATTTTTATCGATTAATAAAAAAAATGTCACGCGAGCTTTTTTAAATTTGGTACGCATATTTTTTATAGAAATAGATTTAGAATGATTTAACACTAAACTGCTTCCCGCCCGGCCAAAAACGAATGCAGGAGTGGAGATTTTATGTTAAAAGTCAGTTTTTTTAACGACTATTTTTAAAAGCATATTAAAAGCATATTAGCATAATACTTTTAATATTATTTCTTATGTAATGTATAAAAGACAGATCAAGCTTTCATTCCTAAAAAACTCAATAACATAGCTCTAATAACCTATTTTTGGTAATTTTTCAAAAATAAATTTTTTTTTTTAAAAAATAGCTGAAAATCCAAAAAAAATTAATTTTTTTAATACAACTCCACTAATTTTGCAAATACTTTAAAAGTGTTAAAATAATATAAAAATAGACTTATTTACCAATTCAACGATATATAAAATGTTGAAATAGGTCATTTAATAATAGTAATATAATGGCCTCAAAACTACCAAGTCACGTCAAAATTTGCAAAATTCACTATTTTGTTCCGTATTTCCATATGTGTGTATACGTAACACTCAACTGCATTGCTTATTTTTGTTATGAGATAATAATATGTATTAATGAATTTATTTAAAGTGTTCATAATTTTTTTCTACTGAAAAGGTTTTTAAAATTACCTATGTACATAAATAAGTATATTTTCCTTGGTTTTTTATTACATTTTTTAAGTTTTTAAATAATTTACCTAGCTACTTAATTAATGTATTATAACAAAAATTATTTTTTTACAATCGCATAGATACATTTTTTGACGTACCTGTTTAACACTACAGGTCATAAAAATAAACTGAATGAAATTGGGGGTTTTGAGCAAAAATTAAAATTTTTTAATTCATTTTTGCCTGTCACAATTTACCTGATATAAATATTCTTTTTCTATATATAAGTATCCTTATAAATATGCAGATTTATTAGTGAATTTGCCATTATGGAGATTACATTAAAACACTTTTCTATTTGCAAAGTAATCTGGGATAATCTATCTGATATTATAAATCGTCCAGAAAAAATAAGAAAACTCATTGATACAGTAGTATCTTTTGGTTTAACTCTTACTGCAGAAGACAGTTTAAAGCTCGAAACTTTTTATAAATCATACGAAAAAAGAATGCAAGCTTCAGATTGGTCAATACCAAAGTTCAAGAAGAAAAATGAAGAGTGGTTGGAGGGAGAAATACCAATTTTCATCGGAAAGCAGAAAAAGGGTCGATCAAAAAAAAGTTACGATGAAGTTCAGCTAAGAACAAAGAGGACCAAACAGGAATCTATTCTAAATTCACATACGAATGCCGAAATAAAAGATACATTTAAAACTTTAGTAACACGTACGCAACCAAAGGAAGTAGAAAAAGTTATAGATGTGTTACCAACAGCTTCTCCCAATCGATTACATCGGATAATCCAAAGCATAGTGACACTGAAATCAACACCGTCCTTTACCTCTGAAGATGCTTTAGCTCTAATATTGAATTTAGTATTATCAAGAAACCAATACGAGATTTTGAGGAAATCTGTTAGCGAAAAAGGATATGATATCTTTCCTAGTAGCAAATCAGTGAGAGAAGCGAAAAGTAATATTTTACAACCTATGAAGCACCCGGTTAATGCTTCTGTTAAAAGTGCTAAAGTTAATATATTGCAATTACTTGAAAATACTGCCTCTAGAATTATATCTACCTTCAGCAATGATAACATTGAAAAATGCAAAGACTCTGAACTTATTTTAATATTCAAATGGGGCTGCGATGGAACATCAGGATTTTCGGAATACAAACAACTGGATGGAAGTAATTCTGGAAATAATTATTCCTCGCTGTTTATAGCGTCTCTGGTACCACTTCGAATGCGCTTAAATAAGCCTTCCTCATCGACAAGAAATGACTCGCTTTTTGATGATATATGGATAAATTGAACTCCAGGTTCCAAATTTTTGTGCCGTCCAATTCTTATTGATTACACAAAAGAAACCACGGTTACAATAAACAGCATTGTCAACCAATTGGAAGAAGAAATTAAAGTATTGCCCCCAATATATGTAAAAGTATCAAACAGAACTATTAAAGTTACATTTCAATAACAATTAACGATGATTGATGGAAAAATTGCAAACGCTATAACAGATACAACATCTACATGGAAATGTAATATATGTGGAAAAATAAGTTCACAATTTCAGGATAATTCTGAAGTCCTTGTTAATAAAAATTCTTTAAAATTTTTAATATCACTACTCCACGCAAGGATAAGATTTTTGGAGTTCTGCTTACATCTTGCATATGATATTAAGTACAGAAATATTCCCGGGCAGGAAAATGCTACAGTAAAAAAAAATTTGGAACTTCACGAATTACGAAAAGAGGAGAAGAAAAGAATTCAATTAGAATTCACAGAACAACTCGGATTAATAATTGATAATCCTCTACATGGCTATGGAAGCTCAAATGATGGAAATACAGCAAGACGTTTCTTTGAAAATCCGGAACTCACATCTTCAATCACAGGCATTGACTTAAATATTTTGAAGCGTTTTAAGATTATATTGGCAGCCATTAATAGCAAAAAACAAATTAATGCGGACAAATTTAAAATTTTTGCTTACGAAACTAAAGAACTACTTAACATTACATACCCCTGGATATCAATGACTCCAACAATTCACAAAGTATTGGCTCATGGTAAAGAAATAATAGAAAATAGTATTTTGCCATTGGGAGAGCTAACAGAGGAAGCACAGGAAGACCGAAATAAAGATGTTAAACATTTCCGACTCTTCAATACCCGAAAATGTTCGAAAATAGCGCAAAATATGGACTTAATGGAATATTTATTAATATCTTCAGATCCAGTTATATATTCTATAAGAACACGATGGCTAACGTTTGATGTTTCTGATTATTTTCAAGAAAATCTCTAATAATATCTTCGATAATATATTCTTAATAAAATAAATATACGGGATATATGTATAATAAGTATGTAAATATGTAGAACAAATTAAATAAACATTACTCAAATAAAGAATTTACTACTTTATAATAACAAATATATACCTACATAATACATTAGAAAACTAAAATGTTACGTATACACACATATGGAAATACGGAACAAAATAGTGAATTTTGCAACTTTTGACGTGACTTGGTAGTTTTGAGGCCATTATATTACTATTATTAAATGACCTATTTCAACATTTTATATATCGTTGAATTGGTAAATAAGTCTATTTTTATATTCTTTTAACATTTTTAAAGTATTTGCAAAATTAGTGGAGTTGTATTAAAAAAATTAAATTTTTTTGGATTTTCAGCTATTTTTAAAAAAAATATTTATTTTTGAAAAATTACCAAAAATAGATTATTGGAGCTATTTTATTGATTTTTTTAGGAATGAAAGCTTGATTTGTGTTTTATACATTACATAAGAAATAATATTAAAAATATTATGCTAATATGCTATTAATATGCTTTTAATATGCTTTTAAAAATAGTCGTTAAAAAAACTGACTTTTAACATAAAATCTCCACTCCTGCATTCGTTTTTGGCCGGGGGGAAGCAGTTTAGTGTTAAATCATTCTAAATCTATTTCTATAAAAAATATGGGTACCAAATTTAAAAAAGCTCGCGTGACATTTTTTTTATTAATCGATAAAAATGAAACTATTTCTTAAAATTGACAATTTTCGGCCAATGCTGGATGTAGGGTGCAAACTTAAATCAATTCAAAATTTCTTTATTAACCATTTATGAAGCCTTATCTTTTGAAATTAATAAGGAAAAAATTTTTTTATTAACGGAACTTTGAGAAAAAAGTGAATGAATATTTTTGTAAAAAAATAGCCATTTTTCATGCCAATTTCAGAGTGCTGACTTTGAATATTTTTCACGTCTAGACGAATTGAGATAATCCAAAAATTCTTTCAGCATATTATTTTGAAATATGTAGCAAATTACAGAATATTTTTAAAAAATTTTTACCTCATATATCTCCGGACTTATTCCCGAAAAACGAAAGAAAATCGAGCCAAAAAATCAAAAATTCAAAATTCAAGCGTAAATATCTTTTTAACGGTAAGAGATAACTTAGATGAGTAAGCTTATTTTTTCTTTATCTTGCTAAGCACTTTCCAGAAATATAAAAATCTTTAAAATCGGACTTCATTTGTATAAGTTACGATTTTTTTTAACTTTTACATACTCGAGGTAGTCAACTTTGACACCCTGTATCTTATCTCGTGTTATCACAGGGTGACTACAAGATGATTTTTCTGAAAGCCTAGGTCCTCCTCTACAACTCTTCCATACATTTCAATTTGATCCGACATGTAGTTTAGGAGATTCAGATTTATTACCAAAAAATTTGCGTTTGACCCCACTGTGTTACATAAGTGGCTAAACAATAAGAATTATACATTGCTTGATTTACTACCTAACTGGTAGCTTTACCACAGGTCTACAACTGAGATTAACACGGATATAATATGTGAGATAACGCCGGCAGAGGAGAGTAACCATTTTGTTTATATTATGTTAAATCTTAAAAAAGGGGTACACGTATTCTAATAAATCCTATAGGATATCATTATTTTCAATCAGTCACAGAATAAACATGTACTTTTTATTTAAAAAAATCGCACGTTTTTAACACAATTTTTATAAAAATATTATTTTAAATGTAAAACAATCATTAAAAGAAAATAGTTTTACAAAAAAACATTGTTTTTTTAGTAATTTCCAAAATATATAAGCACACACACATACAAACTTCAGTGTGTGTGTATTTTTTGACAGTTCATCTTATAAGATTGTTGTGTAGAGAAATCTCATCACAACAGTCTCATAATACATCTTATAATACTAATATTTGAATCTACACGTGAAATAATTCTCTCAGAGAGCGAATTTGACACTCTCTGACAGAAAAATCTTACATATTATGTTACGTCTAGACGGGCTGTTAAGCATACAAACAATAATAATTGAAAAAGGAGAATACAAAATAATTGCAAAAAGCTTTATCGTAAACAATTCGTCTTACTTAATAACATATAGGGAAAATAAGTTATGGATTCGATTTCGCGATAAGTTTTAAGTTAAATAGATGATTTATTTAATAATATTGGTATACTTTTATAGTAATACTTATAATAATTATAAAAAACAAATTTAGTTGGTTTTAATTAATTCCAAATGAAGGTGGGTTTAAAAAACCGACGATGTGAATTCGAACCGATTCTTTTTCAAGTCCACACCGATGCGGTATTAAGTTAATCACTGTTCTGTTCATTTCAATACAAATTTAGTTTCAATTTGATACCATTGCGTTAACAAACTTCTGTTGTAGATTTGAACAAACCATTTTTAGATTTAACACGTACGTGTCTGATACACTATTGAACGTGATTATTCAAAATAATACCATTAAGTATTGTATTTTATACAATACTTAATGCTAATATGCTTTTTTTGTGCAATTAAAAAAATTCTTTTGATAGTTGACTTTTTGCATAAAATCTGCATTCTTTTCAGGCCGTACGAGAAGCAGTTTAGTGCTAATTGATCTAAATATATTTTTAATGAAAAACGCGTCAATAAATTTAACCTTTTTTGTTTTTTATTAATCGATAAATATGAATTCTAAAATTCACCATTCACCAAGACTTGCTGTACTTTGAAATACAGAACCTTATGAAATTGTTTTTGAAATGAACAACAAATGATTATTTCAACTTTATTTTACAAAATTCGTAAATTGCATTTTTTTTTTTACATTTTGTTTTGTGTATATTTCTTAAACCGATTTTACCAAAAAATAATTCATTATGATTGTAATTACTAAAGTGCAACAACAAAAACTACATATGGCCTTTATTATTATGAAATGGCAAATTAAAACTTTGCAAAAGACCAAAACACTTTTGCAATTTTTATACAAATTTTTAATTTCATATCAAGGTATTAGAAATCCTTAAATAGCAGTACTAAGTATGAATTCATTCAAAATTAAATTTCGTATATCGCCGATGGCCTTACAAAAAGGTTATATGTTTTTTATAACTTTTCAAGAGACAACGTAGATAACTTACTTTTTGTTTGAATGTTTTACAAAATTATATATTCACAATTTTTTTTTTTATTATTGAAAATTTTATAATAAATAAAAGAAATTTTTCATAGAAACAGCGTAGAAAATGTTCATTAACGTATAAAAAAAAACAAATTTTTGATGTCGTCAATTTCAGTTAGTCGATTTGACGACTTTGACGATTTTTTCTCAAAATTTGACAATTTTGCACCAAATTTATCCGGCAACTCTTGTCAGTTATAAAAATCCTTTATGAAGTGTCGTAAAAGATTTTTAGACTACCGTTGTACAAGTTTCACTTTCTAGGTGTAATAAGGCAGAAGATATTGGGTTTTGTAAAATATATAAATACGCATCAGTCACAGTATTCTTTATCATCGCTTGTAATTTCATTATAGGTTCATATATGTTTTGTGGATCATTAATTTTTTAGTTTGACAAATACATACGATCTGGTAACTTGACAACACCTAAAATATGTGGACAATCAAGCTCATTCAAGTGTTTCTGGCAACCCTATCTTTAACCCTTCGCGTACGAGATGACTAACACCCTATTCTTGAAATTATGATAAACAATTTCTTGCCACTGGCATTTTAATAACTTCTAGAATTTCTGTCACATCACGCACGCGTTTTTTTATGTGAGGAGAGAGAAGTGTTGTTGTTATCGTCTACGTACTTTATCAATTATTGTTTTTGTGGGATACAATTCTTCATTAAAACATCAAGGGCATGCTTTGAATCATGGACTAAAATGTGAAGAAAATTCGCTAGCAGAAAATAAAAAAAAAAAATAAAACTATAAACACATGCATTTAAAATTTTCATACCTCTTATTTTCTTTACGAAATTCCTCAGTGGTTAAAAGAAGGTGCAAAGAGCCCTTCTAGAAGGCCATTTTTATAACCAGAAGAGCTTCACCCTACTTATCATGCTCATGTATTTTTTACATGCGATGTCATTGAGAGCAAGGCCTCACACATTCGCGACCTGATGCGGCCCTCCTAAAAGGCGTCTTGAATAAATACTGCCAGCAGGCCTTCTGAAGAAAAGCTGTCAGCAGGTCTTCTACACTATTTAATAAAATATTTTTCTATTTATACAAAATAAAAATTTTTTATTATTGTAAAAAGTTGAAAACTTAAAAAACCAAAAATTCGGTATTAAAAAACGTATCTGAACTTTTGACAAAACATCTTAAGTTCAGAAAAGACCACTTATCCAAAAATTTACATTTTCATAGAAATTGTTGAATTTTTAAAATTGTTGTCCTGAAATTTAAATTTTTGCTAATTTATTTTGTCAAAAGTACATAGATATAATATAAACAATTCAGTTTTTAATAAAATACCTATAATAAAAACTATAAATAAAAAATAAAATTAACTTAAAAAAACGCTACTTACTCAAACAAAGCACTAAACAAAACTAAATGAATTCTTATTTTTTTGGAATTCTGCTTTGAAATTTGATATAGTTTTTTACCGGTTTCTTAATGGTTTTGTTTTTTTGTAAAGCAAAAAAATATTGTAATCTTTCTTCCCCTCTAAGAGAACGGAATTCAGACGATGTATTTTTTATACATAGATTTTTTGTTTATGCTTAAAGCGAAATGTATTAAGAAAATACAGCTTCTTATTCTCCTTCTAAGAGAAGGGAAGCCGAAAATTATATCGGATATTTTAGAAGGCAAGGATGAGGCATTCCTGAAGGCCTTACTATGGATGGCAAGTTAGCATGAGCGACTGCATCTTAAATAAGGCGTAAATAGACCTTCTAGAAGACCTGCACGATGAAGGTCTTAAAATTTTTAAGGCTGAGTTGCTAGTGACAGCCACAAATACTCCAAGTAGGGTTGTTGTATTTGTGTGCCTAATGAAATCACCTACTATATCCGCCTTGCCCTATCCGTTTGTTTATATTTGACAGTTGAAATTAAAAATTGAATCGATTGAAACTAAAAATTATAGGTACAAGTATTTGACATTGATGAAATATTTGAATATATTGTAATTTAAGGAAGAAGTACTTCTGTCTAATTACATTTGTGTATATAATTGTTACAATTATTTCATTTGCTTTTCAAATGGGTTACATACAATCCAATAAAAGGACCAATAAAAATAATTCTTCCGTTCCTAATTTTATTTTATAAAATTTATTTTATAAAGTGTTTATATATATATATAAGTTAGCCTTTGTATCAAGTGCAGAGTAGGAAATTATAGTTAATATTTCCCAAAAATAGAATTAAATTAACTGAAATTAATTATTCCGTTGCAAAATCTGCAAAGGAATAACTGGCGCCCAACTCACTGGGTCTCCTGCTGAAGAAAAGCCAGAGCCCCTAAGTAAGAACCCAATCCTGTAGCTGCTCAGCGCAGGACATCGCACGAATTAACTGAAATTAATTTAAATAAACTGAAATTATATAAATATATATATATATATATATATATATATATATATATATATATAATTTCAGTTAATTTAAGTTAATTTTATTAACTTAACTTAAATTAACTATAATTTCCTATTCTGGATTTGATACAAAAGCTCCCTCATATATATATATATAAATATATATATATATATATATATATATAATTTCAGTTTATTTAAATTAATTTCAGTTAATTTCATTCTATTTTTGGGAAATATATACATATATATATATATATATATATATATATATATATATATAACATTAACATCGAAAGCTCAAAAATTTGAATATACTAGTTTGTCCCTTAAGTGTATATAAACTGGCCGAGAGAACACTATTGAGTTAGTCTAACTGGAAGCATCGTTAAGTAAAGACAAATTAACAGCCTTGGTTGTATATTCTTGTGCATTATTAAAGTATGCTGTATAAATAAAATAATAATTTGCAATAAAAGTATCCGGTTAATTTAAAAGGAAATAAACCATAGTTTTCAAAAGGTAAAAACGTAACAATATCTAAGTTAACACTTCAAAAATTATAAATTTACCAAAAGAAGTTTTTTCAACTTAAAATCAATTCGCTGACACATTTTTATAAATATCGTTCATTGGCTCAATCACATTACTGCTGACAATGCGTCTACTAAAGGTTATTAACTTTAAAAGCTAAGAATGCATTGGCATTAAAAATACTTGCAAA
Source organism: Protocalliphora azurea (assembly GCA_932274085.1). Classification (NCBI taxonomy): domain Eukaryota; kingdom Metazoa; phylum Arthropoda; class Insecta; order Diptera; family Calliphoridae; genus Protocalliphora; species Protocalliphora azurea. Next base: position 75,167,274 of record OW026519.1, read on the forward strand.
ATAGTCACACAAAAAATTATGATGCATTGGCAAATTGGTAAAAACATTATAATAAAAAACCATTGTAAATTTAGTTTTAGTTCAGTTGATTTTAATTAGTTAATAAAGAACGGTCAAATGACCTAAGAAAAAAACAAAAGAAAAATAAAAAATTTTATTTTTTTCCGTTGCAAAATCTGCAAAGGAATAACTGGCGCCCAACTCACTGGGTCTCCTGCTGAAGAAAAGCCAGAGCCCCTAAGTAAGAACCCAATCCTGTAGCTGCTCAGCGCAGGACATCGCACGAATTGCTACCCGTAGACCCGAAGTAATCATCGAAGGATAAAACGGACAATCGAAAAGCAGCGGTGGGATGCATAATTTAATTTTTGTTATCTAAGTTTAGAAAATAAGGAAAAATGATAGTTATAAGATAAGTGAAGTAAAAAAAAAGTTAGTTAAACTTAAATAATTCAATTTTTGAAAAAAATTGTGAAATTAAATTTCTATGCGTCAATTTAAATAAAAAAAAAACAAATTTCAAGTAATAAAATTTCTTAAAATTGTTAAATCAAATGTTTATGCGCGTTAAAAATTCGTGACCAGAAATTAATTTTTTTTAACTTGATTTTAAACGAAACTGGTCCAGTTAAATAAAAGTAAGAAAACATTAGAGCAAAAATAATAAATATTTAAATATTTCTGAAGGAAGATAATATAAATTCCAAACTAAAAGAAAAACTCGAATTTAATTTCAAACAAATAGTAAAGAAAATAATAAAATCAAATATTTTAAGAAAAATTAAGATTTTCTATACAGAAGTGATTTAAATTTTCGATACAAGTACTAAGCTGCAGATAATAAAAATTTTTCATATCCCAAAGTTATCTGAATTTTATCTTAAGTTTACTCATACAAGCATAAAAAAGTTCAACTCTGAAAATCCGAACTCCGGACCCTGCAGAGTAGAAGAACACCCCTTCCAAGAAGGGATAAACCAATAATTTAAATAAAATTATAAAAATAACTGTAAAACAATAAATCAATAAGCAAAAAGAAAACGAAAACGATAAATTAAAAATGTCGAATCCAAACAATCTTATAAGACCTAGTATTTTAGAGACAACTAGTACATCCAACACACAGGGCGAATCCGCACAGGCGGGTCAATCTATATCCTTACCAGAGTTAGAAAGATTAATTGGTAATATCGTTCAAAGAGTGGTACAGGAAAACGTACTAAATAACCCAAATAATATACTTACGAATGCAACAGACGAAACAATTAGACCAGAACATCTGGCTCAAATAGGAGATTTGGACAAGATACCTGACGTTGTGAGAAGCATTAGGGAATTTTCAGGAAACCAAGCCGAATTTAGTTCTTGGAAGAAAAGCGTTGATCGCGTTCTCAGGATTTACGAACATACAAAGGGAACGCCAAAATACTTCGGTATTTTAAATATAATTAGGAACAAAGTTACAGGAAATGCAGACATGGTTTTAGAATCATACAACGTTCCCTTGGATTGGAAGGCAATTTCCCATTGTTTAAATCTACACTATGCTGACAGACGTGATATTACAACTCTCGAGTGTCAGCTTGCATCCTTAGTGCAAGGTAAAAATTCTATTCCACAGTTTTACCAAGAGGTCTATAACCATCTTTCGCTTATAATTAATAAGCTTTCAAGCTTAGAGATTGGACAAGAATCTCTCCATCTACTTACACAAACTTATAGAAACAAGGCTTTGGACACATTTATAAGAGGCCTTAATGGCGATCTCCCGAAACTTTTGGGAATGAAAGAGCCTTCAGATTTACCACAGGCTCTACACTTGTGCATGAAACTGGAAAATCAATGTTATAGATCACAACACACGTATAATCAGAGCAAAAATCGGAGATTTCAGATACCTCAGGTACATCCACAAATATCTCAAATGCAAAGACCACAATTCTTTCCTCAGACAGCATTTATTCCAAATGCAGTGAGGTACCAACCCCATACACAATATCCACCTGCTAGGCCCTCAATAAGTCAAAACCATTTATCTCATCCTAATCCTATACGTCTTCAAAACTTGACCAATTTCCAACCTCCTATACCCGCCGCTCCGAAACCTTTCCCTAGACCAGTACCCATGGAAATAGACAGTTCACAATAGACAAGAGGCGTTAATTACATAAACCGGCCAAAATTTAACGCGTTTTCAGGGAAGCGACCACCACCACCATCAAACCAGGTTAGGCCAAATTACCCGAACAAATATCAGAGGGTTAACCATATCACTCAAAATGCGAACAATAATCAAAATTATGGCATAAAATATAATGAACAATATTTTCAAGGGGAGATGACAGATGATCAATCCTGGGATAAGTATTCACAGGAATATGAAAATCAAGAAAAAAATTATCCTCAAGAGGATCCTAACCCTTTCGTTGACATAAATTTTTTAGATTAAATTTTTCATCACTTCCCTATTTCGATGGAAAAATACTTAAATTTCTCATAGACACCGGCTCGAAAAAAAATTACATACAGCCTTCGCTAGCAAAATACCCCAAACCTAATCAAGACATATTCTTCGCAGATTCGATAGGCGGTAAGTCTAAAATCTTACACCATATCGAACTGAACCTTTTCGGACTTAGAGACAAAAGACTTAAATTTTTTATCTTACCGACACTGAAATCTTTTGACGCCTTTATCGGTAATGATAGTTTACAACAACTACAAGCTATCATTGGACGATTACATGTTAATAGAAAACAAAATTGGAATACCAATTAAACAAGAACTGTCAAAAACTGTTAATAACATTGACATAAAAATTGAACATCTGACTTTAGATCAGAAGAATTTAATAAAGGCATTATTGCAAAAATATCCATCATTATTCGCTGGTCCGGATAAAAAACTTACTTACACAACAACAGTTATTGGTGAAATCAGAACGACAACAGAATCCCCAATTTATACCAGATACTATCCCTATCCAATGTCACTGAAATCAGAGGTAGAAGAACAGGTAAATAAACTTCTCGATGATGGAATAATTCGCCCATCACGCTCGCCTTATAACTCACCTGTTTGGATTGTGAGTAAGAAACCAGATTCTTCTGGAAACAAACACTACAGGCTAGTGATTGATTACAGAAAGCTGAATTCAGTAACAATTAGCGACCGTTATCCAATTCCTGAAATCAATGAAGTTCTTGCGCAGCTAGGACGCAACAAATTTTTCTCTGTTATTGACTTGAAAAGCGGATTTCACCAAATTCCTTTGAAAGAATCAGACATTGAGAAGACTGTGTTTTCCATTAATAACGGAAAATATGAATTTACTCGACTTCCTTTCGGCTTAAAGAATGCTCCCGCAATATTTCAGCGCGCATTGGATGATATTTTGCGAATGCATATATACGTCTATATCGATGATATCATCATTTTCAGCAAAACCGAGGAAGATCACGCAAAGGACTTGGAAACAATTTTCAGAGTACTACAAGATGCGAATATGAAAATCCAGTTGGACAAATGTAATTTTTACTCGAGAGAAGTTGAATTTTTAGGATTCATTGTAACAGCCGATGGAATTAAGGCAAATCCAGCAAAAGTTAAAGCAATAGAGAACGTTCCAATACCCAAAACCCTAAAGGAATTAAGATCATTCCTGGGAATGTCTGGATTTTATAGGCGTTTTATTAAGGATTATGCTAAGTTGGCAAAACCCCTAACTCTCATTTTGAGAGGGGAGGAGGGACGACTGTCCAAGCGAATGTCTGCAAAAAAAGAAATATCACTCAACAATAGCGCAATAGAAGCTTTTAATAAAATCAAAAGAACGCTTACCTCTAACGAAGTGATGCTACATTACCCAGATTATCAAAAAGAATTCCACTTAACTACAGACGCTTCCAATTATGCGATAGGAGCGGTATTAGAGCAAGAAGGGAAACCTATAATATTTATCTCAAGAACACTCTCAAAAACTGAGGAACACTACGCGACCAATGAGAATGAAATGTTCGCTATTGTTTAGGCATTAAAAACTTTGCGAGGATATCTCTATGGTTCAGCCGCCATAAAAATATTCACAGACCACCAACCGTTGACGTACGCGCTCAGTAATAAAAACAGCAATAGCAAACTGAAAAGATGGAAAGCTATATTGGAAGAATACAACTATGAACTTAAATATAAACCGGGTAAAACGAACGTCGTAGCAGACACACTATCTAGAATTCCGGTGGACAAACAACAGGTAAACTCAATGACAGCGACACAACACAGTGACGATAGTTCCTCACAAAATTTAATTCCATATACCGATGTACTAATTAACGTATTCAAAAATCAGTTATTTCTTTCCATAGGAAGTACAGCCTCCTACGAATTCAAAATTATTTTCCCTACATACCATAGACATATTATAGTTGAGCCTCAATTTTCTGAGAATAATCTCATAGACATCCTAAAGCGATACTTAAACTCCTCGGTAACAAACGGAATTTTTACTGATATCCTGATATTCAATCTGTATATCCTTTACATTTTACCCATTATAGAACTCGTTATACTAGAAAAATTGTGGATAACCTAACAGAGGAAACACATCAAGAATCCAAAATAATTCCAGAACATAATAGAGCTCATAGGAATGCAATTGAAAATAGAGCACAACTATTAGAAAAGTATTACTTTCCTCAAATGAATAAAAAAATTAAAAAGATTGTAAGGCAATGTAAAATATGTGAAGAAAACAAATACGAGAGACACCCATTAACACTAATAGTAAAATTGTCTTGACTGCCATTGACAAATTTTCGAAGTATGCACAAGCAAAACTTTTGAATTCAAGAGCAGCAGAGGACATAAGACTGCCTTTACAAGAACTACTAACATCCTTTGGCTCCCCAAAACAGGTAGTGATAGACAATGAAAAATCCCTGAACTCGGCTCCCATAACATTTATGCACGAGTACTATTAACGGACAAGTGGAACGATTCCACTCCACGTTATCCGAAATTATGCGATGCGTAAAAGCTGAAAAGACTCATAGGAATTTTGAGGAGTTACTTTTTAGATCTCTGTATATATATAATAATTCAATACATTCCACAATTGGAAAAAAGCCAGTAGAAGCATTTTTTGGACGAACCGTTAGAACAGATAGAAAAAGACAATGTAACGAAACTTATAGACAAACAAAGAAAGGATCTTGAATTCTATAATAAGAAAAGAACAGCTTTCCCTAGTTTTAAACCAAATGAAACCGTATATGTGAAAATTAATAAAAGATTAGGTAACAAGCTGACTCCTAGGTATAAAAAGGAGATAGTACAAGAAGATAAAGGGGGAACAATTCTCACAGAATCTGGACGAATCGTTCACAAATCTCACATAAGAAATGATAATAAATAAAATTATAAATTAATAACTATAATAATTAATAGTCTCAGTAACAATAATAGAAGCTTAAAATAGGAAAATATGTTAGACAATTACCTCTTTAGAGATATTGTAGGATTTTTAAGAATAAGGAAAATAGGGATAGGAAAATTTATAAATTTTTAGATTTTAAGGTCGAATAATATGCCATAAGCATACGACTTATCAGAAATAAACTGTAAGAATTTGCAAAGTGTAAAGTCGAGCAATATGCCATAGGCGTACGACAAATTAGGAATAAAGATAACAAATATAATTAAGAATAAAAAGGATATTAATTAAAAGAAAGAATTTTAAACTTATAAAAAAAGGATAGAGATGATAAGTATCGTAACTTTAGACTAAACTATTACAATATCGGCCAATACGCCATAGGCGTACGATTTAATAATATTTAAAACAATTCCAATAAGAAGATATAGAAAATAAAATCTTAACGTTTTTCCAGAATTCTCGCCTATACGGTGCACGCAGAATTTCAAATACTGACATAGCAAGAATAAGGAAGGCACTTTTAAAATAATTCACTTAATTGACCTATCGGAATACGACAAACTAACTCATGAAATAGAGAAAACAATAGCCAATAATATAACAGAATCGCAGGAATTATACCCATTTCTCGTTCATGAGATGTTCCAAATTCGGACACTTATATCAAGGATCACCCCCAAAACAAAAAGGAAACGATCACTTGATTTTATAGGATCCGCATGGAAGTGGATTGCGGGTAACCCTGACCATCATGACCTAGAAATTATAAATAACAATTTACAGAATCTTGATGAAAATAATAACAGGGAGATAATTATAAATAAACAATTAATTGAGAAAATGTAAAACTAGAATTAAGTCTTAAAACAAAATATCAATTGCAACTTATTAAAGAAGAATTATTGAATATCGAATATGCCTTAAATTGGGCCAAATCTAATATAGTAAACTCGTTTATACTATCTAATTTAGAAATAAGAATTATTGAAAGAATTGTTAGTCACAAAAATATACCATATATAAACGTAGAAGAAGAGTTAGAGTTCACGGACATTAACGTGGCCACCAATGGCTCCATGATTGTTTATATTTTAAGTTTACCAACAACAAAAGAACAAGAATGCGAAACACTTATTTTGAAATCTGTTAAAAATAATAATAAAATAATTAAGATTGAATATGATAGAATCCTAGAATGTAAGGAAAAGATTTTTGGAATTAAGTCTAATTGTAAGAAATATAATAAGAAAACCATTTGTAATGAAGGAAATTTAGTAGAATTAAGTGAGAATAATTGTATAATTAAGTTATTGAAGAGCCAAATGCCGAATTGCACGCGCACCAATGCTGACCATATAAGCGATTTTGAGGAGATTCAGCCTGGTATACTATTTCTTAATGACTATAATGATACCGTAATAATTGATAACCAGCAACTCCATTTATCGGGCACATTTATCATAAAACACCATAATTCAACCCTAAGACTGCAAGATGAACTATTCTACGTTAAAGAGACAACGTATCTAGAACCATTACCAGCTATTTTGCAGCAGATAACAGTTAAAGATCAGTTAGAAGAAATTTTATCTCTGGAGATGATTAAAGAGCTTGAGGTCTAAAACAGGAAGAGGATTTCAAAAATCGATCTACTCAATAACATTGGCTTCAGTTTTAATATCAGTTTCGGGATAATAATTATTGTATTTGTCATTTTATTTTTGGCAAAATTTTTGAAAAATAAAAGCCAGCAAAAATTTATCCAACAACCAGGAAAAGAAGAAACTATGAAAACTTTATCCATGCAGACAGTGACGTCAGCACTTGAGAGGGGAGGAGTTAACACTTCAAAAATTATAAATTTACCAAAAGAAGTTTTTTCAACTTAAAATCAATTCGCTGACACATTTTTATAAATATCGTTCATTGGCTCAATTACATTACTGCTGACAATGCGTCTACTAAAGGTTATTAACTTTAAAAGCTAAGAATGCATTGGCATTAAAAATACTTGCAAAATAGTCACACAAAAAATTATGATGCATTGGCAAATTGGTAAAAACATTATAATAAAAAACCATTGTAAATTTAGTTTTAGTTCAGTTGATCTTAATTAGTTAATAAAGAACGGTCAAATGACCTAAGAAAAAAACAAAAGAAAAATAAAAAATTTTATTTTTTTCCGTTGCAAAATCTGCAAAGGAATAACTTCTATAACCAAAAAAAGGGAAATCGCCGTCTTCTGGTATATTAACCTTTTTGGATGATTTTGATCTTCAATTTTGTCGGTTTATTTGTGTCATTTGTTGTATAAATACATCTCATAATATAGGAAAATTTCAACATATTTTAAGGCCAACGATTTCTCAAAAATTAGAGATTTAAAAAAAAAAATTAAAAGTGGATATTCCATAAATTCAATTTGCGTGAATTACAACTTGTATAAGTCTTCTGTCTTCTGTTTACCACATAATAAAGCAAGAAAACGACGATCTTTCAACTATTGGTGCACTTGTAGCTCTTCACGAATACTGATATAAACAACTGGATTCAAGAAGAATTTTATGTTGAAAGTAGGAGCAAATGGAATTATCAGATACCGAATCGAAGAATTTATACGATAGTGGTCATGAAGAACACAAAATTAAAGTGGACGATTGTATAACATCTTCATGAACTACGTAATTCAGCTGTTATTTTAAAAAATAATTAGCCAAAAAAGCAACCCAAAATATCCCATTTCTCTAAAAATGCTTAAAATGTAAATATATCAATAAAACTATAAAACATAAAATTTTTCAATAAAATTTTGTGTTATGTGATAGCGAAAATTCGAAAGGTCTGCTTTTTAAATAGTAGCGAAAATCGCATACATATATATATATATATATATATATATATATATATATATATATATATAAGTTAAGGTACGAAGTTTTCATAACTTAATATTTTTTTTCTCCAATCAAAAGACTGAATGAACTAATATTGCGAAATCAAAGTTACACTCGCCAATATTTTATGCTGACACCGATGTCAGGAAAAGCTATTACTTTTTCGATTTTTTAAACCAAACGTTTTTTTGTTCGAAAGTTCGAAAGCTAGAATGGAAAAGGCAGTTTTGGTTATGCCACGAAAATGGCAAATCAGAATATTATAACTAAAAATGTTAATAAAAATACATTAAAAAGTTAAATAAAAAAATATATTTTAATGTGAAAAACTACTATATAAAACTACTATATATATATATATATATATATATATATATATATATATATATATATATATATATATATATATAAACATGTTTCCTACCTAGTAGTTACAATCTGAACATTTAGGTTTCCACAAAATCGTCTCATTTATATAATTAAAAAAATATCAATTAGCCGAAACAAATGCTTCACAATAAATAAAAAATCTACAATTTATGCATAACGTTTGTGTTTATAAATGAATGTGCATACCAACCTATGACGGTTATTCCATAATTTTCACACACATAGATCATGCTAACATTTAATATTTGTCTGTCACGGTCAAAGTCAATTAACTCATTTAATAAAGTATCATTATTATTACAAAATTATTATAAATACTAATAAGAATATACGTAAATATATAAGTACATACATACATCTATAAAACTTACACTTTGTACTCTAGATCATTCCCTGCAGTTTCCAAAACTACTTAGTTCCGCTAGTATCGACTTTGTTAACCACTAAGAACTTGCGTCTTTCAATGAACAAATGTAATGCTTGTGTTATTATAGAAGCATTTTGTTTAAACATTTCTGAAAAAATTAAAAATTTCTTTGTACCTCTTACACAAGTGGTCTAAAATACGTTAATGGTCTGGGACATTCGTTATAACTTTGATATTTGATAGATAATTAGAATAGAATTTTTTTTTTTATATTTAGTTACAAAATAAAGTATTTAAAGGCAAATTTGTCCAAAAAACTGTAAAAAGGCCAAATTTTTTCCATATAAACGAACCCTACAAACTTCAGGTCCGATACTTACTGGCTAACGATACCCGATTTCACTAATATTTCTCTCAATATCTTTTTACAGCCCAAAAAACGATTCTATGAGGTCGGTACATTACATATACATATATATTTTAGACTGCTTCGAAAAAGCCAACCTTCGAATTTCGACCGTAACACACCTAGTATTGTTCTTTTTTATGTAAAAATATAATGTACAAAACATTAAAGTGATCGGATGTCAGTAGCACGAGTTACGTCAGAGACAACTCCGACTCCACAAAAAATAAAAGTTGATTGGCAAAAGTAACAAAGAGGTCAATTGCCCAACCAAAATTGTGCAATTGTCACACTTTGCAAATTCAACACTTTTTATTAATAAACCAAAAGCCACTGAACTGTCGGTTAATAACACAATTATAATGTAACCTAATACTTCCTTAGCAATATGAACAAAAACAAAATAATAAAAATAGATTAAGCATTTTTAATTTTAAAACCAATTTTACAAAAACAAAATATAGACTAAGCATTTTTAATTTTAAGAATCAATTTTAAATTAAAACATTTTTGTAAAGTAACAGTTAGTTGTAAATCAGAATTAAAGAAATAAAGTGAGGAAAACTCAAAACAAAAGTTTTGGTTTTTTTGAACAATACATTTTATTGAATTTAATTGGCGCAGTCGGTAGGATCTAACCCCGAAGGATTAGATCGACTACAAAATCCTTTCGAAAAAGGACTTAAAAAAAAGTATAATAATATTTTTTTTAAACTAATTAATTGCTGAATCCTTTTGAAAAAGGACTTTAAAAAAAGTATAATAATATTTTTTAAACTAATTAATTGCTAAATCCTTTTGAAAAAGGACTTAAAAAAATATATATAATAATATTTTTTTTATTAACTAATAAGTGATCGTGCAATCCTAACAAAAAAAAATAATAAAACAAAAAAGGACTTAAATTTCAATAAATAAATAATAATTCAACGGACATAATATATTTTAACTCAACAAAAAGTGAACATCTTTGCTACATTCACCACAACTACAATCAAGAAGGAAGAAGGTGAGAAGTAAAAACTGATTAAAGATGGAAGCCGAACAATAAACACCCACAACAACCAATTCTTCTACGGAATCACCTATCCCGGTAACCGAGATCCTTAAAGAGGCATCAAAACTAAAGGAGTATAGAGGAACCAGAGATTATGCCCTGTCCTCATTTCTAAGGGAAGTGGAGCTTCTCCTTCCGGTTTTTGAAAACACCAGACTACAAGGATATGTGTTCCAACGGTGCGTAATTAATAAGATACAGGGTGCAGATTTAGACGTTATAAGAACATTAGGACCAGATGCTTCGTGGGAACAAATCGAGAAGGAGCTCATCTATAATTTCGGGGTACGAGAAACATATCACCAGTTATACCACAATGCTCTATCCCTGAAAAATCACAATGTAAGTCAATACTACTATAATTTAAGTTCTATTTTAAATAAGTTAAATGAAAAAATTTTAACAAGACACTAATAAACCTGTTGAGTTTAACCCAAAAAATAATGAAAGCATGATTTTAAAAACATTTTTAAATAATATACAGCCTTACATGGCAAGTATCATATATAGTAGAAACATAACTAGTATAAGATCAGCTTTTTACACACTAGAAGAAACAGGGATCATTAGACAAACCACTAATCATTCACACAACAAACAAATACCACACAGTCACATCGGACACCATATACAACCCAATTACTCAGGTCAGTCTTACAACCAAAGGCAATTTAAGCAGACAAGCAATTCTGGACAGTTTAGGCAGACAAACAACTCTGGACATTTTAGGCAGACAAACAACTCTGGACAGTTTAGGCAGACAAACAATTTTGGACAAGTTAGGCAGTCCAGCAATTCAGGACTACACCACAATTCAAACTTTCTTAGAAACGATCAACGTGGACAGACATCAGGGCAAGTACGAAATCATTTTAGGCAAAATCATATAGAGCCAATGGAAATCGATCATATCGACGAAGAAAATTTTCGGTTACCAGCCGAAAAGCTAATTTACCGTTAGTAGAATTAACAATAGGGAATACTAAAGTAAAATGCCTTGTAGATACAGGTTCATCAACGACGTTAATTAGCAAAGACGTACTTCCACAATACGAACGAGTTAAATTGGACAAACCTCTATTTTTCAAGACATTAAACGGACAGATGGAGGTAAACTATGAGATCATTACAGAAACACCGAAGGAATTCAAGGACAGCAATCTCATGTGTTGGAAACTGACAGATTTTAGGAACAAAGGATTTGACGGATTATTAGGTCAGAATATTCTGAAAATTTTAAGGGCTAATATAAATATAGGAGTACATTGAAGTTAATGGTAATAAAATAAAATTTTGCAACGCTTGTCCATACGAATATGACAGCATTCATACGCTAGAGGGATCAGAAATCAATTATGAAATTAATAAACTCTTAAGAGATGATATGAACGAGGATGAGTTTGGAAGGCTGAAGAACTTGTTGGATAAAAATAAGGATCTATTTTTTCACGAGGGCATGGCACTAAGTCATACCCACGAAATACAGCATGAAATCATCACCAAGAGAAATAACCCTGTATATTCTAAAATATACAGATACTCTCAAATCCATGAGGAGGAAATAAACCGTCAGATGAAAGAAATGCTGCAACAAAATATTATTAAAGAGAGTAACTCTCCATATAACTCTCCCATTTGGATAGTCCCCAAAAAAACGGACTACTCCGGGAAGAAAAAGTGGCGGAAGTAATTGACTACCGCAAACTCAATGAAATCACGGTGGATGATAAGATTCCTATGCCGAATATTGAAGGCATACTAGATAAACTTGGAAGGTCACAGTATTTCACTACCCTTGATTTAGCCAAGGGCTTCCACCAAATAAAAATAAAAAACGAGGATAGGAAAAAGACAGCGTTTTCAAACCCATTAGGCCACTACGAATTTGTTCGCATGCCATTCGGGCTAAAGAATGCCCCATCAACCTTTCAACGGCTAATGAATTCGGTATTAAGAAACCTCATTAATAAAATCTGCGTTGTATACTTGGATGATATTTTAATCTTCAGCACAAGTCTAGAAGAACACATCCAAAACATTCAAAAGGTATTTGACAGACTAAGAGCACATAATTTGAAAATCCAAGTAGATAAATGCAAATTCTTTGCGAAAGAAACGGAATATCTAGGTCACATCCTGACAACGGATGGTGTTAAACCAAATCCGGCAAAAATCGAAAGCATACAGAAGCTTAAGCTTCCTGAAACACAAAAACAAATCAAATCCTTCCTTGGAGCTACAGGATATTATAGAAAATTTATCCGAGATTACGCAAAAATTGCACATAACATGACAAAATATCTTAGAAAAAACACTAAAGTCAATAAAAATGATCCACAATATATCGATGCTTTTCAAAAACTGAAAAGGCAGTTAATTAACCCGCCTATACTTAAATATCCAGATTACAATAAGAAATTTAAATTAGTTACTGATGCAAGTGATTATGCTATAGGGGCTGTGCTCATGCAAGGAGATCACCCTATCAGTTATGCAAGCAGAACCCTCAATGACCACGAAAAGAAATATGCAACTGTTGAAAAGGAATTATTGGCCATTGTTTGGGCTGTCAAATATTACAGACCATACCTGTATGGAAGACCCTTTGATCTGGCAACAGACCATCAACCTTTAGTTTGGCTTTATACAAAACACAAAGGTAAGGACATCAACCCAAGGCTCCAGAGATGGCTTATGGAGTTAGGCGAATACAATATAGAAATGAATCATATAAAGGGTAAAGAAAACAAAGTAGCAGATTTTCTGAGTAGGATTGATGCAAACACAGGTGAAATTCATGCAATAAATGATGAGAATGATATAGTAAATGACAATTTTAGTACCACCGGTACGATTCATTCACAGCAGGGAGAGCAAAATGACCATTTTCCAGTCCTAGATACGGTAGTGAACAGATTTCAAACTCAATTAATTTTAACTGAACACAAAGTGAAAGAAATAGAAATAGTCAATGGGAAGAGAAAGATTTTTGTTAGTAGAGATGACATCCAATCCAATTTTATGACTGACATTTTTAGAAGATTTCTTAAAAAGGGAAGAGTAGGAATATTTTCTGAACTGAGTGATGGAGTTCTGATTATAAACTCCATCACTCAGCTGATTGAACTTTTTGATAATAGCATAAAGTTTTACAGATGTAGTCACCATGCAAAAGACATGGGTAATGAGGACGAAACTTATAAACAAATAGCGAAGTACCACAATATGGAAACTGGACATGGTGGTATAACAGAAAATTATGAGGGATTGAAAAAGAAAATTTATTTTAAAAATCTTAAAACCTTAATAAACAAATATATAAACAACTGTGAAATATGTAACAAATCAAAATATGACCGTAATCCATTAAAACCAAAATATCATATCACTGAAACTCCATCGGATGTTAACCAAATTATACACTTGGATGTTTATACCATAAAGAAATACAGTTTTTTAACGTTTATAGATAAGTTCTCTAAACATGCCGTTGCAATATACCTAGAAGACAGGAATAGTACCACAGTAGTTGAAAAGTTAAGACAATTTCTATCCATTATAAGCAAGCCAACCAAAATAGTAACGAATTTAATTCAACAAATGTTAAGGAATTTTTAAGACAGGAAGGGATTGAGGTACATTTTACTAAACCTAAGAATCATACAGGAAATGCGGATATAGAAAGATTGCATAGCACAATATCAGAAAAGTTTAGATCACTAGAATCTGAAAATTCACCCCTTTCAACTCAAGAACGAATATTTAAGTGTGTGGAATGGTACAACAAATCCACACACTCTGTAGTTAAAGAAAAACCATTAGATATCGTAGAAGGTAGAGTTGACAAAAGCAAAATAGAACAAAAAATTAAAGAAATAAAACAACGCATTATAAATAAGAGAAACGAAAAAAGGGAAGATTATGAAAGAACAGATGATGAGGGCTATGTGAAAAATTATAAAACACTAAGGCATAAGTATGAGCCTAGGTACCGTAAATTAAAACTAGATAACATACATCCTTCAAATATTAAACGAAAAAACAAATTTTCAGGAAAATTGGACCTTACTCGTTATGCTGATGATGGCAATAGCATCCCTGACAATCCAGCCAATCAATAATTCAGACGGATTTGCCGAAATTAAATTAGATGACGTAAAAATAATCTTAGAATATAATAAAATCATTCATATAATTGATATCCAACAAATAATAGAGGTAATCGACAATTTAGAAAAGGAGATAAGCCAATATCAATCTATCAAGAACAAAATACTTCTCGAGCACGAATTAGAAGAACTCAAAGTAAAAGCACAAACCTTACGTCAAAACAGACATAAAAGAGATTTATTTAACGCAATAGGCTCAGGCTTAAAGTGGATAGCAGGAACAATGAGCGACGATGACCGAATAGATATTGAGGACCATTTAAAAATTATAGATGAAAATAATCACAAAACAATAGACGATCTTAATAAAAATATATACGTAAACAATCATTTCAATCAGACATTAAACAAACTCAAGGCAACAATAGACTCGGACAGGAAAAGTATCTCAAACTAGTTCAACGTGATAAAAAAGAATGATGATAAAATAATTAACGAGATATACTATTTAGATGCTTTGCTCAAATTAAAAATTCTATCGGACAGTCTAGAACACATTCAAAATAACATAGTATCCGCAAAATTCAACGTCATGACTAGCAACATTCTAACGGACAAAGAAATTTACGATTTTAAGATTGATTTTTACGAACTTCAGTATATGCAACTAGGAGTCGCAAAATACAAAGACGACCACATAATATTTGTAATAAAATTCCCAAAAGACACAGTGACAGTTAAAAGATCCCTTATTACACCGATCACCGACACAAATTTCACACAGTTAAACTTCAAACCACAAGAAGTTCTACACTGCAGCGGACAAATTTATGAATATAAACAAAACCCAAATCTTAGAGAAATGAAAATATCTAATTTATGTATATATAAAAATAATTGTAAAAAAATAAAAGAGTATAAAAAAGAAATAACAGAAATAGAACCTGGCTTAATACTTCTAAAGAATTCAAATGGAAGTATTGTCAGTAGTAGTTGTGATGAAAGAAATCTTTCAATAAGCAAAAACTATTTATTTACATTTCATGATTGCAAAATAAAAATAGATAAAGAACCTTTTGTAAATTCAGGAAAAACATACAGAGATAATTTTGTTATACCCTCAAAAAATCAAATTGAATTTAATATCACAGAACTTACATTTGATGAAATAGTTTTAAGCGAAATAGAAAATGTAAAAGAAATTAAAGAATTAAAATATCATAAAAAATATAGTAATACATCAATCATAACAATATTTGTATTAATTTTCTTATTAATCTTGTTATTAACAACGGTCAGTGTGTACACAATAAAAATTAAAAGAAAACTTAAACCAAAAATTCAGGAGAATTTTTATACAAGGGGGGAAGGAGTTACGTCATAATAAAAGTTGATTGGCAAAAGTAACAAAGAGGTCAATTGCCCAACCAAAATTGTGCAATTGACACAATGACGCTTTATAAAACTTATTTGTTTGAAATATTAACTTAATGCATAATAACATTTGTATGGGATTTATGCACGTTAAAGTGATTTTCTGAAGGAAGGTTTATATGGGAACTATGGTTAATTATGAACCGATCTGCATGAAATATGACACAAGGATTGATACCTACACAGGATTTCTTTGCGCCGAATTTCATTAAAATATTGCTGTATTTAAGACATTTATTATTATGGACCGATCATAATAACTAATTTCAATAGACTTCGCCCCCGTACCAAAATAATTATTCGTGCCAATTTTGTTTTTAAAATTGCGTCTTGTACTTTGTTTACAAGGTTTACATGGACCAGTCAGTCAGACGGATGGACAGACATCGTTAAATCGACTCAGAAAGTGATTCTGAGTCGAATGGTATACTTTAATTTGTGGGTCCGAATATTTTTTCTGGACGTCACAAACATCAGCACAAACGCATAATACCTGAAAAAGTTATTAAGAATTTTCTAAACTTTATTGAAAAATTCTTCAGATATTTTAAGATAAAATATTTTTTATATTTTTTACTTGGTTTTTACTTTTTGAGGATAAAGTGAAAAATTCATGGAAAATTAAACAAAAAAATTGTCCAATTTAAAAATATTATATTTGGTTTTGTTCACAACAAAAATGCCCTTAAAAATGCTAACTTGCTAATTTGTTTGCCTTTGTTATGAACACTTTTAAATAAAGTTTTTTTTATCGTTTTGGAAAGAAGAAGCAGACTACTTTGCAAATTTAATAAGCTTTTAGGAAAACCCATATTTAATTTTTCTTGTATAGAAAGAAACTTACGTACCAAATTTCATTCAATTATTTTTAAAATTGTGAGCTGTAGGTCTAAAAAATTCCAAGGTACATCAAACTTTTGAAAATGGTTTAAAATCGAAATTCGCAAAAATTCGCAAAATGTTAAACTATAGTGTACAATTGGACATTTTGATCTTTAAAGTATATGTAAAATTTATTGATAATTATGGATATTTCTGTTACTATTGTTTTTAAAAATTTTTAAACTTAGAAAAAAAAACGGTAATTATATAATTTGACCACGAAGCGACTACATTTTTACACTAGTTCTTAACAAAATTCACAATCACAAATAGTAAAAGGTCCTTTTTATTTTTATAAAATTGTCATAGGTTATTTTATATTATTTATGTAGCGCCGCTTAACACTAACTTTATTTCCTCAAATCGTGCTACCCATAAAAATTGTAAATTTTTTTTATTTAATTTTTTATGTTCAGGTTCATTGCGAAAATTATTAAAAATGATCATAATTATATGTATATGTCCGATCTTGGCAAATTTTCTTACATTTAATAAAACTTTTTCTTCTATATATTTCTGGTGAAATATGTATTTTAGCTAAGCAGCATTTAGTTTAAGAGATATAAAGATTTAAAGTTTCGTTATATAAACTATTATATATCTGTTATTAATATACCGATCGGAATAACATGTATATCATTTGAAAGTGCTTTCAAATAACTATTAAATTATATTTGAAACAAAATTATTAATCCGTTAAATGGTAATATCTAACAATTTGTTATTTTTTCTGAGTTAGTTCATATAAGTACTGTTATCCCGGAAATATATCGATATAACGATGATATTCAAGTTATTATGTTTTATAGAGAAAATTTCATGCATTCATTTAATGCAAATAGTATATTTTCAAACCATTGAATAAAATTGTTGAAAATTATTTATTAAATGGATATGGATATCAGCAAAAACACAGATGTACTATAAAAATATATACATATAAATTACCCATAATAAAAAATATTCCTAAAACAGTTTTTCCTTTTTATTTTTTTGGCAACGCCTTTTTGTTTATTTATAAAAAAACGAATATAAAATAATTGGCTTAAAAGTAAAAAATAATAAAATGTGGGAGCGAAGTGGTACTACCTCCTTATGTTTATATTATGCTCTAATGTATGCCATAAGGAAACCACAATTTTCTTCATTTAAAAATATTTAATTTTTCTTTCAATTTGGACTTCAGTCACCACCACATATGAGCGTTGACGACAAATGTTGTGAACACACTTTTTAAAGTTATATAACATTTGTATCACCTTTTGTCAAAAGTCCACTGTTATATGTGTTAAAGTGTTCCCTTGCACACTAATCAAAAATCCACTTTTTTTATTTTGCAGAAATTCCAAAATAATAATTTAAAAAATTGTAAAAGTAAATCAAAAACATATATTAAAAAATATAATGTGGCAACGGCGACAGTCTGAAAAGGCTGTAGTTAAATGTTATTCTTAATATTTTTATTTGAATGGAAATATAATTAAAAAAGCTGTATCTCATTACTACAAAAATATAATACAATGTTCTACAATGTAAATTTCAGTCTAGGAGATGTATTTTAAGACCCTTATTTTAATTTAAATTTTTGTGGTCACATGAGTTGTTTATCAAGATAACTTATAACTTTGAAGGACGAAGAGTTACGTCTGAGCATGAATTTACACGAATGAAAAAACATGGAAGTGAAAGTGTTCGCCAGAGTGTCAATTTTATGTAACAATTTAGATAGTGCCAGTATTTTTCGCAAACTCTTGCAAACGTCAATTTTCTTTCAGTTAAATTTTGCTAAACATAAACGGAAATTTCTTGGCTTTCACAAACAAGTACAGTAGACGCTCGGAAATTCGATGTCTCAGAAATTCGAATTTCCGAGCGTGTACTGTAAGAGGAAATAATATGTTCTAACCTATTGGATAGTTTCACTAACCAATAAAAATCTAAAAACTTGCAAAATAATTATAAAAAACTGTCCAAATAATTCTACACAAGACTTTCCTTAACTTAAAAATTTAAGGCTAGAAATGAATTTTTGACGTATTAAAATAAAACCATTTTACATATTTTTAACGTAATCTAGTCCGAAATTATCAAAACAATAATAAACAGCACTTTTTTTTCTAGATTTATATGTATATATATATATATATATATATATATATATATATATATATATATATATATATATATATATATATATATATATATATAAATCTTTGGACGTATATTTTGCTTTATATTGATTACATCAAAAAAATAAATTTGTCCCAATGTACCAAAAATTGTTTCTAATATAAATCAATACACCCTTTATTAATACTATGAAAAAAAAAAATGTTATCTTTCTAAAAATATTTGATTTTTTTAAAATGTTTAAAATAGTTCCTCATGTTTGATCTTATAATTATTTCGTTGGAAGCTGAAAATACTTTTTCATAACAAACTAAAAATTACAATTTTTTTAAGGCCCATTTCGAGAAGAAAATCTAAACTTTTTTGCCCTAAGTGTATGAAACCCATGATTTTTCAAATGCTGATAGAGAACTGAAGACCATTTATTATTATTTTTATTTATTTTTTTTTTTTTTTTTTTTTTGTATTCAGTTAATCAGTACGCATCGTTTGAGCGGTCTTCCTGCATCAAAATTTCAAAAAACCAGTTTCTCGGGACACTCTAATAAGTTAGTGTATGTAGTACGTATATATTTTGTTTTTTAGTCCTAATACACTTATGATGACATCTCGTTCTAATAAGATTTCGAGCATTTGAAAATCTATATAGTTTACATTTGCGTTTCAGAGAGTTAAATAGATTTTGTTTGACAATTTCAATAAATTCATATCCATATTAGTATTATAAAATAAAATGTGTTTGTTTATTTATTTGTTTGCTTGCGATGCATTCAGTGTATTTATAAAACAAACAAATAGTATTATTGAAATCAAGTTAGAATGATTTCAGATCGTTTTATATTTAATAGCTGTGTTTTATTCAAAATTTGTATAATTTTTCAGTACAAATTTATGCAGGTATAAATTTCATAAGTATGCAACCATAGCTACGATATAAAAAATAAGGTAGTTTTTATGACATATTGACATATCGTGCTGCCTATTATATGTACGTAGACGTTTTATTTCTGCAAAATTTTTGTTTCTCGTCCGATTTCAAATATACTGTTATAGGCCCTGATAAGACCCATAAAAACATGCTTACATGTCCTATTTATCCCTTATAGTTTTCGAATTATTTGCGTCTGAATCTTGAATATCTTTGAATATCTTTACCGAGTCCAAAAATAAACGATTTTGAATTTGAAAATTTGCAAAAAATAAATAAATAAAACCGCGTTAACCAAATTTCAATCAGGGGTAGGGTTTTCCTGAATTCCCAAATAAACTAATCAAAATTCCCAAAAATGGGATTTTTTACATTTTTGGCTATAGAATCCACATTTTTCCGAAGTCCCGTAGATTTTGATTTAAAACTTTTAACAACATATTGAAGATTCTTAAAATATATTCCGCTTGTCGATTCGTGTTTCAGGATTTGAGAGAATATGGTCTAAAGTCAAAACTTTCATATAAAATGGGTCGAATTCGGGAGGGTGTGTACCATGACCAATTGAGTTATTGGGCTTGTTTTTTATCTTAAAGTCATTTCTGTGAAGTTGCCCTTCAGAAAAGTGTAAAATTATTATATGTTGCTAAAGAAAATTTTATTTTAGATAAAAAAGAGTGTAGATACTTTTTCGGTTAAAAAAACACAAAAAGTCGTCTTTTTTGGAATTTTCAAATTCAAAATCGGTTATTTTTGGACTCGGTAAAGATATCGACTTAATTTTTTTTATTCAATGGATAATTTTGTTCTTTAACAAGATAGGAAAAAAACTAATAAAATCGGTCGGAAATACTAGGATATATATGAAAAAAACTGGACCAATAACATACAAAATTATGGTGCTTAAAAATTCAAACGCAAATAACTTGAAAACTATAAAAGATAAATAGACATGTAAGCATGTTTTTTATAGGTCTTATCAGGGCCTACAACAATATATAAAATCGGACGAGAAACAAAAATTTGGCAAGTGATTAAAATTTTTTTATGTCAGAGGTACCTAACTTTGAGCCCCCTTAGCTCCGCCCCTGAGGGGTTTGTTGTGCCCCCTTCCAAACTTAACATTGTACACTCCTCCGCTACGTCTATACCAAATTTCATGAAAATCCAACCAGCCGATCAGAAGTTACAGATTTATTTCCAAAAAATTTCGATTCTGCCCTACTGTGCAATCCAAAGAACGATTCTAGAGGGATTTACTGTCAAAATTTAAAGTCCATTCATTTTGGCGTAGTCTAATGTACACTAATGGTGGCATTCATTCTATTGGTCATGGAAGTAAATACATTACGCATTTACTTCCAAGTATCAAAAGAAAATAAAATTCGTTCATTTTATATATAAATATATAAAAAACAGACAGTCGAATTTTATCGCATTTACTGATACTACAACTTGATATTGATATTGTTTGTCTTGCAACTCGTATAGTAATTATTGTCAGCCTAGTTTAACGAATTTACTTGCTTTCGGATTCTTTGCACCTTTACGAAATCAAAACAATCCCATTTGAATCAAAGAAACGATATTTCCGCAGTCCTTATCACATAGGTAAATTTGCAGATTCCATGCGCTCTAATTTTTAGCAAATTAAATGAGTTAAGGTTGAGGTTGGGCTTTATTTCTTCAGTTTTAGAGGTAGAATATGCTTAATTTTACGCAATTCAACGAATATTTTGCTTGCAATGATACGTTAAAGCTGTATAAGCACTTTTTTTGTAATTTTTATTTTAGTTCTCTTTATTTTTAATGTATTTCATAACAAACTTTTAATAACGTCCGATTACTTCATCGATTGTGCAAAAAAATATTTCTGTAATGGAAAGAAGTTTTTATCATTTCTGATGAATTTAAAGTATTTTTTCCATTTATTTTTCTTCCGAAATTACTGCCGCAGATTTTAATTTTATGAACCATTTATACAGATTTTTTATTTAAGAAAAAACTAATGTGGTTCTATTTTTGTGAAACTCCGAAAAAAATCTAAAATTCAATATATATATATATATATATATATATATATATATATTATTTTTGAAATGCAAAGAACGTAACATCACGTTTATACATATGAAAAATTAAAATAACATATTTAAATTTTTTTTACACAGTACGATTTTTACATATTGTTTATTATTATGTATAACAATTAAATTGGTGGTTGCAAAAACTTAATATTGGTAATATTTGTGGGTCAAAAGTAAATTAAATGTGAAAAAAATGTCTTCTAATGAAGGTAATTGTGTTTATGAAAATAACTTTAATAAATTGAATAAAAGAAATGAGAATAAAAAAATATAATGAAAGGAAAGAAATACAATGGTAAGACAAATGAAAGCAGACTGTAATTCAAAATTTTGTGAAAAAAGTTCCACCCGGCCCTGACCTCTTTTTTCAGAACAAGTGCGAGAAGAAACGTTTCATAGTTTCTGACAGATATTCTGGTACCAAAACAAACTATGATGTGATTAGTCACATCGAGCGCTCAACTGCAATACGGAGTTATGTTGAAAATTCACGTCGTTCAATTGCAAGCAATTACTTTTTGAAGAACAACACATCAAGAATACAGATTTGTAGTAAAATTTTATTATCAAAGCTTGGAATAAGCGAAGCAATTGCTAGAAATTAGTTGAACTCTATCTAATTACATGGTACACAAATGAAAATCAAAAGGCTTTGGAAGCTGCAAAGAAAAGAGTTGCGAATCAAAGTAAGAAATATCAAGAATGGTTGAGCATTTTAAATAAATAAAGTTGCAAGAGATTCCAAAGGTAGAATCGCATTATAGATGCCAATACAGCAAGAAGTTGTATTTCCAATCGAATTTTCAAAATTACAGACACTTGTATCAGGTTTACGTTGAGTATTGCGAATCTCGGAAAGAAAATGTAGTATTAGTTATTTCCTACCCAAAGTTTATGAATGTTTTAAAAGGAAAAGGATATTCCATTTCAAACGAAAAAATTATATGTGTGACACTTGTTTAACGCATGATGAATTCGAAAGTCACAGACGCGAAATAGGTAATAGGAACAAGTAAGAAAGATATAGTGTGATAAGCCCGATCATATCGTGGAAGGGTCTTATATTAGACATGTGGACAATTGTGGACCGATACTTTTACTAAGTGTAAAATAAAATATACGAATACAGAATATTACGTTAATACTAGCATATGAATTTATGCACTTTAGGGTGACTCCCGAAAGTGGGCTTATATGGGAGCTATAGTAAATTATAGAGTAATCCTCATAAAATTTTTCAGTCTGATTTCTACTTATATAAAACTTATTTGTGTCGAGCATGTATATGTGTGCACAAAGATTGATACTTGTAAAATACTTCCTTACACCGAATTTCATAAAAATATTGCTATATTTAAGGAATTTATGAACGTTAAACTTCTATTCCGGGAGGACATTTGTATGGGGGCTAGGTGAAATAATGGACGGATTATAACCAATTTCAATAGAATTCGTCCTTGTATCATGAATCGACTGGTATACTTTAAGATGGGTATTGGATGATTTTTTCTGTGCGTTACAAACATCAGCACAAACGCATAATACACCAACCACCTATGGTAGTGTGGGGTATAAACATGTTTTTTTAAAAGCTTCAAGCTCATGTTAAAATAAAAATACATATTTGCTTAAAAACTAAATGATGAGATATCAAAATAAATGTACCTCTATTTCAAAGCATTGGAAAATGTATTTAATATTTTTAAACCGCATGCAATATTAAGGATTACATTAATTGTATTTAATAGGGTTTCTAATTTTCGTTTTTAGTAAGTTCACGAAGCGGACTAAATTAATCTTTTGAACCAAGCACTTAGTACTTGCCCCTTTTTTTAAATTGATGAGTTTTTGCTGATGCTGATATTAAAATTATTACTTTCGTTAATGTCTATATTTTTCAGACAGATGTGTTCAGGATTTGCATGGGGACCTGTCTGACGACCCAACCTCAACACCGGGTGAGTACAATGCGCCCACCAACGCCCCCAGATGCAACAAACTGCTACACCTGAGTACCAATTTGAAGACATGTGTTTGGACATGCCTTCCCCCTTTTTCAGGAGCGGAGCCCATTTAAAACTCCTTCCGATCTATGGGTCACGGCACCCGTTTGCAATGCAACTCCACACTTTGCTCACGCTCTACCCGCGATTTGGGTTTAAACCACAGCCACCACGAAAAGCTCCCCAGGGGGCCACTCCAGCTGTCAGACTGGAACCGAAGTTCCAAGGGCTCCTGACACCCGTGGTACCACGCAACGCAACCTCGCTAATGTCCTACCGTTCTCTAAGACCCTACTATAATCCCATCCCGCCCCGGTATGAATAATACCCATACCACCTAAATCCCTAACGTCAACATAGTAGGGACACGTAAGAATTACGTGCCACGGATCCTCCCGTCCCCTCCCACACCCACGGTCCTGAGTATCGGGCAGACCTCTCTTATGCAAAAATGCATTGAGTGAGCCATGTCCCGTCAGTTAAAAGCCAAGACTCAAGCCGAAGTCAAAGTCTAGGCGTTCGCGTACAAAGTCCGCGTCACGTATAAATTTATACGTTTGTCATTGTCCATCCATCGCGTCCTCCACCTAGAAACAAGACATTCGTCTTAGAGTGCCCTGTTTTGCCTAACTTCTTAACTTTGAAGATAATACCACGACGTATTACCTCCAAATCAAGGGGTGCTACACCTAGCAAGACCTGTTTTGCGTCAGTCGAAACTGTCCGGCATATTGGCATACACCCTAGCATAGCGACCCGCTGACACGACAAGACCTTGTTCCTGCCGACAACAGACATGACTGTCTCATACCATACAAGAGCACAGAACACTGCACAAGCAACGAAAAGCAGACAATAGTATTAACTTTTAATTTCAATATTTAAATTTTGTCCTTATTTTGAAAAATGGTAAATATATTATTAAAAATTGCTAAATAATATGCCAAATGCTAAATGAAAAATTTGTGGCTATATCGGAGTAAAAAATGCTAAATTTAGCTGCAAAAATTATAAAATGGTCACACTGATTATAAGAAGTATTATGAGACTGCACAGTGGGGCAGAATCGAAATTTTTTGGAAATAAACCTGTAACTTCTGATCGGCCAGCTGGATTTTCATGAAATTTGGTATAGGCGTAGCAGAGGAGTGTACAATGTTATGTTTGGAAGGGGTGCACAACAATCCTCCCAAGGGCGGAGCTAAGGAGGCTGAAAGTTAGGTACCTGACATAAAAATTTTTAATCGCTTGCAAAATTTTTGTTTCTAGTCCGATTTCAAATATTTTTATATATTGTTGTAGGCGCTGATAAGACCTATATCCTATTTATCTCTTATAGTTTTCGAGTTATGTGCGTTTGAATATTTAAGCACCATAATTTTGCATGTTCTTGGTCCAGGTTTTTTGATATATATCCTAGTATTTCCGACCGATTTTATTAGTTTTTTTCTTAACAGGTTAAAGAACAAAATTATCTATTGAATAAAAAAAATTTGAAGTCAATATCTTTACCGAGTCCAAAAATAAACGATTTTGAATTTGAAAATTGTAAAAAAGACGACTTTTTGTGTTTTTGTGTTTTTTTAGCCGAAAAAGTATCTACACTCTTTTTTATCTAAAATAAAATTTTCTTTAGCAACATATAATAATTTTACACTTTTCTGAAAGGCAACTTCACAGAGATGACTTTAAGATAAAAAACAAGCCCAATAACTCAATTGGTCATGGTACATACCCACCCGAATTCGACCCATTTTATATGAAAGTTTTGATTTTAGACCATATTTTCTCAAATCCCAAAGCACGAATCGACAAGCGGAATATATTTTAAGAATCTTCCCATTTTTGGGAATTTTGATTAGTTTATTTGGGAATTCAGGAAAACCCTACCCCTGATTGAAATTTGGTTAACGCGCTTTTATTTATATTAATAAGATCCACATTTCCTGCAAATTTCATTAAGATATCTTTATAAACAAATATGTTATTACAATTATAAAATTTGTATTTTCTCCAAAAACCCCAAATTGGACCTTTTGTTTGGTTTATTTCTAAATAGCGAAAGAAATTTTAAAAATATGTGTTCCAAATTAATCTTATCCATTAGTATATAGAATTTCCGATCTTTTGCAAAAAGATTCAAGTCAATATCATGCCTCATTTCAGAAATATGCGCCTTTAAACTTTTATATTTCCAATTTATTGTATATATGACTATATTTTTACAAACTTGCAAATTTTGTGAATAATTACTTAGAAAATGATGAATATATCTGTATATTTTTACTAATATATATACGCAAAATATTTTTATAAAAATAATTAATAAATATTTTTTATTTTTAATAGGGTTGCCACATTTCCTAAATTTAAGTAAATCTTTATCCTTTTCTAAGCATTCATATATTTCTATTAATGAATTTAAAATAACAAAACAAACAAAATATATCTATTTTAACTTAATCAATATTATTATTTTTGGTATTTATCATCTTTCTTAATAAATATTCTATTTCTAATACGATTTTTTATTACTTATTTACATTAAATTTATGTAGACAATTTTTCTAATATTTTAAACTTATACTACTTATACTACTTATTTTCTATAAAATAATCTGTTGTATCTGTATAAATATCTAAAAGATAATAAAGCTCCTTCAAGTCTTCAGTATTTTGAGTTGATAAAGGCTCATAATAAATCCAACGTTTTCTCATTGATGGTAGTACAGGGTCTGATGATAACAATAGGCTATTAAAAATATCATCGTTTTGTGACGTTCTGGAGCATTTCCTGGAGCTGAATAATTGAACGTGCTTAAAATCTCTGTTTCTTACTTCTTGAGCCTCTTCTGTAAGCTCTCCAAGTGAAAGAATATTTCGTTCAATTATAATTTCGCCATGGCACAATACTTTATGTACTGTGGAGTCATTTCTTTCCATGGATATAGAGAAACAAGTAGTTTAAATATTTCTGTTGCATATTCTCCAAATCAAGCAGAATTAATTTTGTGCTTACTATTAATTGCCATTAATAGTATGTTAGTCCTTTCAAGTAACTCTTTATTAATACCAGTTATTTTAGATGTAGCTTCGAAATTTCCGAAAAACCTTCTTGCTGTGTTTCCATCATTTGTACTACCACCAGTCGGCAGAGGTTTGTCGATGTTTAATCCCGTCTCTTCTCTGATTTCATCCCGGATTCTACTTTTCTCAGATATTCTAAGTGTTTTTAAATCCTCGTTGTTTCTTGTAGGTTTTGTTAAATTTTCTGGCACACTTCTATACTTTAAATCATATGCTATGTGCAGAAAATGCTCCATGAACCGTAATCTGGCATGAAGTGGAGATATTCCGAAAGACAGAAATTCTTCATTAATACTCATTGCTTTACCAATATCCGAAAATTGTGATTTCGTCTCATCACATAGTGAGCATTTCCAAAAAGAAGATGTTTCCGTAATGGCATTACTAACCTTTCCATCAATCATTGTTAGACTAAGTTGAAAAGATATGTCGAATGTGTATTGGTTTATGGTTACTGAAAGAGGTTGTAAATCATTAATTTCTTCTTTAATATATTCCACTAAATCCTTTGTTGTTGTCTTCGACTCCCTTGTGTATTCGAACCAAATAGGTCTGTAAAAATGTTTTGATCCTGGAGTGGTGTTAAGCCGTATATCTTCAAATGAGTTTTTACACTTTGATTAAGATTGCTTTAAGGAATAAGATCGCATTCTTAATGGCACCAAAGATGCTATAAATACGCTTTTATAATCCGCCATTTTCTTACTTCCACTAGCATGCTTGTATTCAGGAAGGGCTGATAGTCCGTCACATCTCCACTTACAGATTAATACAACGTCGCTCTTATTTACTTTTTCCAACTGATCTGCAGAAAAATCTGCAACTATCCTGATAGCTGTATTCTCAAGCAAAGAAGATAGCTCTACACATGCTTCCTTTTCGGTAACCGAAATAGATGGTAAAATAGTTTGCTTTTTTTCTTGAATATCCTTGTATGATGGAAGAATTGAATTTCGCTTTTCAAGCAGAGCTTTTCTTAGAATTTGATATTTGTTTCGGCTGAGGTCCACTTCAATCATTAAAGCACTTGCTTCTTCCTCTGTAAAATTGGATTGTGATGTTAGAGTAGCTACACTTTCGGCAATCCGTTTAAGACGTTCGCTTCTCCTTTTTTAACATTTCTTTGAATGTATCAGAAACTTCTTCATTCGAAATTATAGAAAGCTTATGGACCAGTTTTTTCTTTAGATCTTGTACTTAAATCATCATATGTCTTGCAGGGTGCTCCAGTTGATATTTTGCACGCCGATATTTCTATATCAGTATCCATCTAATCGGAATGTTTAATATTTAATCTGTTAGTACACTGATTCAAGAACTTCATTTTTACGTCATACAACTTTAAAAAGCTCTCTATCTGAGATGTACCAATGACGTCGACTTTTGCATGATATGTAGTTTTTATGAATTCCACTATAGCTTCTAAACGATTAAGATCATTTTTAGATAAACTCCACATAACACAACACAATTGTTCATGTTTCAATGTAATCACCATAGTAATCTACTTCGTTATGATGTTGATAAGGATTAGCTGCGCATTTATATATATCTATTAGATATATCGTAAATATATATTTACAGGTATTCTGTGAATTTTCATCAGGTAAAATATCTGAAAGAGTCAATTTGGGAGAGTACCTATACCGAATTCATTGATATTATATGTTACTGTTAGGTATCACCGGAAAGGATATTACCTGTGCATTGTCACAAGCTCATAAAAATATAGATTTTGAACCATCAGTAATAGATAAATGCTGCAGCTAGGTAAGTATACCTGTAAAGTATACCTGTACATTGCCACTAGACTATAAATATATAAATTTTTAACCATCAACAATAGATAAATACATTTGTTAAATTTAGGTAAACACCACAAATGTAAACTAATAAAATACTTATTGATTAAGTTAAAACAGACATTTTTTGTTTATTTTGTTATTTTAAATTCATTAATAGAAATATATGAATGCTTAGAAAAGGATAAAGATTTACTTAAATTTAGGAAATGTGGCAACCCTATTAAAATAAAAAATATTTATTAATTATTTTTATAAAAATATTTTGTGTATAGATATTAGTAAAAATATACAGAAATATTTATAATTTTCTAAGTAATTCTTCACGCAAAGCTAAAGGCAAAAATTGCAAGTTTGTAAAAATATAGTCATATATACAATAAATTGGAAATATAAAAGTTTAAAGGAGCATATTTCTGAAATAAGGCATGATATTGACTTGAATCTTTTTGCAAAAGATGCTATATGCTAAAGGATAAGCTTAATTTGGAATACATGTTTTTAAAATTTCCAATTTGGTCCAATTTGGGGTTTTTGGAGAAAATACAAATTTTATAATTTTAATAACATATTTGTTTATAAAGATATCTTAATGAAATTTGCAGGAAATGTGGGTCTTATTAATATAAATAAAAGCGCGTTAACCAAATTTCAATCAGGGGTAGGGTTTTCCTGAATTCCCAAGAAAACTAATCAAAATTCCCAAAAATGGGTTTTTTTACATAGAATCCACATTTTTTCGAAGGCCCGTAGATTTTGATTTAAAACTTTTAACAACATATTGGGGATTCTTAAAATATATTCCGCTTGTCGATTCGTGCTTTGGGATTTGAGAAAATGTGGTCTAAAATCAAAACTTTCATATAAAATGGGTCGAATTTGGGAGGGTATATATCATGACCAATTGAGTTATTGGGCTTGTTTTTTATTTTAAAGTCATCTCTGTGAAGTTGCCCTTCAGAAAAGTGTAAAATTATTATATATTGCTAAAGAAAATTTTATTTTAGATAAAAAAGAGTGTAGATACTTTTTCGGCTAAAAAAACATAAAAAGTCGTCTTTTTTGCAATTTTCAAATTCAAAATCGTTCATTTTTGGACTCGGTAAAAATGTTGACTTCAAATTTATTTTATTCAATAGATAATTTTGTTCTTTAACTAGAAAAAAAAACTAATAAAATCGGTCGGAAGTACTATGAAAAAAACTGGACCAAGAACATGCAAAATTATGGTGCTTAAAAATTCAAACGCAAATAACTCGAAAACTATAAGAGATAAATAGGACATGTAATCATGTTTTTTATAGGTCTTATCAGCGCCTACAACAATATATAAAAATATTTTAAATCGGACGAGAAACAAAAATTTTGCAAGCGATTAAAAATTTTTTATGTCAGAGGTATCTAACTTTCAGCCCCCTTCCAAACATAACATTGTACACTCCTCTGCTACGCCTATACCAAATTTCATGAAAATCCAACTGGCCGATCAGAAGTTACAGATTTATTTCCAAAAAATTTCGATTCTGCCCCACTGTGGACTGTTGTGATGAGATTTCGTTACACAACTATCTAATAAGATGAACTGTCAAATAAATACACATATACGAAAGTTTGTTTGTGTGCATGTGCATTTTGGAAATTACTGAAAAAAAACAATGTGTTTTTTAAATTGTTTTCTTTTAAGGTTTGTTTTATATTAAAAAAATATTTTTATAAAAATTGTGCTAAAAAAGTACGAAATTCTTAAATAAAAAGGGCATGTTTACTCCGTGACTGATAGAAAATAATGATATCTTGTAGGATTTATTAGAATATATGTACCGCTATTTAGAATTTAACATAATATGAACAAAACGGTTCCTCTCTTCTGTCGGCGTTATCTCACATATTATATCGGCGTTAATTTCAGTTGAAGATCTTGCTTTAAGAAGTAAGCGTTGTAGCCAAACAGGCACGAAACGTAATTTGAGAGGTGTTTTTAACGTTCGTTTTTTCCATCTTTCGGTTTTTCTCATGTTGCTTTTTTATTTTCTATCTTCAAAAAGTAAAAAATTATTGCCGTATGAAAAAATGTTAATGTATTTTTTAATTGTGTAATCTTCAAAAAAATTTTTTTACAAATAAAATATTTTTAAAAAATTTTAACAATTATTTTAATTAAAAAGGAATGAATTTTTCGGTTAAAATCGGATTATAGTATGTTTTTCATAGCTTAGTCTATTAAAAAACTGTAAAAACATAAAAAACAACATAGTTGCATGTTGGTTAAATATTTTATTAAAATAAAGTTGCCCTAAAAATTAAACATGTTAAGAATTATATTTATTTTTTATAAATTAAGTTGTAATATTTAAAAAAAATCGGTAACAGTGACATGTTTAAATAAAAAATAAAAAAATAAAAAATAGGCATGCCTGAAAAGTCTAGATTTTACAAAGACTATTTAAAACAAAATTAAAAAAAGGCATGTCTGAAAAAGTAATCATCTAATTTATTTTTGTTTTTTAATTATCAATAGTAAATAAATTTACATATCAATATATAACAAAGAACTGGCTGTTGAGTCCTTCGTCCTTTGTTCTTCAAAAAATAATTAAATTTAAAATATTTTCACTTTACAATTTTCTTAATAAGTCTATTGGTATGTGTTGTTTAATTTTATTAAACTCTAATAGTTGTATTGATTTTAGGAGATCTGTAGGAACTGATTGTCAACTGGTTGGTGAATTAACTTGCTATGGCCAAGTCGAAGGCTGGATATAATTTTCTGTTGGTATTTGAGAGTTTTTGCATGACATATTTCGTAGGGTTTATCATTCTATAATAGTTGTTTGGTGAAATTTAATTTCTATCATGTATTTCTTTGTAGACGTAGTTTTTAATATCTTTTGTTGTGTAATTGTTAACCATTATTAAAGGAAATAGAAAAGCTTATTTGGTTACTTTGTAAGTATATTCGTTTTCTCGAATTTATTTATGACCAGGAGTATAAAGTAGTTTAGGAGTAGTTCTCGAACATTTATGATTAGTGGATCTTTATAATTAGAGTTCTTAATCGCTTTTATTCATGATAAGCTATCTGAACAAATGATTAGCTTTTTCCTATGTGGTTTTAATGTTATCGTTGTTTCTGTAGCAGTGATTTCAGATATAAATATGGAGGTATAGTGTGAAACCAATCCTTTCCTAATTATGTGAGCATCATCTGTTACTATTGCATACCCATTTCCAAAATCTGATTTAGAACCACAATTATGGTCTTAATTTTGGGCTTTCTTTTTAGTTTGAGATATGACTTCGAAACATCAAATGTTATAATTGTTTTGTTTTGAGATATCCTGATTATTTGGTTGCAAAAGGAATCGTCTAAATTCAGTGTAACAATTGCAAAAATCTAATACCGAATTTCTTAATACTTTTTCGTAGCCTAAACGGACATACTATGTAAACTCTTGTTTTCCCAATTTCCCAATTATACCTACATATTTATATACGTACTTCCATGTAGGTCTTTAGTAAAAGATTTTTGGCGGAAGAGATTGTCAATTTTTTTTTCTTTTTTTTTGGAAATCAAGTTCGTTTTTCAGGAATGTCAAGTTAGATTACAACCCTACAGCCGACTATTTTTTAACGAATTTTAATAAAAGTCAAAGTGGAAAGTGTCTTGATTTTTTTTTTTTTTGATAGAAGAATGTAGGCGTTTTCAAAGGTAGAATTGTCATATTTTAACCTCTCTAAAATTTTCTCTCTAGGCTTCCTACCAAAAAAAAAATAAAAAATTAAAGATGAACTCTTTTAGATACACGTCACTAAAGAAAATTCTTACAAAAAAATATGTTAATAAAAATATTTTCAAAATGTTGATATCTTTTATATAATTTTAATAAATATATTAATCACCTAAAAGCTATAGAGTTGCCACAGTTCTCGAAATAAAAAGGAGAAAAATTCATTTTACATGCCTGTATCCTCCTCTACACATGCACCAAATTTTATTTAAATCGGTAAGCAAGATCAAAATTTTTTTAATTTAAAATTGAATTACTCTAAACAAAAAACAGCAGATTTATAAATGCACAAGTAAAAAGCGCAATTTTGCGAGACTAAATAGTTGCTACAACATAGCAAAACACGATCAAGTGCTTGTAAAAGAAAACTTAGTGAATATTTTGTGCTTTTTTGGAAGTTATTAATAATTACTTCGAAAAACGTAATAATAAATGTTTTTTTAACAGGAAAAAAGGTCAATAATTTCTGAAAGAATTTATATTTTACAAATTTAAAAGTAATTTTGTAATCATAGTTTTAACAAAAGTACTTCAAAAGTAATGAACAAAGAAGCTTAGATGAAGAACATCCTACAGAGTTTTGCTTATATATATATATATATATATATATATATATATATATATATACATATATATATATATATATATATATATATATAGACATATATATATATACATATTTCATATGATGATAAATCCCCTTTCATAATTTTGGACCACTCTAATATATGTACATACATATGCTTATGTACTATATTAATCTCTCATATTTTATATAATTAAAAGGTTTGCTGAGGTATGTTAAGTTATGTATAAACAAATTTAATAGCACAGTGCACATTTGGTTATACTCTATCTTTGATATGCTTCATTAAACAATATGTTTATACAAACATAGTTATAAAAATGTATGTTCTATAATAAAACATATTGTTTATTTATTTATTTATTATTATTATTATTTTTTGTGAAATCAATATTAATCAAATAGCTGAGCTTTCTTCTTTATTTATATCCATCCTTTACAATGGAAGAGGATAATATTTGATGTCAAGGTCAGTATAAATATTAATACAGAAATTATGAAACACAAATTTGTATATGCAAAAAAAAATTACAAACAAAACCTCCGCTACGTAAATTTAAACCAAGTTTAAATAAAATATTCCTTTTTATAATATTTTATAATAATTATTTAGACATTTTTAATTTATTTTTCATTTTTTTCATATACTTATTTCTATTGCAAAAAGAATTGTTAATTGTTTTATATATAATAAATATTATTAAGGTGGTTGAAATTTCTTATTTATTTTATTATTGATATCTATATATATATATATATATATATATATATATATATATATATATATGTATATACTAATGTATTATTCACAAAAATAATTTTTGTTAGTTGAATAAAATAATGCATTTATATAAAAAGTGTAATTTTTCCTACCGGGGTTTAAGAGACAATTTAAAATTGACAACATTTTGTCAAATAAAAAATCTCAAAAATATAAATATAACTTTAAATAACAATATTTCTTGAAACATTTTATGGAATTCAATGATATAAACGGTATCCGAATTGTGATTACATCAGCATCAGTATAAATATTTAACAAATAAAAAAGATTTTTGAAAAATGCAGTTTCATTAAAATGTATTTTTTAAAAATGTGTATTTTCCGTTGAATATGCTATTTCAAATTCTTGATTTTTTTATCATACTCGTATTTAGAAAGTAGGGAATCTTTACATTAAAATCTTACATAAAAATAAAACTCCAAATTTTTTTGGAACGCACACATCTACTATGCACAATTTCGCTTTTTCTAAAACCTATTCACATTTTTTCATATAAAAGTTCTTTTTTTCTGGTATTATTGTTAAAACTTTAATAGAATTACATATTTTATTTAAAAAATAAATAAATAATAAACAATAAATAAATTAATATTGCAATTTATAGTGCACATAAAGAAAAATTAAAATTAAATGAATTCGCACTTGCTTGCAAAACAAAAACAATTTATATGAAAAATCTTTCATAATGAAGTGTTTTGCAAAAGTTCGCCCATAAATCATTTTTTCAAAAAAAAAAAGAAAGTATTATATTTTTATATGAAAAATGTGGAACATGTGTTTTGAAAAGTTTTATTATACGTAATAGATTTACGGGTCCCAAAAATTTGAGATTTGTATTTTATTGTAAAGATTCCATATTTTCCAAATATGTTAAAAAATAAAATATTTTAAATAGCATATTTAACGAAAAATACATTTACATTTTTTAAAAATCTTACTTATTTTTGAAATGTTTGTATTAAAGCCGACATAAGCTAAATTCAAACGCCGTTTGAATCATTAAAATTCGCAAAACCTTCCCAGAGCTATTGCTATTTAAAGTTAAATACTTTTGAATTTTTTTTTTCTTTTTGAGAAAGTAAAAAAACGAAGTAAAATCGCGAGTTTTCGCAATTTTGTGAAACTGAAAACTAAAACTGATAAAACTAAAACTGATAAAACTAAAACTGATAAAACTAAAACTTAAAGAAGTCTGTATATATAAATTTTTATAGAAATTGAAAGACCACAGGTAAAAAAGCCTTTTTTCGGGCCTTCTTTTATGGAATTGTGAATAAATATTCTTCAATTTGCAGAAAAAAATTAGTTAATCTGAATAAATTCTTTATTCAAGTAAAATTGAATAAAAGTTCATCAATATGAAGAAAAATTTTAGTTAATTAAAATAATATTTTATTAATTTGACAAAAAATTTGTCAAATTAACTACCTTTTAATTAACTAAATCAATCAGTCACTGATTTACGAAAAATTAAAAAAAAATCTATTGTAGTAGCCTAGGACTAGTAGATTCCAGAAATGTATGTCCTATGTCCAGATTCCATCTGGGATCATAGATATATAATTTTGAAGAATGTGTTTTTTCACTATGATGATATGGAAAAATGTGGAATTTTCAAGTGGCTCCAGTGGACATTAGGAGCAGACATGAATCGGGTAAGTGGAAGATTGGAAGTAGCCTAGGACTAGTAGATTCCAGTAATGTATGTTCTATGTCCAGATTCCATCTGGGATCAGATATATATAATTTTGAAAAATGTGTTTTTTCACTACGATCATATGGAAAAATGTGGAATTTTCAAGTGGCTCCAGTGGACATAAGGATCAGACATGAATCGGGTAAGCGGAAGAGTGGAAGTAGCCTTGGACTAGTAGATTCCAGAAATATATGTTCTATGTCCAGATTTCATCTGGGGTCAAACATATATAAGAATCTATGGTTCGTAAATTTCAGGGAATATTGAATAGATTTTAATAATTTAAGGTGTGGTTTTTTTAATTGTTATCCTCTAAAGCATTTCAAGCAAATAAAAGCATTTCAATGAAATTAATTAAAATTCATGACCTGAAAAACACGGAAGGTTGAGCTGTGTAGGTTTTGATACTTAGAATATCAATTTTACTTAAATAGTTCTAATTATATCCCTTAATATCAAAAACTTATTGACGCAAAAATATGGATCTAATCTGATAAAGAGAACATTTCCGAAAATCGTTATTTTTTTACAAAAATAAAATAAATACTATATTTTTTTAATTTGATATCAGTAATAATCACTTTGCTCCTTTACTTCTTATTATTTCCAAAAAGTAAGAAATTGTAAGAAAAACAACAAAATTCGTAATATCCTGCAAATTTTGAGAAATTTCGCAAAAAAATGTTTTGATGATAGTTGGTGCACTAAAGATTTACTAGCTGCTTAAATTTTAAGTCAATTATGAATTTAATTGAATGAAGAAAGCAAAAGAACTTTAGCTTTTAAACTTTATTTAAATCTTTTATATTTACTACAAATAAGAAATAATTTATTAATTTTTTTAATTAAATTTGCTTTTCTATTTCAAAATAACACTAAAGATATCAAGCTATTTCATTTACAACAAAATGAGACGTCAATCTTTCAAATCGTTGAAATACTCAAGCAATTATATAAGAATTTCAAAACTTTATCAAATTATTTTTAATATATTTTTAGGCTTTATTTGAAACATACTTGGGGCAAAAATAAAAACGTATAAAAATTTAAATAAATCATTCTATATAAAACCGAACGAGTTCTAAAATTTTTGTCCAATTTAAAAGAAAATAAGTCTTGTTATGCTTACAAAAAAAGTCTTCAAAAAACATTACATCATTGCATACCCTTTTAAGAAAAATGTATAATAAATTGCGTTTGAACTTGAAAATTTTCATTTTTTTAAATGTTATTTAAAAAAACTTCTTTCAATATTTTACCAAAATATATACAAATGTATATGAATAACAATCTTAAAAAGAATAAGTTAACAAAACAATAACAGAATTTATCCATCATTTTGGGGGGCAAATTTCCCTTTTTCCCCCTGGATCCGTGCATGCGCTTACCCGATTCATGTCTGCTCCTTATGTCCACTGGATCCACTTGAAAATTCCACATTTTTCCATATGATCATAGTGAAAAAACACATTTTTCAAAATTACATATCTCTGATCCCAGATGGAATCTGGACATAGAACATACATTTCTGGAATCTACTAGTCCTTGGCTACTTCTACTTGGCAACCTTTCTAAGAGTGGTAACCCATAATCAACTGCTGATTAGCGGGACTTACCTAGTGTCTACATTAGGCAAATTTATATCAAAACAAACGTCAAAATCAGTGCGAATATATACAAGGTAACCTTAGTTAAATAGTTGATTATTATTTTGGTTGTTACAGTTATCAAACTGCATATATAAAAAACAACAATAAATACGCTATATTGTTGTTTTTGTGCAACTGTTGCCACCTTCCACAAATTCGCGTTAAGTTTGATGTAGAGAGAAGTTAGAAATATTTACTGGACCTTGCAAAATGAATTTACAGAACAACATAATTTTACTAGATTCTCCAACAAAACAATGTGTCGGTCCCCAAAAGTGTTTTTTGGGTCGTAAAATATTCTACTGTTGCCGCGACCAGTACCTTTATGACATAAAGGATTTCAGTAGAATCCTGCTAAGCTGTATTTAGATTCTGAACTGTATGACAATACTAGGCGGCTTAAAATGATTTTGTATAAGTATATCACAATTTTGACATATATATATTTTAAGGAAATAGGTCGAATCTGTTCCACGACGGGTGCATCTGGTAACAATAGATTAGAATAACTAATATTAATCATAAATATTGAAAATTAGCGTTATTTAAAAAATAATTTTTATTAAATTTTTGTGGTCCACATATATTTTCTATGAAAATTTTAAAAATCATTTAATTGTTGCCACAAAATATACATAAGAATTATATTTTTATCTGACTTTTAAAGCTTAATAATCATAAAAGCTATAAAAAAGATTTGCATATGAAATGTCTATTTTTAAAGAAAATAAATAACTCTATAGGTGCACATAGGAAGTTCAATTTTTTCTCATAAAAAATTACAATGATTTTCCAAAATGAAAATTCATCAGTTAACAGAACGAGTAAATATTTGATTTTCAAAATGACTTAAGTCTCATTTTAAGAGAGTTGGATGCGTCATATATGCCTAATATGTAGGTAGACTTCAAAGTTGTAAAAATGGTGTTACGGAAAATAATTGTTTGTATATAAAGAACAATATAATGATGCAATATTTTATTTCGGCAAAAGCTTCGTAAACATTAATGTAAAAACCGAATATGAAAACAAAACGTAATTTATTACAGCTGATACGTAAAAAAGTAGACAGGCCTGTTTTATTAGTTCGGTACGTTACATTTATGTTTATATTTACGAAATAGTACCCCGTTTACACAGAACTCTTTACATTTGTGTTTTCTAAAGAGTAATGAGGCCTAAATTTGGTTAAAAATGTGTCAAATTTATATTCCTAAGGTACATCTATCTCCACGTCATTATTATTTTAAATCTCTTTTGCATAAGCAAACTGAAGGACAATAATATTTTAGTTTCAATCGATTACACGCTGCTACAAAATGGTACTTTTTATTTTCAATCGGAAAACGATCTGATGTGTCCTTCGTGAGGACATCACAAAACAATTTTCAGAAGTTTCGAAACAACCCTAAATTGAAAGATATTGCGAAAAAATCCGTTTTCAGGGTAGTTCCTGTACTATAGACCTCGTCGCCTCATAAATTTTAAATCATTTTAAGATTTTTAAATTGATTTAGAAAACATAAGAATATAACTTTTTACGATATAATAATCTTTTATACACACTAAAATTAAGTAATGATTTATTCGCAATTTTAAAGTTATTTTCATTCTTTTTTCAAAATTTGGTGTTTGATTTTTTGATTTTTTTTTTACTCGTTATTTTGAATTCAGTGGAAACGTAGTTATATTACATTTATATATAAAATTTTATATGATATTTCCCTATAAGTATTTGGAAGTTATTTTCCTGGAAGAAATTTACGCAATACTTATATTTTTCTAACATTGCATTTTTAACAGTTTAAAGAAAATTAGGAAGCAAACAAAAAAAATACATAAAATTTAAAATTTTTTTTATTATTTTTATCCTCAAAGTATCGTCCTTTTTTCAGTAAGGTTATTATCACCTCCGCAATATATTGATCATATCCTATTTAGATCATCCGGAAGAAATTAATGCAAACTTTTATTTTTCAGTCACAATTTTTTTCACTTATCGAAAAATTGTTCAAAAATGAAAAAATATTAAAAAAATGTATTTGTCTTTTAGCAAAAAAAAATTGGATATTTTGTGTGAGCGTTTCAGTTTTTGTGCTTTAGGATGTTAAGCTTTACAAGATGTAAAAGATTTTTTATTATATTAATTCAAAATTTATTTAGAGATAATTTTTCCATATATTTGTTACATCTTCCAGAAGATTATGCGGCGGTATCTTCTCTTTTTCACCTACGTGATTATCTAGCAATATTGCCTATTTTTCTTCCAGGCGTATTGATTTCTCATTGCATAGATGTATCGCCTGTGACGAACACTCTCTCCCGATGGGTGAAACTTCCATAATACGAATATGATTATTGCGGCAACAAAATTTTTATTTTAAGTAATACGAATTCGAATCACTTTCGTATTATTTTGCTTGTAGGATTTGCTTAGAATAAAACGAGATATATCTGTATATATAAAATCGATTAAAAACTCAAAAAGTCATTAAAAATTTGTTAAAAAATTCTTTATATATTTTAAGGAAAATTATTATTTTTATATATATAT
The DNA here is from genome assembly GCA_932274085.1 of Protocalliphora azurea. Lineage (NCBI taxonomy): Eukaryota > Metazoa > Arthropoda > Insecta > Diptera > Calliphoridae > Protocalliphora > Protocalliphora azurea. The sequence continues at coordinate 75,207,341 of OW026519.1, forward strand.
ATATTTTTTTTTTCGACGTTGCATAGGCTTTTATAGAAAAAATTTTAATCGCAGTTAAACTTTAAAAAAAAATTTAAACATTTAATATTTTCTATACGTTGTTTTAAAATTAGCTTTTAATATTTGACCAAAAATCAACGAATGCATACGGTTGAAAAACAGTTGTTTGAGAATAACACGAAATTTTTGGTATGTATTGGACTTAGTTTTCTTTCAAAATTAGCAAATTTGTTTTAGTAATTTTGATAGGAGTCTAAGTCCATTTGAGGTCGTAGAAAACTTATAGATAAATGGATTTAGGTCACTTCAAAATAAACCGCTCATATGTATAATTAGCGTATTTCGAAAAATTAACGAAGGGATAATGACAGGACGAAACTTTTGAGAAACGGTATCTTAGCATAAAGTAAATTTTCATTTGAGGAAGAGATTGTTTGCGATTCCGATGTAAAAAGATCCCTCAAACGATACATATTGATGAGCTAAATACGGAAAAAATATTTAAAATTTTAATTAGATTCATCTTCAGTTCTCTACCAGCGCACAGTGTCCCATTAAAAAAATGAAATGGAAATAAATTTGGAATTCCCAAACGGCTGGTTCGATTTCAACGAAATTTCACGCGGACGAGTTTAGGTTTCGAGTTTGGACGATATAGACATAACGAGGGCGGGACCACAGGGTCCTAAAGTTGGACGCCTCGGTATTAATAATATTAAAAACGATCCTGATTCGTTATATCTTAATAGATTTAAAATATTTTTATATGAGTAGATTCTGCTAGTCCAGATCAACTAGCATTCTATAGCGGGTTCAAATTTCACTCGATTTTTTTAAAATATATTTTGTTTTATTAACAACAAATTACAAAATTGTGTAAAAAAAATTAAAAAATCTTTACTATATCAAAAGTTATATAAAAATTTTTCTTAAGTACCACATATAGTATTTATACTTTTCTGAAAGACAACTTTATAAAAAATTGTGTGAAGGAAAAGCTAAAAGCTTTAGTTCTGCGAGAACGAGAACACAGTGTGCAATTAAAAAAATGGTCGGAACAGCTGTTCCGATTTTAATGAAAATTCACATAGTGATAGTAGAGTACTAGACGAGTTTAAGTTTTGATCTTGAACCATATAGACCTACAGGGGGCGGATCCCAAAGTTGGACACTTCGGGTATAAAATTTTTTAAAACGATTCTGATTCCTTATATCTGAACCGATTTGAATGATTTTTATATAGGATCCTGCTGGTCGAGATCTACAAAAAAAAATCGTTATTTGTGTAGGTCTCCTCTTTTAGTTTAAGAGATATTGGGCTTCAAAGTTTACTTTTTGACCTACCTTGGTGAAATTTTTTCGCTACAGCGATTTTTCCGAAATACTTTTTTCCCCCGATTTTTCTGAAATACTTTTTTTATTTTCTTAATTAACAAATTTGTGATTTTATTTTTTTTTTTTTTTTTTAAATCTACGGATTCAAAAGTTATATGCATTTGAATTTTATATTCTTTTTTAGTTATAAAAAATTTTTCTTAAGTAACATATATAGTATTTATACTATTCTTATAGAAAATTCTGTGAAGGAAAAAAAATTTTAAAAACTTTAATCCTGTTTTTCCAATATTTACCCTAATTTCTCAAATCGCAAAGCTGGAATTAAAAAAGTATATTTTTTACATAGTTCAATGTGTTTGTAATTTTTTAGAATTGCGGGATTCCGGTTGATAAATCTAAAAAAAATAAATTAGTTTTGCATTAAGTGTCAAAAATCTATACAACTGTAAAATTTTATTAAAAAATATATATTAATAAAATTTTTATTGCATAATTAAAAATTAATAATAGCACAAAATCTCGACTCAATTTCTTTTTCGATATATTTTTGCAAAAATTCTTCAAATTCAAATTCTTCTATTATAAAAGTTTGTATATATATACTTCAAAAAAAGAAAAACAATTCTAAATATTAGTGTATTTATCATTTTTGCGTGTGCAATTAAAGGATACAAATTTAATAATTTCAAGTAATTTGGTTAATTTTGCTTTATTTGTATATGATTGGTAAAGCCGTTCGTGATAATGCCGTAACCAGAAATATTTTAATAAACCTGAAGATTTTCTTTTTTTAGCATATTGCTAAATTCATATGCTTTAGTTAGATCCGTCAGAGGGATAAGAAACCCAAATTATATACAATTTTTTAGGAAATTTTGTCTTCTTTTCAAATATATAAATAAACATTTTTATAATACGAAAATTTCTTGAACACATTTTGCAAAAATATATCGAAAAAGGATTGAGAATCTCGCAATTCTCAAAAAAAAACTTTTAAAAATTTCCAAAAATGGAATTTTTTACTTTTTTTCCATATCTTCCCAACCGATATAGAGGAGCAAAAATTTCTATTACCAAAAAATTAAAAATACATTGAAGCATGAAAAATATAAAATTTTTAAATTCCAGCTTTGGAATTTGAGGAATTATACCCTATATAGTTTTAAATCTATTTCCTTAGAGCTTCCATCCGATATATTACAACCCCATTCAGGTCTGTCCTAAATGGCTCTACCTCAACTTTGAATATATATCTCTGAAATATGAATAATTATATTCCACCCTTTGTAGCATATATTCTGAGAAACAACTGGGAATACCCTATATAGTTTTGAGATCTACTCCCTTAGAGCTTTCATCGGATGTATCACAATCCCATTCATGTCTGTTCGAAATGGCCCTCCAACAAATTGGAATATAAATCTATGAAATATGAAAGATTATATTCCACTTCTCGTAGCATGTCTCCTGAGAAACAATTAGGCATACCCTATATAGTTCTGAGATCTACTCCTTTAGAGCTTTCGTCTGATATATCACCACCTAATTCAGGTCTGTCCAAACAACAGGAAACAGGAAACAAATATTCACTTGTTTCTTGTTGTCTAAACAGTTTTGGGTTATACTCCACCAGACCTTTAATCTGGTGAACCATAAACCCAGTCAGGTGTGTCCAAAATCAAAATATGGCACGCAGTTTTTTACACTTACGTAAATTTTGCCAAATTTCAGCACCTCGTAGCATGTCTCCTGAGAAACAACTGGATATACCCTTTGCAGTTTTGAGTACTACTCCTTTAGTGCTTTCACGTGATATATCACAACAATGTGACCTGAATATGGGTACTTCTGTTGCGCCATATCCTAGTGCGGTATATATTTCTTTATTTAGCTTTTTCCAAAAAAATTTAATTGTGATGTTTTTTTAATAATATAATAAAAATAGTTTTTAAAAAAGTGTTTTTTTGCTGTAAAAACTTTTTTTTTTTTTAATACACAATGTGTGGAACGTATTTAACAGCGTGTGTAACGTATTTATCAGAGGGTGGAACGTATTTAACTTACGAATTTATCTTCACACACATTAGAATTATCCATTTCGGGTGCCCCGATGGCCTAGATGGTAGTGAGCTAGTCTGTCAATCTGGCGGTTGGGGGATCGATTCGCACCAGAGACTCTGGTCTGTTTCACTGCAACGAGCTATGGTCTTCGTTACTCCGCTCGGTTAGAATTAGAATATAATTTGTAATTGTATTGTAATTATAAAATAAATAAATAAAAAATTATCCCTTTCATATTCTTTATATTCAATGTAACTTTGACTACTTTTATGCACAAACTACAAAGTAACATAACAGAAAGCATGATACGATACAACCTTGGCCAATTAAACAATATCACCTAAAAGGAAAAAGTATTGTTACGAAATTGTACTTGAATTCAAATATAACTGTTTTAACGGCTGGTTTAAATCTTTCTCAATGCTTCTAGACATTTCCGTTTATGTTAACAGCAGTTAACATATCTGTAAAAATTATTAACAGTTATAAACATACAACATTGAATAAAAAGCTTTCACCATTGTTTGTAAGTATGGCAACACTAAATGTTGAAACTGCTAACATTAACATTAAAAGCTATAGTTTGTCCGTTAAGAACATTGTAGAAAGAAATAGAGCTTTCGAGAAACATCTAATAGATGTCAGTGTAGTCTAATTGGAAGCGTCGTTAAGTAAAGACAAATTAACTGCCTTGGTTGTATAATCTTGTACATTATTAAAGTGTGCTGTATAAAGTGTGTAATTTAAATGTGTGTTTATATTAGAACGCAAGTGACTATTTAAACTGTTATTGTTGTACATTTTTAAATAAAATAAAGACTTGTTACAATTTTTAAACTACTAAACTGCTGTTATTTACAATCAAAGTACAGGTTTATTTAAAGGAAATAAACGACCGTTTTTAAAAGGTAAAAACGTAACAATTGGTGTCAGAAGTGGGATTGCAAAATAATAAGCAGTCATGAAGTTTGAAGAGCTTAAAGTGGAGCAACTCAAGAGAGAATTGAATAAGTTGGAGTTACCTACAGCTGGTAATAAAGCAGAATTACAAAAGAGGCTGATAGATGAATTCAAGCGGCGTAATATTGACATCGGAACTTACGAATTCGAGTATAGAGAAGAAATGGAAGTTTCTACACGTGCAACAACAAGCATGGATTTATTCACAATGTTTGCTGCTTTGATGGAGCAATTTAAGGAAGTTAAAGAAGAAAATAAAATAATGGAAATGAAATTTCAAGAAACTTCTAGAGCGACAGACGAAAAACTTCAGAAAATTTCGGAAAATATAAACAGCAGAGTGGATGATAAAAAGGTGTCCGACTTAGAGAGCTGCCTAGATATACAAGCCAAAGTCGTTGATAAAGTTGGTTTAGACAACGAAATAGCCAAAGGTGTTGATAAAAAACTACATGATCTAGAAATAATCTTCAATGCCAAGATGGACAGGTGCGAATTATTCCAAAAGAATAAAGGCCCCTGGTTTTGATGGCACCACACCATTTAATGTGTTCAAGTTCCAGTTTGATACAATTGTCCTTAGAAACATGTGGAACGACGAAGAAAAAGCTATAGAGTTGATATTGGCCTTAAGAGGAAATGCAGCGGTAGTTCAAGAAAGCGTGCCAGCGTGTAACAGAAACAGTTATAATGACATAATGGAGGCGCTACAACGTAAGTACGGTGGTGAACATAAAAAGGAATTATACCGAATGGAATTGCGTGGTAGAATACAGAAGCCCAATGAGACACTACAAGATTTTGCGTTTTAAATCGAGCGTTTTCTACAGCTTACTTATCCAGGGGAAATAGCCCGTTTTTGGACCATATCAAGATAGAGGCATTTGTTAATGGCATTCGCGATCCTGAAATAAAACACGCGGTTTGTGCCACACCTAAACCATCATTTACTGAAACCGTCTCATTCGCACTGGCACAAGAAACGGCGAAAATAATTTCAAAGCCACAAATATGCAAGGTGCGAAATGTTGACGTTGTTGCTGATAATGAGAGAAATATAGTCGACGAATTAAAAAAGGTTTTGGAGGCGCTTAATGAGAAGCAAAATAAAGCCAAAGTAAAATGTTATAACTGTGGTAAATCGGGTCATATTCAGCGAAACTGCAAAGCACTAAGAAAACGAACTAGATATGCCTCGCCTCAAAGAAATAACCGGCAGTCGAATCATCAATCATCACAAGAATTACCTTTAAAACTAAAACGAGCCAGCTCTATAGGGCAAGAGCTAGATCCCACATCTGAGGGTCCCACAATCTTCATATCCGTAATACAGCAGAAAAATAACAATCTTATTGCTCCTGGGTACATCAACGGTCAGAAGCGCGTTTTTACTATAGACACCGGGGCATCGTAGTCTATCGTCAGGCCAGATTTAGTCAAGAAAACAATTGAACCATTATGTGGGGTAAGTCTGCGCACAGCTACTGGGGAGCCGGTCACTGTCTATGGTAAAGTAAATGTGAAATTAACCATTGTTGCCGATATTGTGGACGAAGTTATCATTGGTGCTGATTTCATGATTAGCCATGGCATTACTTTGCATATGGGAGAAAAAGTTATGATTTGGCGAAATGTGGAGATACCCCTTGACGTCGGATATGAAAATAGAACTCAAGTGAGAAAGCTAGTTACCACCACAATCAGAAAATTTAGTATGGGCTCGCATGGAGGGATATGAAAATAGAACTCAAGTGAGAAAGCTAGTTACCACCAAAATCAGAAACTTTAGTATGGGCTCGTATGGAGGGAGATTGTGAGGACAACAGTTTGTGGGTGATAGAACCAGCAGAAATAACAAGTGATCTTGTAACAGCAAAAACCTTCGGTAGGCCCGCATCAACAAATAATGAAAACACTTCCCAAGAGCAAGATGACCTAAACGAACTTCATGAATTCGTATGCAGACGAATAAAAATGACCAGCGACAAAATAAAATTCAGATAAGATCGAGCAGCGAATTCTGAAGGATTTAACGAAGGCCAGCTTGTACTGCTGTATAACCCACAACGTAAGAAAGAACTGTTCCCCAAACTACAAACCCATTGGGACAGACCATACAAGGTGATTAATAAATTAAACGACGTGGTGTACAGAATATGGAACGAAAAGAGGCCGAGATTTAAAATAAAGGGCTAGCTACCTATGGGAGAAGTGATTCTGGCTTAAGCAGTGTTACGAAATTGTACTTGAATTCAAATATAACGGTTTTAACGGCTGGTTTAAATCTTTCTCAACGCTTCTAGACATTTCCGTTTATGTTAACAGCAGTTAACATATCTGTAAAAATTATTAAAACGTAACAATTTAATAAAAAGCTTTCACCATTGTTTGTAAGTATGGCAACACTAAATGTTGAAACTGCTAACATTAACATTAAAAGCTCTTGTTTGTCCGTTAAGAACATTGTAGAAAGAAATAGAGCTTTCAAGAAGCATCTAGTAGGTAATACAGTGTATATAAATTGGCCGTGAGAACACCATTGTAAAAATTAACTTAAATACTATAAGATGTAAAAGAAAATGAATGGAAATAAATAAAACTTGAAACTTGAAACACCATTGAGTCAGTCTAATTGGATGCATCGTTAAGTAAAGACAAATTAACTGCCTTGGCTGTATAATTGTGTACATTATTAAAGTGTGCTGTATAAAGTGTAATTTATGTGTGCGTGTATATTAGAACACAAGTGACTATTTAAACTGATATTGTTGTACATTTTTAAATAAAATAAAGAGTCGCTACAACTTTTAAACTACTAAACTGCTGTTATTTGCAATCAAAATACAGGTTTATTTAAAGGAAATAAACGACCGTTTTTAAAAGGTAAAAACGTAACAGTATATTAGATAAATTGAATCATTAACCATATTGTAATGTGTAGGCAACGAATTATGCAAGTAACTCAGATTAAGCCTACTGTATAGGGATTTAAAAATGACAGACTTAACTGGATAAAATAGATTCTAATTAAAGTCGCCCATTATAATAACATTACTATACATCATAAGATCACCAAAAAATTTTTTTATGAATCCAAATTACCATGTGGTAAATGAACAACTCTAACAAGACTTACAGAATCCTCAACATAAATTTCAGAAAGTAAAGCTTCGTATATATCATTATTATTAGTACTATTTACTACCCTAAATTTAAGACCGTCAACTATATAAAGCCCAACACCACCTCCTCTAACAAGTTTATCATTTCCACAGTCCAATTAACGATTTGTCTGAAACATATGGTTTTAGCCATGTTTCAGATAGTCTCAGAATATGAAATTTAATATCCACAAAAATATACCTTAGTTCATCAATTTTCACACTCCTAGTAGATAGATTTACACTTTGACAATTGATATGATTAATGTTTAGGTTACCATCATATTCAGGAAAAAATATTTATCGCTGATACAGGGCCTTTTTTGTAGTAATTTTGCTTTTTCAATTGTATATATTTATTTTGCAGACATTTACAGTACTTCTGTTATGTGCTTAACATAGCACTGTTAACCTACAGGTTTGCGCCTTTTGCTAAAAAATCTTAAAATTTATCTTCACACACATGCAATTCTTATATTTTATGTGCAATTATATTTATAATAGGTACATCTATTCTGTTTTAATTAAGCGAAAAATTAGTTTCATCAAAAAAAAATTGCATAAAAAGTATTCATGACCTGAGATCGCGGTATCTTTAATATTTAATGTAAACCAATCTGTAAGTGTTATTATAGCTTATATCGGAATCAAGTGGCACTCAAAAATAACTACGCGTATGAATTTAGTGCAACTTTTCAAAATATTAAAAGGTGTGCATTTTTGTCATTGAAATTTTTTTACAGTTCTATAATTAATATTTTGAACTTTTTTCATTTAGTGATTTTTTGTGTAAAAGAAAAAGACATCAGTAATTTAAATGCAATAAAAAAAAACAAAATCCTATGTACACTTTGCTTTTTACTCGGTATTCTAAAGGTAGTTAAATCAGAATTATGATCCAGATTATATGACGTAATGATCCTCCTTTAATTTGTATTTTGTATACTTAAAATGGAATTTTTACAATTTTTTTTAAATTTCTGATTTTTAACTATCATAACATAAACGATAATTTTTTGTCCATTAATATTATATTAAAAAATGTTCTGGTTATCAGATATTAAAAATATATCAGCAAATGTTATAAAAATAAAAAAAATGTATAAAGTTGTATTGAAAATGTACCGTTATGATATTTTTAGTATTTTGTTTTGTTGTTTACAAAATTTCGTTAAAAATTTGCGCCACTTGAATAGAACTCCTGAGTTCTTATTAGTTTTTATTAGTTATTAGTTTCCTTTAAGTTTGTGGACACGTGTGGTAATTTAACTTAAAATATTAAAAACTTAAAGTGTTTTAATGAAATAAACTTAAAATGGGTCCCGGAAAAGCTTTAATGAAGTCAGAGAAGAGACTAATTAAAACTTACAGGGACATGGGATTTCCTATAGCAGAAATTTCCAGAAAGATCAACAGAACAAGCCTGGAGCTCCATTAACCTAGAATACATAACCAAGTTATACAAATCTATTCCAGATAGGTGAAGTTTTGACTAAGAAAGGTGGAATTTCCCACTACACACAGAGAAAAAATATAGTTGTAGTAACCATAATCTTAGAGCAACATGATTGGAACATATGATCACAGCGAAAAATAGAAATGATTATAAGTAATAATAATTACGGTTCCACTTTGTCATATTGCATCCGATTTTATGGTTTGTTTTTTTCATGTTATGATTATAGCTTTACATATAACTGAATAATCTTATCGTATCATTTTACCACATTGTCATATTATGATTCCATTTCATCATATTATTAACTCATTTTATCATATAGTTATCCAATCTTATCATATTATTATTTAGTTTTGTCATGTTATTATTCCATCATATCATATATTAATAAAAATTATTTTTAGTTTTACAAAAACTATATATATATATATATATATATATATATATATATATATATATTGCTTGAATCACACCAAGTATAACCAAACCTTGTCTATTTATATTTATTCACATATAAACTAAATTAAAAATACATTAAAGTTAGAGCAAATATTAAAAAAAATATATACATATTTAAAAACAAGCAAGTATTGAAGTTTTTCACTAAGTTTGTGAAAAGGATTCGTATTATATATACTTGTAATATTTTATTTTTATATGAATAATAATATTAATATTGTTTAAAAACAGAATAAGGAGAAAGACTACAAATATTTAATGGTTGTGGAAGTAACGATATGTTTCATATTAACAAAATTTTGTTTCTGGTAAAAATATTGAAAAACATTTAATTTTTGCAGTTATTAAAGTTCAATAAAATTAACAATGAGAACATAATATTGTTGTAGTGGCAATGCTGTAACCATGTTTTTTCTCTGCGTGTACTAATTTTATCTATTTATAAATAAAATCTCAGAAAAAAGTAAAATGAAGAAGTTTTCTTCACAAATTTATTCTTATTTTTTTTGAGTATTCTATTCAAGTGGAGCAAAATTTGTTGCCTTGTTTTTCAGTCATAAAATAAAAAAAAAAAAATTATATAAAACTAACAGTTAGAGATATGAAAATAGTTTTAATTGCATTGAATTCCACATCAAACATATTATATTCAGTGAAAAAAATGTCTAGATAGTTCGATTCAAAAAAGATATTAAGCTCTAAACAAAAATGTGGCTGAGATGTGCTATGCAAGTGGCGAGCGGTGTACATTAGAGTGCACCAAAATTTACCGACTTTTGCAATTTAGCCGTAACTCCCTGTAGAATCGGTCATTGAGTTTTAAAAAGATATTGTGTGAAATACTAGTGAAATCGGATATCGTTAACCCATACCACATCGGACCTGAAGTGTTGAAAATTTGAAACGGGAGTTTTGAATTTAAAAAAAATCAATATTTTTTAACCAAGCATAGGAAGGGTCTTGAATTATCCTACAGAAACAAAAACATATTTTTCATTAATTGTGGTTCAAATTTAAATAAAAATAGCATTTTATTTAAACATTTAAAATTAAATTAATTTAAAATTAAATTAATTAAAAATTTGTACACTCCTTACATAAGTGGTCTAAAACAAATTATTAGTGTGGGGAATTCGTAGTAACTTTAACATTTTCTACCCGATTTTTTCTTTTTATGTCTTGTTTCATAGATAATTATATGTAGATTACGATTTTTTAACATTCTGTTACAAAGCAAATGAACAATTCTAGTGGGAGTTACGGTCAAATTTCAAAGTTTGTTAAATTTTGGTGCAGTCTAGTGTACATATGTATATACTATGTACATACATTCATATGTATCTGTGTACGCTTTTAACCAACATATTGTACACTGTCCTCGTGGCGAAATTCTTTTTGTACTATTGTTGATTTTAACTGTTTAAATCATCAATGAATTTTATAAATATTATTTATGGATCCCTTAGTCAACCAATTGAACAAAATAATAAACAAGAAAACAAGATTTTGACATTGTAGCTGTGTATGATTTTATTATTTGTTTCTGTTATTTTTTTATTTTTATTTAATTATTTACTTTTAATTTTTTATTGAAATTTATGCAGCATCCATCCAACCGACCTTTTTAACAGCACTAACAAATTATTTTCTTTATTTTTTGTAAACATACACACACATACATACATGTTCGTACATCAATTGTTTTGAGTGGAGTATCGATTACTTTTATTGTTGTTGTTTCTTTTTTATTTCGGTTTAAAATAACTAAACTTTTTTTTAGGAATTTTTTATTGTATACACTTGTTTGTGTGTGCATACCTAAGCTAATACGTGTGTATTGATTGTAATATATTTATAGTATGTAAAATAAATATTTTATTATTTTTTGCATTTATTTATTTTTATTATCAATCTTCACTTTACACGATTTGTTGTAAATTATTTTATTACAGAACTACTGATAATATTTTATTTATTTCTTATTTATTTTGTTTTTACCTTTCTGCTTCTTATGTTTTTGTTAATGAATTTGGAATTTGTTGTACAACGACAATAACACTAAGTAACTGCTCAATTACTCACTTAGTCACTCACTCACGGCACTGACTCTCTCAAAAATAACGGTTATACCATCGTCATCACATCATGGGTGGTTTTTTTTTTATTTTATATACATATACTCACTCCAACACTATCATCACACAATAATCACCAATATTTTTAATGAAATTTATTTTAGGGATAACTAAATAATTATAAATAGCTTTTAAGGACCAATACTTTTTTATGTAAAAACACTTTCTACAGAAACATATTCGTTCGAATGCATACATATCTATATATTATACATAGGTATGTAACTTTTCTTTTAAATCAATTTACAAGAAGAAAAAGCTTTTTCTGGTTTACTTGCTGACATTTGGTGTTAATGCTAATATGTATGACTATATTTTTTTTCTTTTAATACCCACTGAAACTAATGGATTCCAACTCCTCTACTTACGAAGTACACTCACCGTCGCTCCAAAGTAAACTGAAACGTTAACAGAACTTGCTGTTGCTTTTATTAAGCAACCCCATTTAACGAAGCATGGGTAGTTGTAACTGGCAGTTTGTTTAGTTAGGGAATACGTTGTGTTGTCTGTAATTAATAAAAAAAAGTTCATCTGTTGTAAGTAAATAAATACTGTTTACAATTTAGGCATTTTTTTAATTATTGTCAATGCATGAATGACGTAGCAAACTATCAACTCTATATAATTGATTTTAGTGATTTAGAATGTTAAAATTGGCATCACTTTGTTGTCTCTTAAATAACAGGAGGAGAGCGGGAAAATGCGTTTAACAAAAAACGACGTCATATTGGGCTGCCAGATTTGTTGATGAAAATTATGATTTGGGATTGAGAATTTTTCAGAAATATAATATAAATTGTTTTTCTTCAAGAAGTCATAAATTTGATTAAAAAAAACTTAAATTGTTAACACTATTTGAATAGAGTTCGAGAACTTTTTTAGACAAAATGACGGCAAAAAAACCTACTTTTTCCACCTTTAAAAGAATTAGGTGGATTACAAAAAAATTTTATGTGCTAAGCACGAATCTGCTTCTAGTTTTTTTTTTCTTTTGCTCTATCACTCATTGGTTTTTTTTATTGGCATGTGTTTCCCCGTTATTAAGATTGTGAAATGATTGTATTTCACTATAACTGGAATAGTTTATCCGATTTACATAAATGAAACACCAAAATTGCATTCATTTTAACATTTTTTTATCTGCTCAATAGTTTCGAATTTATTCAAAAATTTGTGTCGGAAAATTTATTTTAAAAAATGAAAATTAAAAAATCTGCTTTTAATCATAAAGCTTGTAAGCAATTTTGGTCCGCACCTTTTGCTGTTTCATTCATCTAATCGGACAGACCATGACTCGAAAAACTTTAAATTAGGATTTTAAGCATTTTTTTAAGAAATAATGTTATTATTTGTAATTAAATAAAATGTAAACAAGTAAAGGTATTCCAGTGAAATTTTGGCACAATATAGATAAACTTGTTTTAAAATCAGGGAATTAAAAAATTCCCACTTTGTGTGCCAAAATACCCGAATTTCCAGTCCGGATAAAACTCATTAAAATTATCACCCAGTTTCTGTAAAAGGCGTGGCTCAGAAAATATATTTATGTGATTAACCAACCTATGGGGGTATATAGGCAATTTTTTTATCTCGGCTTTGACATTTTAGAATTTTACAAAAAAAATAAAAAAAATAAAAAAAATTTTTCAAAATTGTCAAAGTTTGGATAGAGCTTGGGGGGAAACCATTGCCCAAAGCAACTCCGATATTACTTTATACGCATTTACTTTAAGATTTCTTTGGAACCCCTTACAAAAATTCTGTAGTTTGGAACAAAGAACCCAAAAATGTGATTTTTTTAAGTTTTAACTTCATATTAATATAACTTTTTATCGGATAAATATATTTATATGATTCTTGCAGCATTATTATTTATAATTTTTTAAGAAGTTTAGTGATTTCGAATGATTATTTAGGTTTAAAAATGTTAAAAAAAACGAGGCCAAAAATGAGGGTAAAATTTAATTCGACCTAATATCTCTTAAACAGAAAGAGATAACCTACACATGTAAGATAACTTACACATATAAATACGTTTTTTTATAGAGATTTACGAGGGCTACCTATATGTATTTTTTTTATTCAAATCATACATTAATTTTTTATTTTTTAAGAAAATTACATTCCAGAAATTAATAAATTTGAAGGCCTACCCTCTACCCCCGTAACCCGCTGGGACCCTAATCAACTCGAAAACACCTCAGTTCTGACAGTGTAAAATTTTATTTAGATATCTCTAACGGTTCACAAGCTACTGAATTGTTTAAAAAAATCATTTTGCGATCACTTTGCAGCTACAAAAAACCTTATGTTGAAGTAAGTGCTTTTATTAAAATTTAATAAGAATTTTTTATCTTAATGTAAGAGCTTTTGTCGAGTGTATATTGAAACAAAAGAATCATAAAAGTTATATTGAGGATGCGAAACACAATAAAGGGAATACAACTGATCACAACTATGGACAAGAATATAGCTGTGTTTGCGTACTTTCTAGCAAGAATTATACAGCAACTTTTTTTGAGAGAGAAAAAACCAATTGAAAAATATTCAAATAAGTACGCAAACATTTTGCAAACATTTGAAGGTTTTTGTTTGTAAACAACAAATATGTAATTAAATTATTAAATTAAATTATATATCTAAATTAAATTAAAAAAACGATAATCTATCTATAAAAAAAAACATAGAAAATAGTTTTTTTGTTAGCAAAACAAAGTTGATTAATTAAAATATAATTTTTAACCAAAAACACTAAAAAAACTATAAATCCTTAAATTAACACTAACATGGCATCTCTTAAAATAATTTTTAACAGAAAATAAAAGCTTTTAATTTTTATCTAATTTTTTAACATAAATCTAAAATGAATTGTAAATATTCGAGTAATATTTTATTACATTTATTTTACTAAATTTTCGCAGAATTTAAGTTTTTGTATTTTGATATTCTTTTTTTATATTAGTAAACAAATGATCATATGTTTTTTAAACATATGTATATTTTATTGATGGAAGTTGATGGAAGAAAAACATTCAGCAGCTTTCATCAAGTTCCCTATCAACGAACTGTAAAATTTTGTCTCTCTCATGCTCTCACTTGCAAGAGTTTTGTAATTTTTAATAACAGGTAAAAGCTAAAAATTTAAATTTTTGGTTTTTATATTTTTATGTTTTTATTTTTTTATAAAAGGCATTTTTTTTACAATGGAATTGTAAAGTATAGGTGTTTAATGTTGTAGAAATATCGGTATAAAAACGGGCATTTTCTATTTTTATATAGAAATTCAAAAAGTTTTTAGACGAACTTGTGTGAATATAAAATTTTGTATTTTTGCTTAATATATGTAGTATGGAAGTCCAAAAAAACATTTTTCGGACTTTTTTCAATTTGGAAGGAAAAAAATATTTTCAAAAAAGCTAAATATGCTTATTTCCTTAAAAAAAATAAAATTAAAGCAGAAAAATTAAAATAAAAATTTTGTTTACTTAAATATTTGGATTACTTAAGAAGAAAATTATACAGAATTTTCGGAAAAAACAAGTAGAAAAGAAAATGTAGATCAAGTTTTGCCATATTAAGTCAGTTTAACGCGTTAGCGTAATTGAGAATTTGCGTTAACGTGACAGGTTCTTAAATGGAAGCTAAGGTCATTTGTGGACTGATCCTTCTGAAATTTGGTTGTAAGATTAATATTCAAATGGGATTTATTTTTGTCAAATTTTATGCTTATGCGATCATGTATATAGGAATTATGAGCGAAAAAGTAATCCTGCGAGGGATTCCTGGCAAGTATGGTAAAATATGGACCGATCCTCATGAAATTTGGTGGTATGATTTTTATATATTTAAGATATTTATGAGCATTGACCTATTTTCGGGATAATTTCAATATGGGCGCTGAGTGAATTATTGGTTAACCAAAACCAATTTTATTGCGATACATTATTGGCCCAAAATGGGCTCAAGTACCAAATTGCATAAAGTTACCTTTAAAAGTGCGACCTACAGATTACCAGTTTTTTTGATGCACGGACAGCCGGACGATCAGAAGTTTATGCTAAAAAAAAAAAATTAATTCAAAAAGTCTTTTCGATGTACTAATAAGCTAATTATTGCAACAAAATTATGCAAAAAACGCTATACACCTTCTCTGAATTAAGCGCCATTTTTGGCAATTCTACCCGACTGTGCGTCTTACGAACAAGATATATAAGGTACACGGCAAAATTATAAGGTCACTTTTATTTGCTACGTTTATGTAAAAGTTTAAGCGGTATTTGATGGTACTGCTAGCTAAAACACTTGCTACTAAAAGGTGTTCCTGCATGCAACGTTTGATATCAATTATATGATATTTGATCTTTTTATAGACAAAAAAGTTGAAAATTGGAAAACGTTCAGGTTTCTGCATAACAGACACTCTAGGTTCATCAATCCATGTCTAAGTTGGTCTACTACCAATGGTTCTTACTCTTTTCTGGTAGAAAAATTGTATATTTTCAGCGTTTTGCACCCAGATGTACCAAAAAGTGATTAGAAACTATGGCTGGTATTCAAGGTTATTAATTTTATTGAAAGGCGATACTTTAGAGTGGCTCTCATTTGATATTAACTCCAAAACGTCATGTCATATATATACCAGGTAACAATTTCAAGATTTTTTCTCCATTGGAAAATGCATAAATTATCATTAAGAATTTCATTTTTTCATTAGATAAAAAATTAATTCTGATACCTCCAATAGCCCGTCAGGCTATGAAAGAGATTTAATAGAGGAATCCATGTATCTTTAAAAAGATAAAATTTTGTGGGAATTCCATAGGAGTTTGGGATACGTTTATAATAATTTGAATCTACTTTTAGTATTCCCTTTAACTAAAATCGATAGTTTGGAATAGTAGCAATAGTTAGTAACTCCATTCTTTCAATGCTGCAAAAAAGGGTGAAAATCAGCGTTTGAAAAAGTTTTTTTTGTAGTCTAAAACTACTGCTACCCACAAAAAATAAAAGTTGAAATTGAGCAGAAGAGAAGTTTTAAAAATAAAATATTTGGCTACCACTCCATTGAAGGACTGTTTTTTTAGTTTTTATTACATTTAAATACGTTACGCTAAATTCTTTACTAATCACATATATTAATAAAATTTGAGTTTTAAATTAAGAAATAAATCCTTAGAATGATTTTTCATATAGATAATTAGTGCTACCATATAGTCTTGTAAGTATTTTATAAATCAGACAAGAAATTTTATAAATAAAAAAAATCATCCTTTTTTTTGATTTTGTTTTCTACCAAAGAAGGCATTAAACTTTATGTGAAATTTATTTTAGCTGAATATTTTTACTTTTTCAGTCATATTTAAAATTTAAAATAATCAAGTCGTACTTTTACATATTTATGAAATTTGTATAACATAAACAAAATGACAAAAAAAGTTTTCTCAATATTATCAAAATAACACAGCAAAAATACGACCCATTTCCTTTTAAATACGGACATTTTCACCACTTCCAAAATAGAATTAAATGCATATTTTACTTTCTTTCTTTTGGTTGTTTGTTTGTTATTAATAATTGAAGTTATTAATAATTGCTTCTAAAAAATCAATACAGTAAAAAATTAAATTTTAATAAGAAAATTACTATTTGATAAATTTGCATTCACCAAAGTAAAAATAATATTTTTATAAAAAAAAATGTGTAAACCTCACTTCTTGAAGTCTAAATTTTGTAAGTAAAGAACAGGAAGCCAGATTTATTTTATTTCTGATCTGTACACTATAGTTTTGTTTCATAATATGTTGGCAAACCAGATGGCAACTTTAATATATTTGTAAAATGGAGGGGGATGTCCAAATGTTTACACAAAAATGGAGAAGAAATGAATCCAATATATTACTTTACATTTTTTAAGTGCATATCGTTGCCATATTATTAATTGTTTTGTAATCATGAAAACAGTTTAATTGAAAATATTTAATACATATAACTTCATATGTAAGTTAAAAAAGTATTGTTCATTAAAAATTATTCCGCTAGAGATATCAGAATATTGAAAAGAAAGTGGTTTTTCTACAACATGTAATGACATATTGAAGCATGTAAAAAATCTGGCAACATATTTAATAACCATTAAAAAAAACTCTTTATAAATAATGTGGTATATAAAACACAAAATAAAAAGCCGAATAATTCTGTAATTTTAAGATATATTTCAAAATTAATTTTATGAAATTCATCTAAATTTTAAGCTTATATGATATTGATAAATATTAATTAAATTTAAAATAAAAGATGCTAATGTGTAAAAATAGTGAATGAATGAAAAATTATATTTAATAAAAATTATATATCATTACTTTGAATTTTATACATTGCATTGATATTTTTAAGCTACTTCAACTGCTATCTTTACTGCTGCCTCTACTGATAAGGTAAAACTATTATTACTTATATGTGAAGGTAACAGTAGTAATACAATTATAAAAGCTACGATGCTCTCAAAATAGTAGTTTTTGATTACAACTAAAAATACTGCTACAAAAAAGTTTAAGTAAGTAAACGACTACAAGTTTTAAACATTTTGTTATTTTTTGCTACTATGACTACTTGGGGTCTAGTTTTTCAAACGCTGGGTGAAAACCATTGGTACTAGATATTCTTAGACCTATTTTGAGGATCCTAGAGTGTAGAGTGTTATGCAGAATTCTGAACGTTTTTCCATTTTCAATGTAAATTTTATTAATTAATTTTAGGATTAATATAATTCACTGGGAATTATGGCGGGATGAATTTCTAGGAACACTTCTGGAATTAAAATAATTCACTAAAATAATTATAAAATGACCAAGGAATAAATTGCCAAAAATGTAATTTTAGTTGAAAAAATGGACCGATCTTATAATTTTGACTCATTGGAAAATGTGTATTTTTAACGTTTTTGTCTATAAAAGATCAAATATCAAATAAATGATACCAAACGTTACATGTAGGAACACCTTTTAGTAGTAAGTATTTTAGCTAGCAGTACCATCAAATGCCCATTAAATTTTTTTGTACACGGAACAAAAAAATTACCTTATAGGTTTGCCGCGCACCTTATTTTTTGAACGTTGTCTGAATCTCGTAACATTTTTTCCCTCTATAAAAATAAATAACTTAAATATTAAGTTCAAGAAGCCTCAGCTTGATTTATGTACAAAATTTGAAGCTTTGAAAGCAAAAGTTAACAATTCTTAGAGCTCTGGTGAAAAATCAAAGTTATCGTTACAATTAACCAATCATCATAATGAAGCAGATGTTGCCTGTGAACGAAAAAGATTTGGCAAAGAATATGCTATTTGCGATTTATCTGTAAAAATGTTTACATTTGACTTGCAGCAATGTCAAAAAAAGGTCGTATTTAAGCACATGCATATTTTTTTATAAGTGCCATTTGTGGACCTTTATTTTACGATTAACGATGGCGCTACAAACAAAGTTTACTGTTACATATTGTAAAAATCTATAGCAACGCAAATGATATTTGACTCCTCTTTTTGTAAATGTCTTCTATAATTACGAAGTATTGAAACAATCAATCATAAATTTCTTGTGGTAGGTCATACACATCTTAAGTGTGTGCGCATATTGAAAAAAAATAAAAAAATTCTTCTCGTTCAAAACAACATCCCCATGTTTGATCGAATTTAATTGCCACTACAAGCAAGAAAGTTTTGGTCCACGAATTGAAGCAAAATGATTTTTACGATTTGTATGCATTATTAACGAATAATTATGCATTGAGGGCTAATAATACAATCGGTTTGTACAAACTACAAATTTTAATGGAGGTATGAAATAGGAATAGTACAATACAAATTATCTCTTCAATTGAATGGAAATTTCAAAGAGCTAAATATTAATAAAAATCGGCGTAAAAATCTAAACTTTTCTCCCTCTATTATAATATTGTTACGTTTTTACCTTTTAAAAATGGTCGTTTATTTCCTTTAAATAAACCTGTACTTTGATTGCAAATAACAGCAGTTTAGTAGTTTAAAAATTTTAACAAGTCTTTATTTTATTTAAAAATGTACAACAATAACAGTTTAAATAGTCACTTCCGTTCTAATATAAACACACACTTAAATTACACACTTTATACAGCACACTTTAATAATGTAAGATTATACAACTAAGGCAGTTAATTTGTCTTTACTTAACGACGCTTCCAATTAGACTCACTCAAGGGTGTTCTCACGGCCAATTTATATACATTGTATTACCTACTAGATGCTTCTTGAAAGCTCTATTTCTTTCTACAATGTTCTTAACGGACAAACTAGAGCTCTTCGATGTTAATATTAGCAGCTTAAACATTTAGTGTTGCCATACTTACAAACAATGGTGAAGCTTTTTATTCAATGTTGTATGTTTACAACTATGTTAATAATTTTTACAGATATGTTAACTGCTGTTAATATAAGCGGACATGTTTAGAAACATTTAACTTTAAACCAGCCGTTAAAGCCGTTATATTTGAATTCAAGTACAATTTCGTAACAATATTATTTATTATACTATTATTATTATATACTATTATAATATTTATTTACCCATAAACAAAAAATCCGATTTGATCGAAATGCTTCCTCTCATTAACCCAAATTTTCACAACTTTTACCATAATTTAAAAGCAGAAGGAGAGTGTGTTGCTGAAGTGGACCATAGTATAAGTACTAGTAAAGAAACTCTCTCATTTAGTACCTAACGCAACTATCAATCAAAAGTACGCTATGCTAAAAATACATTAGCAAAATTTTATTTATACATATTGTTACCAAATTTACTTGAATTCAAATATAACGGTTTTAACGGCTGGTTTAAATCTTTCTCAATGCTTCTAGACATTTCCGTTTATGTTAACAGCAGTTTTACATATCTGTAAAAATTATTAACATAGTTGTTAACATACAACATTGAATAAAAAGTTTTCACCATTGTCTGTAAGTATGGCAACACTAAATGTTGAAACTGCTAACATTAACATCGAAAGCTCTAGTTTGTCCGTTAAGAACATTGTAGAAAGAAATAGAGCTTTCAAGAAGCATCTAGTAGGTAATACAGTGTATATAAATTGGCCGTGAGAACACCATTGAGTCAGTCTAAATGGAAGCGTCGTTAAGTAAAGACAAATTCACTGCCTTGGCCGTATAATCTTGTACATTATTAAAGTGTGTTGTATAAAGTGTTTAATTTAAGTGTGTGTTTATATTAGAACGGAAGTGACTATTTAAACTGTTATTGTTGTACATTTTTAAATAAAATAAAGAGTCGTTATAACTTTTAAACTACTGAACTGCTGATATTTGCAATCAAATTTACTTGTTTATTTAAAGGAAATAAACCACCGTTTTTAAAAGATAAAAACGGAACAATATGTTTGGCGTGAAAACCACATTCAACACACCTTTTATGCAAACATGGTTGCAAAAAATTTTATTAAAAAATTATAAAATATGTATATTTTTTATATTTGTGTTTGCTTATTTCAACAAATATTAAACTTTTAAATCTGTATTATATCAATAACGATTTTATTATTATATTTTTGTTGTTGGATATCAAAAAAAAAAGAAAAAAATACAAATTACTTTGAAATCTATTACATTTTTAATACAAAAAGTTGCAAATGTTTTCGTTTGGTTTAAAATTCAACAACCAATAATTAAGTGTCATAAAAACTAAAAAAATATTTCTTGGTTTGTAAAAAATAAATACGTTTCGCAAATTAAAATGTGATAAAAGTGTTTAAACAAATAATAAAATATTATATGTGTATAAAAAATGTACAACGAATGTTATTTTAAATGATGATTTTGGTAATTTCTTGTTTTGTTTAAATCTCTCGCAAGAGTGTGGAATTTACATAGCATATTGTTACGAAATTGTACTTGAATTCAAATATAACGGTTTTAACGGCTAGTTTAAAATTAAATAATACTTCTCAACCTTTCCCAATCTTTCTCAATGCTTCTCGACCTTTCTGTTTATGTTAACAGCAGTTAATATATCTGTAGAAATTATTAACATAGCTATAAACATACAACATTGAATGAAAAGCTTTCACCATTGTTTGTAAGTATGGCAACACTAAATGTTTAAACTGCCAACATTAACATCGAAAGCTCTAGAATTCGAATATACTAGTTTGTCCGTTGAGAACATTGTACAAATAGAGATTTCCAGAAGCATTCAGAAGGTAATGCAGTATATATAAATTGGCCGTGAGAACACCAGTCAGTCTAATTGGAAGCATCGATCAGTAAAGACAAATTAACTGTCTTGGCTGTATATTCTTGTACATTATTAAAATGTGTTGTATAAAGTGTGTAATTAGAACATAAAGTGACTATTTAAACTGTTATTGTTGTACATTTTTAAATAAAATAAAGAGTCGTTACAACTTTTAAACTACTAAACTGCTTTTATTGGCAATCAAAGTACCGATTTATTTAAAAGGAAATAAACCACAGTTTTCAAAAAGTAAAAACGTAACAATATGTATGTGAAGAGTCGGGACTTGCTGTAGTTGTAAAAACTGAGGGCTAGTTTCTGTACTGATTTCTTATACTATGAAGTGGACTCAAATTTAGATGAACTATAAAACATCGAATAATTATGTGATTTTAATTAAATATTCTCAATAGGCTTTAATTTTAGCTTTATACCCTTATTCCGTAAACCAAACTTTTGTTCTGTTATCGCTAATAACATGACTGAACATTTTCATTTTTGTATTCTGTAATAATTTTATTTCGAGTAGTATGTTATTTAATATAATAAATATCTGTTGTTTAAGAAAAATTTAAAAAAAAATATACAATTTTTAAAGCATTTTTGAACGAATTAAAATGTCAATTTCAACAAAAGGTTTTTTGTAAGTAATTGGAAGAAAATTTTATAATTTTTCTATTATTACGTTTATGCATTCCTTATTTGCAAATAAAAATAACTTGAAAATAATTAACTTACCGTTTATGTTGTTGTGCCGGATGGGAAAAATACAACTTAGTCATTGAAAATTCTATGAATGTAAAAGAAAGTGGTAATGTCGTGCGCTTTATTTGCAATTATTTTGACTAGTAAATGGTATGAAAAGTTAAAAATCGAATTTCGATTTTTCGATCAACCATTTTAATCGATTAATCGAACCCCATAACCGACTTTTTAATCGATTATTTCTAAAATTAGTAAAAAATGAATTAAAATTAAATTATATTATGTTTTAAAGGACCCTTAGACGTTTAAATATGTATATATTTTTTGTCGATATGTTTCACAACTTTTTTGGGGGTGAAATGCATTGAATACAATAGTCGTATGACTGTTCGAAGAAGAACAGAAGATAAAAAGAATCGATATATTTATTACTAACCTACTCCTGCGGATCACTCTGATAACTTAACTAAATGTATTAAATTTAGCACCATAGAATTCAAATACATGTATTTTGTAAAAACATAAGAAGTAAATTAATAATTTCACTAAATATGCAGTGATAATAAATATGCAGTGATATAAAATAAAATAATGGAAATCCCGCGATTAAGGCACAGAATTCTGAAGTCGTAATCTCTACTCAACTTCACTCAATCACTATCTATACTTCTCAATCTAGACATGATAAAGTGTTATTCGTGGGATCGAAATGGCGAATGAATGCTAAAGAAATTGGTAACATACGGATGTAACAGAAACATATTCCTCTGTGTCGAATTGTCAAATAAGGACTTGAGAAAAGGTTGACTTGTTTTATTGAGGATTGGGAACATTCTTTATGTGAATGTCCAGCACTGTGGGAAGGAATGAAGATTTTATATAACAAGAACTCAAAATTCTTCCATTAAAATTAACAATTATTTTTTGAATTGTATTTTTACTGATTTTTTATCTTTTAAAAAATTGTCACAACATTTATTTTTTAGAAAGATTAAAATTTTGCTTTGCAATTCCTGCAATTTATTTTTACAAAAACGTACTTTACTGTGCAGGGTTGACTTTTCGATTAATCGAAGCCTAAACGTCGATTTCAGTATAAAGTTGGCTAGTAAAAATCGACTACAAAATAATCGTTTTTTGACAAAGAGAATCGATTTCCGACCATAATCGAAATCGATTTACCAGTCACTAATTTTTTCTTGAATTACTAACTTGCAAATAAAATGTTAACTCACCGTTTATACTGTAAAATTTTCATATTGCAATATTTGTAATTGAGAGTAAGAGGTGCGTATAAATGCAATTATATATCAGATATAAATATTTTGAAGAAAATAGTAAGTAAATGGAAAGATCCCAAATATTATAATTAAATAATATATTTGCAATTGCATTAACTTTTTACAGAATAAACAAAAAAAGAAGTACAATTTTTTGGTAGAAATAACGTCAAACTTGATGAGTTTTGGAAAGGCATCTCGTTTAAATTAAACCCATTGGTAAATAGTACGGATCAAGCGTGGTTTATTTTCCATAGTCATTAACAGTTTAAATTTCAACAAAATTTTTCTAAAATTTTTATACCATACTAGCATAGTAGATAAGAGTTAGTTCTGATATCCGTAAAGTATTTCAATTCTGCATAGAGCCCATAAATATGTCCTTCTTAAATAAAATTTCAAAACAGAAATTTATATAGTCGGGCTTAATTAACGGCAACTCAAGTTACGAACAAAGAAAACATTTTTCTAAAATGCAGTATCTATGAAAAAGACTGGCAGTCACCCAACAAGTGTATGTTTTGGATAGAACAGCCAAACACAATCTGAAAATTAACGGTTACGAAGTAACAACTCCCATACCAAAAAAGAAAACTTCAGTTACTTATCACAAGTTGACGCTAATGTAACTATGGCTCACTTGGGTCCTATTGATCTTTTTTTTTTTTATTTTAAAAGAACAAAATTCGATTTTATTGGAATTCACCAATGTAAAACAAAATATTAATAGACGAATTATTTTTAGAAAATGTTATTTATTATTGTGTTTTTGAATATTTTTTTATAAAATTTGCAAAGTGTGCAATTGCATTTCTTATGTTATGTGTAATGTTCATCAAAAAAAGTTTCAAAATCTGGTAGAGAATATAAAATAATTTACGAACCTTCAACAATACTTTTCCAGAGTCCATTTAACGATGTCATTCTGTCGGACCATTTATGTGTCCATGTAAACTTTGTAATCAAACTGCATGTCGTAATTTTGAAGATAAATCAAATTATTTTCATATGCGTAGAAAACCTTGTGAACTCATTCTGTAACTGAGTCCCATGTAATTTTTACATAAATATAAATCACATCTTAAAGTTTGAAAGAATTGTTCAACAAATGACCATAGGATGACTTTCCGTCAATTTTGGATATAAATTTGTAACTTCCAAACGAGTGGTTGGATTTACACAAATATGTTGTCAATATCTTTTATAGAACCAAAACTACGCCATTTTTAGTTTTTTCAAATTTTTGCACTAACAAACACTCGAACTTTGAATGAAATACGATAGAAAATGAGTCCGATATTATAATTTACTAATTTATTTTTAAAAAATAATCAATCTGCCCAACTATGCAATATAAGAATGTTTTCGAAATGACGCTTTGACTTGTTTTTAATATAGATGCATACCTAATAGTCACATGTTTTTTTTTCCAGAACAATACATATCAAAATACGTGTGGACATTGCTATTTTTCCAAATGAATAAGTCGTGGTTCGTTCCGGGATATCGCGCATTAACATATTTAATTTTTAAGTTGTTATCACAAATCTGTAATTTATATTTCAACATTTCAATATATGCAAAATTTAAAGTACTACAAAGGCTTTAAAATATATACTCACAATCATTACGTTGAGGCTATAGGAGTAGTCTTTCCTGTTGTAATATTATTCCAACGCAGATGCCATCTATACACCAAAACACCCCTGAAATTCTATATTTTTCAAAGAAATACTTCTTTTTATTATTTCCTTCATCTATTGTGTCAATCAGAATAATATATATATAGGACACTTGTTCAAAAACGTCCAACGTTCTGATATTGCTTTTGAAACTACTGATTGCGAAAACATGCATAACCAGTTGTTTCCAACAGCATTTTGAGAGCCCCGAGTACGTAAAAAATTTTAAAATGCTGCTAGCTTTGGGGTGATTGGAATAAACGTGGGACGTTGTTGATGTCGAAAATGTGCAACAAAATATTTATTTTTCAATTCACAGTAATGTTTTATAGTACATGCTCTCACATTACTGCGAAAACATAAAACGAAACAAAACAAAATATGTGATAAAAAAAAGAATTGAATTGAAACGATGAGTTCAAAACAAGACATGACTTGTTTTTTGTGAGACATTATTGTTTATGAGAGATTGTGATTTACTGTCATTCCCTTGTCGGTGTTATGAATAGCAAAAACGTACATAGTTTATCATAAAATCAGTATAATATGTACATATGTTAATGCTTTAGCAAAAAACCTTTCATAGTTTATTTACATGTTTAAATAAGAAAAAAAAAACAAAAATGGAAAATTAAATATATAAAACTAGAAATAAAATTAAATAAATTAAATCCAATGAATGAAAAAAATAATCAATAAAATAATTAAAATAAAATAAACAAAAGTTATCCGTACCGTGACCATGAGACGAATGACATTACGTTAACGTGTTTTATAACAGTGGCCTTTAGGCAATGGCAATGTCCAGTTGTATCTTTTCCCATCTTCAGCAAGGGGCTCTGCTGCATGATGTAAATTAATTGAAAATTTTCTCTTACAGATTGAAGATAAGTTAAACATAAAAACTTAAAAATTCCTAGGAAGTCAATCAGAAGGTTCTACACCAGAAAAACCTAACCATCCTAAAAGGGCACCAACGACGCATTTAGTACCGCCCTCTTACAAAAACACGAAGTCGAAGTTGTCAGGTTAGGACTTCGTTGACTTGTTGAATTTAAGAAAGATGCCTTAAAGCCACATATTCAAACCGGAATGGTTCATCTTCAATCGCAAATGCAACAACTCGGAACAATATGTTAAGGAAAACGTTCTCCCTTTAAAGCCTTGGAAAGATGACATGCTGAAGGTTGTTTCCAAAGTAGACGTCCCAACGGCTGAGATATTTGTTGGATATCTCCTAGAAAAGCCCAATACGCCAACGAATAGAATCCTGTCGCTAACTGAGATACAAAACGATGACCTGTCCGTAAAATACTGGAATGTCCTCAACAGGGTGAGTAAGAATAATATTGTAAAACTTACTCTTGCAATTGACCTAACCTCAGCTTCTAGACTTAGGGAAAAAGATCATCACATATGCCATGGGTATGGTTCAGACCACATCAGGCCCACCAACTACATCTGTAGATATACCCGCAAAGGCTGCCGTAGCTGCCACAACAAAAGGGAATAAATCTGATACCAAGGATCTAAAAGATCCTATTATGTGTTCAGACCAACCCAATTATTCTGTGGCAACTACCGAGCCTGATATGCCCGAGAAGAAAATATCTAATTCAGTCGGAATGGAACGTCAGGACGAAAGGATCTATAAGGACGATAACAAGTTCTCTTCAAATCATCGCAAGGGTATCAGATATCAAAAGTGCCTACAGGTAAACGTACACAACGCCAAGGCAGCATCTTATTTGCTATGTCGTAAGTTCACCTGGATCTCCTTTACGTTTCTTTTTTCCAGCTACCTTGAATGAACTCTAGGGTAATTATATGACTTCAAAATCACCAATGTAAGTTTATACATGATTCGAAATCTGAGAGGCCTCCTTTGTTAGGAAAGATTTAAGATTTCTAACACTTTCAGATTTTCTACATGGGGACTTGGTTGCAATTCTAGCAACTATCCCATCCGTGGCAGGAGATCATGATATTGTTGTAGCGTCCGCCTACCTGTCGGACGACACCGAATCAGGGCTCACTGTATATTTTTCTGAACTGGTAGCGTATTGCCATAACAGGAACCTGGTCTGGATTTTATGATGTGCTTGGAGAAGTAGTGATATCAACAAACGGGGTGAGTATTTACAGTAGTTTATCTATAACACTTTTAGGAATATTGTTATACAGAAGGTTTCAGATCTCACATTAACTTGTAGTAGACTTTCACACGCCATTAAATATTGGCACGTTTCAGGTGATGTATCTGTCTACGATCAACGATATTTGACTTTCGATATAAATTACTCTCTAACGAATTATCAGATATTCCGTAGTCCTAGAAATATAAATTGGAATATGTATCACCAATATTTGGCAAATAGTAAGAACTTATCTAGGAGCATAATAATTTGCTCGAATGATATTGATTACGAATCCGAAGAACTTTGCAGGAGTATATTTTTAGCATATGAAAAGAGCTGTCTACTGAAGTCTAGGAAGCCAAAAAATATGTTCCCTGATGGAGGTCTTGAACGATTTATGGTTGAGGCGAGACATCGTTTTAGCCAAGCGATCGATACTAGTGAGTGGAATATTTATAAAACTGCACTCACCAAATACAAAAAAGAAATTAGGAAGTTTAAATGATTAATGTGACAGAAATATTGCGAAAAGATTAACAAACTTCCTGAGGTAATTTAGCTACAGAAGTCATTACCACAGAATCATGTGAATAGTTTTTGTACGCTGAAGCGTCCCGATGGGGCATACACTGAATTTCCTAGGGAAACGTTTGAACTTATTTTCGAGATTATTTTTTATGCCTGTGCATATGATGCATGCTTCCAACTGGTCACCATTGATCACCAAAAGAATCGTAGCCTGGCGGGTAGGATATTTGAAGGGGAACGGATAAAATGGCGTTATATAAGTTTAGCCCATCCAATCACCTGGACCGTATGGTATTCTTCCATGACTTTTAAAACAGGGGAGTAGTTATATCATACACAAACTAACATATGCCGGAAGCTTGGCGAACGGTTAAAGTGGTCTTCATATCAAAAACTGGTAGCAAATCAGCACAATTGCCAAAATCGTTTAGACCAATAATCCTTAGCTCATTCTTCTTAAAAACTATGGAAAAACTATTGTCCTATACACTGCTTTGCCTACCAACACGGTTACGACCATTCATCATGTGACAGTGATGATTGCAAAAGCGCTGGGTGCTAACAACACAGCTCTCTGCGTGTTTATCGACATTGTTATAAACAAATGCTTGTTTACTTTATATATATATATAATTTCTATTCATTCAATATACCCAAATTTTAAAAATAATTTATATAAATTTAACCTTTGAAAATAATATCAAAAAAATTTTTTAAGGAAACTCAGTTGGAAAAATTCTGGATGCAAAACTATTAGTTTTGAAGTCAATCAATAAAAATAAAATAAAATTTAAATTTTCTATCAAAAAAATAGTTTTTACCTTAATATTTTCATTTCCAACAGACATTCAAGGAGCTTTCGACAATAAATCATATGATGCGATAAACCTGGCTCTACACAGAAAACGTGTTCCAGATATCATAAGGAACTGGACACGAGAGATGCTTGAATCCTAGGCAATTAAGTTTAATAATTCACTTTTGTGGACCCCAGTTATCGATGAGCTACTGTATAAACTGTAGTGTTCACATAAATTGTAGTGTGCACATAATTTGCAGTGTGCATATAAAGTGTAATATGCACATAAATTACAAATGTGCATGTTTGTATGTTTGTCCATTGGTTGATTGAAACATCAAGTGCATTCATAAGCACAATTTTGACTTCTGCGTTGTTTTAAATAATATAATTTCATTAAACAAAAAAAAGTTCAAAGACTTAAAACAATTATTGAGGCATCAGCATAATTTTGATTGCTGCTTTGTATTAAACAAACACACAAACATGTATGAAAATTGTATTGAGTGAAATTAAATTATAATAAATAAAATATTAGTAAAAATTAAAATATTCCACTCTATATTCACTCAAAGAAAAATTTAAATGTAAAAATTTTTAAATACAAGGCAATGGAATGAAAATAAAAAAGGAATTAATGATTAACTTGAAAAGATCACAAGTTGTTTTTTTATTAAAGTCAGCCGTCAATCATTGCAAAACTTAACAGCCTTGGCTTCCGTACTTATGGTTATACCAATGATCTAGTAATAACTGTTACTGGATGGGACGACATAACAATATCGGATAGGACGCAGCATGTTCTCAATATAACCTATGACTGGTGCAGAGAAAGGCGACTGACCATAAACCCGTCAAGGACCATTTTTGCACCTTTCACTAAACGTAGAACTTTGAAGAAACGGTATTAAACGACTAGTCCAACAAGTTTTTGAATGATGTGAAATACTTGGGGATCATTCTTGATAAGATAAGATTAAAGATCGAAACGTATTTACCCATGGGTAGAGCCCTTTGAAAATTTGGACCCAAAATACCCGCGCCAGTGTCACATTTATCTGCTTGTAGCCGTCAGTAAACCAGACTTGATGGTAATTTGTATTCCACCAGTTTTGGTTAGACCACTGGTCCCTTTCAGGTATGAGGACATGGCAATTCCTCAGCAACATATGGAAGAGCAGCATATAGGCGTAGATGAATATTGGTCTAATTATGGTAGTAAATGACTAGCAAATCATTTTCGGATTTAGACCCCATGTTTTATCAAAATGACGTTGACAGGCATAAAGTGCATTTATAGCCTTATTGGTAATATTGGACATATGGATATTCCATTATCATCATTAGCGCCAAAAAGCGTTTGACGCGAGGGATGAGGCGGCTAAGAATATTTGTAATGTCGGATAGTTATGCTGCGTTAATGGGTTTTTCCTCTAATAAAATTAAGACTGGGATTGTCTATATATTGTAACTTCTTTGTTCATACTAGGTGCGCTAGCACTATATTGTGTGCCCGGTCAGGAGGGACATGAAAGGGTGGATTGTCTAGCCAATAGAGGTGTTCGACTTATATTTATAGGACCTAAGCCCTTCTTTGGCAAAAAATAGGATCGTGGGCTGCGTCTAAATTCACTAAGCGACGCATTACACTTTCCAGGAGTAAGCCCAAAAAGTTTCTGTTGTTAAATAAAAACAATACTATTGGGATCCTTAAGTGGACCTTTGATATCACCAATATATATTGGGAAACGTTGTAAAAAATGTCCGTCGATTTTGCGAATCGCACGATGAAACCTCAGAACATGTGCACTGTGGCTGTTCCTTCTATTTGGCTGTTCCTTATATTTGGTCCTTATAAAATAAGCTATGTAGAGGCCATCTTAATGTCCTCATTCGAAGTTCATAATCTCCTACCATCCAGGGTAATCAGTTTCATTCGAAAACTGAACTTGGTATGGTGAAAACCATTGGCTGCACAAAAGATTCGATGGGGTCGCGATGCGCATAAGAATTCCTATCTAATCTACATATCTTTGGAAGTTTAAGTTCGATTTCATTGATTTAAATTGATTCCTTTTTTAATATCGTAATAAAAAACGAAATCATTTGTTAAAAAATGCATGTATAATACAAATGCTTTTTTTGGATGCATTTTTAAAAACTTTATTCCCTTTTGATATTTTCTTAAATAAACCTAAAACTTGATATATTAACTAGTTTTTTTTTTTCATACAAAACTCAATTATTTAAATATTTTTGTATTTTGGACTAAAAACATAAACAGTTTTTTAACCAAATTTATTGGTTTATTTATAAAAAATGAGAAAATAAAAAAAATTAGTAAAATTATCAAATTTATTAAAATATCTTTTTATAATTAAAATTTTATTTTTGAATTAATTAACTTAAAGCAAATATAAATACCGTTAAAATATTTTTTAAATCAATAAAATCTGTCACTTACGTATGTAGTTTTATATATTTTAAGTTGTACACTCTTTACGTAAAACATACAAAACAATAAAATATTTAAAAAAGTAAATTTTTTTATGAAAATAATTTTTGGTATTTTATTCTAAAAATTATTAAAAATGGTAAAAAACTTCCGTCCTAAAAAAAAAAAAATAAATAGAATGGTTTAACTAATAAACCACTTTTTAATATGAAATAAAAAATTAAAAATTCAAAAATGCGTCTGAAAATTGCGCTTGCATTTAAAATGCATCCAGTAAAAAACTAAAATTATTCAACAATAAAAACGGGCAAATGTAGAAACTAATGCATTTTAAATAATGAAAATACGATAAAACAATATGAAAAAAATCGTCTTTTAAAGTAACATGCTTTTTCGATTTGGTTAATTTTTTAATAATTTCAAACCGCAAAAAAAAACATGTTTTTTATCCTTTTTTTTAACAAAAATTGCAGAAATTTTATTAGCTTCATGGGGAAGAAAATTGAAAGACATGAGGGCAAAAGTTGTACTTTTTTTGAATTCATGATATAGAAACGGAAATATTGCATTTGTTGCTTTGATTTATTAGTTAATGGGAATGTAAAAAAGTGCTTCTGTTTGTTATATTACTGAAAGTAAAATGCGCCTTTTTTGAAAAAAAATTGTTTCAATAAAATTTTCTATTCAACTCTGAATCATCAGTTATTTTTATTCGACAATCTGAAATTTTTCCCCAATAACAAATGTAACATTAACAGTTAACAGCCACGAGAATTACAAAATATGAAAATATTCTGTTAACGTTTTCGTTTCTGTTCGTTTATATAAGTATCGAATACAAGTAACCCTGGATTTACGCGATTTGCTTATAACACGATTAAATAATAGTGACCATTTCTTGAAATACGCGGTTTTATTTAACGATAACTTGATACAACGCGTCTAAACAATAATGACAAACCTTGAATTGCGCGAAATATAGTACTGTCTACTGAATTATTTACAGAAATGATTATTGAAAAAATAGATTATTTTAAGAAAATGTTTTAAAAATGTAATCAAAACAAAAATAATATGATTGAACAAAAAGTTTTAAAAAAATTGATTGATTACTTAAAAAAGCAATTTTCAGGCCTGTTCTGAAATCACGGTGATTTCAAATTACGAACGATTTTGAAATCACGCAAGTGATTTTCAGCTGTTCTGGAAATCACGTGATTTAAAATTTTTCGGAGTGATTTTATTTTTTCAAAATCACGAGCAAACAACTGTTTTATATTTTGTTTACAACTATATAAAATAAAATATTTGGCCTTTTGAAATATAAAATATTTAGCCTTTCATTAAAACGCAACATAAAAAGACCCTAAAAAATTATAATTTTTAAAACATGTTTTCTTTTAATATTTTAAATAATATTTACATTTTTGAAAAAAATCTTTGTATTAATTTGAAATTTATTTCAATTTAAATTTAATTAATGTAAATTTAACATAAAAAATATTATTGCCATTTACTCACATACTTAATTTTGTTTTTCTATATTTACATACGAAAAAACTATTATTATTAATTATTACTATTTGTTTATTAAAAATTTTATTAAATTTAGTCTTTAACGACAGTTTAATTGAATAAATTAGTAACATTTTAAACGACTCGACTATTTTCGAAGTTCTTAAACAGCTGACAGGCAAAGAAAAGTAAACAAAACACATTCGCAAAGTAGCTCTGGGTTGGAGAACAACTCTCGCGTTACCGTAATTATTTCTTAAGTACTGTCAGGCGGGTTTTTGTTGTTTGGCCTTGGAGAATTTTTCATCGTTTGATGTCGCCGTGTTACGGTTTTTTGAAGCTTTCATTTGTTACATGCAATCGATTTTGTTAACTTAACTTTTATAAGGTTGGATTTGGTGCAGTACCACATAAAACTGAGATTGATATTGGTGAAGACCATTAAACTCAAGGAGCTGAATTCGGGAACTCTAGGTTTCTACAAGAAGGTGTAGATCGAGTGGAAGTTTTGCGGAGGACGCTTCTTTGGAAATAACATCCTGCCATTTTGTAAGCCTAGCAGCTACACTATTTTAATTTTTAGAGCCCAAAAAAAAGTAAACAAAAATTTATACGCAGAATTAAAGGTGTTTTCAAAAAATTGCTATTTTTAATTGTTTTTCAATAAAATTAAAAATTTTCAAACAAAAATGGATTAAGATCATAATAAATTATTTATATAAGCCATTTAACATTTGGTTTACAACATTTGGTTTGCAAAAATAAGCAAAAGATTTGAAATCGACACTAAAAAGTTGACCGATTTGAAATCACGTGATTTCATAATTTTTTGTGGTGATTTTTTAGGTGATTTGAAATCGCTTCGACAAAAAGTGATTTCCAGAACATACCTGTTGGAATATCAATTTTGTTTTCACGAAATTGATTAATTCTAGTTCCAAAATATAATTTTTTATTTTTCTGAACATTGTTTTAGGCATTTTTAATTTTACCTATGCGTAAATTAAAAATGCCAAAAACAATGTTCAGAAAAATAAAAAATATCATGTAAATTTGAAAGTACCTTCTTTCTAATGGTATTATTATGTGATATTTAACACCAAATTTCTGAATTAATTAATGGTACATTTATTCATTTTAAATTGTAATATTTATGTTCATCTGCTATTAACTTTTTTGATTCAAAAATATTTTGTTGTTCCTAATGTAAACTTGTCGCCTATAACATCCATATAAAAAGTCTAGATAGACTAACATCTACAACGTTTGATTCACTTGAGTA
Organism: Protocalliphora azurea; assembly: GCA_932274085.1. NCBI lineage: Eukaryota > Metazoa > Arthropoda > Insecta > Diptera > Calliphoridae > Protocalliphora > Protocalliphora azurea. Next base: position 75,241,576 of record OW026519.1, read on the forward strand.
TCTGTTGTAAACTGTCTCGGACTTCTTTCATTCTTGGAATTTATAGCACATATAAGAGGTTTGTGATCTGTATAAACCACAAGAGATCAAATAAACTATATTTTGTTTATTAAGGAGATAGCTTTTTTGAGAAGGTACCAAAGGTTCAATTTTGCTTTTAAAAATTTGTCGTAAAACACCATCAACGTCAACATTTGAAGCATCAACAGTTACGTTAATTTTGCATTAAATCATTTTAATAAAATACGTGATGCAAAACAGTTTTTTACTTCATTAAAACATTAATGGTATAACGTGGTTTTGTCATCGGCTGAGGTAACTTAGTCGCCTCCAGGGTCTATTTACGGATCCACGAACCTTAAGTAATAAGACGTTTGTTTTACCCTTTCTGGGGGTTAAAATAATAATAGTTTCTTTATTGAATACGTCAAGAATATTTCAAAATAAAAAGATATTACGAGAGAATAATTTCTATAACTCCAGTTCGGATACCACGGGCTTAATAAATGTTTTCTTCACTTCCTTCTTCTTTAACCAGGCTTATTTCGGCTCTTCGGCGTATGTTAATATCGGTTCGGTTGATCGGCTTAGATTATGTTTGTTTCGGTTATTCAGCTTATACAAGCTCGGCTCGGTTAATTGGCTTGTAATAGGATCGGCTCAGCTATTCGACTTTGAACTTTCGGCTTCGACACTCTTAGCTTCGACTTTGAACTTTCGGCTTCGATGCACTCGACTGTCAAACTGGTTAGGGTTTACGGCGGGATCGGTTTCTGGTTCAGGTGGCAGCTTCGGGAATAGAAGGTTCTTAATTCGGTAGTAGAATTAAGATCGGCGTCGTATGTTCGTCTTCGACACTTCGGCCTATATTAGGATCGGTTCGGTTGATCGGCTTATAGTACGCTCGGTTCAGTAGTACAATCGGCTCTGAGCTTTCGGCTTCGACACTCTCGGCTGTCAAACTGGTTCCGGTTTACGGCAGGATCGGTTTCTGGTTCAGGTGGCAGCTTCGGGAATCGAGGGTTCTTAGTTCGGTAGTAGAATTAACATCGGCGTCGTATGTTCGGCTTCGACACTTCGGCTTATATTAGGATCGTTTTGGTTGATCGGCTTATAGTAGGCTCGGTTCAGTAGTAAAATCGGCTCTGAGCTTTCGGCTTCGACACTCTCGGCTGTCAAACTGGTTCAGGTTTGCGGCAGGATCGGTTTCTGGTTCAGGTGGCAGCGTCGGATACGAAGATTTTTGGCTCGATAGTAGAATTAAGATCGGCGTCGTTCGTTCGCCTTCGACACTCTCAGCTGTCAATCGGGTACGGGTATTCGGCTGGATCGGTTTCTGGTACAGGTGGCAGCTTCGGGAATCGAAGATCGTATCTTTTTCTATAATACGTTCAATGGTTTCTTAAAGCTAATATCTAGCAACTTCTCAACTACTATTACCATGCAATTCTACGGGTTAATATTCTACTAAGAGAACGAGCAACCGAAGTCACTCGCGAGAACGAACAACCGAAGTCACTCGTGAGAACAAACAACCGGAGTCACTCGTGAGAACGAACAACCGAAGTCACTCGTGAGAACGAACAACCGAAGTCACTCGTGAGAACGAAGCAACTGTTCTATCTAGTACTATCTACTATTCCGCAGTAAAAAGTGTCTAATAAAAAATCCTAATTCGAATCTTCCAACCCCCACTAAAGCGTTACTCAAAAAATGCTATCTCTAACTATATGAGAATTCGATAGCAATAGCGAAACATATCAACTTCCAGGTGTGCCGACGTAGTTACACTTTCGATAGAAAATATTTGCAGAATTTCAAAACTATTTTGCATAAAATTTTTAAAATAATAATAATTTTTAATAATTTTGTTAGGAATGAACAAAATTATCAAAAGTAAAAATATTAAAATTTTTTAAATCACAAAATTAACTCTTTCTGATATTTATTATGGAAAGCAATAAAATTAATTACACAACAATATATTCAATTCAAATTAACATTAAAAAAAAAATAAATTAAAAAATAATACTAAGAAATATTTTAAGTACAAAATTAGAAAAGAATATTTGTTTCTTTCAAATTTAATAAATTAGGTTTATATAATAAAATAAGAATAATTATTAATATTCTAATTTATTTTTTAAATAACAAAAATAACTCTTCCTTGTGTTTACTACAGAAAACAATGAATATAAATAAATGCACAGAAAGATTTTGAATTTAAATAAAAATTTAACATCTATTAGAATATTTGCAAAATTTCCTGCAGTTATTAGTATGTTCGGCGACAATGTATGATTTTTAGAAAGGTTATGATGTTCGCATTATAAAATGTGTAATTCAATATTTCCAAAATGTTTAGTAATATAATATACGATTTCTAAATATTACAAGACCACATTATTATTTATTTTAATTTTGTATTGAATTTTCTATGTAATTAAAATAAATAAAAATTTTTTGGTTAATTTTTTTCTAAAATCGCCAGTTTTTCTAAAATAATTAAAGAACAAATGTATTACACTATTTACAATGCGAACTATATATACTTTTCTAAAATCATACTTTCTCGCTGAACAAATAGCTGACTATTAAGAATTTTGGAAATATTTGAAAAAATATTTGTAATATATTTTCTCTAATTTCTCTTTCAAATGTTTCCATTTTTATAAAGGGGATTCCCTTTATTAAAAACTATATGATCTTTTAATCATTTCCATACTTTATTACCAATTTTAATGATGATGTACCATTTTAAATCATTATTTAAATTTTATCTTGGCCCTGAAAGTTTTTTCAATATTTTTGTCAATATTTAAGATTTTAAGATAAAATAAATACCGCTACTTAACCAAAAATTACCACAATCTACTCTACGCATTTCAAGCATTACAACAACAAAACAATTTCTTCAAAATATTTAATAACAAGAACAATGTTTGAATTCTTTTCAAACTTTTAAAAAAATTTAATTTAAAATTTTGAAAATTCAAATTTAAAGTGCAAAAATTGAGCTCTGCTAAAATATGCAATGCATTCTCAAAATTTTGATTGCTATATACACATATTTTAAACTTCTACAGAATAGACTTGTAAAATTGAATTTTTAATATATTCGTAATTTTTTGTTCTATAGAAAATTATTCTGAAAATTAGCGACTTTTGCTGCGGGTATATCATACATAAGTCAAACTCTCACACTTTTAAAAAATGTTGTTTAAGTTAGTAGTATATTTATGTACCTTCGGGATCACTTTTTTCATACAAAAGTTGGTTCATGCATAGTTGGGGTTGTGGTTTTTTGAAATGTGAAATGTGTATGTGTTGTGGTATGATTGTATGTTGTTTATGTTTTCCATCCCTGGTTAGTAGTGTGTTTGTTGGTGTGTGGTATTGAGGTGGTATTTCTGTGTTGTGATATGTGTGTGTTGTGAGAGTGAGAGAGAATAGTTATTTGGTGTGAGAGAGTATTGTCAGGTGGATTTGTGTGTGTTAAGGTTTTGAGGATTGATTTTGTGTGTGATGGAAGAAAACCAGTTTTAGTGTATAGATAGAAAATAGTCACCTGTTGTGTTTTTAAAGATCAAGGTGGTTGAAATGTGTATTTTCCTCGTTCGTGATTGGTGGTTGGTTTTATGTTGGCTATGGCGGAGATAGATATTTATATTTTTGTTGGTGTTTTGTTTTGTTAATTTTTCTATGATTGTTTAATATCTATAGATCTTTCTGGATGGGATTTTGTAGCCTAAAATATTTGTATTTGTTGTGAGAGAGAGAGGAAGTGTGGGTTGTGAGAGAGAGGGGAAGTGTGGGTTGTGAGACATGAGAGAGAGGGAATAGTTATTTGGTGTGAGTCAGTGTTGCCAGATAGATTTGTGTGTGTTAGGTTTTGAGTTTTGATTTTGTGGATGATGGAAGAAACCCAGTTTTAGTGTAGAGAGAAAATGCTTGCCTGTTATGTTTTTAAAGATCACTATGATTGAAATGTATGTTGTTTATGTTTTGCATCCCTGGTTAGTAATGTGTTTGTAAGAGAAATGAATAGCATTTGCAGAAAGAGTTTTGTAACTTAAAAAAAGACAATGAGTTTTAGTTTTATTTATTTATTTTATTGATAAAAAATTTGTAATATGTTTCTATTAGATGTATTACATTATCTTTTTTTAATTCAAATTTAATACAATCACACAAAATATTTGATCTACAATCGCAAATGTTGCATGTCGTAGGGCAGTTGATAAAATGTTTTCCATGAACAGAGGTAATTAACTCCATATTTTCATATTCGTCTACAAATTCCGTACCAGAAACAAGACCTATTCCCTACTTTGTGGTCTTCACAATTACGATAGGGTTCATTGACTCTATGGCTAAATATATTCATATTTTCACCGATTGCATTGTAAACTATTATCATAACAGTTTATTCTTTACATTTTATACATACTCTATACTTTATGCCTTATAATTTATACCTTACACATTATTCTCTATAGTATATACCTGATACTTTTACTCTATACTTTATACATTATATTATTTATACCCTATAACATATATTTTAAGCCCTACACTTTATACATTATTCTTTATGCCTTATACCTTGTACTTTATAATCTATAATTTATGATATATATTTTATATTCTATACTGTTTACTCTATACTTTGTACCTTATACTTTATGTCTTATACTTTTTATGCCTTATACCTTGTACTTTATAATCTATAATTTATGATATATATTTTATATTCTATACTGTTTACTCTATACTTTGTACCTTATACTTTATATCTTATACTTTTTATACCTTATACTTTATACCATATAATTTATACTCTTTACTTTATACTTTATATTTTTTACTTTATACCCTATACTTTACACCTTCTTCTTTATACTCTATACTATGTACTATTTCATATCTTATACATTATACTCTATACTTTATACCTTATATTCTTTATACCTTATACATTATGCGTTATACCTTATAATTTATACTCTATATCTTATACCTTAAATATTATACTCAACACTTTATACGCTATACTTAATACCCTATACTTTATACCTTATACTTTATAATCTACACTTTATAATCTATATTTTATTCATAATATTTTATACATTATCTTTTATGCCTTTTACCTTATACTCTATACTTCATAACCTATACTTTACACTTTATTCTTTATACTTAATACTATATTTATTAATACTATATTTTATACTCAGTACCTTATATCTTATACTTTATACTCTATAATTTAGATTGATTGATAATTTATACCTTATACTTTATAATCTATACTTTATAATCTATATTTTATTCATAATATTTTATACATTATCTTTTATGCCTTTTACCTTATACTCTATACTTCATAACCTATACTTTACACTTTATTCTTTATACTTAATACTATATTTATTAATACTATATTTTATACTCAGTACCTTATATCTTATACTTTATACTCTATAATTTAGATTGATTGATAATTTATACCTTATACTTTATAATCTATACTTTATTCATTATTCTTTATGTCTTATATCTTATACCTTATACTTTATACTCTATACTTTGCACCTTATACTTTATACATTATACTTTATGTTTATACCTTATACATTATACTCTATGCTTTATACCTTATACTTTATGCTTAATACTTTATATTTTATACTTTATACTTTATACCTTATACTTTATACATTATTCTTTATGCTTTATATCTTATACCTTATACTTTACATCTTATATACTTTACATCTTATACTTTATAATTTATACCTTTCACTTTACACTCTTTACATTATGCCTTGTTTTTTTTATTTTATACTTTATACCTTATACATTATACTCTATACTTTTATCTTATACTTTATACTATATACTTTACACTTTATACTTCATACTTTATACTATATACTTATACTCTATACTTTATGCCTTATACTTTATATTCTATACGTTTATATATTATACTTTGTACATTATTCTTTATGCCTTATACTTTATACTCTATACTTTGTACTTTATACTCTATACTTTATGACTTATACTTTATACTTTATTCTTTATGCTTAATACTTTATACATTATACTTTATACATTATACTATATTATTTTGTACCTTGTACTTTACACTTCACACTCTATATTGCACATTTATACTTTATACTTTACACTCATTTTTTATTAAAAATTAACTTCTTTTCTATTCAAATATTTTTATTTTGGAACCAATTGGAGGTGACCTATAAATATATGATTAAAACTACATATTTAAACGCAAAAGAAAACATTCAAATGCATCCATAAAATAACTTCAAAAATAGAACTAAGTGCATATTTTGTGTATTTTTGGAAGTTGTTAATAATTACTTTCAAAAAAAAAAAAAAAAAAATAATAAATAAAAAAGTAAAATAAATGCATTATTTTCAATGACAAATATGTGTTAAAAAAAGAAATTCTGCAGCTCTTTTCCAGCATTAAGTTCTTTCTTCCAATGACAATATAGTGTTAAAATCATGACTTTTTCAGCTCCATTAAATTTTTCAGTTTTTTTTTTCTGGAATTAAGATTCATATTTACTACCAATAAAATTTATCAGTTTTCATTGTCTACATGTACTATGTACATATGTCTTTTATTTGATATGTAAATTTGTTCATTAAATATTATTTTCAGTTTTTAATTTCAAATTTTAAAAACTTCCTTAAATGAAAACAATTAATGCTCACGTTTTGTATTTATTACTAACTAATTCTTCTTTAAAAATTATCAACATAAATATATTTTATTTTTCAAAGTTCCTAAATTTATCTAAATTTTAACAGTATTTAAAAATATGTGACTTTTTTGAAATTTTGAATTGAACTCAGTGAAAAGCAATTTGATATGGAGCATTTTATTTTGTGTATACAATATTTTCATATTAAACTTTTACACGATTGATCATAAGGAAACCGTATATCCTTCTCTAAATATCTACTTAGTTTCAATTGAGAAATACTGCTAGCTGCATACAGTATTTAATTTTCAGATAGTTGTAACAATATTCGCTAATCAATAAATAAATTATGCAATTATCGTTAAAAGTATATTTATTAATCTACTCCAATCATCATTTAATCCCGCTATACCATGAACGTTATATTCCGCAAAGAAAATGGACTTTTAAAGACATTTGATACAATGGTATAATCAAAATTCAAATTCTACTACACCTAGTTAATTTTACTGTTATGCCTAGAAAGCCTTAAATAATTTTTACCAACCAATTACTTTTGTTGATAAATTTTTTTTCTTAATATATTTATAAGACTTTCTTGCAGACTTCAAGCAAAATCCGAAAAATCTATGAATTTGTTAGTATGTATAATATCTGTCCTCACATATACATGTGATTTTATCTATTAAAAGATTAATTTATTTCTCTACCATCAATATAATTTTAAATTTACATTGTAGCTATATTTTACTACATAATTACATATAACATGAGCGAGAGCAACAGTTTAATTCAAATAATTAGATTTATATACACTATGTTTAAGATATCTTTGTAAATTTAAATAGAAAATAACACATATTTTTTTTACGAAAAACATGTAGATTTTATTATTAACCAACTGTGTTATAGGAATTAATTCTAATTTCATTTTCATGGCTTTTATATCTCGGATTTGGATTACTAGTGCGTGGACTTCGCATGTAATATTTATCCATAATCTTCGTAATATATTTCTTTTCCTCATTTAAATGAAAGCAGCGGCATGAAACTGCATTTCCATATCTTCTTTTGAACGATTGAATTTTCTGTAAAGATTCTTAAAAAATCATGTTCTCAAAACTCAACAAAAATACACCAATATCAAATATCTTGTAAGCTTCAGATCACTTAAATCACTAAAAGCAAAAGCTAAAAAGTGAACCATCCCTAACACCATAGTAAATAAAAGATTTTTCTTTTTTAATTTTATGTAGATAATTATTAACTTTAATATGAAAAAAAAAATATGTATTATTAAAAGATTCCATTTATACCTCTAAAATTACAGGAGATGAAATATTAGCCATAGACGTACTATTACAATATTTATTCTTAATGTAAATAGAACATAAAACTAGAATACAAATCGAAATAACAAAAAGTGATATGTCTCCTGGCACAGTTTTAAATTCTTTAAATTCTTTAAATTCTTTATCAGTATGTGGTTTCTCAATATGTTTGATATTGTTTAAAATGTTTATAGTAACTGGTTTTATAACTCTAATATTAATTTTATTGTAATCTATCAGCCATGATGATGTTTGAATAGACGATTTTTGTTTGTAATGTAAAATATGCTGAAGAATATAAAGTGATTCCTTCGTGTTCTGCAACACATCCTGATGGTAAAGTTAACAAACCTTTTAAAGGTAGCATTATCGAACTGCGATTATGATTATCACAGTCCACACTTAGTGTGAATGTATCAGAAACAGTAAATAACCACTGATTTTCTGTTGATAATTTGATCCAAACACTTTTCTTTTCAACTTCTTCAAAATTACATTCAGCATGCCTTGACTGTTTTAGTGCTGAAATTTCACATGTTCGTTCAACAGCTGATTTCCATGAAAAATTATTTCTACAATTAAATTGGTCATCATTGTTTTTAGTACATGCATTAAGTTGCAATTGAGACATAAAAAAATACAAATTATTTGCAAAGTTATACACTATGTAGTCATCATCCACCAAAGATATTACTGTACTATTATCTACTTTAACTGGCAATTGAATTATTTTGTAAACTTCAGAGCTATGATTGGTAACTAATGGTATTTCAGCTTGTATTACAATTCGATTTCTATTATAAATCCATTTACTTTGATAGAATTAAAAATTTTCTTTAATTTAGTACCGGTGAGTTGTCCAGGAAAAATCAAATCATTTGGTAAGAATATTTTAATATGTGATAATTCGTCTTCTAATTGGTTAAATGTAAGAAGATCTGGATTAACATACCCATGATTTATATCAATTAATAGATTTGACAAGAATGATTGAACTTTATTACAGTTATCTACTATTAAATGTAGTTGCCCTATCATGACTTGAAACAACCATTCTACATTTGTTCTATTTTTATCTTCATCACTATTAATCAGCTTCAGTAGTTCATAAATTTTAATAATGCTTGCATTTAGTTCATTAGTAGTTTTTTTTTAATATGTTTTTTGTAGAATCTAAAATTGATATTTGTTGAATCATAAGCTGATTCAAATCTTGCTGGTTGTTAAAATAGTTTTTTATTTTTGTTTGCAAAGTTTGATGATCTTCGTTAATCACGGTTTTTGATTTTAGAAATAAATTGTCTTGCTGCAATGAATAATATATTTTATCGAACCTTCGTTTTAACAATTCACATATCTCTTTGCCATATTTATTAATTAAGAACTCATTTTGTATAACTTCTGTTATGATTTTTATTTTCTTAAGTTCATCGTAAAATTCATAGAAGTCATAGTAAATAAATAGATTCCATCTTGAATTAATCATGTTTATTGTTCCTATATTATCAAAATATAATGCAGTATTTGATGGTATTTCTTGAACTCTAATATTAGTATTATAATTTGAAAATACAGCATTTAGTCTTACAGTTGTCACGAGATGTGTCAAAAAACAAAGTAAGTTATAATTTATTAAATTCATAATATTTAGGTGTTGTTTATTTATTAAGCTTGATGTCTTATGTTTATATCTTTACTTTTGGAATATGCTATATCGTGATCTTCGCATGCAGCATTCAAAGGTTAATTCCTTTATCTACTCGTTCCAAATGTTTTTATAATTTTTATCCAAGACCGCAAAATTTGTAACCAGGAAGATGTATTTTGTGTGAGTAGACATAAAAATGCTAATTCTTTCTATTTACGTCAAACTTATACAAGAATCCCAAAACATTTAGTTATATATAATGCTAATAAGATTATTATATTTAATCAAGTGAGACATATATATGGATATCATGTGATATGAATTATGAAAAGTTTCATAAAATCTGTCGAGAATGATGGAAAGACAAGTATAGATTTCTGGTTGTAAGTAAAGATGATGATTTAAATAAATATTTAATTATCAGTATATTATTAGATATTAAACGTATTAGATCAGTATACACTACATCGATCTTGTATCAGCTATCAGATCTGATATCAGCTATCAGGTCTGATATCAGCTATCAGGTCTGGTATCAGCTATCAGGTCTGGTATCAGCTATCTGGTCTGATATCAGATATAAGGTCTGATATCAGCTATCAGGTCTGGTATCAGCTATCAGGTCTGATATCAGCTATCAGGTCTGATATCAGCTATCAGGTCTAGTATCAGCTATCAAGCCGGTATCAGCTATCTGGTCTGATATCAGATATAAGGTCTGATATCAGATATCAGGTCTGGTATCAGCTATCAGGTCTGGTATCAGCTATCAGACCTGATATCAGCTATCTGGTCTGATATCAGATCTGATATCAGCTATCAGGTCTGATATCAGCTATCAGGTCTGGTATCAGCTATCAGGTCTGATATCAGATATCAAGTCTGGTATCAGCTATCAGGTCTGATATCATCTATCTGGTCTGATATCAGATATCAGGTCTGATATCAGATATCAGGTCTGGTATCAGCTATCAGGTCTGGTATCAGCTATCAGACCTGATATCAGCTATCTGGTCTGATATCAGATCTGATATCAGCTATCAGGTCTGATATCAGCTATCAGGTCTGATATCAGCTATCAGGTCTGGTATCAGCTATCAGGTCTGATATCAGATATCAAGTCTGGTATCAGCTATCAGGTCTGATATCATCTATCTGGTCTGATATCAGATATCAGGTCTGATATCAGATATCAGGTCTGGTATCAGCTATCAGGTCTGGTATCAGCTATCAGACCTGATATCAGCTATCTGGTCTGATATCAGATCTGATATCAGCTATCAGGTCTGATATCAGCTATCAGGTCTGGTATCAGCTATCAGGTCTGGTATCAGCTATCAGACCTGATATCAGCTATCAGACCTGATATCTGATATCAGATCTGATATCAGACCAGATAGATGATATCAGACCTGATAGCTGATATCAGACCTGATAGCTGATATCAGATCTGATATCAGACCAGATAGCTGATATCAGGTCTGATAGCTGATACCAGACCTGATAGCTGATACCAGACCTGATATCTGATATCAGACCTGATATCTGATATCAGACCAGATAGATGATATCAGAAAATTTTTTTTTTTTCAGGAAAAAAATTTTTTTTTTTCAGGAAAAATTTTTTTTTTTTTTTAAGAAAAAAAATTTTTTTTTTTTTTTTTAAGAAAAAAATTTTTTTTTTTCAGAAAAAAATTTTTTTTTTTTCAGAAAAATTTTTTTTTTCAGAAAAAAAATTTTTTTTTTTTAAAGAAAAATTTTTTTTTTTTTTTTAAGAAAAAATGTTTTTTTTTTCAGAAAAAAATTTTTTTTTTTCAGAAAAATTTTTTTTTCAGAAAAAAAATTTTTTTTTTTAAAGAAAATTTTTTTTTTTTTTTTTTTTTAGAAAAATGTTATTAGAATATTCAAATTAATCATTTCAAATTGAGAAAATATTATAAATACATAAATATTGAGTCTTAAACTAATTTTAAACATATTCTTTTAATGTGAATAAAAAATACTCCCCTTAATTTGTTATTACAATATTTAATATTAATCATGACCATACTCAACAACATAAAATACATCTTCATTAATGTCAAAGAACCTTACACAAAGTTATTTTTTTTTCCATATAAACAAAACAATTCTCAAGTTTCCACTTTACAAAAACAAAAATAATCATATAAAAATATGTGGATGAATAAACCAAAAATACTCAAACGCTATTTATACAATTCATCAGTTTTTAATTTCATCACAATTAAAAGTGCAAAAAAATAAATAAATAAAAGGAAAAATTGTTTTGCATTTTATGCACTCACAAGAAAAAATTACAAAACAAATTCATTGGTTTTCAATTTCATACAAACAATTTCCTTTTCAAAATTCCTCTTACTCCTCATTAAAAACAAAAACAACTATTGCCTTCCCATTTCCCTACTACTACAGAAACTCCCATTGAATATAATTATAAACAGAAACAAAAATTTAATACATTTAATTGTGGTCACTTATGTTTAAAATTTTTATTTAATAAATATTATAAGTAAATAAAAACTATATTTTTTTTCTTTATTATATTGTTTTTATTATTTTTTTCATACATTATATATACATAGGGTCATAATATAGTTTTTTCTCTAATAGACATTTTCTAAAATCATTAATTGATAGTTTAGCTGTTACACATTGTTTAACACCTTTAATTTTTTTAATTTCTTTTTCATCTATATCAATTTTAACTGAATACATTTTTGCTCTTAAACCAATGAATTCTTTAATAACCTTACCATTACATTCATCTTTCATCATTCTCAAAACTTTTTTATTTACAAGTGGAATATTATATATATTATCTTTTGGATATGCCGATGTATCGAAATGAGTAGTAATATCATTTCGAATATCATCATACAAGTCATTTGTTCTGATATTATATATAAATGAATCTGTATCCATATAATTTAGATTAATATTATCAAGATATTTAGGTTTCATGTAATCGTAATGAAAATTATACATTTTCCATTTTGATAACTCTAAAACTGAAAACCCAATATATATCGGTTTATTATACACTGTTTTTACTCTTCTCATTTCGATTGCAATCATATTTTCATTAATTTGAAGAGCACTATGAAAGTTTGGTTTAGCTATAAGAGATCTAGCTCCTAACCGTTTTTTTCTATTCTCCCATTCACAAACTATTTTTATATCTTTTCTCTTGTCAACATTTTCCATAGTCTTACCACATACAGCATTATTTAGCAATTTAAAAAAGTTTTGTTCAAAAGAATTTTTTGTTAAAGTTCTATGATGATTGTTTAAATCAATATATTTTTTCAACCAATCTGATTGATTAAATTTAAGAATTCTATGGATTTTCTTTAAAATTAAACCATTTTCAATACATTGTTGAAGATTTTTATAGTGAATTACATAATTTGTTTTATTGTTTAAATCTGTAATTAATTTTTTCTGTTTCATTGATTCAATTTTTTATTTTCTGCACAAAATGGTAAGTCATTATGATAGTCATGTAATGTACAAGGGTAATCTAAGTCTACTTCTAATATATATCCTATTGGAGAATCGTCTTTAATATCATTTAAGTTAAAATCTTCAATGTTTTCAACCCATTCAAAATTTTTAAAAGGAAGGTATTGAGACATTGCATAACCGTATAAATTATTTACATCTAAATATATAAGATAATTTGATTCCATCGTGGAATCATAATCACTAACATATTTATTATTGGTTATGGAATGACGGTTACTGCATTGAACAATACCTCCCCTTATACCTCGAACGATAAAATTATACATATTAATGTCTGTTAATAGTTCTAATTCTATTTGTGTAGTTTTCAACATTGCATCCCAAGACAGACCAGGTGAAGTATAATATTGACAAGGTTCTAAATTGTAAATGTTTTTACAAACTTTTCTAAAATTTTCAAATATATCACAAAGTAGAAGAACATCTGCTTTGAGATATAAAAGTAAATAATCTAATAAAATATTACACTGGAATGTACTCCAAACTTTTTCTGCATGTTGATATTCTTCTTCACTACACGACTCATTAGTCAGTTTATTAAAGAAGACTTCACGAGAAGGTAATTGTGTTTCCTGAAGACGATTTTCTGAATCTATATAATCATAGGGAAAAACTCCTTTACGTTTCATTAAACTGAATTCATTACTATTGTTATAAAATGTTTTAACGATTTTTAAATCATCATCAGTCAAGTAACTGGCTAACTTTTCTAAACTTGATGACATGAATCGAAATGAGTCGAGAAAACGCAATTCAAATGTTTCTTTTTCATTTACTGAAATTCTTTTAGATATTGATATATATAATTCCTTATTTAAAGGAATAATATTTATATCACCTTCAATAGTTGAAAGTTCTCTAACAAATATATGACAATCATATGCCGAAAGATTGTGGAAAAATATAGGGATGAAGTTGGCAATTTGATATTCTAAATTACAATTATTGTGAGCAGGACCTCTATATTCACCCGTTAAATGGCAATGATCTGCCACTCTATTATCATCTAAAAATTTCTTACAAATGTGACATATTGGATCTTCATTTTGAATCATTTTTTGAAGTGGTGTTAAAGAATTCATTGGTTTAACTACACTTAAGTAATTATTATAAATATTTAAAGTGTCATCTACTAAACTTTTAAAAAAATGTTTTGGAGAAAAGACTTTTCACACTATTTGGAGACTGCAGATACTACAGGGGGCGCAACATTGAATTTCGTTCCGGAGAATAAGGAACTAATGGAGGAAGATGAAAATCTTCAACTGGATGTCAGACCATACTCAGTTCTAGAAGAGTATAAAACAATAATGGACGAAGACGAAGATCTTCTTCTAAATTTAGATATATAATAATTTTTAAGTATAATGTAAATAAAATAATAATAAGCACTATATAAGTTTAATATATTTTTATTAAATAAATAAAAATAAAAATAAAAAAAACAAAAAATAAAAAAACTGTTTTATTTATAAAATTTTAGCTATAACTAAGTTCAAATGTTGCAAGCCCATTTGAAGATTGACGGCCTTTGTAAATAATAGTCCAGTTTTTATCATTCAATTGCGTTAAATAGGGAAAAGTACTAATTAATAAAAAAAAAATACATAAAGTACAATTTTTCAGAAAAAGTTAAAATTAATTTAAAAATGTATATAAATATTTAATAAAAGTATTTATTTTCCAAATAAAACCTACTAATATTCCAATTTTCAATCAATTTTCAAATAAAGTACCAATTTTCCAAAAAAGCAACTATTTTAATAAAGAGAAAAGTTTTACAAGAAATGTAGCAAAAGAAGTAATATTTGGAGAAAATATTATAAATACATAAATATTGAGCCTTAAACTAATTTTAAACATATTCTAGATATGAAAAATGTTTAATGTGAATAAAAAATACTCCCCTTAATTTGTTATTAGAATATTTAATATTAATCATGACCATACTCAACAACATAAAATATATCTTCATTAATGTCAAAGAACCTTACACAAAGATATTTTTTTTGCATATAAACAAAACAATTCTCAAGTTTCCTCTTTACAAAAACAAAAATAACCATATAAAAATATGTAGATGAATAAACCAAAAATACTCAAAAACAAAAATACAAAACACAAATTAAATTTGCAAAAAAAAAATAAATAAATAAATAAATAAAAATTGTCTCCCCTGAAAAAATTTCATGTAACATTAAAAAAAATAAAATATACTCCCATAGTTTGTTATTAGAATATTCAAATTAATCATTTCAAATTGAGAAAATATTATAAATACATAAATATTGAGCCTTAAACTAATTTTAAACATATTCTAGACATGAAAAATGTTTAATGTGAATAAAAAATACTCCCCTTAATTTGTTATTACAATATTTAATATTAATCATGACCATACTCAATAACATAAAATACATCTTCATTAATGTCAAAGAACCTTACAAAAAGTTATTTTTTTCCATATAAACAAAACAATTCTCAAGTTTCCACTTTACAAAAACAAAAATAACCATACAAAAATACTCAAACGCTATTTATACAAGTCATCAGTTTTTAATTTCATCACAATTAAAAGTGCAAAAAAAAAAAATAAATAAAAATTGTCTCCCCTGTTAAATTGTTTGTATGTACTTTTAACATAATTACATAAATACATCATACATACATATATACATACATACATTGGTTTTCAATTTCATAAAATGCAAAACAATTTTTCCTCCTATTAATGCACTCACAAGAAAAAATTATAAAACAAATTCATTGGTTTTCAATTTTTTTATCAATAAAATAAATAAATAAAACTAAAACTCATTGTCTTTTTTTAAGTTACAAAACTCTTTCTGCAAATGCTATTCATTTCTCTTACAAACACATTACTAACCAGGGATGGAAAACATAAACAACATACAATCATACCACAACACATACACATTTTACATTTCATAAAATGCAAAACAATTTTTTCCTCCTATTAATGCACTCACAAGAAAAAATTACAAAACAAATTCATTGGTTTTCAATTTTTTTATCAATAAAATAAATAAATAAAACTAAAACTCATTGTCTTTTTTTAAGTTACAAAACTCTTTCTGCAAATGCTATTCATTTCTCTTACAAACACATTACTAACCAGGGATGGAAAACATAAACAACATACAATCATACCACAACACATACACATTTCACATTTCATAAAATGCAAAACAATTTTTTCCTCCTATTAATGCACTCACAAGAAAAAATTACAAAACAAATTCATTGGTTTTCAATTTCATAAAATGCAAAACAATTTTTCCTCCTAAGTTACAAAACTCTTTCTGCAAATGCTATTCATTTCTCTTACAAACACATTACTAACCAGGGATGGAAAACATAAACAACATACAATCATACCACAACACATACACATTTCACATTTCATAAAATGCAAAACAATTTTTCCTCCTATTAATACACTCACAAGAAAAAATTACAAAAACAAATTCATTGGTTTTCAATTTCATAAAATGCAAAACAATTTTTCCTCCTATTAATGCACCCGCAAGAAAAAAATTACAAAACAAATTCATTGGTTTTCAATTTTTTTATCAATAAAATAAATAAATAAAACATTTCATAAAATGCAAAACAATTTTTCCTCCTATTAATGCACTCGCAAGAAAAAAATTACAAAACAAATTCATTGGTTTTCAATTTCATAAAATGCAAAACAATTTTTCCTCCTAAGTTACAAAACTCTTTCTGCAAATGCTATTCATTTCTCTTACAAACACATTACTAACCAGGGATGGAAAACATAAACAACATACAATCATACCACAACACATACACATTTCACATTTCATAAAATGCAAAACAATTTTTCCTCCTATTAATACACTCACAAGAAAAAATTACAAAAACAAATTCATTGGTTTTCAATTTCATAAAATGCAAAACAATTTTTCCTCCTATTAATGCACTCGCAAGAAAAAAATTACAAAACAAATTCATTGGTTTTCAATTTTTTTTATCAATAAAATAAATAAATAAAACATTTCATAAAATGCAAAACAATTTTTCCTCCTATTAATGCACTCGCAAGAAAAAAATTACAAAACAAATTCATTGGTTTTCAATTTCATAAAATGCAAAACAATTTTTCCTCCTAAGTTACAAAACTCTTTCTGCAAATGCTATTCATTTCTCTTACAAACACATTACTAACCAGGGATGGAAAACATAAACAACATACAATCATACCACAACACATACACATTTCACATTTCATAAAATGCAAAACAATTTTTCCTCCTATTAATACACTCACAAGAAAAAATTACAAAAACAAATTCATTGGTTTTCAATTTCATAAAATGCAAAACAATTTTTCCTCCTATTAATGCACTCGCAAGAAAAAAATTACAAAACAAATTCATTGGTTTTCAATTTTTTTTATCAATAAAATAAATAAATAAAACATTTCATAAAATGCAAAACAATTTTTCCTCCTATTAATGCACTCGCAAGAAAAAAATTACAAAACAAATTCATTGGTTTTCAATTTCATAAAATGCAAAACAATTTTTCCTCCTATTAATGCACTCGCAAGAAAAAAATTACAAAACAAATTCATTGGTTTTCAATTTCATAAAATGCAAAACAATTTTTCCTCCTAAGTTACAAAACTCTTTCTGCAAATGCTATTCATTTCTCTTACAAACACATTACTAACCAGGGATGGAAAACATAAACAACATGCAATCATATAAACAATCTCCTCTTCAAAATTCCTCTTCCTCCTCATTTCAAAAAACCACAACCCCAGCTATGCATGCACCAACTTTTGTATGAAAAAAGTGGTCCCGAAGGTACATAAACATACTACTGTTAATAATAAAATCTACATGTTTTTCGTAAAAAAAATATGTGTTATTTTCTATTTAAATTTACAAAGATATCTTAAACATAGTGTATATAAATCTAATTATTTGAATTAAACTGTTGCTCTCGCTCATGTTATATGTAATTATGTAGTAAAATATAGCTACAATGTAAATTTAAAATTATATTGATGGTAGAGAAATAAATTAATCTTTTAATAGATAAAATCACATGTATATGTGAGGACAGATATTATACATACTAACAAATTCATAGATTTTTCGGATTTTGCTTGAAGTCTGCAAGAAAGTCTTATAAATATATTAAGAAAAAAATTTATCAACAAAAGTAATTGGTTGGTAAAAATTATTTAAGGCTTTCTAGGCATAACAGTAAAATTAACTAGGTGTAGTAGAATTTGAATTTTGATTATACCATTGTATCAAATGTCTTTAAAAGTCCATTTTCTTTGCGGAATATAACGTTCATGGTATAGCGGGATTAAATGATGATTGGAGTAGATTAATAAATATACTTTTAACGATAATTGCATAATTTATTTATTGATTAGCGAATGTTGTTACAACTATTTGAAAATTAAATACTGTATGCAGCTAGCAGTATTTCTCAATTGAAACTAAGTAGATATTTAGAGAAGGATATACGGTTTCCTTATGATCAATCGTGTAAAAGTTTAATATGAAAATATTGTATACACAAAATAAAATGCTCCATATCAAATTGCTTTTCACTGAGTTCAATTCAAAATTTCAAAAAAGTCACATATTTTTAAATACTGTTAAAATTTAGATAAATTTAGGAACTTTGAAAAATAAAATATATTTATGTTGATAATTTTTAAAGAAGAATTAGTTAGTAATAAATACAAAACGTGAGCATTAATTGTTTTCATTTAAGGAAGTTTTTAAAATTTGAAATTAAAAACTGAAAATAATATTTAATGAACAAATTTACATATCAAATAAAAGACATATGTACATAGTACATGTAGACAATGAAAACTGATAAATTTTATTGGTAGCAAATATGAATCTTAATTCCAGAAAAAAAAAATTGAAAAATTTAATGGAGCTGAAAAAGTCATGATTTTAACACTATATTGTCATTGGAAGAAAGAACTTAATGCTGGAAAAGAGCTGCAGAATTTCTTTTTTTAACACATATTTGTCATTGAAAATAATGCATTTATTTTACTTTTTTATTTATTATTTTTTTTTTTTTTTTTGAAAGTAATTATTAACAACTTCCAAAAATACACAAAATATGCACTTAGTTCTATTTTTGAAGTTATTTTATGGATGCATTTGAATGTTTTCTTTTGCGTTTAAATATGTAGTTTTAATCATATATTTATAGGTCACCTCCAATTGGTTCCAAAATAAAAATATTTGAATAGAAAAGAAGTTAATTTTTAATAAAAAATGAGTGTAAAGTATAAAGTATAAATGTGCAATATAGAGTGTGAAGTGTAAAGTACAAGGTACAAAATAATATAGTATAATGTATAAAGTATAATGTATAAAGTATTAAGCATAAAGAATAAAGTATAAAGTATAAGTCATAAAGTATAGAGTATAAAGTACAAAGTATAGAGTATAAAGTATAAGGCATAAAGAATAATGTACAAAGTATAATATATAAACGTATAGAATATAAAGTATAAGGCATAAAGTATAGAGTATAAGTATATAGTATAAAGTATGAAGTATAAAGTGTAAAGTATATAGTATAAAGTATAAGATAAAAGTATAGAGTATAATGTATAAGGTATAAAGTATAAAATAAAAAAAACAAGGCATAATGTAAAGAGTGTAAAGTGAAAGGTATAAATTATAAAGTATAAGATGTAAAGTATATAAGATGTAAAGTATAAGGTATAAGATATAAAGCATAAAGAATAATGTATAAAGTATAAGGTATAAAGTATAAAGTATAAAATATAAAGTATTAAGCATAAAGTATAAGGTATAAAGCATAGAGTATAATGTATAAGGTATAAACATAAAGTATAATGTATAAAGTATAAGGTGCAAAGTATAGAGTATAAAGTATAAGGTATAAGATATAAGACATAAAGAATAATGAATAAAGTATAGATTATAAAGTATAAGGTATAAATTATCAATCAATCTAAATTATAGAGTATAAAGTATAAGATATAAGGTACTGAGTATAAAATATAGTATTAATAAATATAGTATTAAGTATAAAGAATAACGTGTAAAGTATAGGTTATGAAGTATAGAGTATAAGGTAAAAGGCATAAAAGATAATGTATAAAATATTATGAATAAAATATAGATTATAAAGTATAGATTATAAAGTATAAGGTATAAATTATCAATCAATCTAAATTATAGAGTATAAAGTATAAGATATAAGGTACTGAGTATAAAATATAGTATTAATAAATATAGTATTAAGTATAAAGAATAAAGTGTAAAGTATAGGTTATGAAGTATAGAGTATAAGGTAAAAGGCATAAAAGATAATGTATAAAATATTATGAATAAAATATAGATTATAAAGTATAGATTATAAAGTATAAGGTATAAATTATCAATCAATCTAAATTATAGAGTATAAAGTATAAGATATAAGGTACTGAGTATAAAATATAGTATTAATAAATATAGTATTAAGTATAAAGAATAAAGTGTAAAGTATAGGTTATGAAGTATAGAGTATAAGGTAAAAGGCATAAAAGATAATGTATAAAATATTATGAATAAAATATAGATTATAAAGTATAAGGTATAAATTATCAATCAATCTAAATTATAGAGTATAAAGTATAAGATATAAGGTACTGAGTATAAAATATAGTATTAATAAATATAGTATTAAGTATAAAGAATAAAGTGTAAAGTATAGGTTATGAAGTATAGAGTATAAGGTAAAAGGCATAAAAGATAATGTATAAAATATTATGAATAAAATATAGATTATAAAGTATAGATTATAAAGTATAAGGTATAAAGTATAGGGTATTAAGTATAGCGTATAAAGTGTTGAGTATAATATTTAAGGTATAAGGTATAGAGTATAAATTATAAGGTATAACGCATAATGTATAAGGTATAAAGAATATAAGGTATAAAGTATAATGTATAAGATATGAAATAGTACATAGTATAGAGTATAAAGAAGAAGGTGTAAAGTATAGGGTATAAAGTAAAAAATATAAAGTATAAAGTAAAGAGTATAAATTATATAGTATAAAGTATAAGGTATAAAAAGTATAAGATATAAAGTATAAGGTACAAAGTATAGAGTAAACAGTATAGAATATAAAATATATATCATAAATTATAGATTATAAAGTACAAGGTATAAGGCATAAAAAGTATAAGACATAAAGTATAAGGTACAAAGTATAGAGTAAACAGTATAGAATATAAAATATATATCATAAATTATAGATTATAAAGTACAAGGTATAAGGCATAAAGAATAATGTATAAAGTGTAGGGCTTAAAATATATGTTATAGGGTATAAATAATATAATGTATAAAGTATAGAGTAAAAGTATCAGGTATATACTATAGAGAATAATGTGTAAGGTATAAATTATAAGGCATAAAGTATAGAGTATGTATAAAATGTAAAGAATAAACTGTTATGATAATAGTTTACAATGCAATCGGTGAAAATATGAATATATTTAGCCATAGAGTCAATGAACCCTATCGTAATTGTGAAGACCACAAAGTAGGGAATAGGTCTTGTTTCTGGTACGGAATTTGTAGACGAATATGAAAATATGAAGTTAATTACCTCTGTTCATGGAAAACATTTTATCAACTGCCCTACGATATGCAACATTTGCGATTGTAGATCAAATATTTTGTGTGATTGTATTAAATTTGAATTAAAAAAAGATAATGTAATACATCTAATAGAAACATATTACAAATTTTTTATCAATAAAATAAATAAATAAAACTAAAACTCATTGTCTTTTTTTTAAGTTACAAAACTCTTTCTGCAAATGCTATTCATTTCTCTTACAAACACATTACTAACCAGGGATGCAAAACATAAACAACATACATTTCAATCATAGTGATCTTTAAAAACATAACAGGCAAGCATTTTCTCTCTACACTAAAACTGGGTTTCTTCCATCATCCACAAAATCAAAACTCAAAACCTAACACACACAAATCTATCTGGCAACACTGACTCACACCAAATAACTATTCCCTCTCTCTCATGTCTCACAACCCACACTTCCCCTCTCTCTCACAACCCACACTTCCTCTCTCTCTCACAACAAATACAAATATTTTAGGTTACAAAATCCCATCCAGAAAGATCTATAGATAGTAAACAATCATAGAAAAATTAACACAACAAAACACCAACAAAAATATAAATATCTATCTCCGCCATAGCCAACATAAAACCAACCACCAATCACGAACGAGGAAAATACACATTTCAACCACCTTGATCTTTAAAAACACAACAGGTGACTATTTTCTATCTATACACTAAAACTGGTTTTCTTCCATCACACACAAAATCAATCCTCAAAACCTTAACACACACAAAGCCACCTGACAATACTCTCTCACACCAAATAACTATTCTCTCTCACTCTCACAACACAAACATATCGCAACACAGAAATACCACCTCAATACCACACACCAACAAACACACTACTAACCAGGGATGGAAAACATAAACAACATACATTCATACCACAACACATACACATTTCATATTTCAAAAAACCACAACCCCAGCTATGCATGAACCAACTTTTGTATGAAAAAAGTGATCCCGAAGGTACATAAATATACTACTTAAGTTATCAAGAATTTTATATAAAACAGAATTTTCTGTCATGTTCTGGCCCTCAAATTGTTAATAACATATTTTAATTTTATAGAAAATGTTTTGATAAATTTATTACCTTATTTTCTTAATTTTCCTTTTGTAAGTAAAACTTATGAATTTTTTGTTTCACTATCAGCTTACATAAATAATTTTAGTTAATATCAATATTTTTTCACTCTTATCACTTCAAAACTTATATTTTTGCTAAGCAAAATTATATTGTTTCTGCTTGTTCTTTTTCCCATTATGAAATGTAAACAATCGTCAAAATCGTGATTTTATGATAAAATTTCGAACCTAATGTGTGTTGTTTTTGTAAAGTTTTGCACATTCTACTATTAATCATCTTAGAGTGCCGAATTCGACAGATTTTGTGGATTGGTAAACAACAATCTTCCAAATGCTAGAAAAGGTGTTGAAAAATAGTGTTTTCGTTTTTGGATAACTGTAACTGTTATCCAAACAACTTCTAATAGTGATTAAAGAAGTTACGTCTAGAAGATTCAATTCGTATACTAATATATTTTGTTGTTGGAAAATTGAGAGAAATCTTCTATTGCACTTCTAAGAGTGGCGAAGAAGTAAGCTATTTCGAAAAAGAATTCACTATATGCTTGCAGGGTAAAGAAAAGGAAGAAATGGTAGCAACTTCATAAAGTAATATATTAAGAAATATGTACGTAAAAGTAGTAGTGTACTATTTCCACGTTACAATGGCATGGAATGGAATGATAACCATTCTAAATTAATTGATGTAAAACCGAAGTTTGATGTGCTAACTTTCGCATATATTGAAGATAATAAATTACCATACCAACAAATTTGTGCTGACATAGGTCATTAAAAAATTTCATATAGCTGAAACTTTCTCTTCAGATGGTTCTATATTTTTCCTAAATATCTTATGACCGAGAAAGTCTATACAATTGAACCCAAAAATACATTTACCTGGCTTAATATTTAAGCCATAATCATCCAGACGTTAAAATACCTGTTTTAAATGCTCTAAATGTCCTTCTTCAATTTCACTAGCTATTAAAAGATCACCAATATAAGTAAAAATGAAGTGTAGTTCACTGATTACTAGGGTATCTAATCGATTAACCGTCATTCGGTTATCCGATTAATTTTGGTCGATTAATTGTTCGAATAATTTAAAATTGTCTATTTTCGAATAACGAATAAACCGAATAACTTGTGTCAAATAGCCGATTAACCGAAATTTAGTTTTCTGGATTTATAAATTTAGAATATTTTTTATTTTTAAGATAAATTTATGTCAACTACATCTTTTTTTAATGTATGTTATATCGCAGCAAAAATAAATGAGTAATTTTTAGGGAAGTAGCTGATATCAGATCTGATACCAGACCTGATATCTGATATCAGACCTTATATCTGATATCAGACCAGATAGCTGATACCGGACTTGATAGCTGATACTAGACCTGATAGCTGATATCAGACCTGATAGCTGATATCAGACCTGATAGCTGATACCAGACCTGATAGCTGATATCAGACCTTATATCTGATATCAGACCAGATAGCTGATACCAGACCTGATAGCTGATACCAGACCTGATAGCTGATATCAGACCTGATAGCTGATATCAGATCTGATAGCTGATACAAGATCGATGTAGTGTATACTGATCTAATACGTTTAATATCTAATAATATACTGATAATTAAATATTTATTTAAATCATCATCTTTACTTACAACCAGAAATCTATACTTGTCTTTCCATCATTCTCGACAGATTTTATGAAACTTTTCATAATTCATATCACATGATATCCATATATATGTCTCACTTGATTAAATATAATAATCTTATTAGCATTATATATAACTAAATGTTTTGGGATTCTTGTATAAGTTTGACGTAAATAGAAAGAATTAGCATTTTTATGTCTACTCACACAAAATACATCTTCCTGGTTACAAATTTTGCGGTCTTGGATAAAAATTATAAAAACATTTGGAACGAGTAGATAAAGGAATTAACCTTTGAATGCTGCATGCGAAGATCACGATATAGCATATTCCAAAAGTAAAGATATAAACATAAGACATCAAGCTTAATAAATAAACAACACCTAAATATTATGAATTTAATAAATTATAACTTACTTTGTTTTTTGACACATCTCGTGACAACTGTAAGACTAAATGCTGTATTTTCAAATTATAATACTAATATTAGAGTTCAAGAAATACCATCAAATACTGCATTATATTTTGATAATATAGGAACAATAAACATGATTAATTCAAGATGGAATCTATTTATTTACTATGACTTCTATGAATTTTACGATGAACTTAAGAAAATAAAAATCATAACAGAAGTTATACAAAATGAGTTCTTAATTAATAAATATGGCAAAGAGATATGTGAATTGTTAAAACGAAGGTTCGATAAAATATATTATTCATTGCAGCAAGACAATTTATTTCTAAAATCAAAAACCGTGATTAACGAAGATCATCAAACTTTGCAAACAAAAATAAAAAACTATTTTAACAACCAGCAAGATTTGAATCAGCTTATGATTCAACAAATATCAATTTTAGATTCTACAAAGAACATATTAAAAAACACTACTAATGAACTAAATGCAAGCATTATTAAAATTTATGAACTACTGAAGCTGATTAATAGTGATGAAGATAAAAATAGAACAAATGTAGAATGGTTGTTTCAAGTCATGATAGGGCAACTACATTTAATAGTAGATAACTGTAATAAAGTTCAATCATCCTTGTCAAATCTATTAATTGATATAAATCATGGGTATGTTAATCCAGATCTTCTTACATTTAACCAATTAGAAGACGAATTATCACATATTAAAATATTCTTACCAAATGATTTGATTTTTCCTGGACAACTCACCGGTACTAAATTAAAGAAAATTTTTAATTCTATCAAAGTAAATGGATTTATAATAGAAATCGAATTGTAATACAAGCTGAAATACCATTAGTTACCAATCATAGCTCTGAAGTTTACAAAATAATTCAATTGCCAGTTAAAGTAGATAATAGTACAGTAATATCTTTGGTGGATGATGACTACATAGTGTATAACTTTGCAAATAATTTGTATTTTTTTATGTCTCAATTGCAACTTAATGCATGTACTAAAAACAATGATGACCAATTTAATTGTAGAAATAATTTTTCATGGAAATCAGCTGTTGAACGAACATGTGAAATTTCAGCACTAAAACAGTCAAGGCATGCTGAATGTAATTTTGAAGAAGTTGAAAAGAAAAGTGTTTGGATCAAATTATCAACAGAAAATCAGTGGTTATTTACTGTTTCTGATACATTCACACTAAGTGTGGACTGTGATAATCATAATCGCAGTTCGATAATGCTACCTTTAAAAGGTTTGTTAACTTTACCATCAGGATGTGTTGCAGAACACGAAGGAATCACGTTATATTCTTCAGCATATTTTACATTACAAACAAAAATCGTCTATTCAAACATCATCATGGCTGATAGATTACAATAAAATTAATATTAGAGTTATAAAAACAGTTACTATAAACATTTTAAACAATATCAAATATATTGAGAAACCACATACTGATAAAGAATTTAAAGAATTTAAAGAATTTAAAACTGTGCCAGGAGACATATCACTTTTTGTTATTTCGATTTGTATTCTAGTTTTATGTTCTATTTACATTAAGAATAAATATTGTAATAGTACGTCTATGGCTAATATTTCATCTCCTGTAATTTTAGAGATATAAATGGAATCTTTTAATAATACATATTTTTTTTTTCATATTAAAGTTAATAATTATCTACATAAAATTAAAAAAGAAAAATCTTTTATTTACTATGGTGTTAGGGATGGTTCACTTTTTAGCTTTTGCTTTTAGTGATTTAAGTGATCTGAAGCTTACAAGATATTTGATATTGGTGTATTTTTGTTGAGTTTTGAGAACATGATTTTTTAAGAATCTTTACAAAAAATTCAATCGTTCAAAAGAAGATATGGAAATGTAGTTTCATGCCGCTGCTTTCATTTAAATGAGGAAAAGAAATATATTACGAAGATTATGGATAAATATTACATGCGAAGTCCACGCACTAGTAATCCAAATCCGAGATATAAAAGCCATGAAAATGAAATTAGAATTAATTCCTATAACACAGTTGGTTAATAATAAAATCTACATGTTTTTCGTAAAAAAAATATGTGTTATTTTCTATTTAAATTTACAAAGATATCTTAAACATAGTGTATATAAATCTAATTATTTGAATTAAACTGTTGCTCTCGCTCATGTTATATGTAATTATGTAGTAAAATATAGCTACAATGTAAATTTAAAATTATATTGATGGTAGAGAAATAAATTAATCTTTTAATAGATAAAATCACATGTATATGTGAGGACAGATATTATACATACTAACAAATTCATAGATTTTTCGGATTTTGCTTGAAGTCTGCAAGAAAGTCTTATAAATATATTAAGAAAAAAATTTATCAACAAAAGTAATTGGTTGGTAAAAATTATTTAAGGCTTTCTAGGCATAACAGTAAAATTAACTAGGTGTAGTAGAATTTGAATTTTGATTATACCATTGTATCAAATGTCTTTAAAAGTCCATTTTCTTTGCGGAATATAACGTTCATGGTATAGCGGGATTAAATGATGATTGGAGTAGATTAATAAATATACTTTTAACGATAATTGCATAATTTATTTATTGATTAGCGAATGTTGTTACAACTATTTGAAAATTAAATACTGTATGCAGCTAGCAGTATTTCTCAATTGAAACTAAGTAGATATTTAGAGAAGGATATACGGTTTCCTTATGATCAATCGTGTAAAAGTTTAATATGAAAATATTGTATACACAAAATAAAATGCTCCATATCAAATTGCTTTTCACTGAGTTCAATTCAAAATTTCAAAAAAGTCACATATTTTTAAATACTGTTAAAATTTAGATAAATTTAGGAACTTTGAAAAATAAAATATATTTATGTTGATAATTTTTAAAGAAGAATTAGTTAGTAATAAATACAAAACGTGAGCATTAATTGTTTTCATTTAAGGAAGTTTTTAAAATTTGAAATTAAAAACTGAAAATAATATTTAATGAACAAATTTACATATCAAATAAAAGACATATGTACATAGTACATGTAGACAATGAAAACTGATAAATTTTATTGGTAGCAAATATGAATCTTAATTCCAGAAAAAAAAAACTGAAAAATTTAATGGAGCTGAAAAAGTCATGATTTTAACACTATATTGTCATTGGAAGAAAGAACTTAATGCTGGAAAAGAGCTGCAGAATTTCTTTTTTTAACACATATTTGTCATTGAAAATAATGCATTTATTTTACTTTTTTATTTATTATTTTTTTTTTTTTTTTTGAAAGTAATTATTAACAACTTCCAAAAATACACAAAATATGCACTTAGTTCTATTTTTGAAGTTATTTTATGGATGCATTTGAATGTTTTCTTTTGCGTTTAAATATGTAGTTTTAATCATATATTTATAGGTCACCTCCAATTGGTTCCAAAATAAAAATATTTGAATAGAAAAGAAGTTAATTTTTAATAAAAAATGAGTGTAAAGTATAAAGTATAAATGTGCAATATAGAGTGTGAAGTGTAAAGTACAAGGTACAAAATAATATAGTATAATGTATAAAGTATAATGTATAAAGTATTAAGCATAAAGAATAAAGTATAAAGTATAAGTCATAAAGTATAGAGTATAAAGTACAAAGTATAGAGTATAAAGTATAAGGCATAAAGAATAATGTACAAAGTATAATATATAAACGTATAGAATATAAAGTATAAGGCATAAAGTATAGAGTATAAGTATATAGTATAAAGTATGAAGTATAAAGTGTAAAGTACATAGTATAAAGTATAAGATAAAAGTATAGAGTATAATGTATAAGGTATAAAGTATAAAATAAAAAAAACAAGGCATAATGTAAAGAGTGTAAAGTGAAAGGTATAAATTATAAAGTATAAGATGTAAAGTATATAAGATGTAAAGTATAAGGTATAAGATATAAAGCATAAAGAATAATGTATAAAGTATAAGGTATAAAGTATAAAGTATAAAATATAAAGTATTAAGCATAAAGTATAAGGTATAAAGCATAGAGTATAATGTATAAGGTATAAACATAAAGTATAATGTATAAAGTATAAGGTGCAAAGTATAGAGTATAAAGTATAAGGTATAAGATATAAGACATAAAGAATAATGAATAAAGTATAGATTATAAAGTATAAGGTATAAATTATCAATCAATCTAAATTATAGAGTATAAAGTATAAGATATAAGGTACTGAGTATAAAATATAGTATTAATAAATATAGTATTAAGTATAAAGAATAACGTGTAAAGTATAGGTTATGAAGTATAGAGTATAAGGTAAAAGGCATAAAAGATAATGTATAAAATATTATGAATAAAATATAGATTATAAAGTATAGATTATAAAGTATAAGGTATAAATTATCAATCAATCTAAATTATAGAGTATAAAGTATAAGATATAAGGTACTGAGTATAAAATATAGTATTAATAAATATAGTATTAAGTATAAAGAATAAAGTGTAAAGTATAGGTTATGAAGTATAGAGTATAAGGTAAAAGGCATAAAAGATAATGTATAAAATATTATGAATAAAATATAGATTATAAAGTATAGATTATAAAGTATAAGGTATAAAGTATAGGGTATTAAGTATAGCGTATAAAGTGTTGAGTATAATATTTAAGGTATAAGGTATAGAGTATAAATTATAAGGTATAACGCATAATGTATAAGGTATAAAGAATATAAGGTATAAAGTATAATGTATAAGATATGAAATAGTACATAGTATAGAGTATAAAGAAGAAGGTGTAAAGTATAGGGTATAAAGTAAAAAATATAAAGTATAAAGTAAAGAGTATAAATTATATAGTATAAAGTATAAGGTATAAAAAGTATAAGATATAAAGTATAAGGTACAAAGTATAGAGTAAACAGTATAGAATATAAAATATATATCATAAATTATAGATTATAAAGTACAAGGTATAAGGCATAAAAAGTATAAGACATAAAGTATAAGGTACAAAGTATAGAGTAAACAGTATAGAATATAAAATATATATCATAAATTATAGATTATAAAGTACAAGGTATAAGGCATAAAGAATAATGTATAAAGTGTAGGGCTTAAAATATATGTTATAGGGTATGAATAATATAATGTATAAAGTATAGAGTAAAAGTATCAGGTATATACTATAGAGAATAATGTGTAAGGTATAAATTATAAGGCATAAAGTATAGAGTATGTATAAAATGTAAAGAATAAACTGTTATGATAATAGTTTACAATGCAATCGGTGAAAATATGAATATATTTAGCCATAGAGTCAATGAACCCTATCGTAATTGTGAAGACCACAAAGTAGGGAATAGGTCTTGTTTCTGGTACGGAATTTGTAGACGAATATGAAAATATGAAGTTAATTACCTCTGTTCATGGAAAACATTTTATCAACTGCCCTACGATATGCAACATTTGCGATTGTAGATCAAATATTTTGTGTGATTGTATTAAATTTGAATTAAAAAAAGATAATGTAATACATCTAATAGAAACATATTACAAATTTTTTATCAATAAAATAAATAAATAAAACTAAAACTCATTGTCTTTTTTTTAAGTTACAAAACTCTTTCTGCAAATGCTATTCATTTCTCTTACAAACACATTACTAACCAGGGATGCAAAACATAAACAACATACATTTCAATCATAGTGATCTTTAAAAACATAACAGGCAAGCATTTTCTCTCTACACTAAAACTGGGTTTCTTCCATCATCCACAAAATCAAAACTCAAAACCTAACACACACAAATCTATCTGGCAACACTGACTCACACCAAATAACTATTCCCTCTCTCTCATGTCTCACAACCCACACTTCCCCTCTCTCTCACAACCCACACTTCCTCTCTCTCTCACAACAAATACAAATATTTTAGGTTACAAAATCCCATCCAGAAAGATCTATAGATAGTAAACAATCATAGAAAAATTAACACAACAAAACACCAACAAAAATATAAATATCTATCTCCGCCATAGCCAACATAAAACCAACCACCAATCACGAACGAGGAAAATACACATTTCAACCACCTTGATCTTTAAAAACACAACAGGTGACTATTTTCTATCTATACACTAAAACTGGTTTTCTTCCATCACACACAAAATCAATCCTCAAAACCTTAACACACACAAAGCCACCTGACAATACTCTCTCACACCAAATAACTATTCTCTCTCACTCTCACAACACAAACATATCGCAACACAGAAATACCACCTCAATACCACACACCAACAAACACACTACTAACCAGGGATGGAAAACATAAACAACATACATTCATACCACAACACATACACATTTCATATTTCAAAAAACCACAACCCCAGCTATGCATGAACCAACTTTTGTATGAAAAAAGTGATCCCGAAGGTACATAAATATACTACTTAAGTTATCAAGAATTTTATATAAAACAGAATTTTCTGTCATGTTCTGGCCCTCAAATTGTTAATAACATATTTTAATTTTATAGAAAATGTTTTGATAAATTTATTACCTTATTTTCTTAATTTTCCTTTTGTAAGTAAAACTTATGAATTTTTTGTTTCACTATCAGCTTACATAAATAATTTTAGTTAATATCAATATTTTTTCACTCTTATCACTTCAAAACTTATATTTTTGCTAAGCAAAATTATATTGTTTCTGCTTGTTCTTTTTCCCATTATGAAATGTAAACAATCGTCAAAATCGTGATTTTATGATAAAATTTCGAACCTAATGTGTGTTGTTTTTGTAAAGTTTTGCACATTCTACTATTAATCATCTTAGAGTGCCGAATTCGACAGATTTTGTGGATTGGTAAACAACAATCTTCCAAATGCTAGAAAAGGTGTTGAAAAATAGTGTTTTCGTTTTTGGATAACTGTAACTGTTATCCAAACAACTTCTAATAGTGATTAAAGAAGTTACGTCTAGAAGATTCAATTCGTATACTAATATATTTTGTTGTTGGAAAATTGAGAGAAATCTTCTATTGCACTTCTAAGAGTGGCGAAGAAGTAAGCTATTTCGAAAAAGAATTCACTATATGCTTGCAGGGTAAAGAAAAGGAAGAAATGGTAGCAACTTCATAAAGTAATATATTAAGAAATATGTACGTAAAAGTAGTAGTGTACTATTTCCACGTTACAATGGCATGGAATGGAATGATAACCATTCTAAATTAATTGATGTAAAACCGAAGTTTGATGTGCTAACTTTCGCATATATTGAAGATAATAAATTACCATACCAACAAATTTGTGCTGACATAGGTCATTAAAAAATTTCATATAGCTGAAACTTTCTCTTCAGATGGTTCTATATTTTTCCTAAATATCTTATGACCGAGAAAGTCTATACAATTGAACCCAAAAATACATTTACCTGGCTTAATATTTAAGCCATAATCATCCAGACGTTAAAATACCTGTTTTAAATGCTCTAAATGTCCTTCTTCAATTTCACTAGCTATTAAAAGATCACCAATATAAGTAAAAATGAAGTGTAGTTCACTGATTACTAGGGTATCTAATCGATTAACCGTCATTCGGTTATCCGATTAATTTTGGTCGATTAATTGTTCGAATAATTTAAAATTGTCTATTTTCGAATAACGAATAAACCGAATAACTTGTGTCAAATAGCCGATTAACCGAAATTTAGTTTTCTGGATTTATAAATTTAGAATATTTTTTATTTTTAAGATAAATTTATGTCAACTACATCTTTTTTTAATGTATGTTATATCGCAGCAAAAATAAATGAGTAATTTTTAGGGAAGTATTTTTCATTACATCTAAAGTTTCAATAAGTATACGTTTTCTTGTGCTTACCACAGGTCTACAACTGAGATTAACGCTGATACAATATGTGAGATAACGTCGGCAGAGGAGAGTAACCATTTTGTTTATATTATGTTAAATCTTAAATAATCATTATTTTCAATCAGTCACAGAGTAAACATGTCCTTTTTATTCAAGTAATTCGCACTTTTTTGAACACAATTTTTATAAAAATGTTTTTTAAAGTGTAAAATAAACATTAAAAAGAAACAATTTTACAAAAAACATTGTTTTTTTTAGTAATTTCAAAAATACAGATGCACACACACAAACAAACTTTCGTATATGTGTATTTTTTGACAGTAAATCTTATAAGATGGTTGTGTAGTGAAACAACACAATCTTATAATACATTTTATAATACTAATATTTGAATCGACACGTGAAATAATTCTTTCAGAGAGCGAATTGTGACTCTCTGTGACACAAAAATCTTACATATTATGTTACGTCTAGACATGCTGTTAAGAAGTAATGTAAACAGCATCCAAAAATAATTAACAAGTAAGAGCGTTATATTCGGCTGTGCCGAATTTTTTATATCCTTCACCACTTTACCAGCAAAGAAAAATATAATAAAAAATGCATAATATTTTCATATTTATACTTAAAAAATAATACATGCAGTTATTATTATATTATTATTATTATTATTATTATTATTATTATTATTGTTACGTTTTTACCTTTTAAAAACGGTCGTTTATTTCCTTTAAATAAACTTGTACTTTGATTACAAAAATAACAGCAGTTCAGTAGTTTAAAAATTGTAACGACACTTTATTTTATTTAAAAATGTACAACAATACAGTTTATAAGTCACTTTGTGTTTTAATACACACACACACACTTAAATTACACGTTTTATACAGCACACTTTAATAATGTACAAGATTATACAGCCAAGGCAGTTAATATGTCTTTACTTAACGACGCTTCCAACCAGACTGACTCAATGGTGTTCTCACGGCCAATTTATATACACTGTATTGCCTACTAGATGTTTCTTGAGAGCTCTATTTCTTTCTACAATGTTAACGGACAATCTAGAGTTTTTGTAGGTAATGCCATTAGCATAAACACTTAGTGCTGCCAAACTAGCTTTTGATGATAGTGCCAGCACATAAACACTTAGTGCTGCCAAGCTAGCTTTTGATGATAGTGCCAGCAGCATAAGCACTTAGTGCTGCCACACTTAATAACAATGGTGAAAGCTTTTTATTCAATGTTGTATGTTTAGAACTATGTTAATAATTTTACAGCTATGTTAACTGCAGTTAACATAAACGGAAATGTCTGGAAGCATTGAGAAAGATTTAAACCGGCCGTTAAAACCGTTATATTTGAATTCAATTACAATTTCGTAACACTGCCCCCCGCTTAAGCCTGTTCGTCCCGAATAGGCACAGAATCACTTCTCCCATAGGTAGCTAGTTCTTCATTTTAAATCTCGGCCTCTTTTCTTTCCGTATTCTGTACACCACGCCGTTTAATTTATTAATCACCTTGTATGGTCCATCCCAATGGGTTTGTAGTTTGGGGAACATTTCTTTCTTACGTTGTGGGTTATATAACAGTACAAGCTGGCCTTCGTTAAATCCTTCAGAATTCGCTGCTCGATCGTATCTGGCTTTTATTTTGTCGCTGGTCATTTTCA
Source organism: Protocalliphora azurea (assembly GCA_932274085.1). Lineage (NCBI taxonomy): Eukaryota > Metazoa > Arthropoda > Insecta > Diptera > Calliphoridae > Protocalliphora > Protocalliphora azurea. Next base: position 75,276,278 of record OW026519.1, read on the forward strand.
TTCGTCTGGGTACGAATTCATGAAGTTCGTTTAGGTCATCTTGCTCTTGGGAAGTGTTTTCATTATTTGTTGATGAGCACCTAACGAAGGTTTTTGCTGTTACAAGATCACTTGTTATTTCTGATGGTTCTATCACCCTCAAACTGTTGTCCTTACAATCTCCCTCCATACGAGCCCATACTAAAGTTTCTGACTGTGGTAGCTTCTGGTGCTCGACGGTAACTAGCTTTCTTACTTGAGTTCTATTCTCATATCCGACGTCAAGGGGTATCTTCACATTTCGCAAAATCATAACTTTTTGTCCCATATCCAAAGTAATGCCATGGCTAATCATGAAGTCAGCACCAATGATAACTTCGTCCACAATATCGGCAACAATGAATACATGATTGACGGTAACGTTGGCAATGGTTAATTTCACATTTACTTTGCCATAGACAGTGACCGGCTCCCCAGTAGCTGTGCGCAGACTTACCCCACATAATGGTTCAATTGTTTTCTTGACTAACTCTGGCCTGACGATAGACTGTGATGCCCCGGTGTCTACAGTAAAAACGTGCTTCTGACCGTTAATGTACCCCGAAGCAGTAAGATTGCTATTTTTCTGTTGCATTACGGATATGAAGATTGTGGGACCCTCCGATGTGGGATCTAGCTCTTGCCCCATAGTGCTAGCTCGTTTTAATTTTAAAGGTGATTCTTGTGATGATTGATGATTCAACTGCTGATTACTTCTTCGAGGCGAGGCAGATCTGGTTCGTTTTCTTGGTACTTTGCAGTTTCGCTGAATATGACCAGATTTACCGCAGTTATAACATTTTACTCTGACTTTACTTTGTTTCTCAATAAACGTCTTCAAAACCTTTTTTAATTCGTCGATTATATTTCTCTGATTGTCAGCTACAACTTCGACATTTCGCACATAGCATATTTGGGGCTTTGAAATTATTTTCGCTGTTTCTTGTGCCAGTGCGAATGAGACGGTTTCAGTAAATGATGGTTTAGGTGTGGCACAAACCGCGTATTTTATTTCAGGATCGCGAATGCCATTAACAAATGCCTCTATCTTGAAATGGTCCAAAAACGGGCTGTTTTCCCCTGGATAAGAAAGCTGCATCAAACGTTCGATTTCAAACGCAAAGTCTTGAAGTGTTTCATTGGGCTTCTGCACTCTACCACGCAATTCCATTCGGTATAATTCCTTTTTATGTTCATCACCGTACTTACGTTGTAGCGCCTCCATTATGTCATTGTAACTGTTTCTGTTACACGCTGGTACGCTTTCTAGAACCACTGCTGCATTTCCTTTTAAGGCCAATATCAACTCTATAGCCTTTTCTTCGTCATTCCACATGTTTCTAATGGCAATTGTATCAAACTGGAACTTAAACACATTAAATGGTGTGGTGCCATCAAAACTAGGGGCCTTTATTCTACTAGAGGATTCTGGTATAATTCGCACCTGTCCATCTTGACATTGAAGATTATTCATCTTTATTTCTAGATCATGTAGTTTTTTATCACCTTTGGCTATTTCATTCTCTAAATCGGACAGGCAGCTCTCTAAGTCGGACAGCTTTTTATCAACCTTATCAACGACTTTAGCTTGTATATCTAGGCAGCTCTCTAAGTCGGACACCTTTTTATCAATGCCATCCACTCTGCAGTTTATAACTTCCGAAATTTGCTGAAGTTTTTCGTCTGTCGCTCTAGAAGTTTCTTGAAATTTCATTTCCATTATTTTATTTTCTTCTTTAACTTCAGCAAGAAGTTTCTCGTTATTAGCTTTAGAAGTTTCGTTAGTTTCTTTAAATTGCTCCATCATTGCAGCAAACATTGTGGATAAATCCATGCTTGTTGTTGCACGGGTAGAAACTTCCATTTCTTCTTTATATTCGAATTCGTAAGTTCCAATGTCAATATTACGCCGCTTGAATTCATCTATCAGCCTCTTTTGTAATTCTGCTTTATTACCAGCTGTAGGTAACTCCAACTTATTCAATTCTCTCTTGAGTTGCTCCACTTTCAGCTCTTCAAACTTCATGACTGCTTATTATTTTGCAATCCCACTTCTGACACCAATTGTTACGTTTTTACCTTTTAAAAACGGTCGTTTATTTCCTTTAAATAAACTTGTACTTTGATTACAAAAATAACAGCAGTTCAGTAGTTTAAAAATTGTAACGACACTTTATTTTATTTAAAAATGTACAACAATACAGTTTATAAGTCACTTTGTGTTTTAATACACACACACACACTTAAATTACACGTTTTATACAGCACACTTTAATAATGTACAAGATTATACAGCCAAGGCAGTTAATATGTCTTTACTTAACGACGCTTCCAACCAGACTGACTCAATGGTGTTCTCACGGCCAATTTATATACACTGTATTGCCTACTAGATGTTTCTTGAGAGCTCTATTTCTTTCTACAATGTTAACGGACAATCTAGAGTTTTTGTAGGTAATGCCATTAGCATAAACACTTAGTGCTGCCAAACTAGCTTTTGATGATAGTGCCAGCACATAAACACTTAGTGCTGCCAAGCTAGCTTTTGATGATAGTGCCAGCAGCATAAGCACTTACTGCTGCCACACTTAATAACAATGGTGAAAGCTTTTTATTCAATGTTGTATGTTTAGAACTATGTTAATAATTTTACAGCTATGTTAACTGCAGTTAACATAAACGGAAATGTCTGGAAGCATTGAGAAAGATTTAAACCGGCCGTTAAAACCGTTATATTTGAATTCAATTACAATTTCGTAACATTATTATTATTATTATTATCATATAGGGGAATTTGTGACCTTTGGTGGTCTTTTTTTTTTTTGACATAAATCGAGAACCACCAGTCCGATTTTGCTGAAACAAATTTAAAAAAAATTAGGAATTACAATTCCTTTAATCTGTTCATACAACGTTTCGCTACATAAGCAACAGTTTCGCAGTTATAAATAAATTTATGAAAAAAAAATTATTTTTTGCCTAAAAAATTGAATTTTTTTATTTTTAATTCATAAAAAATCCAAAACGGTAAAAAAAGTGTCAAGTCCTATTACTTTCACGTAAAGTCACATAACCTTTAAACAAAATGAGACATAGATCATGAAAATCGATGGACGCGTTTCGCTTTTATTCACAATTAAGTGAAGGTATCTCATTTTGACAAGAAAATTGATTTTATGTTTCAATGAATTTGGATAATATTTATTATTTTTTTTCCTAATAGTTTTTAAGAAAACGTTAAATTAACTAACTTATAATTTAACAACGAAATGGACGCGGTGAAAAGAGAATGAATAAAACACGACCGATGGCTTGATGGTATACTTTGCAAGTAGCTATTTATTTATTTTTATGTTTTAAAAAAGCCTACTTTTCTAAATATATAAGGTTTTTAGCAAACCCCGTTACTTTTAACATTATAAGCAACAGGGTTTACTACTATAACTTAAATCTAAACTACGGTACATATTCTAAGGTAAGTATTATTAGAATTCAAATTATATATTATTATTATTATCATTATTACTATTATTAAAAAAAAAATAAAATTTAAATTCAAATTTTAAATAAAAAATATAAAAAATAAAAGTGGCCAAAAATTCCGGCCCCAGTGAAGGACTGAAGTCTTAACTCATCAGGTAGTGGAGCCAGTTTGTGGATTGGACGTCTAAATACGCCTCTTGTGGTCTTGATCTCCGCCACCCTGACCTTGCCGTCTTCGCCTTCGACGACGCTGACGACTCTCCCGGTCAGCCAATTCTGCGGCGGGTAATTGTCTTCGTGGATTATTACCACTTGACCGACTCTGAGGTTAGGATTGGCCTCGTGCCATTTGGCTTTGCCCTGAAGACCCAGGATGTAGTCTCGAGACCAGGACTGCCAGAATGTCTGCTTGAGATCGCAAAGCAGACGTCAACGCTTCCTTAACTTCGCCTCTTTGCCTCTCACGTCTTCTGCGGATTCTGGCGGCAGCGAACGCAGACCCCCTCCTAACAACAGGTGCGCTGGAGTTAGCGCTTTCCCGTCGTTCGGGTCTGGAGACAGCGGTGCTAGCGGACGGTTGTTGAGCACCGCCTCTACTTTTGCGAGCATGGTTGCCATCTCTTCCTGGGTTAGCAACGGGTTGCCTATGACTCGCAGAAGTAGGAACTTCGCCTGCTTGACTGCGGCTTCCCAAAGTCCTCCGAAGTGGGGCGCCTGGGGTGGAATGAAGCTGAACCTCACCCCGGATGACGCTGCGTACGACCTTGCGACTCCTGTCGAACGCTTCTTGAAGTTCTTTCAAGACTCGGCTGGCTCCGACGAAATTCGTCGTGTTGTCGCAAAACACCGCCTGTGGAAGTCCTCTCCTGGCAGCGAACCTTTTAAAAGAAAGAAGAAAGGAATCAGTAGATAGATCCGATACTAATTCTAAATGTACCACCTTAGAAGTGAAACACGCGAAAACCGCTATATACATTTTTAATGGGGGTCTACCACGAATTCTTAACGAAACGTTAACGGGACCACAAAAGTCTACACCGACAGTTAAAAACGGTCGTGTAGCTCTCAGTCTATTAGTGGGCAAATTTCCCATTATTTGGGACATAAGTTTAGGTTTATAGCGGAAGCAATGTACACACTTGCTAACTATTTTGCTGCACTCTTCTTTCGCATTAATGAGCCAAATGTTCTCTCGCGAAAGAGCTATTAAAGCTTTTGTACCAGCATGACAATTATCAAGATGAAGATTCCGCAAATATAGTGTGACAAAGCTGTTTCTTTTCGGTAATAAAAGTGGGAATTTGGTATTATAGTCCAAATTTGCATTTAACAATCTCCCACCTACCCTTATTAGTGAAAATGATCTACTTTCTTCGACAAACGAATGAATAAATGGCGTTAATTTTTGTATATTTGACGGTGAGACTTGAGATTTTTGCATTTTAGCAATCTCCTCAGAAAAGTTATATTTCTGGACAGTCTCTATAAGTCGATAAAGTGACCATTTAAATTCCTTGGCTGTAGGAATAGAAGTTTTCTCAATTTTTCGCTTTTTCAGAATATCAACAAATTTGAATACGAAAGCAGTTACTCGTAGTAACTTCTTATATGAAGAATATTTTTCTATCAGATCGAGCAAACAATTTTGCTGACCCTCTACTGCCAGAACAACATTAGTTTTCTTCTTTTCTAGTGTTTGTTGGTTCTCCGTTAACTCAAAATGTTCGTTAACAGGCCATTTTGAACTATCGCTTAACAAAAACGAATGTCCTTCAAACCAAATAGAATTTTTTAATTCACTGACATCACATCCTCTTGACACAATGTCAGCTGGCTTTTGTTTAGTTGGCACATGACGCCATATAACTTCATCCGAATACTCTTGTATCTCAGCAACTCGATTAGAAACGAAAATTGCGAGTGAGGATGGATGACTTTTTATCCAATGCAAAGTAATTTCTGAATCTATCCAGAAATTAACACTCTCGATTTTAAAGCTTATCATAACCTTAATTCGAGTCCACAACTTAGCTAGCAGGTGTGCAGCGCATAACTCATGTCTCGGAAGAGATTTAGTCTTAAGTGGAGCAACTTTAGATTTAGCTGTAAGTAGCCTTGAAACAATTTTATTTGAATCAGAACATCTAACATAAATGCAACAACCATACGCTCGAATAGAAGCATCAGCAAATCCATGAATTTGGATTTTTGCTGTCGAAGTTATTTGGACGAATCTTGGGATTGTAATTGAATCAATTTCCATTAAATTAGATTTGAAATTTTCCCATGACGTATTTAGTCTCATAGGAATTGATTCATCCCAGTCAAGTTTTTGTATCCAAAGCTCTTGTAGTAACATTTTAGCTTTTGTAACTATTGGGCATAAAAGTCCGAGAGGATCAAACAAACGCGACGAAACTGATAAATTGTTTCTTTTAGTCGCTTTCAAATTTTGAAAATTGTCTTCCAAATGAAACTTAAATAAATCATTCTTCGGAACCCAATGTATACCAAGAGCTTTAGCTGAATCGGAATCACTATGGAGTAATTTTTCATTTCCTAATGAACTTATAAAGTTAGGAGAACCAGTTTGTTAGTTTAAAACCAGCTGAACTTAAAATTTCAGTGACCTGGTTGCGAATTATATTTAGATCTTGGTAGCTTTCAGCTCCAGTTAACAAATCATCCACGTAGAAATCACTGCGAACAACTTTTGAACCGATAGGTAAAGTCTCTTTGAATAAGTCGCTTAAATGAATCAAACATCTGATGGCTAAAAATGGCGCAGATGCCGTGCCATACGTTACAGTGTTCAATCGAAACACTTTTTAATTTTCAGATGGATTCTGGTTCCAAAGGATTAATTGATAATTTCTATCATTTTCGCCAACTAAAACTTGACGATACATCTTTTCAATATCGGCAGTGATTGCATATTTATGTAATCGAAAACGGATCAATGTTGAATATAATTCCTCTTGTATTGTAGGACCAACCATTAACAAATCGTTAAGTGATACCTGTGAAGAAATTCGACAAGAAGCATCAAAAACTACTCGAAGTTTCGTAGTTGTACTCTGAGGTCGCAAAACACATTGGTGTGGAATAAAATAGTGAGGAACATCTGGTATTTATCCAATATTGTCATATGACCTAAGTCAAAATACTCCTTCATGAAATCATGATACATTTCTTTCATAACATTATCTTTGGAAATTTTTCGTTCCAGTGACAGAAATCGTCTTTTAGCGGTTTCGAAAGATGAACCTAAAGCTTTTGTATCAGATTTGAAAGGCAAAGAGACTTCAAATCGTCCTGACGTTAAACGCCGTAATGAATTTCTAAAGATATCCTCACATTTTTGCTGTTCCTCAGTATATATTTTTGTTGATTCTTTCGGAATTTCTTCCAATTCCCAGAATTTTCTAACAATTGAATCTATATTGCTCTCGTTTTCTATTGAAGTACTTAAATGACAAACTTGGTTGTTATTCGAGCCCTTTGATTGATTATACTTTTCAGTAACAATCCAACCAAGTGAAGTTTTCTGTAAAATATGGAGGCTCGGACTAGACTTTATTTGTCCTACACAAATTAAATCAAAAAATACTTCTGCACCTATAAGTAAATCTATTTTCTGAGGTTTATGAAAGCTAGGATCAGCTAATTCTATATTTTTAGGAACTTTAAAGCTAGTTGTACTTATCATTTCATCAGGTTGTAAATTCGTTATAGAACTCAATACCCAAAACTTCGAAGTAAAGTGAGTAGAGTTTACCCTCGACGTGACTGTTAAATTTACACAAGATTTCGAAAATGAATGTGTTTGACTAATACCATTTAAACTCAATCTGCCTCCTTCTCTTTTTAATCGCAGTAGCTGTGCAAGTTCCTCAGTTATCAAATTTGGTTGAGAACCGGAATCTAAAAGAGCTCTGGCAAATATAAAATCACCAGAACTATTTCTTACTTTGACTACAGCCGTCGCTAAAATAATTCTTTCATCCGAAGATGAATAATTCCCGGAAGCATGAGAAGTTGAAGGCTGTTCAGAGTAGCTGCCCAATTGATTATTATTATTGCTAGAACTTGTATTGTATCTGTGTAGTAGTGAATTGTGAGATCCACTACAAATTCTGCACTTAGATGATATACATCTGGCTACTGAATGACCCTTTTTTAAACAATTTATACATGCTGGCACAGATTTTATAAAATCAAATCTTTGAATTACAGGCTCAGCAGTAAAAGAAGGGCAATTATTAATTACATATTAATTTGATTTACAAAACAAACATTTATCAGCAGATTGTTTAGATTTTGTAACATTTAATGATGTTTTATTATTTTTCTTAGTAGAATTATTTTCAGCTTTATTCTTATGGCCTGATTCAGTACGACAATCAAATTGTTTGAAAATAAAATTTGTATGAAAATTACTCATTTTTTCAAATGTTTTTTTAGTAGTTTTCATACAAATTTTATTTTCAAACAATTTGATTGTCATACTGAATCAGGCCCTTATTAAACCTCGGCCTTGAACTTGAAGACTCATCAGCAGCAATATGCTGATATCGTTTGTTAAAGGCGGCTTCGCAGTCAGACCATAGTGGCAGCTTTTCGAAGTCTAGCTGTTCTTCCCATTTGGATTTTGCGACTGGATCTACCTTTGACATCACTAAATGTATTAAAATAGCATTTGTTATTTTCTTATCGTCGCCTATAGATAAAAGCGAATCATATATTGCTGAAACAGTATCAATCATGCTTCGCAAAGCAGAAGCCGAAGGTTTTGTGATCTCTGGAATATCAAAAAGTTTGGCGATATTATCAAAAAATATCAAGCACTCATTATAATATACCTTCTTTAAACTGGCTAATGCTTTGGGGTAATTATCTTCTGAAATCTGAAAAGCTTTGACTGTACCCAAAGTTTCGTCGGACAAGCATGCTATCAAATGATTAAATTTTTCTATGTCTGTCAACGACGGATCATTGTGGACCAAGTTCTCAAATAAGCTCATGAAATTTTTGTAATCGGAGTATTTTCCGCTGAATTTAGGGAGCTTCATATTTGGGAGTCTTGACTTATGTGACTGAACACTAAAAGATGTTTCAGGAACACTTGTTTTTCTATTTTTAGCCAAAAGACTCAAAAACAACGATTTTGTGGTCACACAAATATCTTCAAGCTCAGCTCTATCATCATTATCGGGATCTAAATTATCCACTTCTGACTGAAGCTTCATTGCTTGCCCAATATAATTTGTAAGAATGTCCAAACGACATTCTAATTCAATTGGATTAAATGAAATCGTTTTTTCCCGAATGGATTTCTCCAAATTTTCCGATTTGGAAGGAGAATCTTGGCGTCTTTTACCAGTCATTATTAATTATCAAAAATAAATTCCTCAAAGCAAATTACAACAAAACCAAATTAATTTATTGGTAAAATATATTCAATACCTTTCTGCTTTGGTATTAAGAATTATTAAAAAAAAAAAAATATATATATATATATATATATATATATATATATATATATATATATATATATATATATATATATATATTTCAACTTCAAAGTTATTCTCTCGTCGGTTACACAATATTCGGATATTTCTTTGAATTATTTCCTTATCGAAATTTATCGTTAAAGTTCAATTTATTCTAATTAAAAATAATTTATTTAATTTTCCGAAAAGATCCACTTTAATCAGCCTTTAGTAAAATAAAATATATTTAATATTATTTATTTACCAAGAAAAAATCAATATTTATTTATTTAAATTTCATACAAATTGCACTTAAAATTATTATTTAAAGTATGAATACACTAACTTTTTACTATTTTATAATTATATGCAATAAAAATTTTTCGATACTAGTGTGAACGTACTTTCAACTTAATATTTTTAATTTGTATGAAAATACATTTTTCGATGCTAGTGTAAATGCAATACACCGTTAACAGCTGATGTTAATAAATTAATGTAAGTGGTATAGGAACAAGTGAAATTGAACTGAATAAGTTGATGAACAACGAATAAAAGAATAAAGCACAAAAGAAAATAGTGATAAATAATAATTTAATTATTTTATAAAAAATAAAAATTAACACTCGCGAATATTGTGTATTTATTTTAAATATATTATAAAATAAATTTTTTAGCAAACGATTGCAATACCGACGGCAAAACAAGAGATAATATATTAAGTTGTTTCTCGATATAAATAAGAATTTATACGTGTGCGTGTGTGTGTGTTTATTTATTATAAACAAAAGAGCTAACACTCGCGATCGTTTCACTTTTAAGGGTGTTTTTTTGTTTATATAAAATATTAAACAAATAAAATATTTTAAAGAGAAGTGTAAAGAATATTTTTTGTGTACGACTTGCAAAGAGTGATAAATTTTTGAGTAGTTTACAAAAATCTGTTAAATTTGATTAAATTACAAGTTTAAGGTTTTTACACACATATTTTTTACACTTGTTACCTGTTGTTCAGATAAACCAGAGTCATAATTACTCCCCTGATTGGCTTCAGCTCTACAAATAATGCAGCGGCAACGACGGGGCATCTGGAACTGGCAATAATTAATGATGGCAGCAACGAAGATGATGATGATCTCTTGTTGTTGTTGATGCTTTTATATTTTTAATTGTTTTTATGTAGTTTGTGTTTATGATTAATTTTTTGTGCTTTGTTAGTGATTGTTTGTTTAATAAAATAATTTTTTTTAACACAATTCACTTTTTGTTTTTTATTTTTAATTTAAATAGAATGTTTTTCAAAACACTCTTTTTTCTCACTTTCCACTAGTCCCTGCTCGGGCGCCAAAATGTTTTTTCCTAATAGTTTTTAAGAAAACGTTAAATTAATTAACTTATAATTTAACAACGAAATGGACGCGGTGAAAAGAGAAAATTAAACCGAATGAATAAAACACGACCGATGGCTTGATGGTATACTTTGCAAGTAGCTATTTATTTATTTTTATGTTTTAAAAAAAGCCTACTTTTCTAAATATATAAGGTTTTCAGCAAACCCCGTTACTTTTAACATTATAAGCAACAGGGTTTCCTACTATAACTTAAATCTAAACTACGGTACATATTCTAAGGTAAATATTATTAAAATTCAAATTATATATTATTATTATCATTATTACTATTATTAAAAAAATAAAAATAAAAAATAAAATTTAAATTCAAATTTTAAATAAAAAATAAAAGTGGCCAAACATATTATATATTATTTATTATAATTATTAACACGTAAAATTAAAAATTATTACAGGTAATTATTAGGTTATTACATAGATACATAGGTTATAAAAATCGATGAACGCAAAACTTATTTTCGTTTGTTTGCGCCCTTTACTTTCTTGCGTGGTGGTTCGCCCACTTGTTCAGAGTCTGTATCGGATGAGGATCTGTCTTCATCTGGAAGAAATCAATTGTTTTTAATCAGTCAGTTAACTTCATTTTTGTGACTTACCCTCGGAGGAAACTCCCATTGTATATTATTCTTCTTCATCTTCATTGTCGGGATCGTACGTGTCTTGCGACCACCAACAAATTTCAGCCACCAGCTAATCGAGCCTTTTGCCTTCATGTCGCGTTTCCATTGGCATTGCCACTTGATGGAAGCGCTCGCCATGTTCATCCGACTCTAAGGCTAGTTGCTTGCTGAAGTATTCGAGATGGTGATGCAAGAAGTGAATTTTGAGGGACATATTCACTCCAATTTTCTGGAAGTAGTGCAACATCTTGGTCACAAGAGCGGGGTAATTGTGTGTTCGCGTACTTCCCAAAAAATATTGTATGACTTTCTTCACTGCCCTCCACGCAAAGTAATCATTACCGTTTAAAGTACCATTAAATTCCATTGATTTCATGAGCTTTCGTATATCCGGCCCATTCAGAACACCTTCCTTCAATTCTGCTTCGCTGATTCGTGGGAAAATATTCTCCAAACAATCAAGAATTTTCTGTTGCTTCACAATGGCCTTGATGAAATTTTTTACGATTCCCAGTTTGATATGGAGAGGGGGCATGAGGACGTTCTCCATTGGCACCAGCGGATCATTTACGCAGTTGTGTCCTTTCTCCGTTGGATCTCGAGCAAGCCACTCATGCGTTTCGTATTGGTTTCCTTTAAATCGTGTATCCCAAAGGAACAAGAAACACATGTTTTTCGTATAGCCTCCTTGGAGACCTCTTAGCATCGCCACGACTTTCAGATCACAACTGATCCGCCACATGTGATCAGTGTAGCAAACTATATCCAAAATTATGTTCATGGAATCGTATGTTTCGCTCATGTCTATGCTGTAGCCAATGGGAATGCTTGGTTTTTTATTATATTTATGTAGCAAAACTACTTTCAGGCTTGATTTCGAAGAATCGATAAACATTCGCCAATCAGCTGCGACATAATTAATGGCCATCGCCTCCATCAGTCCCTTTATATCGTGGCAGTAAACAAATGTGTTCCCTTCGTTGAGTGTGTAGTACCATTGGAATAGCAATTGTCGTCTTTGATATCCGGTGACTTTGACATTAGGCTCCAAATTGTTGCCTTCTTTCAAAAGCTGGAAAAGTTTTTCTTCTTCACGTGGAGAAAGGTTTAATTCTGCAAAAATCTTCTCCATTCTTGCTTGTGATATTGGAATTATTTTGTTCGATGGGCCGGCTTCTGGTGTTGGTTTATAGGTGAAATCCGATTGATCCATTGTTTCAATAGAAAAAGAAGTTTCTCTGTCAATACTTGGAAGCGGTGGTATTGGTATTTCATCCGAATGCGGTAGACGTATTTGTGCACTTTTAACAGATATGTAAACTCTTCGTTTAAGGCCTTTACGATTTACTCCACATATTTTGTTTGCGCAAGCGTAACAGTTGTCGGAATTGTGCTCTCCTGGATCAGTCCAAATCGTTGGTACACCAAAACGAAGTGAACTGCGTTTCCCTTGGATCCACATGTTAAGACCATTGTAGCACGTTTTACAAATTTTGTCTGGGACCCACGAAACGCCGCGAATTATTTCGCAATCAAAATAAAGTTTAAAAGCGCGCTCCACTTGCTCAGTGAGTAATACAGCATTTGTTGAAAAAGCTCTTTTGCCACAAACGTAACAAAATAAATTGATATTTTCTGGACAATTTGCACTCATTTCGGTTTTATACTTTTATTACTTTTTCGTCACTTTAAAAAAACCGTACTTTACGCGTTCGGAGACACTTGTTGATTGACAAAAATCGATCAGTGAACACCTATAAATACTACGTAAGTTTCAATATTTTACTGAGAGGTACTTATGAATTCGCGCATCTTTTAAGAGTGGCTATAAACCTGATTCGTGTGCCTTTTAAATTTTTCGAAACGTTCTAAAACATGACCACTTATAAATGCAGGTAGCCAACGGAAAAAACCCAAATAATTAAAAATGTGCACTTTCCTTTTTTCCTTTTAATTGTCCACGCACATTTATGACCGTTTTTTAGTTTGTTACCGCTACCATAAAAATCAAATGACCTTTTGTTTATTACTTTTTTTTTTTTAATTCTGACAATCATAAAAAAAAGTCATCAATGTTTTTTCCAAGGAATTTTGAGCATATCTCGAGCAAATTTTTGAAATTCATACCTTCACTTAATTGTGAATAAAAGCGAAACGCGTCCATCGATTTTCATGATCTAAGTCTCATTTTGTTTAAAGGTTATGTGACTTTACGTGAAAGCAATAGGACTTGACACTTTTTTTTACCGTTTTGGATTTTTTATGAATTAAAAATAAAAAAATTCAATTTTTTAGGCAAAAAATAGTTTTTTTCTTCATACATTTATTTATAACTGCGAAACTGTTGCTTATGTAACGAAACGTTGTATGAACAGATTGAAGGAATTGTAATTCCTAATTTTTTTAAATTTGTTTCAGCAAAATCGGACTGGTGGTTCTCGAGTTATGTCAAAAAAAAGACCACCAAAGGTCACAATTTCCCCTATATGATAGTTACTAACTTCAAATCGATATATCTCGATTCCTAGACGTGACCCAACGAAACTACAAAGGATATTAATAATATTAAAACACGATATATTTCCAATTCTTTATAAGAATTTGGTAATATTTTAGAATTACATTAAGAAGATTGTACTGAAATAATGTTGATGTGTATTTCTAATACGAGAATTCTTAAAAATTATCTTAGAGACACAATATTGAAACGATCTTGTCTTTAAAATTTAATACGAGTCATGTAACAATAGATATTTAATATTACCCGAATGAACGCATGTGAGCATTTAAAACTGCTACTGCTACTGCTAACGATGTTAATATGATAACGAGAAACCCTCTTCATACCAAATATTAATTACAAAGTAGCACCTTTACTTTTGGAGGCAGGTGTTTTAATTTTTTAACTAATATTGTATAGTAGAAATTATGGCCGATTACGACAACTTGAATTAATTTTCTTAAATATTGTTTTCCAATAGTAAAAAAGTGCAATAGTCCAATAATTACGAAGGATGAAATTTTAATTATTTAATATATGAATAGTGTCAAAAAAGTATAATTCTTAATTGTCTTCCCCTGTGCAAGAATTTACTCCATAACGAAAATCAAGGGATATTTGAACAGTACTTCGGTATTGGGCATTAAGTAATATCTTATCATTGTGGAAAAAAATATATTTAGCTTTTAATTCCATCGAAATAACAATCTAAGCTGTTCGCATTATTTCGGTCGAAGGCTCATAAACAATTAAGAAGTATCAAATTAAGCGAAACTATTATAAATATTTGACTGTCTTTGTATAGAAAATCTTTGTGAGATTTCAAATTAATAAAAAAAATAGTTCCGAAGAGATCAATCATTATGGATTTAATATGAATTTAATAGAAAGTAAAATTATTTGGTAATATAAATATTACCAAATAATTTAATATAATATAAAATATAAATATTACCAAATAATTTTTCATAATAACTTGATGTCTTTCAATATAGAAAATCGTAGTGTTTAGCAATAACATTTTTACTCTTTTCCAATAACAACTTTTATTAAAATTTAAAGAAATCACGTTGATTTCTTATTTTACCACTGCTTTTGATAAACATTTAATAATTTTCCTTACGAACAAAAATAATCGACAAAATTAAATACAATAGGTGTCTATGGCCACAAAAAATAAAATCAATATGGTATTGTTAACGCTATAAGCAAAATATAAGCTTATCACATAGGGTTGCATTTTTATGCTCGCAACTGTATATTTGTTCCAAAAGCAACACTTGCTAAAAAAAAGGAAACAAAAACACACTAACAACTTATACATGTATTTTTATGTATATACTTGTATGTATATACACACAAACTGACTGCATATACAAAAAACAACAACGACAACAATCATTATAATACTGGTGTTGTCAACTAAACTACTTGCTTATACAAAAAGAAACACACACTAATAGTCATTGCAATGCTTCATATAAATTTTGTGTGTAAGTTATTCCTTTGCAGATTTTGCAACGGAAAAAATAAAAATTTTTATTTTTCTTTTGTTTTTTTCTTAGGTCATTTGACCGTTCTTTATTAACTAATTAAGATCAACTGAACTAAAACTAAATTTACAGTGGTATTTTATTATAATGTTTTTACCAATTTGCCAATGCATCATCATTTTTTGTGTGACTATTTTGCAAGTATTTTTAATGCCAATGCATTCTTAGCTTTTAAAGTTAATAACCTTTAGTAGACGCATTGTCAGCAGTAATGTAATTGAGCCAATGAACGACATTTATAAAAATGTGTCAGCGAATTGATTTTAAGTTGAAAAAACTTCTTTTGGTAAATTTATAATTTTTGAAGTGTTAACTCCTCCCCTCTCAAGTGCTGACGTCACTGTCTGCATGGATAAAGTTTTCATGGTTTCTTCTTTTCGTGGTTGTTGGATCAATTTTTGCTGGCTTTTATTTTTCAAAAATTTTGCCAAAAATAAAATGACAAATACAATAATTATTATCCCGAAACTGATATTAAAACTGAAGCCAATGTTATTGAGTAGATCGATTTTTGAAATCCTCTTCCTGTTTTGGACCTCAAGCTCTTTAATCATCTCCAGAGATAAAATTTCTTCTAACTGATCTTTAACTGTTATCTGCTGCAAAATAGCTGGTAATGGTTCTAGATACGTTGTCTCTTTAACGTAGAATAGTTCATTTTGCAGTCTTAGGGTTGAATTATGGTGTTCTATGATAAATGTGCCCGATAAATGGAGTTGCTGGTTATCAATTATTACGGTATCATTATAGTCATTAAGAAATAGTATACCAGGCTGAATCTCCTCAAAATCGCTTATATGGTCAGCATTGGTGCGCGTGCAATTCGGCATTTGGCTCTTCAATAACTTAATTATACAATTATTCTCACTTAATTCTACTAAATTTCCTTCATTACAAATGGTTTTCTTATTATATTTCTTACAATTAGACTTAATTCCAAAAATCTTTTCCTTACATTCTAGGATTCTATCATATTCAATCTTAATTATTTTATTATTATTTTTAACAGATTTCAAAATAAGTGTTTCGCATTCTTGTTCTTTTGTTGTTGGTAAACTTAAAATATAAACAATCATGGAGCCATTGGTGGCCACGTTAATGTCCGTGAACTCTAACTCTTCTTCTACGTTTATATATGGTATATTTTTGTGACTAACAATTCTTTCAATAATTCTTATTTCTAAATTAGATAGTATAAACGAGTTTACTATATTAGATTTGGCCCAATTTAAGGCATATTCGATATTCAATAATTCTTCTTTAATAAGTTGCAATTGATATTTTGTTTTAAGACTTAATTCTAGTTTTACATTTTCTCAATTAATTGTTTATTTATAATTATCTGCCTGTTATTATTTTCATCAAGATTCTGTAAATTGTTATTTATAATTTCTAGGTCATGATGGTCAGGGTTACCCGCAATCCACTTCCATGCGGATCCTATAAAATCAAGTGATCGTTTCCTTTTTGTTTTGGGGGTGATCCTTGATATAAGTGTCCGAATTTGGAACATCTCATGAACGAGAAATGGGTATAATTCCTGCGATTCTGTTATATTATTGGCTATTGTTTTCTCTATTTCATGAGTTAGTTTGTCGTATTCCGATAGGTCAATTAAGTGAATTATTTTAAAAGTGCCTTCCTTATTCTTGCTATGTAAGTATTTGAAATTCTGCGTGCACCGTATAGGCGAGAATTCTGGAAAAACGTTAAGATTTTATTTTCTATATCTTCTTATTAGAATTGTTTTAAATATTATTAAATCGTACGCCTATGGCGTATTGGCCGATATTGTAATAGTTTAGTCTAAAGTTACGATACTTATCATCTCTATCCTTTTTTTATAAGTTTAAAATTCTTTCTTTTAATTAATATCCTTTTTATTCTAATTATATTTGTTATCTTTATTCCTAATTTGTCGTACGCCTATGGCATATTGCTCGACTTTACACTTTGCAAATTCTTAAAGTTCATTTCTGATGAGTCGTATGCTTATGGCATATTATTCGACCTTAAAATCTAAAAATTTATAAATTTTCCTATCCCTATTTTCTTTATTCTTAAAAATCCTACAATATCTCTAAAGAGGTAATTGTCTAACATATTTTCCTATTTTAAGCTTCTATTATTGTTACTGAGACTATTAATTATTATAGTTATTAATTTATAATTTTATTTATTATCATTTCTTATGTGAGATTTGTGAACGATTCGTCCAGATTCTGTGAGAATTGTTCCCCCTTTATCTTCTTTTACTATCTCCTTTTTATACCTAGGAGTCAGCTTGTTACCTAATCTTTTATTAATTTTCACATATACGGTTTCATTTGGTTTAAAACTAGGGAAAGCTGTTCTTTTCTTATTATGGAAATCAAGATCCTTTCTTTGTTTGTCTATAAGTTTCGTCACATTGGTTCGTCCAAAAAATGCTTCTACTGGCTTTTTTACAATTGTGGAATGTATTGAATTATTATATTTATACAGAGATCTAAAAAGTAACTCCTCAAAATTCCTATGAGTCTTTTCAGCTGGTGTTAATGGGTGTCTCTCGTATTTGTTTTCTTTACATATTTTACATTGCCTTACAATCTTTTTAATTTTTGTATTCATTTGAGGAAAGTAATACTTTTCTAATAGTTGTGCTCTATTTTCAATTGCATTCCTATGAGCTCTATTATGTTCTGGAATTATTTTGGATTCTTGATGTGTTTCCTCTGTTAGGTCATCCACAATTTTTCTAATATAACGAGTTCTATAATGGGTAAAATGTAAAGGATATACAGATTGAATATCAGGATATCAGTAAAAATTCCGTTTGTTACCGAGGAGTTTAAGTATCGCTTTAGGATGTCTATGAGATTATTCTCAGAAAATTGAGGCTCAACTATAATATGTCTATGGTATGTAGGGAAAATAATTTTGAATTCGTAGGAGGCTGTACTTCCTATGGAAAGAAATAACTGATTTTTGAATACGTTAATTGGTACATCTGTATATGGAATTAAATGTTGTGAGGAACTATCGTCACTGTGTTGTGTCGCTGTCATTGAGTTTACCTGTTGTTTGTCCACCGGAATTCTAGATAGTGTGTCTGCTACGACGTTCGTTTTACCCGGTTTATATTTAAGTTCATAGTTGTATTCTTCCAATATAGCTTTCCATCTTTTCAGTTTGCTATTGCTGTTTTTATTACTGAGCGCGTTCGTCAACGGTTGGTGGTCTGTGAATATTTTTATGGCGGCTGAACCTCGCAAAGTTTTTAATACCCAAACAATAGCGAGCATTTCATTCTCATTGGTCGCGTAGTGTTCCTCAGTTTTTGAGAGTGTTCTTGAGATAAATATTATAGGTTTCCCTTCTTGCTCTAACACCGCTCCTATCGCATAATTGGAAGCGTCTGTAGTTAAGTGGAATTCTTTTTGATAATCTGGGTAATGTAGCATCACTTCGTTAGAGGTAAGCGTTCTTTTGATTTTATTAAAAGCTTCTATTGCGCTATTGTTGAGTGATATTTCTTTTTTTGCAGACATTCGCTTGGACAGTCGTCCCTCCTCCCCTCTCAAAATGTGAGTTAGGGGTTTTGCCAACTTAGCATAATCCTTAATAAAACGCCTATAAAATCCAGACATTCCCAGGAATGATCTTAATTCCTTTAAGGTTTTGGGTATTGGAACGTTCTCTATTGCTTTAACTTTTGCTGGATTTGCCTTAATTCCATCGGCTTTTACAATGAACCCAAAAAACTCAACTTCTCTCGAGTAAAAATTACATTTGTCCAACTGGATTTTCATATTCGCATCTTGTAGTACTCTGAAAATTGTTTCCAAGTCCTTTGCGTGATCTTCCTCGGTTTTTGCTGAAAATGATGATATCATCGATATAGACGTAACAAATTTTTCCTATATGCATTCGCAAAATATCATCCAATGCGCGCTGAAATATTGCGGGAGCATTCTTTAAGCCGAAAGGAAGTCGAGTAAATTCATATTTTCCGTTATTAATGGAAAACACAGTCTTCTCAATGTCTGATTCTTTCAAAGGAATTTGGTGAAATCCGCTTTTCAAGTCAATAACAGAGAAAAATTTGTTGCGTCCTAGCTGCGCAAGAACTTCATTGATTTCAGGAATTGGATAACGGTCGCTAATTGTTACTGAATTCAGCTTTCTGTAATCAATCACTAGCCTGTACTGTTTGTTTCCAGAAGAATCTGGTTTCTTACTCACAATCCAAACAGGTGAGTTATAAAGCGAGCGTGATGGGCGAATTATTCCATCATCGAGAAGTTTATTTACCTGTTCTTCTACCTCTGACTTCAGTGACATTGGATAGGGATAGTATCTGGTATAAATTGGGGATTCTGTTGTCGTTCTGATTTCACCAATAACTGTTGTTGTGTAAGTAAGTTTTTTATCCGGATCAGCGAATAATGATGGATATTTTTGCAATAATGCCTTTATTAAATTCTTCTGATCTAAAGTCAGATGTTCAATTTTTATGTCAATGTTATTAACAGTTTTTAACAGTTGTTGTTTAATTGGTATTCTAATTTTGTTTTCTATTAACATGTAATCGTCTGACGTAAATATGATAGCTTGTAGTTGTTTTAAACTATCATTACCGATAATGGCGTCAAAAGATTTCAGTGTCGGTAAGATAAAAAATTTAAGTCTTTTGTCTCTAAGTCCGAAAAGGTTCAGTTCGATATGGTATGAGATTTTAGTCTTACCGCCTATCGAATCTGCGAAGAATATGTCTTGATTAGGTTTGGGGTATTTTGCTAGCGAAGGCTGTATGTAATTTTTATTCGAGCCGGTGTCTATGAGAAATTTAAGTATTTTTCCATCACTTGTCCTACATTCGAAATAGGGAAGTGATGAAAAATTTAATCTAAAAAATTGATGTCAACGAAAGGGTTAGGATCCTCTTGAGGATAATTTTTTTCTTGATTTTCATATTCCTGGATTGATCATCTGTCATCCCCCTTGAAAATATTGTTCATTATATTTTATGCCATAATTTTGATTATTGTTCGCATTTTGAGTGATATGGTTAACCCTCTGATATTTGTTCGGGTAATTTGGCCTAACCTGGTTTGATGGTGGTGGTGGTCGCTTCCCTGAAAACGCGTTAAATTTTGGCCGGTTTATGTAATTAACGCCTCTTGTCTATTGTGAACTGTCTATTTCCATGGGTACTGGTCTAGGGAAAGGTTTCGGAGCGGCGGGTATAGGAGGTTGGAAATTGGTAAAGTTTTGAAGACGTATAGGATTAGGATGAGATAAATGGTTTTGACTTATTGAGGGCCTAGCAGGTGGATATTGTGTGTGGGGTTGGTACCTCACTGCATTTGGAATAAATGCTGTCTGAGGAAAGAATTATGGTCTTTGCATTTGAGATATTTGTGGATGTACCTGAGATATCTGAAATCTCCGATTTTTGCTCTGATTATACGTGTGTTGTGACCTATAACATTGATTTTCCAGTTTCATGCACAAGTGTAGAGCCTGTGGTAAATCTGAAGGCTCTTTCATTCCCAAAAGTTTCGGGAGATCGCCATTAAGGCCTCTTGTAAATGTGTCCAAAGCCTTGTTTCTATAAGTTTGTGTAAGTAAATGGAGAGATTCTTGTCCAATCTCTAAGCTTGAAAGCTTATTAATTATATGCGAAAGATGGTTATAGACCTCTTGGTAAAACTGTGGAATAGAATTTTTACCTTGCACTAAGGATGCAAGCTGACACTCGAGAGTTGTAATATCACGTCTGTCAGCATAGTGTAGATTTAAGCAATGGGAAATTGCCTTCCAATCCAAGGGAACGTTGTATGATTCTAAAACCATGTCTGCATTTCCTGTAACTTTGTTCCTAATTATATTTAAAATACCGAAGTATTTTGGCGTTCCCTTTGTATGTTCGTAAATCCTGAGAACGCGATCAACGCTTTTCTTCCAAGAACTAAATTCGGCTTGGTTTCCTGAAAATTCCCTAATGCTTCTCACAACGTCAGGTATCTTGTCCAAATCTCCTATTTGAGCCAGATGTTCTGGTCTAATTGTTTCGTCTGTTGCATTCGTAACTATATTATTTAGGTTATTTAGTACGTTTTCCTGTACCACTCTTTGAACGATATTACCAATTAATCTTTCTAACTCTGGTAAGGATATAGATTGACCCGCCTGTGCGGAATCGCCCTGTGTGTTGGATGTACTAGTTGTCTCTAAAATACTAGGTCTTATAAGATTGTTTGGATTCGACATTTTTAATTTATCGTTTTCTTTTTGCTTATTGATTTATTGTTTTACAGTTATTGTTATAATTTTATTTAAATTATTGGTTTATCCCTTCTTGGAAGGGGTGTTCTTCTACTCTGCAGGGTCCGGAGTTCGGATTTTCAGAGTTGAACTTTTTTATGCTTGGATGAGTAAACTTAAGATAAAATTCAGATAACTTTGGGATATGAAAAATTTTTTTGTGTTGTATTCAAAAAAAATTTTTATTATCTGCAGCTTAGTACTTGTATCGAAAATTTAAATCAGTTCTGTATAGAAAATCTTAATTTTTCCTAAAATATTTGATTTAATTATTTTCTTTACTACTTGTTTGAAATTAAATTCGAGTTTTTCTTTTAGTTTGGAATTTATATTATCTTCCTTCAGAAATATTTAAATATTTTAATTTTTGCTCTAATTTTTTCTTACTTTTATTTAACTGGACCAGTTTCGTTTAAAATCAAGTTAAAAAAAATTAATTTCTGGTCACGAATTTTTAACAATTAAGAAATTTTATTACTTGAAATCTGTTTTTTTTTTTATTTAAATTGACGCATAGAAATTTAATTTCACAATTTTTTTCAAAAATTTAATTATTTAAGTTTAACTAACTTTTTTTTAAGTCACTTATCTTATAACTTTTCCTTATTTTCTAAACTTACATAACAAAAATTAAATTATGCATCCCACCGCTGCTTTTCGATTGTCCGTTTTATCCTTCGATGATTACTTCGGGTCTACGGGTAGCAATTCGTGCGATGTCCTGCGCTGAGCAGCTACAGGATTGGGTTCTTCCTTAGGGGCTCTGGCTTTTCTTCAGCAGGAGACCCAGTGAGTTGGGCGCCAGTTATTCCTTTACAGATTTTGCAACGGAAAAAAATAAAATTTTTTATTTTTCTTTTGTTTTTTTCTTAAGTAATTTGACCGTTCTTTATTAACTAATTAAAATCAACTGAACTAAAACTAAATTTACAATGGTTTTTTATTATAATGTTTTTACCAATTTGTCAATGCATCATAATTTTTTGTGTGACTATTTTGCAAGTATTTTTAATGCCAATGCATTCTTAGCTTTTAAAGTTAATAACCTTTAGTAGACGCATTGTCAGCAGTAATGTAATTGAGACAATGAACGATATTTATAGAAATGTGTCAGCGAATTGATTTTAAGTTGAAAAAACTTCTTTTGGTAAATTTATAATTTTTGAAGTGTTAACTTGTATATACAAACGAAAACCAAAAAAAGTATTTTTTTTTTTGGCACTCCTAGATGTTCAAAAGTAGAAAATGCACAAATTTGCAATAACAAAACACATTAGTATTGAATTTTGATCTAAAAAACTTGACTTGTGCGACTATTTACATTGCAGAGCAAAGAAAAAGCACAACCACCACATAATTTCGCTCAGTAAATATATAAACGCTTTTTGAAAGAATTTGATCTATATTATCCCAGCAAGAACTTTGTTTCTCGGTAATGGCAACTACTTATTAAAGTATTTTCTTGGTAATAAGGCGTCATTATTATATTACATAAAAAAGTACTCAATAGTATAATAGCATAGTAATATTGCAATCACATTGATCAGTTGGCTAGAGCGCTGGATTAACAACAAGGTTGTTGGTTCAACCCCATTTTGATACTGTTAGTTTTTTTTTAACAAAATTTATTTTATACTAAAAAAATTTAACTTAGAAAATTAAGTGCGAGTTGGTGTACTGAGCAATTAAAATTTTTTTATTTTTATTTTCGTTTAGGTACATATTTTTGAGTATCCCTAGAGTCTAAAAATAACTACATGAATTTGTGGACATCTCGAACAAAAATAACTGGTTATTCAGGCAAAAATAAGTAGTTTATTTTTGTATCCAATTATACTTGCTAGCTTACCAGGAAAGCGAAGTTTTTTCTGCTATGTTTGTAAAAAAACTATTTGAATAAATTGAATACTATAATTAGAGTTATTTATATCCAATATTATAAAATGAGGTAATAATATGAAAAAATGAAATCATAATATGACAATGTGGTATAATAATATAAAAAGATTGTTCAATTATATGTAAAAATATAATCATAACAAGAAAAAACAAACCATAAAATCGGATACAATATGACAAAGTGGAATCATAATAATTATTACTTATAATCATTTTTATTTTTCACTGTGATCATATGTTCCAATCATAATATGTTGCTCTTATATTATGGTCTCTACAACTATATTTTTTCTCTGCGTGTATGAAATGTGTAATAATATACTTGGATTCATTTCACTATGAATTTTCCCGATATTACCCGGATTTTAAAATTAATTATTTCCAAACCAGTTTACTTCGTAATTCATTCTACATAGCAAGTAGCAACTGAATTCAGTAGTAACTGAATTCATACCCGATAATTTTTTAAGAATAAACAATGGTACTAAACAATAATTCGTGTTTCAAAACTGACTCTGAATCTATGTTGGCGGAATATTTTTGGTTAAAATATTACAAAGTTTACACGTTGATACATGTTTGTGTGAATCTAGTTTTTCTGCCCTACAATTCATAAAGTTCAAATTTAGATCACGTTTGGATGTGGAAAATGAAGTATAATGTGCTTTGTTAGAAATTTCTCCCAATGTTAAGGAAAGAAGGAAACTCTTTAAGTGACTGAATGTATTTATTATCGACGAAAACAGTTTGGGTAATAATTTCTCGCAAGTGGAAGAAATTGCATTAACTGTTAAATTAGTTAAAGGACCAAGCAAACATTTATGCTTAACATCAGTAAGAAGACCTTATTTACTAAAAAATCTTCACCGATAATGGGTTTTGAGATATTAGCAATAAGAAATATAAATTGAAATTCGTCGTAGACTTAAATCAGTAGTGAAAAGTATTTTTCCATATATATTAGAACCATTGGCCGCAGCCAAAACAATATCAGATAATTTAAAAGTGACAACTCGCAGAGAAAAAATATAGTTGCAGTGACTATAATCTAAGAGAAAAATTGTTTATTAACCATAAAAACAAACAGGTTATACATTTTTTCAACTATATTTGTAAAAAACAAATTTATTTGTGACATTTTATTGTTATGGGAATAATAATATTAATATGGTTTGAAAACAAAATATGGTTTAAGAACAAGGAAAAAGATTTATAATATATAATAGTTGTAGAAATAATGATTCTCATATTAATAAAATTTTGTTTCTGGTAAAAATATTCAAAAACATAATATTTTTTTAGCCAACTATATTCAAATTTTTATTGAATATAAACATTGAATGATAAAACTGAAACAAAAACAATGTTATCATGAAAGAATGACGCTCAACCAATACTTTCTTTAAATTGTTATAAAGATTATTTGAAGCTGGATCCTGAACTATGTCTAAGAAAGTAATTGTTACTTATTGGGGTAGTTCTGTAATGTTATTTTGTTCTATCTAAAGAATTTTTTTTGGTTGTAAACTGCATCTCTGCATGTATAAACCAAGCTTCCCGACAGTTCGTCCAGCAAAGATCGAAATTCGATTGAAAAAATGGTCATGTACATGATATGTAGATTGTGGTGGCAGATTTTGTTGTGCAGTGTTATTTGTGCCTTGTTGTGAAGGAGGGTTATCTAAATTCTCAGAAGAATTAAAGAAACAAAATTTATGTATATATATCAATACTCAAAATGAAAAATGTGTGCTTGCTAGCGAATGGCTGACTTTTTCTTATGGAAATTTACATACAAAAAGGTTACTCTACGTCTACATGAAGACATTTTTATTTCTTAACATTAGAAATAATGTTGACAGAATAAGGGGAAAACAATTTTATTTCCAACTTTGTGTTAAGGGGTGGAGAAAACGTACATGTCAAATTTATATGATAATTTGTCTTTTTTTATCGAAAATTTTAATTTATTTCGCATTTTTATTCTTTATTTGTCTTTTCAAAACATAATTATTTTGCACCTTTATTTTTTTTTAAGGGAAAAATTTTAAGAGAGAACAATAAATTTGTCAGCTTATGTTATTGCTCAGCTTTGTGTTCTTAAAAAATTATCCAATTGATTCTTGATATTTTTTCTTTTATTTTGCTTAAAACATCCAATCTTGCATCTCAATAATATTCATTTGAGTTGCTACCCAACTGCCAATTTTGAGTTTAAAAATACACTAAGTCTACGTCGTTAATGGGGACTAAAAATTTGCGACGCAAACTGAAACGACACAAATTGAATTCTATTTTCTATGTATTTACACTGTTTTCTTAATAAAAAAAATTTTAACAGAAATAAAGTTAAATTTTTTCCATTAAAATTTTCTTCAATACCATTACACTTGCTAAAAATTATGAAACTCCATATATAGCGACCCAAATCGAAATTATAACAACGCAAATCGAAATATCGAAATTTCAAACAGCGACGCAAAGCGAAACAACGCAAAGCGAAACGACACAGATCGAAAGCGCTCAAATCGAGGTCTCTTGATTTTAAATTTTATATATTTGTAAATGGATGCAGGATCGGCAAAATGTGGAAACTTAATAATTATTATAATAAATTAAATTAATTTTAAAGTTTAAACAATTACATAGAAGATCAGGTCTGCAAATCTTTGGTCTTAATAATTGGTTCCAGGAAAAAATATTTAAAAATATTAATCGTTAATAAAAAAGGAGTATTTTTTGTACAAAGAGTTGAAATTAAAATAATTGTATAATTTCTGTTTTGATTTTCTAATTAAACACTAAGAGTGTAATAAATTTGCTTCAATTAAAATTTTCTTCAATGACTTTACACCTGTTATTGATAATATGTAACTACTTGTAATATGGATTTTGCCAAACTTATAGTGAAGAATTACTTTTGAAAAAATAAACTAAAGATAATCAATAAATCGATTAATTTTTCACATACATTTACTTAAGTTTCTTTAACTTCCAGAGAAAAAATATGTTGTATATATACACAAATCGAAATAATAATATAGTGACTATATTAGATAATTTTTTATCAAGGCAAACGTCAAAATCAACGCGAATTTATGACAATTGGTAAAAAGGAAGTGACCTCGTAAGATCAGCTTATTTACAATTTTTTCATATATTACATACCACGCGAAACTGTCAAGTTGTTTTTGTATTTCTATGTAAAATTTTTTCCGCGTTCTTTATTCTTCTTCATTTACTAATTTTTTCTTCATAGCATTTTGACATTTTTTGCGGTGGTTTTACACTAACAAAATACAAGCAATTGTTGTTTTTATAGATGTGCGGTCACTTTATAATTACATTATGCGTTTTGTATAAGTTTTAAAAATTGGCATTTAAACAATTGCATACCTTTACATACATATTTTGTTTTCACTTTAAAATTTCATAATTTTTATATTGTCAAAAGTTACATCAATTGGGTGTAATAAAACGACTTCTGTGTTTTGTTGATAACAAATTTATGTTAATTTTTTTTAATAAAATATAAATATAAATTAAGTGCGGTGGAATTTCTCCAGACCATGACCCGAAAAACTTAAAATTTTGATTTTAAGCATATTTTTGAGAAAAATCGTTAATATTTGGACCTAAATAAAATATAAAGAAGTAAAGGTATTCCAATGAAATTTGGCACAATATAGATAAATTTGTTTTAAAATCAGAGAATTAAAAAACTCCTACTTTTTCGTACCAAAATACTCAAAATCCCAGGCCGGGAAAAGTTGTTTCAAAAATTCACTTTTTCATTAAAATGATCACCCCGTCGTTGTTAAAGACGTGGTTGAAAAGCTTTTTTAAAATTGACAAAGTTTGGAAAGAGCTTAGGGGGAAACCATTAGCCAAAACGCCTCTGATTTTACTTTACATTAAGATTTCTTTTGAAAGCACTGCAAAAATTTTGTAGTCCGAAAAAAAAGTATTTTAGAAGTGAAAGAATATTACCACCTTTTTGGAAAAAACATTTTTAAAGTTTCAATTTCAGATTAATATAACTTTTTATCGGAAAGATATATTTATATGATTCTTGTAGCAAAATTATTTAGAATTTTGTAAGAAATCTATTACATATTTTCATAAAATTTTAAGATCTAAATTAAAGCCACCAAATTTTAAAAACTTTAAAGAAATTAGTCCAAAAATGAGGGTAAAATTTGCTTCGACCTAAAATCTCTTAAACTAAAAGAGATAGCCTACACATGTAAGATTGTTTTTGTTGAGATTTGAAAGGATTTCCTATATGTAAAATTTTTTTACATTCAAGCCTTAAATGAATTTTTGACGAATTTGTTAAAAAATTACATACCCGAGGTTACCAACTCCGAAGCTCTACTCTCCACCACCGTGACTCGCTAGGTAGCTGTGCTCCTTGAAATCAACTAGAAAACACCTCAGCTCTGAATTTGTGAAATTTTATTTAGATATCCCCAACGGTTCACATATTATAGAATTACCTCAAAAAAAAAAAAAAAAAAAAAATTGAGTCGAATTACCGAAATTTAATTTTCTGAAGTTCTAAGTTAGAACATTTTTTATTTTTATGATAAATTTATGTCAATTAAATATTTCTTTTAATGGCTGTTATATCACAACAAAAATAAATAAAAAAGATGTTTAGGGAAGTACGTTTTCATTACTTC
This sequence comes from Protocalliphora azurea, assembly GCA_932274085.1. NCBI lineage: Eukaryota > Metazoa > Arthropoda > Insecta > Diptera > Calliphoridae > Protocalliphora > Protocalliphora azurea. The sequence continues at coordinate 75,304,252 of OW026519.1, forward strand.
CAACTAAAATTGCCAGCTTCGAATTATGATCTAACTTGACATTCCTAAAAAAAGGAGCTTGATTAAGAAAAAAAAAAAAAAAAAAACGACAATCTACTTTAGCCAAAAATATTTTTCTTTTTGTGAAAATAAGAGTTTACATAGCATATCCGGTTAGGCCATGGAAAAATATTAAGAAATGCGGTATTAGATTTTTGCAATTATTATTTGAAAAAATAAATAAAATATATGGTACAGCTTTTTTATATTGACTTAATACAAATATTTCAATATTCATTAATATTGATTTTGAACATTTATTCACTGCATTAACAAATTACTACATCGTATAAACGAATATGTTTTGGAAAAATAGATTTCGAGAAAGCAATGGTCGATGTATAACATATTTGTTTAAATTTAAAACAGTCCTCTTTAGTAAAACGATTCGTATATCACAAGCATTGTAGTTCTGTACAAGTTTCAATTTTAGGATGTAATAAAGCAGAATGCAGCGTATTCTGTAAAATAAAAAAAATCTTCATCAATGCTTCAAATTTCATTCAACTTTACATTATAATTTGTAACTTGACAATTTATAAAATATCTTGAAAATCAAGTTCATTTAAGATCGCCTTAAAAAGTAATACAAACAGCATCCAACGACATTATTAAAAAGAGATTCAAATGAGTTGTTCTGCTATAAAACGTTGAGATTTGGTTGTTATTTTTGCAAATACTTGTTTCTAAAAAGAACTGTTTTAAACAAATGAAAAACAATATTATGCATTATTTTGTTATTAAAAAATGTGTTGGTTTAATAAAAATTAAAAAAAAAAAAATCATTGCAAATTTGCACATGACTTCTTTCTCTGTGAATAGGTGACTTAAATTTAAAATTTCTGAAATTTTGAAAATATTGTTTTGAGTAAAGTAAGTTCAAAGTTATATAGGTGATAAAAGTTTTAATTTTCTTCAACAAAATGCACATAAAAATACTAATAAAATATTAATTTTCACTTTTATTACAAAAAATTATTCTTACACAAAAAAAAAAAAAAAAAAAACATCACATCGGAAAGACTGATTTATTAAATAAAGCTGAATTAGGAGAATATTTTGTATTATTAGGTCAACAAACGCATACAAATATATACCACAAATAATTATTTCCCGAATTAACCGATTAATATGAAAACCCGAATAATTGGATACCCTACTGTGTAGCCTGTGATTAAACAGTAATATCCTCGAAGGGATATTTTGTTAAGTTTTTTAGCTGAAACATTTAAATAAAAAGTGTTATTATATTGCACGGATTCTTAGCATTCATTTGATTTGCATTGACGTTAATTTTTTTCAAGTGTAAAAAATACTGTTGCAGGGTGAAATTTGACCTTAAAATAAGATAGTTTTGGAAGATTATAATTTCGTTATTCGATATCTAACCGATGTGAAATTTGAAGCCAATCTGATGATGAGAACTCCTACCGGAAATAATCATGTAACTTTAGAACTATTGGATGTATTTGAATGCTGAGGTATATTCTAATTCATTTGAAGAAGCACATTTTCTTAGCTGGTTAGCTGAGGGACTGCGGGTGGACCTTCAAAGTTGGTCAACTCGGGTATGAATTTTTTTTTAAATCGCCAAAATGTCATTTATGATTTGATTGTAAAAACTTTTACACATATATCAAAATTCTTGAGTTTTTTTTTACTTTAAGAGATATTTAGACCGAAGTAAAATTTTGACCCATTTTTGGACATGTAGTTTTTTAGTTTTTTAACTTGGTTAGCTCAATTTCAGTCCTAAAATTTTCTAAAATACTCTCTGGATTCTGTACAAAATTGTAAATAATTTACGTGCAAGAATCATATATCTATATATTTATATTATTTCAAAGTAAAAAATTAAAAAAAATGCGATTTTTTGTGATTTTTGTAAAAAAGGCGGTGACAAAGTTCGAGTATAAATCAAAATCAGGGCCATTTGGATTACCTTCGAACATCGATAAGAAATAAGTGAACTACTAACAATAATGTAATGTACGAAAATGATGATATTCAGGAAGTTCTATATACATTCGATGTAAATAAATAATAAAATGAAAAGTACAGAAATAAATAAAAAGTACTTATGTTTTTTTTATCAATAATAGTTATTTTAAGCAATATAAACCTAAAGCTAATAAATTACTAATACCCGAGGTGACCAATTTCGGAGGTCCTCCCCCTGCCACGAGACCACTTAGGAACTTAACGGTTCAAAAGTTATACAATTATTAAAAAAATTAAGGATAATGTAAAAATTTTGTTGAAGAGGGTCAAGTTTCTGTCAGCTTTTAAACGAACGTGTAACCTATTTATGCAAGTATTTGGTGTCATTGGGAAGGTTATAACTTGAAAAATAATAATATATAAATAATAAAGTATTAAAACTAAATTTCTTCATTAAATTTATCAAAAAAACTAAAAATTTGATGTTTAGTGTTATTTTATAAATTATGAAATTTTAGTATAATGTAAAGTAGTTTGTCCTTAAAACAAGAACATAAATAGATTCACACTTTTGTATTTCAAAATACCAACAAACTCAGTTTGACTAAAACTTATTTTTAAAATTGACTTTTTTCTTTATCAGGGGCGTGGCCTAAAAAATGTGTATATAAATTTTAGCTTTGACATTTTTAAGTTTAACAAAAACTCGAATTTGCATGAGAGAAATTTATGGTCCAGAGAAAAATAATTGATTTTAAAGCGAAAAAATGACGCCAACTTTGTTTAAATTTTCTACTTCGAAATAATATAACTTTTTATCGGAACCATATAGATATATGAAATCTATATATATAAAAGAAAGTGATGTTAGTTACTATTGTTATAACTCAAGAACGACTAGACCGATTTTGATGATTCTCACCAATTCGGACCGGTCACCGGCCAGAAAAGGATAATACGAAAAAAAATTCGCGAAAAATCCGCGATAAAAAAAATTTTTTTTGTCATAATTTCTTTGCCTTAATAATCATTAAAAATATTTTTTTTAATACAAATTATAACAATTACTGTTTCTGTTTCTATCGAAACGCTTACTTTTTTGTGCAATTTGTTTTCTGGTGGTGGTGTAGAATTCTATTTCCAAACGGTAAGTTCCAAGTAAAGCTCATCATTTAGTGAGGTTGTGATATTTAAAACCATTTGTTGTATTTTTGGCATTCGTTATTAAGTGTTATTCACAATGCCGCGACCCCGGAGATCTAATATTTCGCGTCGAACACGTAATGCAAGTACTTATCGTAATATCGTCAATCAATTGAATATATATCAACGAGAAATCGCACGAGAACAACCCCGTATTAGTTTGGCCCGACTTCGTACATCACAAACGCAGGAAGAAAGGCAGGCGAGAAATGAAACGGCTCGGTTAGCAATGAGAAATCGTCGAGCAAATGTAGCAATTCAACAACTTTAAAATTTTTAATCAACGCATAAGAAGAATTGCTTCAAGTTCTGATTTGAATCAAGCAGCGTTCCATTACAACTGCAATTTCGACTACAGCTCTCATCATTCCGTTCAAAAAAAAGACATTGTCTATCCGCTAACCTTAAGATGAAGTAATAAATAAATATAAATTCAAATTTGCCTTAAATACATGCGTATATTTTTTGATTGAGCCCACATCTACATCATATTTAAATTCTTCTGTAAAAAACACTTTATAATAGGTATTCCTTAGATTTTTATTTAAAGGTCGTAAATTTCGTTAAAATATCAATTTAAATCGTTCAGTAATACAACACTAATGTTTGCTTAGGGCCAGCAACGCGGCTCGGGTCAGCTTCTACATCATATTTAAATTCTTCTGTAAAAAACACTTTATAATAGGTATTCCTTAGATTTTTATTTAAAGGTCGTAAATTTCGTTAAAATATCAATTTAAATCGTTCAGTAATACAACACTAATGTTTGCTTAGGGCCAGCAACGCGGCTCGGGTCATCGTTCAGTAATACAACACTAATGTTTGCTTAGGGCCAGCAACGCGGCTCGGGTCAGCTTCTACATCATATTTAAATTCTTCTGTAAAAAACACTTTATAATAGGTATTCCTTAGATTTTTATTTAAAGGTCGTAAATTTCGTTAAAATATCAATTTAAATCGTTCAGTAATACAACACTAATGTTTGCTTAGGGCCAGCAACGCGGCTCGGGTCAGCTAGTTATTTATAATTTCATATAGAATCCAGAGAATATTTTGGAAAATTTAGGACTCTAATTGAGCCCGCCAGTTTAAAAAAAGAAACGAAAAAAACGTCCAAAACTGGGTCATTTTACTTCGGTCTAAAATTCTTTTTAAGTAAAAGCCATTTTTTGAGAATTATAAGGACTATCTATGTGTGAAATCATAAATGAAGTTTTGGCGATTTAAAAAAAATCATACCCGAAGTGAACTCCAATTCCCCAGACACGCTAAGAACTTGTTCTTCTCCAAATGAATTAGAATACAACATTGGCCACGTGAAATTTCATTCAAATAAATCCTGTAGTTCTCAAGTTACAGAATTATTTCCAAAAAAAAAAAAAAAAAAATGTTTTTGGGACCGTTTTCAATTTTTAAATTAAAATGTATATACGTTAGGAGTTAACGTGCTGCTAATTTATGTAAAAATACAATTATGCGCATATAAATGTATAAATAAATTAAAAAATTCAAAATTAAAATAAAATGTTAAGAAAATAAATTAGAGTTATTGATTTTATAAAGAAAGATTTTAAGATTTTTTCGGAAATCTTTGTTTGAATATGAAGTGATACCAAGTCAGGTGAATATAAACGTCATTCGCGGTCCTCATCTAACATTTAACATTAACACAAGGGTCATGTTAATTGTAAATATTGACCATTCAACTTGATGTTTATGTTAATTTTTTCAATGTTTAAAAACGGTTGTTAAAGCATATGTAAAAAAACATGTTTAAACATCAAGCCTCAGTCACAGTGCTTTTTAAGTAAGGTCTACACGAGAAATTTTTCTATCATAACAAATCTCGAATTCTTATCTTGACAAGAATTTATCATGTGTAGACCAAATTTATTTATCTTATTGCAGCGTTATGATATAATTATTAGAGTTCAAACGAAGATAAATTTGTTTTGCTATCAAACGTCATTTCAATTGTAATTTTTTTCTTTGACGTTTATTTTATTTTTTTTTTTTTAAGAAGTTACTAAAATTATTCCGCCAATTTAAATTCATAAAATTAAACAATTTATGTGCTGAAAATTATATTAAATTAAAGAAAAATAAATTGAAAGAATTTATTGGTAAGTAAATTGTATTTATTGGTAAATAAGTTGTGTTTATTTTTTTTTTTTAACATATTGTTACGTTTTTACCTTTTTAAAACCGTGGTTTTTTTTCATTTTAAACAAACCGGTACTTTGATTGCAAATAACAGTAGTTTAGTAGTTTAAAAGTTGTAACGACTCTTTATTTTATTTAAAGTGTACAACAAAAACAGTTTAAATAGTTACTTGTGTTTTAATACACACAACTTTCATAACTTTTTGCCCCATATCCAAAGTAATGCCGTGACTAACCATGAAATCAGCACCAATGATAACTTCGTCCACAATGTCGGCAACAATGAATACATGATTGACGGTAATGTTGGCAATGGTTAATTTCACATTTACTTTACCATAGACCGTGACCGACTCCCCAGTAGCTGTGCGCAGACTTACCCCACATAATGGTTCAATTGTTTTCTTGACTAAATCGGGCCTGACGATAGACTGTGATGCCCCGGAGTCTGTAGTAAAAACGTGCTTCTGACCGTTGATGTCTGTGTACATCAGTAAACAGTAAAATTTCTATTTTTCTGCAGCATTACGGATATGGAGATTGTGGGGCCCTCAGATATGGGAGCTAGCTCTTGCCCCATAGTGCTATCTCTTTTTAGTTTATAGGTGATTCTTGTGATGATTGGTGATTTGACTGCTGGTTGTTTCTTTGAGGAAAGGAAGATCTGGTTCGTTTTTTGGTGTTTTGCAGTTTCGCTCAATATGACCAGATTTACCAGAGTTATAACATTTTACTCTGACTTTACTTTGTTTCTCAATAAACGTCTCCAAAACCTTCTTTAATTCGTCGATTATATTTCTCTCATTGTTAGCATCAACTTCGACATTTCGCACCTTACATATTTGGGGCTTTGAGATTATTTTCGCTGTTTCTTGTGCCAGTGCGAAGGAGACGGTTTAAGAAAATGATGGTTTAGGTGTTGCACAAACCGCGTGTTTTATTTCAGAATCGCAAATACCATTAACAAATGCCTCCATCTTGATATGGTCCAAAAACGGGTTGTTTTCCCCTGGATAAATAAGCTGCAGCAAACGCTCGATTTTCAACGCAGTCTTGTAGTGTCTCATTGGGCTTATGCACTCTACCACGCAATTCCATTCGGTATAATTCCTTTCCTTTTATGTTCACCAGCGTATTTACGTTGTAGCGCCTCCATTATGTCATCATAACTGTTTCTGTTACATGCTGGCACGCTTTAAAGAACTACTGCTGCATTTCCTTTTAGGGCCAATATCAACTCTATAGCTTTTTCTTCGCCGTTCCACATGTTTCTAATGGCAATAGTATAAAACTGGAACTTGAACACATTAAATGGTGTGGTGCCATCAAAACTAGGGGCCTTTATTCTACTAGAGGATTCTAGAATAATTCGCACTTGTCCATCTTGGCATTGAAGATTATTCATCTTTATTTCTAGATCATGTAGTTTTTTATCAACACCTTTGGCTATTTCATCCTCTAAATCGAGCAGCTTTTTATCAATGCCATCCACTCTGCTTTTCCGATATTTGCTGAAGTTTCTCGTCTGTCGCTCTAGAAGTTTCTTTAACTTCAGCAAGAAGTTTCTCGTTATTTACTTTAGAAGTTTCTTGAAATTTCATTTCCATTATTTTATTTTTTTCTTTAACCTCAGCAAGAAGTTTCTCGTTATTTATTTTAGAAGTTTCTTGAACTTCAGCAAGTTTCTCGTTATTAACTTTAAATTGCTCCATCATATCAGCAAACATTGTGAATAAATCCATACTACTTGTTGTTGCATGGGTAGAAACTTCCATTTCTTATTTATACTCGAATTCGTAAGTTTCGATGTAAATACCACGCCACTTGAATTCATCTACAGCCTCTTTTGTTATTCTGCTTTATTACCAGCTGTAGGTAACTCCAACTTATTCAATTCTCTCTTGACTACTTACTATTTTGCAATCCCACTTCTGACACCAATTGTTACGTTTTTACCTTTTAAAAACGGTGGTTTATTTCTTTTTAAACAAACCGGTACTTTGATTGAAAATAACAGAAGTTTAGTACTTTAAAAGTTGTAACGACTCCTTATTTTATTTAAAATGTACAACAAAAACAGTTTAAATAGTTACTTATGTTCTAATACACACACACTTAAATTAAACACTTTAAACAGCACACTTTAATAATGTACAAGAATATACAGTCAAGGCGGTTAATTTGTCTTTAATTAACGATGCTTCCAATTAGACTCACTCTATGGTGTTCTCACGGCCAATTTATATACACTGCACTGACATCTATTAGATGTTTCTCGAAAGCTGTATTTCTTTCTACAATGCTCTTGACGGACAAACTAGAGCTTTCGATGTTAAAGTTAACAGTTTCAACATTTAGTGTTGCCATACTTACAAACAATGATGAAAGCTTTTTATTCAATGTTGTATGTTTAAAACAATGTTAATAATTTCTACAGATATGTTAACTGCTGTTAACATAAGTAGAAACGTCGAGAAACATTTAACTTTAAACCAGCCGTTAAAACCTTTATATTTGAACTCAAGTACAATTTCGTAACAATATTTTATTTTCAATATTTAGGATACGTCTAAATACGTTGAATTTAGCCCGAGCTTCAGTATAGCTTCAACTTTGATGATAGCTAAAAAAGCACTTCGGAACCATCCATTAGTGACACTCCAACCTGTATTATAAAATTAAATTCGGCAAAAAAGGCAAGGATCGAAAGAGATACAAAATTCAATTACGCAGTTGATGCAATCTTTACAAACATAAATGAAAAATAAACAATGTTTTCTTCTTTCGGAAAATTCATTGAACTGCAGTTGTCGCAGCTGCCAATTGTTTTGGCAACTAAGGCTGTGGTTGAATTGCAGCAGGTTTTAGCGAAATATATGGAAAGAACTAACAATGGCATTTTGCAGACAGCTCTAAATGATGCAGAAAGTATTTAAGATTAATATATAATTTAAGATGGTAAAATATCCTATGAAGAAAACCAAAGTGTATTGCATATTTTAACTATTAATTTTAAAATTATGAAAGTAGACATTATTTAGAACATATTAAAATTTTAACATCCTATGATAACTATAAAATAATTAAAAAAAAAAAATCATCAGATTTTTTTCTCAGTAAAATTAATTATATATACATCAAACGATAGCTAATAAAAAATTATTATATCCACATTTAGTAAGTTTTGAAAAAAAATTAATATGAATGAAAAAATTGTGTTTTATATAAAATTTATTAAAGTTTTAGTTTTTAAAATAACGATTTTATACTTATCTAAATTAAAAAATATATATTAGTATATTTTTCTTTAACTATCGTTTGGTGTATATATCATTATTGGTTAGAAAATAAATTAAGATTTGTTCAGGGATCATCGACTTAAATGGCCGTTTCTGTTCTAGTTATCGTAGGTAGTTGAAAAATAGCAATATTACTTCTAAATGGCAGCCCCTTTCATACTATTAGGTATGCTAAAATGTAGCTCACAAAAAGGACCATCTTAATGTACATATTAAAGTCCTCCAATTTTTTTGAAAACGATCTCTTATTGAAACCCGAAATATATATTTTTTGGCATATTAAAACTATATATGAATATAACAATATTTTTGTATAAAAGTTTCAAATGAAATACACCTGTTTTTTTTTAATTTCATATTGTTACGAAATTGTACTTGAATTCAAATATAACGGTTTTAACGGCTGGTTTAAAGCTTTCACCATTGTTTGTAAGTATGGCAACACTAAATGTTTAAGCTGCTAACATTAACATCGAAAGCTCTAGTTTGTCCGTTAAGAACATTGTAGAAATAAATAGAGCTTTCAAGAAGCATCTAGTAGGTAATACAGTGTATATAAATTGGCCGTGAGAACACCAAGATTATACTGCCTTGGCTGTATAATCTTGTACTTTATTAAAATGTGTTGTATAAAGTGAGTAATTTAAGTGTGTGTTTATATTAGAACGCACGTGACTATTAAACTGTTAATGTCGTACATTTTTAAATAAAATAAAGAGTCGTTACAATTTTTAAACTACTAAACTGCTGTTATTTGCAATCAAAGTACAAGTTTATTTAAAGGAAATAAATAACCGTTTTTAGAAGGTAAAAACGTAACAATTGGTGTCAGAAGTGGGATTGCAAAATAATAAGCAGTCATGAAGTTTAAAGAGCTAAAAGTGGAGCAACTCAAGAAAGAATTGAATAAATTGGAGTTACCTACAGCTGGTAATAAAGCAGAATTACAAACGAGGCTGATAGATGAATTCAAGCGGCGTGATATTGACATCGAAGCTTATGAATTCGAGTATAAAGATGAAATGGAAGTTTCTACCCGTGCCACAACAAGCAGCATGGATTTATCCACAATGTTTGCTGCTATGATGGAGCAACTTAAAGAAGTTAAAGAAACTTCTAAAGCTAATAACGAGAAACTTCTTGCTGAAGTTAAAGAAGAAAATAAAATAATGGAAATGAAATTTCAAGAAACTTCTAAAGTAAATAACGAGAAACTTCTTGCTGAAGTTAAAGAAACTGCTAGACAGATGAGAAACTTCAGCAAATTTCGGAAGTTATAAACAGCAGAGTGGATGGCATTGAGACAAAGGTGTCCGACTTAGAGAGCTGTCTAGATATACAATCCAAAGTCGTTGATAAAGTTGATAAAAAGCTGTCCGACTTAGAAAGCTGCCTAGATATACAGTCCAAAGATGTTGATAAAAAACTACATGATCTAGAAATAAAGATGAATAATCTTCAATGCCAAGATGGACAGGTGCGAATTATTCCAGAAACCTCTAGTAGAATAAAGGCCCCTAGTTTTGATGGCACCACACCATTTAATGTGTTCAAGTTCCAGTTTGAACAATTGCCATTAGAAACATGTGTAACGACGAAGAAAAAGCTATAGAGTTGATATTGGCCTTAAAAGGAAACGCAGCAGTAGTTCTTGAAAGCTTGCCAGCGTGTAACAAAAATAGTTATGATGACATAATGGAGGCGCTACAACGTAAGTACGCTGGTGAACATAAAAAGGACTTATACCGAATGGAATTGCGTGGTAGAGTGCAGAAGCCCAATGAGACACTACAAGACTTTGCGTTGGAAATCGAACGTTTGCTGCAACTTATTTATCCAGGGGGAAACAGCCCGTTTTTGGACCATTTCAAGATAGAGGCATTTGTTAATGGCATTCGCGATCCTGAAATAAAACACGCGGTTTGTGCCACACCTAAACTGAAACCGTCTCATTCGCACTGGCTCAAGAAACGGCGAAAATAATTTCAAAGCCGCAAATATGCAAGGTGCGAAATGTTTAAGTTGTTCCTGATAATGAGAGAGATATAGTTGACGAATTAAAAAAGGTTTTAGAGGCGTTTAATGAGAAGCAATATAAAGCCAGAGTAAAATGTTATAACTCTGGTAAATCGGGTCATATTCAGCGAAACTGCAAAGCACCAAGAAAACGAACCAGATCTGCCTCGCCTCAAAGAAATAACCGGCAGTCAAATCATCAGAAGAATTACCTTTAAACTAAAACGAGCTGGCACTATGGGGCAAGAGCTAGCTCCCACATCTGAGGGCCCCACCATCTCCATATCCGTAATGCAACAGAAAAATAGCAATCTTACTGCTTCGGGGTACATCAACGGTCAGAAGCACGTTTTTACTGTAGACACCGGGGCATCACAGTCTATCGTCAGGCCAGATTTAGTCAAGAAAACAATTGAACCATTATGTGGGGTAAGCCTGCGCACAGCTACTGGGGAGCCGGCCACGGTCTATGGTAAAGTAAATGTGAAATTAACCATTGTTGCCGACATTGTGGACGAAGTTATCATTGGTGCTGATTTCATGATTAGTTACGGCATTACTTTGGATATGGGGCAAAAAGTTATGATTTGGCGAAATGTGGAGATACCCCTTGAGGTCGGATATGAAAATAGGACTCAAGTAAGAAAGCTAGTTACCGTCGAGCATCAGCAACTACTACCACAGTCAGAAACTTTAGTATGGGGTATATGGAGGAAGATTGTGAGGACAACAATTTGTGGGTGGTAGAACCAACAGAAATAACAAGTGATCTTGTAACAGCAAAAGCAATCGTTAAACCCTGCAACAATAAAATAGTTCCTGTAAGAATGCTTAACCTGTCCAGCTATGAAAAAGTCGTTAAGCCAAATTCCGAAATAGGTCAATGCACTTCAGCAGGGGCAGTAATCAATTGCGAGAAAAACCCGCAACCTGCCAATAAATCCCCCAAAGAATACGAGCTACTAGCGGAATATGTGGGGAAATGGGCAGAAGGATTAGCGCCGCCAGACAGACATAAGGCCAAACAGATTCTGAAGAAATATAGCTCCTTCTTCGCCTTAAAAAGTCAAAGCCATGGTAGAACGGCAATTGTAAAGCATCAAATAAATACTGGCGAAGCGAGGCCAATAAAGCAGGCGCCCAGAAGTGTTCCTCTAGCAAAACGAAGTGAAGTGAAGGAGTTGGTTAATGAAATGGAGCGGAACGGTATAATCGAACCATCTTAAAGTCCTTGGAGCTCGTCTGTTGTTTTAGTTAAGAAGAAAGACGGCAGCACTAGATTTTGCGTCGATTATAGAAAACTGAATGACGTCACCAATAAAGACAGCTACCCGCTACCAAGAATTGACGACACCCTGGATACACTAGCTGGAACACAATGGTTCTCCACATTGGACTTGCAAAGTGGTTATTGGCAGGTAGACAAGGAAAAAACCGCCTTTAGCGCGAGTGATGGGTTATGGCAGTTTAATGTGATGCCATTTGGGGTCTGCAATGCTCCAGCCGCATTCGAGCGTTTAATGGAACAGGTATTGAAAGGACTTCACGGGAAAACATGCTTTGGTGTACCTCGATGATATAATTGTCATGGGTAAGACTTTTGATGAACATCTGAATAACCTTGAAGAAGTCCTTAAACGAATATCAGCGACTGGACTCAAACTCAGTGTAAAGAAGTGTGCCTTGTTCCAGAAAGAAGTCAAATATTTGGGACCTCGCGTAACAGCAGACGGAATATCAACAGATGAGGATAAGATAATTGCTGTAAAGAACTGGCCACGTCCGAGAACTCTCCTCGAATTGCGTAGTTTTCTTGGTCTTTGCACATATTACAGACGATTTGTCCCGAATTTCGCCAATGTAGCCGCAAGCTTACATGAGCTGACCAAGAAGTCACAATCATTCCAATGGTGTGAAGCACAAGAACTAGCATTCCAGAAGCTCAAGGATCTATTATGTACGGCACCAATTTTGTCATATCCGATACCTGGAGAAACATTTGTGGTAGATAGCGATGCGAGCGGATACGGAATAGGCGGTGTACTTTCACAAGTAGTCGGTGGCACTGAAAGGGTCATTGGATACTTCAGCCGAACGCTTTCGAAGCCTGAAAGAAACTACTGCGTAACGCGACGAGAACTTTTGGCAGTATTAGAGTGTGTGAAGCATTACCACAAATATCTGTATGGCCAACACTTCCGACTGAGAACCGATCATTCTGCCCTCAGGTGGTTGCTGCAATTTAAACAACCTGAAGGACAACTGGCTCGTTGGATAGAGCGGCTTCAGAGCTATGATTTTAGCATCGAGCACCGGAAGGGTTTGATACACGGCAATGCGGACGCGCTGTCAAGACGGCCTTGCAACGTGGAATGTAAGCATTGTACAAAAGCCGAGGAAAAGGAATGTATCATCGATGTTCGACTAATGCATATAGAGTCCAGTGAAGATTTCTCTGTAGCGCAAAGAAACGACCCCATACTGGCAAAAATAATATCGGCAAAAGAAGAAGGTAGAAGGCCAGCCCGCAATGAAATATCCGCAGAAAGTCCACTGATGAAATCATATTGGTCCCTATGGAATAGTCTACAGTTGTTAAATGGCTGCTTATACCGCGTATGGGAAAGGGCTGACGGTAAAATAGTGACAAATCTAATTGTAGTACCATCCTCTAAAATAAACGAAGTAATGAAAGAGTTCCATGACGGTCCCAGTGGTGGTCATCTTGGTGTGACAAAAACCTTAGAAAAGTTAAAACAACGTTTTTATTGGGTGGGTTGTCAGCAAGCAGTAGCTGATTGGGTAGCCAATTATTCACAATGCATAGCAGCGAAGGGCCCAATAAGAAGAAGTCGTGGACATCTTCAGCAGTATAACTCAGGCGCGTCATTCGAGCGGATTGCAATGGATGTAGCAGGCCCTTTCCCCGTCAGTGATGCCGGAAATCGTTACGTTCTAGTGGTTATGGATTATTTAAGCAAATGGCCAGAGGTATATGCCATACCTGATCAAGAAGCTAAAACGGTTATAAGTGTATTTGTGAACAACTGGGTGTGCCGCTATGGTGTTCCACTGGAGTTGCATTCTGATCAGGGTGGAAATTTTGAATCTGCCGTATTCAAGGAAATGTGCGATTTATACGGAATAAGAAAAACCAGAACAACGCCACTGCATCCTCAATCTGATGGCATGGTCGAAAGATTCAATCGCACTCTGGAGGAATATTTAAGAAACGTGTTCAATGCACATCAGAAGGACTGGGATGAACATATACCGAAATTTATATTGGCATACAGATCAGCTGTTCATGACTCAACCTCTCGAACACCTGCAAAAATTGTCTTCGGGACAGAACTCAATTTGCCTGGTGATTTAGAATTCGGTATTAAGCCCTCATCAACAAATAAGGAAAACACTTCCCAAGAGCAAGATGACCTGAACGAACTACATGAATTCGTACGCAGACGAATAAAAATGACCAGCAATAAAATGAAATCCAGATACGATCGAGCAGCGAATTCTGAAGGATTTAACGAAGGCCAGCTTGTACTGTTGTATAACCCACAACGTAAGAAAGGCCTGTCTCCCAAACTACAAACCCATTGGGATGGACCATACAAAGTGATTAAGAAATTAAACGACGTGGTGTACAGAATACAGAAAGAAAAGAGACTGAGATTTAAAATGAAGGTCGTACATCTAGAACGACTAGCTGCCTAGCTGGAGAAGTGAATCTGTGCCTATTCGGGACGAACAGGCTTAAGCGGGAGGCAGTGTTACGAAATTGTACTTGAATTCAAATATAACGGTTTTAACGGCTGGTTTAAATCTTTCTCCATGCTTCTAGACATTTCCGTTTATGTTAACAGCAGTTAACATATCTGTAAAAATTATTAACATAGTTGTAAACATACAACATTGAATAAAAAGCTTTCACCATTGTTTGTAAGTATGGCAACACTAAATGTTTAAGCTGCTAACATTAACATCGAAAGCTCTAGTTTGTCCGTTAAGAACATTGTAGAAAGAAATAGAGCTTTCAAGAAGCATCTAGTAGGTAATACAGTGTATATAAATTGGCCGTGAGAACACCATTGAGTCAGTCTAATTGGAAGCGTCGTTAAGTAAAGACAAATTAACTGCCTTGGCTGTATAATCTTGTACATTATTAAAGTGTGTTGTATAAAGTGAATAATTTAAGTGTGTGTTTATATTAGAACACAAGTGACTATTTAAACTGTTATTGTTGTACATTTTTAAATAAAATAAAGAGTCGTTACAACTTTTAAACTACTAAACTGCTGTTATTTGCAGTCAAAGTACAGGTTTATTTAAAGGAAATAAACGACCGTTTTTAAAAGGTAAAAACGTAACAATATTACAAATAAGAACATTAAAATAAGATTTTTAATCAAATTTAAAATATTGTGTTTTTATTATTTACCTATTTTTGAAGTTTTATTTTTTAATATTATGATGTGATTTAACAATTAATCAGTGATTACTATTATCTAAGCTGAGGTAACTAGGTTCAGTTTAAAGGTAAAGATTAATTTTTAAACAAAAAAATCTCTTTAAATTA
This sequence comes from Protocalliphora azurea, assembly GCA_932274085.1. Classification (NCBI taxonomy): domain Eukaryota; kingdom Metazoa; phylum Arthropoda; class Insecta; order Diptera; family Calliphoridae; genus Protocalliphora; species Protocalliphora azurea. The sequence continues at coordinate 75,319,495 of OW026519.1, forward strand.
ATTTTGTGGCCCTGAAAAGAGCCGATTAATTCTATTATTGTTGGCCCTAAAAAAGGCCGATTGTGTTTTACAGGAGCAGATTATCAATGTTATATAAAGTTATGGTTACGGTTAAGGGATTTGTCACTTGTTTTTTTTTTTTACTTTATGCCATTGGAATGATACATCCCCATCCGTCATGAGATATTTTTTTTATATTACTTCATTGGTAGATCTAACCATGTCATGTCCTTGAGGTGGAATAGATGACATAATTGTTAGAAGTTCTGGTAGGTCTGGATGAAATTCTAAATTTTTAGATAAATTGTTGTGCAGAATACAACACGTTTTTACCAACAAATTGCAGGTATTAAGTTGAACCTCAATTGGAAGGTGAAATATCCTAAAAAATATTATGATATTTCTCTACACAACTATCTTTTAAGATGAACTGCCAAAAAAATATGCATACATAAACGAAAGTTTGTTTGTATGTGTGCATGTGTATTTTAGAAATTATTTGCAAAACAATGTTTATTGTAAAATTGTTTTGTTTTATAGTTATTTTATTATATCATTAAAAAATAGTTTTTTTTTTAATTATGCTGAAAAGAGTGCGAATTTCTTAAATAAAAAGCACATGTTTTCTCTATGACTGATTACAAATAGTGATAACATATTTAATTACTGGAATATGTGTACCCCTTATTTATATTTGACATAATAGTTGTGTTTTGTTGCTGACGTTCATATGCAATTTCATACAAATTTAAATTTATATGTAAGGAGCTAACGTGTAAAAGTGCTATGAATTTATGAATAAAAATACAATTATAAATATTTTAATGTCAGTAAATGAAAAAAAAAAAAAAAAAATAAAAATACAAATAAATAAAATGAAAAAAATTAATATTAACAGTTTTTAACAATATATAAAGATTTATTTGTGCAACTTTTGTTTGAAAATTAAGAGATACCAAGCCGAGTGAGTAACGTTTTTTTTTTTTTTTTTGCTGACTATCAACGGTAGCAAAAAGGCACAGATAATATAAACAAAATGGTTACTCGCTTCTTTCGGCGTTATCTCACATACATATTATATCAGCGTTAATATCAGTCGTAGACCTATGATATCACCAATACATCTATAAAATATAATTGCTAAATTTTCAATCCATGTCGACATACTATAAATTTTTCCAACTTGGTTGCATTGTTAATAAACCCGCTTACACTAGTTTATTTTGCTTTTCTAAAGTGCCATCTTTAACCAGAAGTTTTCAGAAAGCATTTGATATGCTAGGTGGCGCTCAAAATGCACATTATGAAGTTATAGCTCACATTGCACCATCTATGTTTCGTATTTTGCATTTATATAATTCTACTGTTATCCAAGATTTCCACCAACATTCTTTGCACTCCACATTAGCCTATTCAGTTCGTTTTTTTTTTAAAGAACACTTAACTCTGTACCTTTTCGTTCGTTCTGTTAATATATAATAAGGATAAAGTGACCAGACATTCCGTTTTTGTCGGAATTAACCATTACTTATTCGATTTCCTTGTTTACGTTTTCTATAACATTCTCACCAACATTCTTTAAGTGTAACTAAAATAGTTTGGTTTTTCTCACTTAAAACTACACATTATTGAAATTAATACAATATGGCGCATTTACAAGGTAAGCTTACTTGAAAAGTTAAGAGTTGTTTGTATATGAATTAAATGTTTTAAACATTCTGCTTGTGCTTTGTATGTACTTTTTGACGACTTTGATATAGGAACTCAAAGAATACAAAGAATGTCGTACGAAAACAACCTTTCTCTCTCGTAGCATACAAGTTATGTATAATATATATATATATATATATTGTTACGTTTTTACCTTTTAAAAACGGTGGTTTATTTTCTTTAAATAACCCGTATACAATAACCCGTAAACAATAATAGTTTAAATAGTCACTTTGTGTTTTAATACGTAAACACACTTAAATTACACAATGTAGAAAAATATACAGCCAAGGCAGTTAATTTGTCTTTACTAACGACTCTATGGTGTTCTCATGAGCAATTTATATACACTGCATTGCCTTCTAGACAAACTAATATATTCGAATCCTAGAGCTTTCGATGTTAATATTAGCAGTTTCAAGAGTTGCCATACTTACCAACAATGGTGAAAGCTTTTCATTCAATGTTGTATGTTTACAGCTATGTTAATAATTTCTACGATATAGTAACTGCTGTTAACATAAACAGAAATGTTGAGAAGCATTATTTAATTTTAAACCAGCCGTTAAAACCGTTATATTTGAATTCAAGTATAATTTCGTAACAATATATATAATTTTATTAACACAACATTAATATTGTTAGGTTTTTTAACAACAGAGTTAGGTTTTTTTGACAAGCCTTCCATTCTTTTGTAGGAAGACCTCCAATGTACAGAGGGGTTAGTAAAACTTGGCAAAAAGTCAATGTTAAAAAATTAGTTGTTTGTAAAAAAATTAACATAGTTGGAAAGAGATGACTTTTCTTCAAATAACTGCACAATTAGTTTTTTATTATAGTTTTTTTTTTGTTTTTACCTTTTAAAAACGGTGGTTTATTTCCTTTTAAATAAACCGGTACTTTTGATTGCAAATAACAGCAGTTTAGTATCCTAAAAGTTGTAACGATTCTTTATTTTATTTAAAAATGTACAACAGTAACAGTTTAAATAGTCACTTTGTGTTTTAACACACACACACTTTATACAGCACACTTTAATAATGTACAAGATTATACAGCCAAGACAGTTAATTTGTCTTTACTTAATGACGCTTTCAATTAGACTGACTCTATGGTGTTCTCACGGCCGATTTATATACACAACACTGACATCTATTAGATGTTTCTCGAAAGCTCAATTTCTTTCTACAATGTTCTTAACGGAAAAACTAGAGCTTTCGATGTTAATGTTAGCAGTTTCAACATTTAGTGTTGTATGGCAACACTAAATGTTGACAATTGTGAAAGCTTTTTATTCAATGTTGTATGTTTACAACAATGTTAATAATTTCTATAGATATATTAACTGCTGTTAACATAAACAGAAATGTCTAGAAGCATTGAGAAAGATTTGAATTTAAACCGTTAAAACCGTTATATTTGAATTTAAGTACAATTTCGTAATAATAATATATTTACGAATGATTTAAATATAAATTTTAATAATTTGCGAAATCTTATCATAGGGTTTTTTAATAAATTTTAATTATTTATTCCACTTTGAAAAAAAGTATATTTTAGCTTTTTTGCGTGCTGACATTTTTTGACTCTAAGCGCATTTAAATGTTTTGTCTCTTTTTGCCCCATGAAAGTGTGCAGTTATTTTTCTAACACTGTAATGCTCTAACATTAACTAAATTTATTTAGAATTTTTTATGAATTTTTTAAAATTGTGCTATTATGCACACAATCATGGTAGAAGCATTTTCACGTAAAGTCACATAACCTTTAAACAAAATGAGACATAGATCATGAAAATCGATGGACGCGTTTCGATTTTATTCACAATTAAGTGAAGGTATGAATTTCAAAAATTTGCTCGAGATATGCTCAAAATTCCTTGGAAAAAACATTGATGACTTTTTTTTATGATTGTCAGAATTAAAAAAAAAAGTAATAAACAAATGGTTATTTGATTTTTATGGTAGCGGTAACAAACTAAAAAACGGTCATAAATGTGCGTGGACAATTAAAAGGAAAAAAGGAAAGTGCACTTTTTTAATTATTTGGGTTTTTACCGTTGGCTACCTGCATTTATGAGTGGTCATGTTTTAGAACGTTTCGAAAAATTTAAAACGCACACGAATCAGGTTTATAGCCACTCTTAAAAGATGCGCGAATTCATAAGTACCTCTCAGTAAAATATTGAAACTTACGTAGTATTTATAGGTGTTCACTAATCGATTTTTGTCATTCAACAAGTGTCTCCGAACGCGTAAAGTACGGTTTTTTTAAAGTGTCGAAAAAGTAATAAAAGTATAAAACCGAAATGAGTGCAAATTGTCTAGAAAATATCAATTTATTTTGTTACGTTTGTGGCAAAATAGCTTTTTCAACAAATGCTGCATTACTCACTGAGCAAGTGGAGCGCGCTTTTAAACTTTATTTTGATTGCGAAATAATTCGCGGCGTTTCGTGGATCCCAGACAAAATTTGTAAAACGTGCTACAATGGTCTTAACATGTGGATCCAAGGGAAACGTAGTTCACTTCGTTTTGGTGTACCAATGATTTGGACTGATCCAGGAGAGCACAATTCCGACAACTGTTACGCTTGCGCAAACAAAATATGTGGAAATCGTAAAGGCCTTAAACGAAGAGTTTACATATCTGTTAAAAGTGCACAAATACCTCTACCGCATTCGGATGAAATACCAATTCCACCACTTCCAAGTCCTGACAGAGAAACTTCTTTTTCTATTGAAACAATGGATCAATCGGATTTCACCTATAAACCAACACCAGAAGCCGGCCCATCGAACAAAATAATTCCAATATCACAAGCAAGAGTGGACAAGATTGTTGCAGAATTAAACCTTTCTCAACGTGAAGCAGGAAAACTTGCCCAGCTTTTGAAAGAAGGCAACAATTTGGAGCCTAATGTCAAAGTCACCGGATATCGAAGACGACAATTCCTATTCCAACGGTACTACACACTCAACGAAGGGAACACATTTGTTTACTGCCACGATATAAAGGGACTGATGGAGGCGATGGCCATTAATTATGTCGCAGCTGATTGGCGAATGTTTATCGATTCTTCGAAATCAAACCTGAAAGTCGTTTTGCTACATAAATATAATAAAAAACCAAGCATTCCCATTGGCTACAGCATAGACATGAGCGAAACATACGATTCCATGAAAATAATTTTGGATAAAGTTTGCTACACTGATCACATGTGGCGGATCAGTTGTGATCTGAAAGTCGTGGCGATGCTAAGAGGTCTCCAAGGAGGCTATACGAAAAACATGTGTTTCTTGTGTCTTTGGGATACCCGATTTAAAGGAAACCAATACGAAACGCATGAGTGGCTTGCTCGAGATCCAACGGAGAAAGGACACAACTGCGTAAATGATCCACTGGTGCCAATGGAGAACGTCCTCATGCCCCCTCTTCATATCAAACTGGGAATCGTAAAAAATTTCATCAAAGCCATTGTGAAGCAACAGAAAATTCTTGATTGTATGGAAAATATTTTCCAACGAATCAGCGAAGCAAAATTGAAGGAAGGTGTTCTGAATGGACCGGATATACGAAAGCTCATGAAATCAAAGGAATTTAAAGGTACTTTAGACGGTAATGATTACTTTGCGTGGAGGGCAGTGAAGAAAGTCATACGATATTTTTTGGGAAATACGCGGCACACAATTACCCCGCTCTTGTGACCAAGATGTTTCACTACTTCCGGAAAATTCGAGTGAATATGTCCCTCAAAATTCACTTCTTGCATCACCATCTCGAATACTTCAGCAAGCAGCTAGCCTCAGAGTCGGATGAACATGGCGAGCGCTTCCATCAAGTGGCAATGCCAATGGAAACGCGACATGAAGGCAAAAGGCTCGATTCGCTGGTGGTTGAAATTTGTTGGTGGTCGCAAAACACGTACGATCCCGACAATGAAGATGAAGAAGAAGAATATACAATGGGAGTTTCCTCCGAGGGTAAGTCACAATAATGAAGTTAACTGACTGATTAAAAACAATTGATTTTTTCCAGATGAAGATAGATCCTCATCTGATACAGACTCTGAACAAGTGGGCGAACCATCACGCAAGAAAGTAAAGGGCGCAAACAAACGAAAATAAGTTTTGCGTTCATCGATTTTTATAACCTATGTATCTATGTAATAACCTAATAATTACCTGTAATAATTTTTAATTTTACGTGTTAATAATTATAATAAATAATATATAATAAATATTATCCAAATTCATTGAAACATAAAATCAATATTCTTGTCAAAATGAGATACCTTCACTTAATTGTGAATAAAAGCGAAGCGCGTCCATCGATTTTCATGATCTATGTCTCATTTTGTTTAAAGGTTATGTGACTTTACGTGAAAGTAATAGGACTTGACACTTTTTTTACCGTTTTGGATTTTTTATGAATAAAAATAATAAAAATTCAATTTTTTAGGCAAAAAATAGTTTTTTTTCATACATTTATTTATAACTGCGAAACTGTTGCTTATGTAGCGAAACGTTGTATGTAATTTTTTTAAATTCGTTTCAGCAAAATCGGACTGGAGGTTCTCGAGTTATGTCAAAAAAAAGACCACCAAAGGTCACAATTTATTACTATTCAATTACTAACTTCAAATCGATATATCTCGATTCCTAGACGTGACCCAGCGAAACGCCGGAACACATATAACTTCTGTTTTACCGATATAACTTTCCCCGGTAGTTTGAACCCTTCCCGATCACTGACCCCTACCATTTGTCGCACAGTGTAATTTTGATTCATTAGTAAGTGCACATATTTAGCGTTTTTGTCTATAAAATCATTAAATGTCAAATAAATGATATCAAACAGTGCATGTGAAAACATCCATAAAATGCACATTGAACTTTTTATACATGGAATAAAAATAAAGTGATCTTATGATTTTGCCGCGCATCTCGGTAAATTATGGACCGATCTTCATGAAAGTTGGTGCACTTATTTAAGCTTATAAAATACTTGTTTTTTGCTGAAATTTATATCTTGAAATCGTCTTTGTAATGATTTTTCTATACTTCTGCACGATCTGGAATAAAATCGGAGATTATGAATATGATTGAAAAAAGACGTTATGACAGCGCATTCCTCCAACATGCGAGATCTCGAAAAATAGCACCAATTATGAGAAACGAATTCGGCACCTCCAATTGCATTAAAATTAGTTTCAGATCCAAAAGTTGACCCGAATTTGTAATCAGTTAACAATTTTTTCCTAAATTTCCATTCAAATATTAATATTTAGTACATTTGTTTTTTGAAAAAGAAAATGTTAAAACCGGTTTTTTTGTTTAAAAACCCCGGGTTATTCGACATTCGAAAAATGAACACCTTGAAAAACCGACAGTACTTAAACCGGAAAAAAGGTTTTTAGACCGGTTGCAAAACCGATTCGATCATCTTACTAACTTGCTAAGCTAAATTCCTTAAAGTGGTATTCAAAAACTATTATCAACATTAATATAACAAAAGCGTTGTAAAGTAAAAAAAAAAACTTTAAGCAATATTTTAATATGTTTTAATTTTTTATTTAAGTTTTGCAAATAAAACTATTCTAATTGCCTATTTTTTCCTTTTGAATTGATTCATGGTTTTAATTCATTTTATTATAGTTAAATATTTAAGAAAAATCTAAAAGCGTAATACGAAGGTATGTTGTCAAATAAGAACATATACATTTTTATTGAAAAGCACACAACAACCGGCGTACAGCGTTAGCGTTTGGCGACTTTAGTCACCAATTACCTCTTTTTCAAATACTTGTTTTGCCCTTTTTTGTAAATTGAACCGAATGGCGACTTTTTAAGACTTGAAATATATCGAGTTTGAAATATCTCGACGCATTATATATTAATGTCAATGAATAAATTAATTATTTTGAGATTTTTTCATAATATTTATTTTTTATTAATTTATTTATTTAGTATATGGAATACAAATCCTTACAGACCAGCAATTTAAATCTAATTACAAAATTAGAATAATTCATTTAACTAGTTTTTTAATACATTTTTGGATCACTGATATCTAGATATTTATAAAGATTATTAAATAAACTTATCAATTTAGTTATTGGTTCATTTCTACCATAATCGGTTCTATATGGGCAGAATCGATTTTTTTTGGAAATAAATATGTAACTTCTGATCGGCTGGTTGGATTTTCATGAAATTTGGTACAGGCGTAACAGAGGAGTGTACAATGTTAAGTTTGGAAGGGAGGAATAACAACCCCCTCAGGGCGGAGCTAAGGGGGCTCAAAGTTAGGTATCTCTGACATAAAAAATTTTTAATCGCTTGCAAAATTTTTGTTTCTCGTCCGATTTCAAATATTTTTATATATTGTTATATGCCCTGATAAGACCTATAAAAGACATGCTTACATGTCCTATTTATCTCTTTTAGTTTTCGAGTTATTTGCGTTTGAATTTTTAAGCACCATAATTTTGCATGTTCTTGGTCCAGTTTTTTCATATATATCCTAGTATTTCCGACAGATTTTATTAGTTTTTTTCCTATCTAGTTAAAGAACAAAATTATCTATTGAAAAAAAAAATTTAAGTCGATATCTTTACCGAGTACAAAAATAAACGATTTTGAATTTGAAAATTGCAAAAAGACGACTTTTTGTGTTTTTTTTTTTGTCGAAAAAGTATATACACTCTTTTTTATCTAAAATAAAATTTTCTTTAGCAATATATAATAATTTTGCACTTTTCTGAAAGGTAACTTCACAGAGAGAGAGAGAGACTTTAAGATAAAAAACAAGCCCAATAACTCAATTGGTCATGGTACATACCCTCCCGAATTCGACCAATTTTATATGAAAGTTTTGAATTTAGACAATATTTTCTCAAATCCCAAAGCACGAATCGACAAGCGCAATATATTTTAAGAATCAAAAGTTTTAAATCAAAATCTAAGGGACTTCGGAAAAATGTGGATTCTATAGCCAAAAATGTAAAAGATCCCATTTTTGGGAACTTTGATTAGTTTATTTGGGAAATCAGAAAAACCCTACCCCTGATTGAAATTTGGTTAACGCGCTTTTATTTATATTAATAAGATCCACATTTCCTGCTAATTTCATTAAGATGTCTTTATAAACAAATATGTTATCACAATTAAAAAATTTCTATTTTCTCCAAAAACCCCAAATTGGGCCTTTTGCTTGGTTTTTTCTAAATAGTGAAAGAATTTTTAAAAATATGTATTCTAAATTTAGCCTATCCTTTAGCATATATAATTTCTGATCTTTTGCAAAAAGATTCAAGTCAATATCATGCGTCATTTTAGAAATATGGGCCTTTAAACTTTTATATTTCAAATTTATTGTATATATGATTATATTTTTACAAACTTGCAACTTTTGCCTTTAGCTTTGCGTGAATAATTACTTAGAAAATTATGAATATTTCTGTATACTTTTAATAATATCTATACATAAAATATTTTTATAAAAATAATTAATAAATATTTTTTATTTTTAATAGGGTTGCCACATTTCCCAAATTTAAGTAAATCTTTATCCTTTTCTAAGCATTCATATATTTCTATTAATGAATTTAAAATAATAAAACAAACAAAAAATGTCTATTTTAACTATGACCAACTGAGTTATTGTGCTTGTTTTTAATCTTAAAGTCATCTCTGTGAAGTTACCTTTCAGAAAATGCAAAATTATTATATGTTGCTAAAGAAAATTTTATTTTAGATAAAAAAGAGTGTAGATACTTTTTCGGCTAAAAAACACAAAAAGTCGTCTTTTTGCAATTTTCAAACTCAAAATCGTTTATTTTTGGACTCGGTAAAGATATCGACTTCAAATTTTTTATTCAATAGATAATTTTGTTCTTTAACTAGTTAAGAAAAAAACTAATAAAATCGGTCGGAAATACTAGAATATATATGAAAAAACTGGACCAAGAACATACAAAATTATGGTGCTTAAAAATTCAAACGCAAATAACTCGAAAACTAAAAGAGATAAATAGGACATGTAAGCATGTCTTTTATAGGTCTTATCAGGGCATACAACAATATATAAAAATATTTGAAATCGGACGAGAAACAAAAATTTTGCAAGCGATTAAAAAATTTTCATGTCAGAGGTACCTAACTTTGAGCCCCCTTAGCTCCGCCCCTGAGGGGATTGTTGTGCCCGTCTTCCAAACATAACATTGTACACTCCTCTGCTATGCCTATATTCATGAAAATCCAACCAGCCGATCAGAAGTTACAGATTTATTTCCAAAAAATTTCGATTCTGCCCCACTGTGGAATCGAATCCAGTTTCGCTGAGTTATCGCTGAATCTTGCGTGCATATTATTATTATTTTGTATATTTTTGGAATGTAACTTCTTCATAATGGCTTCTTGTTTCGATGAATTATCGTTACATCCTATGCTCATATCATTGTTATTTTGAGTACGTGATTTCTTCATGGTCGAAACTGGTTTCGTTGAATTATCATCACGTCCTATGTGCACAATATTATCGTCAATTATTATATATTTTTCTTCTATATTTTCAAGCTTACTAAATTTCAATTTTCTTATATTTCTGACGTCACTTATGGATGTGCATTCGCATATTTGAAGCTGATCAGACTTCTGAGAATTACTTTTTTCCATGTAGTTTTCTGTACTTATATTTTCTTTCCTTTTTTCATTACTTTCTATATTTATTTCGTTACTTTCTTCATTATTTTCCTCATTATTTTCTTTGCTATTCGCCTCATTATTTTCTTTATTTTTATTATTCATGGCCCTTGTTGTTACTAATACTTTCTTCTCTTTTTCGTCATTCTCCTGTGGTATCAATTGCTTAAGTATGACTGAATCTAGTTCTATTCTAGAAAGTGCATCAGCATTTGTATTAATTTTTCCTTTTTTATACACAATTGTGAAGTCATAATCACTTAAATCTGATTTTATTCTAGTCATTTTTGATGAAGGATTTTTGTGTGAAAAAGGCGATATTAATGATCTATGGTCTGTTACAACTATAAATTTTCTGCCATATAGGTAAGGTTTGAAAAAATGTATACTTCAACGGATTGTTAAAAGTTCTTTTTCAATTACCGGTTTGTTAATGTCATGTATTTGTAATGATTTACTGGCATATGAAATAGGTAAATCTTGTCCTATTTCGCCTTGAGATAATACTGCTCCTAATGCGTAATTGGATGCGTTTGTTGTTAAAATAAATGGTTTGTCAAAATTTGGATATTGTAATAGTGGTTGATTAATTAATTTTTCTTGCAATTCTTCAAAAGCATGTTGGCATCGTACCTAATAGAGGAGATATACAAACGTCTCGGCTTCATTTTGATATTCATTTTATTGACCGCTTGTTCTTGCTTGAACGAAGTTTAAAAAAAGGTAAATTGAGTGATTTGTTCCTGCACCGATCCACGTGGAGGTGGCAGATAAATGTCTCAGCTTCATTTTGGAATGCATCTTATTTACGGCTATAATTTTTGCTTGAACAAAGTTTTTAAACAATTTTTTTTCAAATTTCACTCAAAGGAAATTTTGGATGGAGGTGATAAAGGGACGTCTCGGTTTCATTATGATATACATTTTATTCACCGCTATAGTTTTTGCTTGAACGAAGTTTACAAAAAAGTTTTCATATTTCATTCACTAAGCATTTTGAGCCCTAGGTCGAATTGAGTGATTTGTTGCTGCACCGGACCACATGGAAGTCATAGAGAAATGTATCAGCTTCAATCTGATATACATTTTACTCACCGATGTAGTTTTTGTTTGAACAAAGTTTACAAAAAAATTTTTTTCAAATTTTACTCAATGAACATTTTGAACAGTAGATCGAATTGGGTGACTTGTTCATGGATCGGATCAAGTGGAGGTGCTAGAGGATTGTCTGAGCTTCACTTTAATACACATATTATTCACCGTTATAGTTTTTGCTTCAAAAAAAAGTTAAAGAAAATATTTTTTACAAGGAACACTTTTGGTCCTAGGTCGAAATAAGTAATTTGTTCCTGGTCCGGAACATCTTGTGGTGTTATTAAGTGAGGTGTTATAGGCAGGATCGCCATGTAGTGTTATTGGTGTGTAGTTGTATGTAAGGTGTCTAACTAGTTTCCCTATAGTCCTTAGTTTTGTTTATGCAGCTGTCAAGGAGGCCAAAAGATTGTGAGACAATGAAATGAAACAAGGCTGATGAGCCAATTCATATTGTAAATTAAAGTCTAATTTTATTTTTAAAATGTTTTGTCTTATATACTATTTATGAGAATTATTGTAGTCATCTAGTATTGAGTGATTTCTAAATCATCCAATATTTGCTGTTGTTATTTTTGGATGCGTCTGTTGTTAAAATAAATGGTTTGTCAAAATTTGGATATTGTAATAGTGGTTGATTAATTAATTTTTCTTGCAATTCTTCAAAAGCATGTTGGCATTTTTCTGTCGATATAAATTTTGTCTTTTTCTTTAATAATGCGTTTAAGTCTTTGGCTATGTCCGCGTTCTTTGGTACTGGATAATTTTTTATAACGTCATATTTAGATGGGTCTGTCTTTACACCGTCTTTTGTTATTAAATGTCCTAAGTAAACTACTTCTGGTCTTAGAAAATTACATTTCTTTGGATTTAGTTTTAACTTGTATTTTTGTAATCGGTTTAAAACTTTTATTAAATTTTTGTTATGGTGATTTAAACTACAACCGTATACGATTATATCATCTACATAAAGAAATGCTTCAGATTCTAGTCCGGATAATGTTATTGTAAGCATTCTTTGAAAACTATTAGATGAAATTTTTAGTTCGAAAGGTAGTCTCTTAAATTGAAAATGTCCTTGTGGTGTGGAAAAAGCAGTTAAAGGTCTGGAGTCCTTATCTAATTCAATTTGATTTATAGAGCTAGTCATATCGAGTGTAGAAAACCATTTAGCTCTACCTAGTTTGTCCAAAATATCTTCTAATCTAGTTAGAGGAAATTTATCATTAAAAATTTTATCATTTAGTTTTCTAAAATTTACAACAAGTCTCCATTTCTTTTTGTATTCTATGTTTTTCTTTGGTACCAAAAGGAGTGGGGCATTGTAAGGGGAAATTGATGGTTCTATTATTTCTTCATTAAGCATTTTCTGTACTTGTTCATTTATTATATCCGTATGTGAATTTGGTAGTCTGTAGTTTTTTATGTAAACAGGTGTAGTATTTGAAGTTGTGATTTTCTGTTTGTAAAAATCGTTGACGCTTTATTTTTCGTTTTCTAAGTGGAAAACATTTTGATACTTTTTAAATATTTCTTTTAATTGTATTTTTGGCATATTCGTCATCATGGTCTAAATTTAAGTCATTCCTTACTTTGTTAAATCGTTCGTTCCTGTTTTTATAGTTGTTACTCAATACGTCACAAATTTTAAGTGAGTCAGTCTGGAGTTTAAAGCCTTGTAAAGTTATTTCTTAATTTGTTGTGTTTAAAATTTTTAAATGTGTCATGCCGTTTTTGGGAGCTATTGAATTACTTAAAAACACACCTGGTTTTAATTCATTATTAAAAATTATGCTGTCTTCATTTAAATTTAATTTTAATGCTTGTATAATTTCAGTTCTTGGAGGTATTTTTATTTGTAGTGACGCAATTGCTTTTGTATGCATTGGAAGAGTTATAGTATTATTATTAACAAAAAAAGACATTGTAAATATTTCATAATCTATTTTACAGAGATATTTCTTTAAAAAATCTCTACCTATTATGCCGCCTGTTTCTATCGGAAAATCTGACTTTACTAATTGGAAGGAATGATTACATTTTTCGTCAGTCAATGTTAGTTCTAAATCTATTGTGCCTAAAGAATTGATTTCTTCTGTGGTAATTCCTGTTAGTTTACATTTTTCTTCTGGTTTATATGGTTCACCTTCGAAATCTGGTTGCATACGACAAAGTGATACGTCGACTCCTGTATGGACAACAAATGTTAAATTTTTATTTTTGTAAATTGCGATAATGAAATTTGTATTATTGTCTGAAATTTTCCACATTTTCAGTTTTTGCTGTCCGGATATATTCCGAGCTTGTTGAGTTTCCCGAATTCTGTATAGCATGTATGTGTCTATTGTTGTTCCTATTTCTGTTGTAATTGTGGTTGTTGTTTCTAGTGTTGTTGTTATTGAAACTGTTGTGTCTAATGAAATTGGTGTTTCTTAGTGAATTATTATAAGTATTGCCATAATTGTTATTTCTAGTGTAATTGTTTCTGTTAGAATTTTGGTTGTTATGTGACCTGTTATTGTTGTAGGCAGTAAATGTGTTATTTCTGTTGTGATTTTGTAGTTGATGCCGTGGTTTCTCTCTTCTGACATGTAGAATTTCATTATAAATTGTTTTCTTTTCGTTTTCAAGTTGAATTGCAAGTTCTGATGCTTCTTGCAATGTCGTTGGTCGCGACGCATATATGGTCGATTTAAAGTCATCTTTTAGTCCTTTTTTAAAGGTATCTAGGGCTAGTTTACTGTTTAATTTAATTATTACATTCTTTTCTGCTGCAGACGTTATATTTCCTAATTCGTCTATCCCTAATTTGTTTATACTATCTATTATATATACTATTTTTCCTTAAATGCATTAACTGACATTTTTCCTTGGAACAATGTGCTTAGATTGTTTTGTAATTTTGGGATTGTTTTAGTGCTTTTGTATCTTTGTGCTAGTAAATTTTTTAGTATTTGAAAATTTTCTGGTTTGCTATAACTTTGATAAATATATTGAAGAAAATCTACCTTTGCTGTGTCTGACAGGGTTTTATGGATTAGTTCTGCGGTTATTATAAAACTTTCTAATTCAAGATAGTTGCCACTGAATAATGGTAGTACTTTTGATACTGTTTCTAGACTGAATGCTGCCACGTTGTCCTCTTCTGTTTCTATATCTTTTTGGTGTTCTGTCAAGTAATCTTTTATACTTTCGTAAATATTTTTGAATTCAAGTTTTAATGCTATTGTTTTAGTATTATCTTTCTGTTCACTCTCTGCTAAATTAAAATCTGTTCTGATTCTTTCAATGTATTCTAGTTTTGTTTGTACGGTTTTCTTTGAATATGTTCTATCTGGATTTTTCTTTAAGTTTTTTAATACTTCTTTTAATTTTGAAATGTTTTCTTCCATTTAGGTAATAATACTTTTGTTTAACATATGTCTTTGATTTATGTTGTATTAGTATTACTTATATTTCTATGTTTAATTATGTAGTGTTTAAAATATTTTAAAATTTTGTTCAATATAAATATTATAGTAATTAATATTAATAAACGATCTTGCATAGAGAGTACATCAGTTTTAGTGGTTTTATTGTTTACAATTGATTTGTTTTCTTCTAGTTTTTTATTCAAATTGGACCTATCATTATGACAAAGTGAAATCTTTATGTTTATTTAAACGTCTGTTATAGCGTTACTATTCCTAGATGTATGATTTATAACATAATTTTTAAAATATTTATTAATCTTATAAGATACGTATAAAAAGATTATTATTATTGTAAGTGTAATTATATGGTCTAGAGATATTGAATTTTCTTTGTTGGTGACTCCACCATTTGTTAAAATATTTTTTTGGATCTCCACTTTGCTTTGTGATTTCCCCATTAGTAAATTTTTATTGTAAAATATGTATAAATGAATTCTTAAAAATTATTTTTTTTTTGTATTTTTTTTTTTAGAGTTTAATAATTATTTAATTTTCTTACAATTGTTTCTTTAGAAAAAAAATTTTTTTCTTTAATTTTTTGTTTGATTGTTTGCTTTTCTGACGTTGTTGATGCCAGGGTTAGTTCTTTGTAGAGGAAGGCTATCTCTTTTCTGTTTTGGAAATTTTTGCCAGCCCTTTTCCGTTTTTTCTTTATGATGGTGTTGTTATTATCAGTAGTGTTGCCTTTGTGAATTCTCCTCTTATATTCCTCCAGTGATATAGGTTTTGGTTCTTCTGTGAGTGGAGTTGTAGTATATTGTGAGATTGATGTGTCTCCTTCTGATGTTTTAGTAGGCACGTATTCACCCAACTTGTTCTCCTGCAAGTATTTCTCCCAGCGGGCTTCTATCTCATTGACTTATTCTTCTGACATTTATAATAATTTTGTAAAATTTACTCTCAAGGACTAATTTTAATGGTAGTATCTTTATTTATTTGTCCGAGTGGGTAGTAAGTATCTTTATTTATTTGTCCGAGTGGGCAGGTCTTTTTTTTAGTGGTCCGAGTGGGCAGGATTGCCATGTGGTGTTATTAAGTGAGGTGTTATAGGCAGGATCGCCATGTAGTGTTATTGGTGTGTAGTTGTATGTAAGGTGTCTAACTAGTTTCCCTATAGTCCTTTGTTTTGTTTATGCAGCTGTCAGGAAGACCAGCTAAATTGTAGGCGCTCAAAAGAGGTGCCAAAAGATTGTGAGACAATGAAATAAAACAAGGCTTATGAGCCAATTCATGTTGTAAATTAAAGTCTAATTTTATTTTTTATTTATGAGAATTATTCTTGTCATCTAGTATTGAATGATTTCTAAATCACTCAATATTTGCTGTTGTTATTTTACTAATACATATTTACATAAAAAGAAATTAAAATTATAGATATAAATTACATTTCAAAAAAGGCATTTAAATTATACAATAATGCAAGCGGTCTTGTAACCCACTTCAACATTTCTAACACGACACATTTTAATAAGTGTTGTTTGTTAGTCACGTTACATGGTTGTGTTCGCTGTGCATATTGTATGACAACATGGTTACACTACAACCTGTAGGGATAGAGGAACGTCTCAGCTTCATTTTGATATACATTTTATTCACCACTATAGTTTTAGCTTGACCAAAGTTTTCAGAAAAAATTTTTGCATATTTCGCTCGACGGACATTTTGGATCCTAGGTAAATTGAGTGATTTATTCCTGGACCGAACCATATGGAGGTGGCAGATGAATGTCTCAGTTTCATTTTGGAATGCATCTTATTTACGGCCATAATTTTTGCTTGAACAAAGTTTTCCAAAAAAGATTTTTTCATAATTCACTCAATGGACATTTTGGACCCACGGTCGAATTGAGTGATTTGTTCCTGGACCGAATTTCTTGGAAGTGATAGAGGAACGTTTCAGCTTCGATCTGATATCCATTTTATA
Organism: Protocalliphora azurea; assembly: GCA_932274085.1. Lineage (NCBI taxonomy): Eukaryota > Metazoa > Arthropoda > Insecta > Diptera > Calliphoridae > Protocalliphora > Protocalliphora azurea. Next base: position 75,336,397 of record OW026519.1, read on the forward strand.
TACCGCTATTGTTTTTGCTTGACCAAAAAAAAGATTTTTTCATACTCTTTTTTTAAGTGTTTCAAATTTCACTCAAGGGACAGTTTGGCCTAGGTCGAATTGAGTGATTTGTTCCTGGACCGGACATGTACAAACATTCATTATATATGCTTGAACAAAGTTTAAAAAAATTCATATTTCACAAAAAGTTACATTTTTCATTATAGTTTTGTGTTGTGTTGATGCAATGATCTTTAGAATTTTCATGTAGATATATTGTTAGGTATTTATTACTAAGCGGCTCTTTCTTTGTGACAAATTCCTGTGTTTATAAGGATGATATTTTTGGGGATGGAAATTTGGTTAAAAGGGTGAAAAGCGCATTTAAGACAAGAGTTATTTCTTTCATGAAACGAAGAAACGAAGGATGCCTTTACCTGAAATTTTTTGAACGAAGCATCTAAAGCGTTTAAAGGAGAAGTTATTTACTTCCTTAAAAAACATGAAATATTAATATTGAAATTTAAAATTTAATGTTGGTTTGTATGCTATGGATTAGTTGTAAAACTCCACGATTGAGGTGAAAGTTTTTCCAACTAAAATGAAGAAATATGAAGAAGCATTTTCTGTGAAAACAGAAAATATTTTAAAAGAGACCGAAAAGTTCCAAGAGGGAGACAGCGGTTGGACTTTAGTATAAATAATTAAAGTTGAACTAAATCTAAAGAAGTGCCAGCCATTCAGGGGTTCAACATTTATACAGCTTTCTATAAAGCTGCATTTAAAAAAACCTTGTATAAACGTTCAAAATCAGGATGAATTTTGTTTTAAATCGGCTATCATTTCTGCAGTTGCTAAAATTAAGAAAAATGCTATATGAACATCCCAATACAAAATGAATATATATAATCAAATAATATATTCGTAAATGGTGTTTGTTTAAATTTCAATGGGTTAAGCTCCCCACTGCAAGTAAAAGATATTAATAATATTCAAATAAACAATCCAAATATAAGCGTCAACGTATTTGGATATGATGAGCCAAAGGATTTCATAGTTGGACCCTACTACAAATCAAAAAAAGAAAAACCAATGTTTCTACAATCAAATAGCGGGAATAATTCGCACTATATTTGGATTAAAAATATTTCAAGGTTTCCAATTAAAAATTATAATGCTTTTATTTTATAACGCAAATTATTTCATTTTTGAATTTATTTTTTTAAGATTTCTCAAGTCTCAAGTGACGAAACATCATGAAGCAACAGTTGTTTGCAATTATTGCTTATAACACTTCCATAATAAAAGTGCATTAGAAAAACTTGAGGAGAGATTCACTAAGATTATAGTATATGTACCCAAAGCAGATAAGTCCATATTAGAATTTAAGAATTATCATAAGAAATTTAGATTTATTTTTGAAAATATTCAAACATGCATTCCGAATGGGAATATATCATCAACATCATTAGTTGATAAACATATTCCTTAAGCATTTTCTTATTTAATAAAATGTAATTTCAATTCAAGTTTAAATTTTCATCGCATGTTTAAAGGCATAGCTAGTGATGTCAGATATTTAAATGAAAATTATTCCAAAGATATTAAACCAAAGGCACCCTTTAAACGAGAGGGAAAATTTAGATTTTGTGACAAACAATATTCAAAACTATAATAAAATAAAATAATATATATAAATAAATATAATAAATAAATAATATATATAATAAATAAAAATAATATAATAAGTAAAAATAAATTCAAAAACTATAATAAATGAAAACAAAGTTTTTGTTTACTATAGTTTATATAGAGGACCATCACGTACTTCTTGTAATATAAATTACAAATTACCGAACTTCTTTCTTGTAATTTTTTAAAATTTTTTGTATACGATTGTGAAAGAATTAAATAATGATGCCTATTCTTGAAAACGCGTCGAAGAAGTGAAATTTTCCATTAAAACAAAGTTTAAAAAATAGTTTTTGTTTACCGTACATTTCTAAAATGGAATTTACCGTTTTTAAAAGAGAGAGAAACGCGTTATTACATTTTAAAAATATATGGTAAACAAAAACAATTTTTTAAACTTTGTTTTTGTTTTAATGGAAATTTTCACTTCTTCGACGCGTTTTCAAGAATAGACACCAATATAGATAATGATCCTATTAATATAATTCCACTTAACAAGGAATTATATATTTCACTTTCTAAAACCATAAATAATGATAAAGGTGGGAATATAGAAATTAGATTTCTTGATTCCTATTTATTTATGCCGTCGAGTTCAGATAATTTAGTTAAAAATGTAACTAAAAATGAACTCAAAATTATAAGAAGTTTTTATTCAGAGGATGAAAGTAAATTTAATTTACTAATAAGGAAAGAAGACTTTCTCTACAATTATTTAAATTCAATTGAAAACTGATTAAAGACTAAATTGCCAAAAAAAGAAGATTTTTATAATAAATTAAATTATGTATATTTCTCTATTGAAAATTATACTCATGGTAAAGAGGTGTGGAGAAAATTTTAGTATAAGACATTATAAGATTACCTGATGTTATACTTGAAAAGTGATGTTTTGTTATTAGCTGAAGGCTTCGAAAACTTTAGGCAAGTGTAAAAATATTTATCAACTATACTCTTGTCACTATTATACGGCACCAAATTTATCCTGGGATGCCATGATGAAGATTACTAATGTAAAGTTAGATTTATTAACGAATTTAGAAATTATTAAATTTTTACAGAAAGGAATAAGAGGGGGTATAATACAATGTTCTCAAAGATATTCTAAAGGCAATAACAAATATTCAACTGATTTACGATTTACCATTTTGTTCTGAAAATAAATCTAAAGAGGAAAGAGGAGAAATTGCTCGTTGACTTATGGCCTGTTTATATAATCCATGTTTCTCAAAATTTTTGTTAAAATGAGTGCAAAAAATAATTTTTCGTTTTTGTAAGGGCTGTGTCGGGTTTTTGTGATTAAAAACGTAAAAATTGACGTTTTTGTATACATTTTGTGTTTTTTTTTTTAACGCATTTACAAATGTCATTAATGTCAAACATAGACAATCGGTAAAATTTACTCGAAAAGCTTTAATTCTATAACTAAATAAAAAACAAAAAAATGAATTCAAAGAATAAAAAGTGGTAAGTATATATATTTTCAGAAACTTGGATAATAATTAACGATCTAAATTAATTTTTAGTTTAAAAAAGACTACATATATCCAATTTCAAAAATTGGTTGATCTAATGGGAGAATTTTCACAACTTGCAACCGGCAGCCCTTCATTTTGAAGCGAAATGTGTTGATAAAACTATAAATATAACAAATGTTTAAAACTTATCTTTAACATTTTTATAGACATATCCTCCTATGGCAAATCTAACACATTTAATGAATCACGAACATTTCTGCGTCATATACGTATGTCACCAACACCACTCTCACTAGAATCACTCGATTCGCTAAAATAATATGCACTGATTGAAACATTATTGTTAATTTAAAAAATATGTTTGCTATTTAGTTTTTGCAATGTAAATTTATTTTTGTAATATTTTCCGAACACATTTTTAAGTAAACAAAAAACAGCTGTTTTTGTTTTTATTTAAGGGTTGCCATTTTTGTGTTCAAAAAGCATTATTTTGTATGAAAAACATTTACAAGATGTAAAAATTAAATACGAGTATAGTGGCAACAATATTTAACAATAGCAAAAACACAACGTAAATGAACGCAAGATAGACGAGTACTTTAAAAAAACTCATTTTCTTACGTACTCGTCTGCGTACCACTCGCTCGTCTGAATCTTTACACGTCTTGTATAAACAGGCCGTTAAATAATAAAAACGAATATGAAATTTATTATAAAAATCTTAAGCAATGTTTAAAGCATGGGTTAAAATTACAAAAAAAGAAAAAATCAGAGAATTTTGAAATTCAAACAGTCATCATGGTTGAAGAAATATATATCTTTAAATCATTGCCATCGAACAAATGCAAAAAATTCTTTTGACTTTTTTTAATTATTGAATTCTGAGGCATACAGAAAAACAATGGAAAACGTCGATAAATGTAAAAACATTAAAATTGTAAATAATTGGGAAAATGTTGGTAAAAGGCTGGGAGCTCGTGCTCTTATAGCTAAACCAGAATTTCACTCCTATAGCATATTCGAAGAGAATATTGTTACGAAATTGTAATTGAATTCAAATATAACGGTTTTAACGGCTGGTTTAAATCTTTCTCAATGCTTCCAGACATTTCCGTTTATGTTAACAGCATTTATCATATCTGTAAAAATTATTAACATAGTTCTAAACATACAACATTGAATAAAAAGCTTTCACCATTGTTATTAAGTGTGGCAGCACTAAGTGCTTATGCTGCTGGCACTATCATCAAAAGCTAGCTTGGCAGCACTAAGTGTTTATGTGCTGGCACTATCATCAAAAGCTAGTTTGGCAGCACTAAGTGTTTATGCTAATGGCATTACCTACAAAAACTCTAGATTGTCCGTTAACATTGTAGAAAGAAATAGAGCTCTCAAGAAACATCTAGTAGGCAATACAGTGTATATAAATTGGCCGTGAGAACACCATTGAGTCAGTCTGGTTGGAAGCGTCGTTAAGTAAAGACATATTAACTGCCTTGGCTGTATAATCTTGTACATTATTAAAGTGTGCTGTATAAAACGTGTAATTTAAGTGTGTGTGTGTGTATTAAAACACAAAGTGACTTATAAACTGTATTGTTGTACATTTTTAAATAAAATAAAGTGTCGTTACAATTTTTAAACTACTGAACTGCTGTTATTTTTGTAATCAAAGTATAAAGTTTATTTAAGGGAAATAAACGACCGTTTTTAAAAGGTAAAAACGTAACAATTGGTGTCAGAAGTGGGATTGCAAAATAATAAGCAGTCATGAAGTTTGAAGAGCTAAAAGTGGAGCAACTCAAGAGGGAGTTGAATAAGTTGGATTTACCTACAGCTGGTAATAAAGCAGAATTACAAAAGAGGCTGATAGATGAATTCAAGCGGCGTAATATTGACATCGGAGCTTACGAATTCGAGTATAAAGAAGAATTGGAAGTTTCTACCCGTGCAACAACAAGCAGCATGGATTTATCCACAATGTTTGCTGCTATGATGGAGCAATTTAAAGAAGCTAACGAAACTTCTAAAGCTAATAACGAGAAACTTCTGGCTGAAGTTCAAGAAACTTCTAAAGCTAATAACGAGAAACTTCTAGCTGAAGTTCAAGAAACTTCTAAAGCTAATAACGAGAAACTTCTGGCTGAAGTTCAAGAAACTTCTAAAGCTAATAACGAGAAACTTCTAGCTGAAGTTCAAGAAACTTCTAAAGCAAATAACGAGAAACTTCTTGCTGAGGTTAAAGAAGAAAATAAAATAATGGAAATGAAATTTCAAGAAACTTCTAGAGCGACAGACGAAAAACTTCAGCAAATTTCGGAAGTTATAAACAGCAGAGTGGATAGCATTGAGACAAAGGTGTCCGACTTAGAGAACTGTCTAGATTTACAAGCCAAAGTCGTTGATAAAAAGCTATCCGATTTAGAGAATGAAATAGCCAAAGGTGTTGATAAAAAACTACAAGATCTAGAAATAAAGATGAATAATCTTCAATGCCAAGATGGACAGGTGCGAATTATTCCAGAATCCTCTAATAGAATAAAGGCCCCTAGTTTTGATGGCACCACACCATTTAATGTGTTCAAGTTCCAGTTTGATACAATTGCCATTAGAAACATGTGGAATGATGAAGAAAAGGCTATAGAGTTGATATTGGCCTTAAAAGGAAATGCAGCAGTGGTTCTAGAAAGCGTACCAGCGTGTAACAGAAACAGTTACAATGACATAATGGAGGCGCTACAACGTAAGTACGGTGGTGAACATAAAAAGGAATTATACCGAATGGAATTGCGTGGTAGAGTGCAGAAGCCCAATGAGACACTACAAGACTTTGCGTTGGAAATCGAACGTTTGCTGCAGCTTTCTTATCCAGGGGAAAACAGCCCGTTTTTGGACCATTTCAAGATAGAGGCATTTGTTAATGGCATTCGCGATCCTGAAATAAAATACGCGGTTTGTGCCACACCTAAACCATCATTTACTGAAACCGTCTCATTCGCACTGGCACAAGAAACAGCGAAAATAATTTCAAAGCCCCAAATATGTTATGTGCGAAATGTCGAAGTTGTAGCTGACAATCAGAGAAATATAATCGACGAATTAAAAAAGGTTTTGAAGACGTTTATTGAGAAACAAAGTAAAGTCAGAGTAAAATGTTATAACTGCGGTAAATCTGGTCATATTCAGCGAAACTGCAAAGTACCAAGAAAACGAACCAGATCTGCCTCGCCTCGAAGAAGTAATCAGCAGTTGAATCATCAATCATCACAAGAATCACCTTTAAAATTAAAACGAGCTAGCACTATGGGGCAAGAGCTAGATCCCACATCGGAGGGTCCCACAATCTTCATATCCGTAATGCAACAGAAAAATAGCAATCTTACTGCTTCGGGGTACATTAACGGTCAGAAGCACGTTTTTACTGTAGACACCGGGGCATCACAGTCTATCGTCAGGCCAGAGTTAGTCAAGAAAACAATTGAACCATTATGTGGGGTAAGTCTGCGCACAGCTACTGGGGAGCCGGTCACTGTCTATGGCAAAGTAAATGTGAAATTAACCATTGCCAACGTTACCGTCAATCATGTATTCATTGTTGCCGATATCGTGGACGAAGTTATCATTGGTGCTGACTTCATGATTAGCCATGGCATTACTTTGGATATGGGACAAAAAGTTATGATTTTGCGAAATGTGAAGATACCCCTTGACGTCGGATATGAGAATAGAACTCAAGTAAGAAAGCTAGTTACCGTCGAGCACCAGAAGCTACCACAGTCAGAAACTTTAGTATGGGCTCGTATGGAGGGAGATTGTAAGGACAACCGTTTGAGGGTGATAGAACCATCAGAAATAACAAGTGATCTTGTAACAGCAAAAACCTTCGTTAGGTGCTCATCAACAAATAATGAAAACACTTCCCAAGAGCAAGATGACCTAAACGAACTTCATGAATTCGTACCCAGACGAATGAAAATGACCAGCGACAAAATAAAAGCCAGATACGATCGAGCAGCGAATTCTGAAGGATTTAACGAAGGCCAGCTTGTACTGTTATATAACCCACAACGTAAGAAAGAAATGTTCCCCAAACTACAAACCCATTGGGATGGACCATACAAGGTGATTAATAAATTAAACGGCGTGGTGTACAGAATACGGAAAGAAAAGAGGCCGAGATTTAAAATGAAGAACTAGCTACCTATGGGAGAAGTGATTCTGTGCCTATTCGGGACGAACAGGCTTAAGCGGGGGGCAGTGTTACGAAATTGTAATTGAATTCAAATATAACGGTTTTAACGGCTGGTTTAAATCTTTCTCAATGCTTCCAGACATTTCCGTTTATGTTAACAGCATTTATCATATCTGTAAAAATTATTAACATAGTTCTAAACATACAACATTGAATAAAAAGCTTTCACCATTGTTATTAAGTGTGGCAGCACTAAGTGCTTATGCTGCTGGCACTATCATCAAAAGCTAGCTTGGCAGCACTAAGTGTTTATGTGCTGGCACTATCATCAAAAGCTAGTTTGGCAGCACTAAGTGTTTATGCTAATGGCATTACCTACAAAAACTCTAGATTGTCCGTTAACATTGTAGAAAGAAATAGAGCTCTCAAGAAACATCTAGTAGGCAATACAGTGTATATAAATTGGCCGTGAGAACACCATTGAGTCAGTCTGGTTGGAAGCGTCGTTAAGTAAAGACATATTAACTGCCTTGGCTGTATAATCTTGTACATTATTAAAGTGTGCTGTATAAAACGTGTAATTTAAGTGTGTGTGTGTGTATTAAAACACAAAGTGACTTATAAACTGTATTGTTGTACATTTTTAAATAAAATAAAGTGTCGTTACAATTTTTAAACTACTGAACTGCTGTTATTTTTGTAATCAAAGTATAAAGTTTATTTAAGGGAAATAAACGACCGTTTTTAAAAGGTAAAAACGTAACAATATGATGGCTATAGAATTAAATAAAAATCATTCTTACTACAACAAACCAATTTATGTCAGATTTACGATTCTAGAACTTTCCATTATATATACAATAGAAACAGAGGATTTCCACAAAGATATAATTATTGTTATAGGTGTAAGGTTTGATACTTCGGAATATGAAATAAATAATAAATTTGGTATCGCCCAAAGAATAAAAATGTTTTGGGAATGATGAAGAGCGAGAATAGTGGTTTAATTATGAACAAATTTGTAGGTTTAAGAGCAAAAATATATTTTTTTAAAACGGAAGATCTAAAGAAAATTAAAAAAGCTAAGTGTGTCTAGTTTAATGTGTGTACAAATTTAAGCCTATCTGACTATAAAAATTGTTTATACAATAAGCGAATATACTATGGAAATATCTATATATTTAAATCTAAGTTGCATACATTATATACATCTCATATAAATAAAGTTATTTAGCTAATAAGAGGTATATATGTGATGACAAATTGAATACCCTAGCTTGGGGTCATTATAAAAAAAAAATTTTTTAAAAGTTATGATGAGGAATTTCTATTTGATGTCATTGATAAAATCAAAAAGAAAATTACTGTATTTCCAATTTTGTTATTGATAGGGATGATCAACTTATGCTCGAAATTGAAAATATTAAACATAAAGAAATGTATCATGTAGAGAAATTTTAAAAATGTTGATGGTGATGATGAGTTTTTATATTTTATTAAATTATTAATTAAAATTACAATGTTGTTTATGTCTAAAGTATTGTTTATTTAAATATAATAAAATATATAATTTATTATGTAAAGATTAAGTTATAATTAAATTTCATTAATATTTATGTTAAATTTATAAATTATTTATTTAAATACAGGTAAATACTCTAGTTACTTCAAAATTGTTTAAAATATTAGTAAAATGTAAATAATAAAATTACAATATAATGAAAAAATAATTGCAATTGTTTTCTTAACTTATACAAAGCTTTTCTCTTTTATGTAAAAGGGCTTTTCCTAATGCGTAGTAGTG